>OZ010572.1:1430113-1907613 GCA_963932145.1 Acanthosepion lycidas | reverse complement strand
TTTGTAAAAACCATATTAGTATAAAACACACTCTCTTAAATTTTCAAAAAAATTCAACCTTAGCGTTGCGACTGCACGCTCCAAAAGTTTGTATCCGTTATCAATAACACATTTAACAAAAAAAAAAAACATATTTCGATTAGCATTATATTTTTTGTCTCGGATGCTATCTGAATTTTACCAAAATAATTTCTATGCCTGAAGATGACTGAATGTACAGTCGAAAGTACTTGCGTATTAAAGAAAGACTTTATACAGCTTATAATATTTAAAAATAAGGATCATAATATTCATCGAGTGATTTGTAGGTTAATGCATCTTTAAAATTTTGTTAGCAAAGGGATTTCGCCATTTTATATCATTAACTTTACTAATCTACTTTTAGTATGAATGATTCATTGTTATATATATATATATATATATATATATATATATATATATATATATATATATATATATATATAGGTAACACTAAAGATAACCGATATCCAGGTTTTAATGTGTATTTTTGAGAATGAAAAACCTCTCTTAAAACATTTATGTTAGTTTTAATTTCAAAATAGTAGATTAAACTTAATATTTCCAATATGCAAAATACTTTGTTGAGTTTCAAAACGAATGTAAATTGATTCGAATGAGTTTTTTAATCGCTAACAATCGTTGATTTTAGCCATATTAAATTAAATAAAATATATTTTTCAGAAACTTTATTTGAATAAGATTAGCTGATTTGAAACATATATTACTTTCTTTTAGTTTAAAATATCGCAGAGAAGCATTTTTTAACACTGAGGTAGATGCTTTTATGCGGTGCTGACAACTATCGGGATAGATTTATGTTGGGAAATTTTTTCTATGTGGGACATATCTGTAAAAATTACTTGAGGAATATAATGTGGGTGCCTTTTCTATGTATATTTTTTAACTACCCAGCAATCTTAAAAATTTATGAAAATATTCTAATTTAATGTTTTATTCGTCCTTTGGCTTTATAATATTGTTGGAAAAATGTTAAAAACTTACCAATAAATTTTAAATTTACTACAGGTACTGCTCTTATTTTCTGATAATATCTTGTAGGGACGTCCGTATTTATAAAAATTGCCACGTTTATACACATGCACACAATTTAAAAAAATTATTTTTAAAATACTGAGGGCGCTGAATTGTAGTAAGCTTTTCCATTTAAGATTAGTAAGTACAGGTTTTACTTAATAACAATAGCACCTAACCTTAAATTTTAACGTCAACTTTATAAATTGTTAAAATTAAATTTTTTAAAAATGCAAGCAATTCTTGAAAAAATTCATTAATCACTGAATGAACTACTTATTTTATGACAATAGTAACCATACTGTATGTTATTCAAAAAGCAATTAAAGGTTTTTCTAATTAAATATTGTCTTAATTTATTGCATTTTTTTATTTTACGATTCAAAACAGAATTCTGTAATTCGGTGTCCTGTTTTACAAAAATATATTGCTGATTTAAATTCTTCAAGGATTTGTGCTTATAACTAATATAAACATTAAGCCTTACAAAATGAATTTCTCGAAATTTCATAAATTAATTAAGAAGGAAGTAACGTAAAAAAATATTCTTAAAATTTTCTAAAAAAATAAAGAAACGTTTCTAAAATTCTGAAAGTTTCATTAAAATCCGAGAATTATCTGATTTTTTTCTCCGTGAAAAGACGCTAGAATTTGCCAAACTAATTTATGGCCACCTGCTGATCCAAGAAAACAAAAAAAAAAATTAACCAAAATTTTGAATGTTCTAATAGGAATAAAAAAATAATTTTGGTTTATATTTATTACGTTTAGAGCATTTTTTTTCATCATGTTGCTTAATTATTAGACAATCTTTTGAAAGTATCAATAAAATAACACTTTAAACAGTGGCGTCTTAAAATATTCACAAATTCAGCGACATTTTACATCAAATATCTAATGTCTGCGCTCGATATTCAATACAATTATTTAAATTATCAATGTTAAAAAAATAATTACACGTACACACACACGCACGCACAGACACACACACACATATATATATATATAAATATATATATATATATATATATATATATATATATACATATATATATATATATATATATATATATATATATATATATATATATATATATATAACTGAATATTAATGTTGGGATTTGAATCATTTTTCCCAGTAATTCATCATGTCAAGACCTAGAGACCTCAGCAGAATGCAGAAAAGCCTTGAATGGCCGTTTCTTCCTATTTTGGGGATTCACCAGCAGTGCGTATCCATTACCAAGAATCGAACCCGAAACGCAAGCATCATGCCAGCGGACCCTATGGTATGCTGTTTACGCTGTATCATAATGGTCCGGGTCGATTCTCGGTAGTGGATGCGCAGTACTGATGATTCCGAAAAACGACGAAAAGACTGTCCAATGCTTTTCTGCATCTGTGTGTATTGAGAATTCTAGGTTTAAACATGATGAATTATATATATATATATATATATATATATATATATATATATATATATATATATATATATATAATAGGCCGGTTAATCAAATTTGAAAAGTAAAAGGCTAAAAAATCTTGTCAGTAAAATTGATATTTATTATATATTAACCTTTTGACTGATGTGACACAGTATTGTAGGCCCGGGGTCAACTCTTTATCGTGAAGTGAAGCTGCGATATTTCCCCTACCAGCACTTTGGGGTTGACTCTTAGTCGCTGCTACCAACAATGTGACCCAGTCAATCGGCAATCGTCGGTACCCAGCGGGAGCCATTGATCAGGGTACCAAATTGGATGGTCGTTCGATTCTAACAGCTTCACACCAGATGCAACAGGTTCGACACAAGCTCCGTTGTTCTCAGCTCACTTCCAATGACTGGTTACCGAAGTAACTACTTCGATCTCAAGTTTAACCTACCCATGTTGTGATTTGATCTTAGGTAGACGAGATCAATAAGACATCGGGCTGTAGTGTAAGATGAGTCTTAACTGGAGATGACGTCGCACAAGCGTAAAAAAAAGAAATGAATAAAAACCAGAAAAATGTTCGGGTATGCTGAAAGAAAGCAAATCAACTTTTATCGGTCTGTTCTATACAGTAATATGTGTTTTTCTCAACACGTTTCTTCTGCGAGTGACTTTTTTGTATTTCTAGGCAATTTCTGATCTTCTAAGTCAACTTGTTTATTTTTTAAGTGCTGGCTTAGCTTCGTTCGTCAGTATAACTTGCTGTTTCGTTGAAAGGCGAGGTCAGAGGCGGAAGTCGTGGAATCTCTCGGTCAGCTTCTGAGAGGCAACTCTCTGGTTCCTGCTAGTGAACTGAACTGAACTGGAACTCCAACTCCAACTGACTGCTACTCGAACGGGAACTCGAACGGGAACTGGCGAACTGCACGAGGGCACTCGCATATATCGACATCGACCAAAAACTGGTGCGGGGCTATACGCAACCTGGGGTTCTTGGTAATTCCCGATTTCTGACAAATGACCCCTTTGTTGTCCGACTAGGAAAGTTGATTATTTCCAACCTTTTGGAAAATTAATTATTTTCCATTTTGGGGGGTTCCCTTTGCCCGTGAGCAGAGGTTGCAGGATAGCTATCTTCCTAAACTCCCTCCTTCTCACATTAGTACCTCATACTAAATCCTTTCGGTGGGTGTTAGTAATTTCTCCGTCTTTCTTACCAATTTACCTCCGCCTGTCACCATTGCTACCACTCGACGAATGGCGTCTCGGTCGTGTGGGTGTAGCTAAGCTTATTTATTAATTAACTCTTTTACATCCCTCTTCATTCAAGATTTCTATGTTAAGAATTATTAATTTTGTTTATGTAATTCCCTTTTTCGTCATATAAATAACACATGGCCCTGTCGCTTTAGCCATCTTCTAAAATCCTTGCGATTTCGAATGATATCTTAGACGCTTTTTGGCTATTTCATGTTTTCTTAATTTTCTTTTTCATAAATCAATTGTCAAAAGCTCGCCACATTGCCCTTCTGTGAATTTATTGTTGACGCAAATCCCCGGGTTCTTGAGAAAAGTACAAATAAAATCTTTCCATTTGAACGACATATTTTTCGGAACATCTTCCTATGCCAAAAATTCTTACAAATAACACATGGCCCTGTCGCTTGGCTAACTTCTAAAATCCTAGCGATTTCGAATGATATCTTAGACGCTTTCTGAGTCTCGTGTTTTTCTTAACCAGTTATCATCAATCAATTGTTAAAAGCTCACCATATAGCCTTTTTTGTGGGTCCACTGTTTACGCAAATTCTTGGATTCTTGAGAAAAGTATTTTTTCTTTTTAAAGTAAAAATAAAATCTCGGGATATCTTCTTTTCCGTTCTCAGAATTTTCTTGTTTATTTTTGGGGGTTAATTAGTTAATCAATTACCATAGCTAAATAGTGTCACATTAAAAAGAAGTACGAAGCGATAGATTTTAATGTCGGAATTTTTTAATACGCCTGTGTTCTTTTTCAAAGATATGAGGAATAAACAAAGAAGTGAGACTTAATCTTCCGAGCAATGTTGATGGATTCAACTCCGATTTGCGTCTTTCTTCTCGGCTGTTGAATGAAGACGCTAAAAGCAAGCAGCTGATCTCATTGGCGCTATGAAATGGTTGGTTGAAGTGTACTGCGACGGGTTAATTGTTGTTGTTACCTCTGATGTTTTTCTTATGGTTATTCGGAATTCTGTTTCCGTTTCTCCATCATAATTTTCTTGTTTGCATTTGTGGCAGAAAAGCAACTATATAAGATTTGAACTATCACAATTCAGAGCCGGTGGTTTAAATACTACGTTGTTGCCAGGGGGGGTGAAACTGCTATCAGTGTTGATATGTCTACAGACTTGGCACTGGAGTTTATTTCTGGTGACATTCCCTTAGTGAGGTGATGAAAGATCTATACCGGACGTTATTAAGAGTGTATGTACGCTGGGGGCTGGCACCTAGCGTGAAGTAGGTTTTCGTTGAATATTTTTTAATTGTTTGGTCGAGTTTTAAATACTGAAATTTTTTTTTATTAAGATAAGGAAAAGTTTGTGAATATTTTTGTTAAAATGAAAAAACATGAGAATTCTGAAATTATTCTTTTTTGTTTCGTAGATTAAAAAAGTATTTTTTTTATTTTGTTTGGAAGCCTTAGTGATTGATGTTTTGATAGTTTTAAGTGGCTAATTTCTATTAAGAAAGTAACTGAGTAATTGTCCTATGTATTTTTCGTAATCCACATTCTGTGAACAGATACGTTTTATGCATAGACATTGGCTGTAGACTATCGATTCTTTTAGATTAGTGGGGTGGCAGCTATTGAAATTTAGGTAGCAATGACCATCTGTAGGTTTGGCGTATAGTGTAGTGGAGATGGTTGTTATTTAGACGCACCAGTACATCCAGAAACGGAACAGACGTGATGGAATATTCAATTTTAAATTTGATAGTGTGGTGGAAACTGTTGAGGTGTTTTTAAGGGTTAGAAGAGTGTTCTCTCCGTGTGTCCATCTAAAGAAGATATCATCAGTGTATCTGTGGTAATGTAGTGGTGCCAGGTGGTAACAACTCAATATATCTCGTTCGAGGATATCCAAGAATATATTTGCATTTTCGTTCCCATCACTGATTTGAAGAAAATTGTACCCGCTGAACTCGAAATTGTTGTGGGTAAGTGTGAATTGTATAATTTTGGTGATGTCTTGTGTGTTGCGTTCCTGAAAGTCTGTGGCAAGTAAAAAATTCTTGCAGGTTGATTACTTCATTGTGTAGGATGTTAGAATATGGTAATGTCACACCGATGGCCACTCGGAGTGAACTGTTTGTGAGTAGCAGAGCTTTGAGGATTTGGTCAATGTAACCTGAAATGTGTTGTATCAGGGTACCGATTCCCGAAATTATCGATCGGCCGGGTGAATGGATCTTGAGAGATTCTATCAGATCCCTCATCTTGCGTGGATTTCTGTTAATGTTCTCTATCGAGAGGTTGGTGGTTGTGTCTGTGATTATATATATATATATATATATATATATATATATATAGATAGATAGATAGATAGATAGATAGATAGATAGATAGATAGATGCTATAAATAGAAAAAAACGTTTCATGAATGTACGGGGCATGAAACGGTAACATTTGTGAAAGAGTGTGCAAACATCAGATGAGGGACAACGTCGAAAGAGACGGGGTAAAAACTGGTCAGTCTACCGGGATTTTAGAGGGAACAATAAAATTCGAATTTTCTGTCCACAAATACAACACAATTTTTTATACAACGCGAAGAAATGATGGGTGTGACTGCTGACTGATTGTGCGCGATAGCAGTAATTTTAAAACACAGTGAACAAAAACAGTGGGGTGTAGGACTTACATTTGCAGTGGTTTCATATGTGGAAAATCATCGCTGACTGACGCGTTGTCATAGTAACGTGTGTCTAAACTGTTGATCAAGGCATGGTCTGTTTCGCTGTCTGTCTTTCGCTGACTATCCTTCACTGACTATGTCATTTCAGATCTAGTTGCTGACCGTTTCTGTCGAGCTGTTTTTAATCATTATGGGTCGGCTATCTAAGTTTTGCGAGGGAATTTACTCAGTAACTCAAGCACTGACCTATTTCCAGATCATTTGGAGTTCAACCGCGCGGATGTAGTAGAGAGCACATCACGTGACTTGTCCTATCCAATCAGCTTCCAGAAACCACTTATTTAATTTGGAGCTGTGTTTGTACAAAAATTGTAAAAAAGTTTTTCGCATTTACTGAATTTAATAAGATTTATTTGTAGGCGTCTCTTACTAGTTTATGCTTCAGTTATTGGCCGTAAAATATAGAAGTTTATATCGTATAAAACTAAAAGTTAAGGTAAGTAATTTTTATTATCAAATTCCACTGACATTTGAATACCAATTACAGCATATGTGCGTATGTGTGCGTGTGTGTGTGTGTGTGCGTGTGTGTGTGAGCCCGCTCGCGCTCACAGGAAATGTCGCTAAAATGGTAGAAATAAAACCCAAATAGTGGAAAGGAATTTTGCAAAAAGCAGAAGACAACTTGTGAAGAAGAGGAGCGCCGAGTTCATCTTTGAACGCCAGCTGAGGAATTCTGCAGATTTTATCTTTGAAAAGTGATAACATTGATTGTTTGTTTTCATTTCTTTCCCACATGCACCACTTTCATCCATCTCGATTCCTTTTCAAATAATGCACCAAAGCTTTTTTCGAATATTAATTTCATCCTCCGACACAGGCGGAATTTAGACTCGATCGAAATTCAGAATAGTTTCGCCCAAATTCTACTTTTCCCGTTTGTGTTTCTTAACTTCGTTTTCTTCCTCTTTTCTTCTCTTTCTTTTACTCTCTTTCTTTTACATTCGTTTTCTTTTTCTTTCCCTGTCTAAAAGCGCTGTACAAAATTATCTTAAATTCTGGATTGATAACATTTGCCATCGGGAGCGACATAGTTGTGGCTGTAGGCAGTGCGTGACGACTTCGTAAGCGGGAAATGATTCCAGATAAGAAATAAAAAACAAAAAACAAAAACAAAAACAAAAAAAAACATCGACACAAATTAGTAGTGTTAAAAAAAGATACACCATTTTTATTTATTTATTCATTTATTTTTTCACAAAGATTAACCGGTGTTATCTGAGCTAAATTAACTTTTATGATTATGCTATGGTTCAGTTTATTTCAGTCTATTTCTAAAACAGCCGTCCAGCCAACGAGAGAAGCACAAAATGTCGGTAGAGAAGCTGAACAAATCGTTCAATCTCCTTTTCTTGCATTTTATTATAAATAATAATAAAATAAAATGTAAGTAAATTTGAATCTTGTGTTAAATGCTCATTTTATTCAATAAAACTTACCAATTCCGATTTGTAAATATTGCAATGTTCTCACGAAAAAGAAGCCTTTTTCTTGTGAAATAAATGACTAAATTTTTCAGATTATTTTACATTAATGTATTTTCAGATTAAAGTTTAGTTTATATAAAACTCTGAACCGCAAATTGAAAATAATACTTGAACGCTTTGGGAATATTAAATTATTTTAGAACAAGTAGAAAGAAAGTTGGTTTACAAAATGAGACGTTGAGAGTTTTATGAAAAATCCATCAGCAGTTTTATAAGCGTTATTGTGGGATGTACTCTGACACCGGATATATGTATAATAAAAAGTTTCAAAACCGATCAGCACGGATCTCTGTAGAGCGGTAGTTGACAAGATAGTGTCGAAAACTACTGATAATGATTTCAGTCCTCGTTAAGTCGAGTAAACAGAGAGAATGAATAAAGGTCTTATTGCAAAATGCCTTTAACACAACAGTTGTGTGCTTAATTATATATATATATTTCTATAATTTTTTACTGAGCGTAGAGGTACGAGATTGTTTTTAATGTGGCTTGCACGGAAAAATGAACCAAAGGACAAAATTGCCAATTTGCCAGTGGAATTGGTAGATAAGAATTGGGAGCTACAATTATGATTATACATTATTACTTACAATAGAACAATAAATAAAATCCAAAATAATCATAAGCTTTTATTCAAGAACCCTTACAATATGTAGCCCGAATTCCTATCCGAAAGAGAATAGAAATACACTGAAAAGTCTATCAAACTCCTCTAATAGTGAAGTATTTCCTTACAATGCCAAACACAAAGCCTAAACAATCCACAGAAGAAAAATACAGTATTAAAAAATTGTAATTGTGGCGAATGACGAAACTGAAGAAAATACCTTTGGGTGATTCAGGTTTTATTCAACTCAAAAAGACACATGAGGTGTAAACAAAGATGGCGATTTTAGAAGTCTTCTATGAAAGGAGAATAATCCCTTAATAAGGGCAAATAACTATAATAATAATATTATTTTATCACAATCACTGCCGAATCAAAAAAGAAAATGGGTTTACATGCATTGTGATAAAAAAATAGAAATAAATACAGTTGTGTCCTTAAAGGTCTAAGCAGTTGGATGGTTTTACAACTCGACTAGAGCGACGCAGCATTTGCGGGATATTTATATGTCCTTTTGTAGAATCGTTCATAGTTTGTTGGATAGACAGTTCACAATCACTGTCTTTAGGGAACTGATTTCCTGGCTTGGTTGATATTGGTAATTTCCATGGGAACAGGAACCTGTCGTAATTCAGTAAGGCTGCTGTCCCCAGTTCAATTTGGGGCTAGTTGTTTGTGAGACAATAGACTCACTACCATCTAATTTCCTAATGTGGGCGTATTGTGGGTTTGCTTCCAGGAGTTCCACCTCATCATGCCTGCTATTCCGGAGATATCGTTTTATCAATATTTTACCTGGGTGACTTTTAAATAGTCGTTTATGTGGCGTGTAGTTAGTTGCAGTGCATAAAAATGAACGACTAGCATGTAAAGCTTCAGACAAGACTTTCTTCCCAATGTGATTCTGGAAGGTTCTCGGTTTTTAGTGCTAGAAGTATTGACTGCCAGATGACGTCATTGTATCATTTTATTTGGCGGTTAGCTTCTGGATTATAAAGAGTAGTTCTACTAGTGACAACTCCGTAATTGTGTAGGAATGTTTTTGTTTCTTGTGAATGAAATGAGAATCCTCTGTCACTATGGATGTAAGCAGATATGCCAAATATGGAGAATAGATTGGACAGGCAGCTATTTACAGTTTTAGCTTCCATGTTTCGGCATGGGTAGGCATAAATGAACGTGGAAAATTCATATATGATGATTAACAGATACTTGTTGTGAAATGAAGAAAGTAGTGGACCCTTAAAGTCGATGCTCAGGCGATTAAAGTTTGAGTGGCTTTGATAAGGTGTAGATTTGCTGGTTTGTGGAGATTTGGTATAATTATGTTACATGTTTGGCAGTTAGCTGTCATCGTGCGGATTTCTTCAACAGAGTATGGTAAGTTTTTACTTCGAACGAAGTGTATCATTCTGGTTATATCTGAGGGATACAGAGATTCATAGGATCTTAACAGTTTGTTGTCCAGGATGGTAGGACATCTGGTGTAAGTGCGAGTGTCCGCTGCCACATTCTCTTTACCTTCAAGATACTGGATGTCAAAACTAAAAGAAGCAGGATTGATTCTCCAGCGTAGAATTTTCTCAATTTTTTTTATTTTCCCATGATTTTGTGCATCGAACATAAATCGTACAGACTTCGGGTCAGTTTTTAGAATAAAGTGTCTACCAATTAACAGGTGCCTCCATTTCTCAACAGCATCAACTTTTGCAAGAGCCTTTTTCTCTACCGGTGCATATTTTAATTCACTGCCTTGAAGTGATCTTGAATGAAAGGCATCTGATCGATTGTCCTGACTGAGTACTGCTGGCAGAGCTGTGTGATGCATCAGTTTCTACGACATATATCAGATTATCACTGATTGCAGTCAGATTGGTATCTATCAGGTTAGTTTTTAGTATCTGGAAGGCTAATAAGGCCTTCCCTGGTAGTGGAAAAGTGTGGGTTAATTTTAATTTTTTGATTTTTTCAGAAAATTTCTTGACTCACCTTGCATAATATGTAGCAGCAGAATAAATACTTGAAAGTGTTGGGCTGTTATTGATCGTTGATAACTGCAGTTGACTTGAGTACGGGACTTGCTCGAGTGGCACATTTTTGCAAAATTTCCAGTTTTGTAACATTTATGGCAGCTCACTTGCCTTGCAGGACATTTGCTTCGTAGGTGACGTAGATTTCCACAAAACCAACATTGTGATTTTGTCGTGGCTAACGTGGCTTTTGCAGATGGTCTCTTTTCTATGGCAGCTGCACTCATGGTCGGTGTGGTTATGTTCTGTTGGATAAATGCAAAAGAAATTTTTGTGCAAGGTTGAGAGAATGAGCCTGACTATAAGCATTCTGCAAATCCAACATTCTATTCTAATGGAGTCTCTGTCGAATAAGAGTCCAGACCATTGATGAATGCATCACAAATGGCTTCCCTTCCTCTCAGTATGCTTCTGTGGTTACTGGTTTGTAGTTGCAGTCTTTAGACAACTCGTGCAGTGCCTGTAGGAATTGCTCGATTGGTTCATCAGGTTTCTGGCTACGACTTGTGAGGAGGTGACGTTCGTTCGTTGGCTTAACATAGATATTTTCTAATATTTGTATAACTTCCTCCTATGTAGTACAGCTTTCTATGTAGTCATACACTGTCCGGTCTATGTGACTTAACAAGACGCTGAATTTATCCAGCGTTACACCAAGTGTCTGAATGGCGTGCAGATATTTGCCGAACATCCGGTACCAACATTTCCACTCTTTAGCAGCGATTTGATGAATTGGGGTCCTGACTGATTTTTTCCGGTTTTAATACTTTGTCCATTTTGAATGATTTTGAATTGGATAAATTGTGGCGAATGACGAAACTGAAGAAAATACCTTTGGGCGATTAAGGTTTTATTCAACTCAAGAAGACACATGAGGTGTAAACAAACATGGCGATTTTAGAACTCTTCTATGAAGGGAGAATAATCCCTTAATAAGGGTAGATAACTATAATAATATTGTTTTACCACAGTAATAATCACAACAAAATTAGGCACATAATCCTACCAACTCCATAACAGCAACCATCGAAAATAACTTATTCAACCATAACCTAAAATTGATCAACACCACCTCGAAAAGCAAAAGAGTTATAATTAGCACCAAAAGACAGAGCAACAACAACAGGATACAGTCAGCAATGAATAGAATACAAAATGCGCTTTTATGTACATCGGCGAAATATTCAGAAAATTCAAAAATAATATAGGAGCGTCGTAAGTGATCTGCTGCCAAACAACACTAAACCAAATTGGTAGCTAACCGAACACATCTAAGTACAATTTCTACTTAATAAATGCCTGTCTATTGAGGAGAGAAAAGGATTCAGTAAGAAGAAGAAAATGCATTAGAACGTCGTTAATCTCACTGTTCGCGGCAATAAACTTAAGACCAGGATCATCCATAATCTCACCGATTATCGCAAGAGCAATAATAGCACAATGCGGTATACGAGGTAGGAGAGAAAAAACAAAACAAAAATAGACCTTCTCGGAAGTGGGTTGATGCTGATTTAAAATGAAACAGACACAAATGGCTCTAATATATATATATATATATATATATATATATATATATATATATATATATATATATTTATATATATATGTGTGTGTTTGTGTGTGTGTGTGTGTGTGTGTAGAGGTGCCTCCAAATATTCGTCTAAAAAATGAGCATACATGATGAAAAAAATCTTCCAAACAATAAAAAATAAAGTTTTTATCAACATCTTTATGTTACTAAAAGGAAAGATCAAAGAATTTTTTTGAATATTATTATTATTATTATTATTGTATTTTTAATACTTTTTAGAACCTTCAAAATTGTTGTTAAATTGCAAAAGTCAAATAATTGTCGGATTTTAATGAAACTTTCAAGATTTAATCACAGATGAATTTTTGTGAATAAATCATTTTTGTAGTGCTTAAAGCATCATCTCAATCCGCTCTGAATCGTAAAATAAAAAATGCAATAAATCTAAGAAATTATTTAATAAGAAAAACCTTTAATTACTTGCATGTATAACATAAGAAACTCTGGACACTATATTTGTCAGTGTTTATTGTATTTTAATTTTTATAATATTCTTATCAATTCATTATCTTTATTCATGAAAATGCATATTTTCTTTTAAAGATATCGCGTCATACATCGATTGTCTTCTTTTTAAATAAGTCTTCTTATTTAGAGAGTTTCTCTAATTACAAATATCTAATTTATTAACTCTAACTATTATTATATTATGAACATTTACTACATTGTATTGATTAAACTACCTATTAATTAACAGGAATATTTTGTACTGTATTTATATTAGGACGATTAATCTAAAGCAATCCTACACATATTTTCTGTCTCCAAATGTCTTCGCACTTTGTGAAACTAATTTAAATTGCTACCATCTCTCTCTCTCTCTCTCTCTCTCTTTCTCTCTCTCTCCATCCATTTGCGAATATTTTTGTGCTTGGTGAAATGGCTTAATCATTCTAATGTTACCGAGGTTGCTGGTATTCAGATTTTCATTTTTCCGTTGCCCAGTCTCTCAGTCAAATAGTGGATTTCCCTACTCGCTTTCAGAATAAATCTGTTCAAAATTCTTCTTTATTTGATTTGTTCCTTACTCCGTCTCGTAGCTCCTGTAGAACATCACAATTCTGTTCTCCTGGCAATTCAGATCACGCTATAAGGTCTGCTGATATTTCTTTTTAGTTATCTATCAGAAAGGAAAACCCTATTCATAAGACTTATTTCTGTTACCAGCGTACTGATTGGGATTCATATCGTAACTTTCTTCCAGACGCCCTTTTGATTGATATTCTTAACCTTCCTATTGAGAATTGTCCCATAGAGGGTTCTTCTTGAGTAAAAGCCAGCATTGATGCTTTTTTACTTTATCGCAAATATCAGATTAAATTATAAGAAAGTAAATAACTTACCATTCACTTGTGATAAATTTAAATACTGCTTAGCTGATGTCACCTTTAACCAAAGAAAAGGTAACCTACCAACCACACAGAAAATCTAATGACAAACCACACGCTATATGCACACATCTTTAAATCACAAACCATCAATAATCACGCAGATCCCACAATCAATTAACCACAGGTTGTCTGACAATTCTCACAGTGAAATCATCTTCAACGAAGACAAGAAAGAGTCCTAAAAATAGTGGATTTTCGGCAACACTCACATACACACCACACTGCACGAAAAAGCCAACAGGAAAAATTCAATCTACCATACAACAAAAACGTAAAAACAAACAGAGGAAAAATATTAATTAAATTCAAATACAAACACTTCCACTAATCAAGCACTCTCCATTAGATATTCAACAAAAATAAATTAAAAATCAGCTACAGTTGCACCGAGAACAAGACAGAAACAAAAACAAATATACAACCAACAAACCACACGTACAAATCTAATCCACGTGTTACTGCAGAGCAAAGAACGAATGTCACTTAAATGGAAATTACTTACAGAACAATTTAATATACCAGGACCCTGTAAAATGATCAGATAACGAAGGACAAAATATACATAGCTGTAACTGAAGGGCCCTAGAAACAAAGAAAATATAAAGGATATTTTGTGTGAATATTTTCTTTTCAAAATAGTAAATGCACGAACAACACAGTTTTTTCTAAATATGAATTGGAAATTAAAAACAAAAACCAAATCACACCAAAAATATCATAGAAAATAAGGAAAACAGAATCAGCCTACAACGATAAATCCCAAGACTAAACAATGTCTGGAGGACAAATTAGCTATAATTACCTTCCGAGAACAATAGATTAATTCATATCAATAAATAAGTAAATAAATTAAGTAAATAATAAACAAATTAACAAACTGCGAATGTCCGCATAAAGACAAGTAAACGTAATAATAACAATCAGTAACAAATAATAAAACTATCAACAATAAAGTTAAGAGACAAAACTATAAAATAGCTACAAAACTGCATTCGAATCCATAATTATTACCACTCAAGAGACGCTAGGGTCATTTGAAACATAACCTTTATCGCTCACCGAATAACCGTTAAAATAATGCAATAGACCTACACAATGCACCATTGACCAGCATATATAAATAGTCGAGCCAAAACCAAACGCACATGACCGCTGGCTGTCGACCTCAATGTTCACACACACACACACACACACACACACACACATATATATATATATATATATATATATATATATATATATATATATATATATATATATGTATGTATGTATGTATGTATGTTTGTGCGTATGAAATAACGATATATATTATCAAGAACAGTATTGTAGAAACTGTATGACAAAGTGGAAAAGTATACTTGTGACGCGTTTCGTAATTCAGGACTTCATCAGACTAAATTTGTTATCTTGGTAGTACTACACATACGCACAACAGATGGGTGCTGGGAATTTTAGAATTTTTTTCCGATATCAAGCTTTCCAATATAGAACACGAATTCTTCAGGTTTGGTTTAAAATTTGCCAACAGAATCCACAAAGGAGACATAGTAGAGACTATAGTAAAAAAAATCAAAAGCAAAACGACTACGAATTCACGAAAGTTTTCATTCAAGGCATAATCACTGCTTCTATAGAAACCAACAAGGAAAATATATTATCACTGAGACACGTAAATGCCCTAAAGAATCTAGCAAGAAATAAGGAAATCCATATCGCTTTCCTCTGATAAGGGAGCGAGGATCATGAACAAGAATACATATATGTATAAAAATGAACTCATTACTCAATGATACCTATACACATGAAAAAATAATCGAACCAAAAATAACTACCGAAGCACAAAAATTCAACAAAGAAATCAGGAAACTGATTAAAAATGAAAACAAATCGTTTTATAAAATATCACCCCAGAATTTCCAAACTATACGGTCTCCCTAAACCCAATAAAACTGGCATCCCAATGTGCCCGATTCTCTAAGGAATATCTGTAAACTGTCGATAATCATAACAATAAGTTTAACCACTCTCCTTAGAACAATCCGTTCATTTCATATAAAGAACTCAGGACGTCTAGTTGAAAAACTAAGGAAAATAAAGATGACAGACAAATGCATGGCCAGCCTAGATATAAAATCCCTTTACACCAACGTCTCAGTTGAAACATGCCTAAATTTCCTAAAAAAGAATCTAACACAATCAAAGATAAATCTCTCTCTACCAACACCTAAAATAATAATAAAAAATGTTGTCTTATCACCAATCAATACTACTTCACATTTAATAATGATTGTTACAAACAAAAATTTGGAGAGATATCATGTATCAATATATTTTCTTTATATTGATGATTCTCTTATATATTTTCGTGATACGGATTTACTTGACCTCAGAGATTAGCTAAACCAAGTTGGACACACAATGGAATTTACATACGAAAAGGAAGAACACAATTCCTTACCCTTCTTCAAGTTACACCGCGTTAACAACAGTTTAAACCTCGGTGTCTACTGGAAACCTATCAACAAAATTAATTTTTATATATATTTATATATGAAATTATATATATATAAATTATATTATAAAAAAGTAAAAGCTAATTCTAAATACATTTGGATTCTAACTCCATTTGTTTTTTCCCTTTCTTAAGGTATATATATATATATATATATATATATATGTGTGTGTGTGTGTGTGTGTGTGTGTGTGTGTGTGTGTGTGTGTGGACAGGGTGTATCAAAAATACTTTACAAACTTTGGGAATGAGTTCCTCACATCAAAACAAGAACAAAAGTCCATATAAACATATGTCCGCAAATCATTCATTTTAAAGTTATTAAGTTTGGAGAATGTTTACGGTAGATGACGCTGTGTTGCCATGTAGACGAAGTTACATTTGTCATTCGTGTATATTTGTGTCTAGTCTGTCTTCAAAGTTTAACGTGTGTAGTAGTGAGTTAACTGAGAAGTGTTCCGTTTAACAATGGCAGGATATTCCCATCGTGAACAAGTAGATAGGATTTTTTTGTACTTGTAAAATTTGCCATACGCAAGGAGTATGCATATTAATTTGCAACACATAAAGAATAAAATTAATGACTGTTCGGTGCTATCAAGAGGGATTTAAATACGTATAATTTTGTAACATTTGAAATTGTCTTCCATTCACCTTAAATTCCTTTTGTTATCCTCGAAAACGTGCTCTGGTCATAGAAGACATACAGCTCGTATTTTTGTGTGAGGTTAGCTTGTAACATGACGTAACTAAATCAAAGAGAAACATTAATTTGGTATTTGAAGAAAGTACTCCGAACGATGATGCTGATTCCAGAAATTCCGTCCCAAAGGTGCGAATATTCAAAGACCTACGAAGCTGCCATCAATGACGACCAACTGTGAAAAGTCGTTGAAGATAAGTTCCGGAAACAAATCAAAATCTTTTATTTATACTTGGAATTTCTTCCAGGATTGAAAAAACAAAGAAATTGAACAAATGAATTCAAAATGAACTGACAGTAAATCAGAATCTGCGTCCATTTGAGTTCTGCCTATAGCAACTACAACTACACATTTTGGAAACCTATCATTGCTTGCAAGAAAAAAATCGATTCTTTGTAATAACCATAAGCGCATACTTTGATTAAAAGAATGCACTTTTTGTATATTATGACTTACTTTATCCTTGTCAAAATCCGGTATTTTTCTGGGAATTTTTAATAATTATTTTATTTTGAAATATTTTAATAATTTAAATCGGTGCGTCTTATTATTACAGGAATATTCTTTTTATATAAGAAATTTATTGTCAGAATCGGTATTTTATTTGGTGCGTGCAAATAATTAGTTTCAAGTCACTGGCAATTAATTCTGTATTTGCAAAACTTGCGATGATCAAGTATAACGGATTAATAGGATTCACTTTTCTGATTCACTCCTATGTCGAAATATAACTCCAACGCAAAGATTAGGCCATAAATAAATAAAGATATTTGAAAGATTGTTTTTCTCACTCAGCCTATTATCAATGTTGCCATGGTGACCATTAGAAGTAATTGGTTCCCTGTTGTGGAGAGAAATCACTACGCATTATCCTACAACATAATTCCATCAATTATTAATTGCTCCTTACTTATCAATTCATTAACAGAATTAATCAGGAGACCAAGCCAATGACGGCGGTCTTATCAACAAAAGAATGTTGGAAACGTTCAGCCCATTTTGTAAAAAGTTTGTATAAAGAAGAAGAAGACAAAAAACAATGTTTTGAATAAGGTTAACTAAGCTGATGGTGTCAGCAATAGGTCACCAAGTAAGGACCGAATTCACTTCATTCATCAATTGGTAAGGCATGAGGATAGTCAATCTATGAGTCGAGCAATGATAGACGCTATTGAGTGAGCCAAGTCCTACGCTACACATTCGCTTCTGTCTGAGATATTTTGCGCCTGCCATAATTGTCATAATTAAAACTTTTTAATAGGTCGAAACGTTTTTGTCGTAGTTTGATTTAGAAATTGAAAAAGTAAAAATTAATAAAACTTGTTACATTTTCAAAATATAAGAATAAAACAAAATGTCAATAATGCTTTCTTCCATTTATTATCAATCTGTGATCATAATGACAGGGGTTGGTACCCACTTTCAAAGCAGAAAATGGATAAGTTTCAATAACTAAGTTATTTAATAATAAATGATGTAACCGATTATTTATAAAGATCACAAATTGAAAATGAATAAAAAAAAAACAGTTAAAAATGATTTTGAAAGCTGACCAAATAAAGATATCTCCAATAAACAATAACTAAGATATTTGATTAAAATATAAGATACTGTATACTAGATTTATTTGATGCAAATCCACACACACACACACACACACACACACACACACACACACACACACACACACGGAGAGAGAGATTTAAAGAGTAAATCACATTGGTATATTCAATATATTTTCTGGGTTTCAGGCAGACAAACAAATTATATGCTTTATGCATTTATCTGGATGTTCTGAGAAATATTCGGCTCTATCCACTTCTCCATTTTTTATTCCAGAATATAAGAATTCATAAGCTTTCTTCGTCAGCAGAGTATTAGAAGCAAAATAAGAGTAGGAAGATTGTTATGCTTCGGTTGCGATGAGGATATTACGCAGCCTTTGGAAGCTAGAAGGAAACATTGATCACTTAAGCTGGTGAGAAAAACTCTACTGCGCGATGGAGATGGTTACTGCATATATATATATATATATATATATATATATATATATATGTGTGTATATATGTATGCATGTATATATGTATGTATGTATATAAAATAAAATAGGTGAGTTAATAAAGCAAGGCCAAAGGAAGGATACCAATATAATAAATATTAATTTATTAACCATATGACAGAAATGAAGCACGGAGAGAAAGAATTTAAGTTTGGAATTGTCCTTCATCAACGGACCAAGGAACACAAAAATGGGAATTACTCACCGACAAATCGGTTATTGTCTGGTGGAAATCGTGTTAGTTAGCAAAAACACGATCTCTGATTCTTTGATGTGCGAAACCTTTTATGAAAGTAAACTTAAATTTAAAATTTTGATTGGTGTAAAAATAAAAGCGTTAGGCAGGTCTATTATTACTAGTGTGTGCCGTGGGCGGGCGGGGGGTGTGTTTGTAAACATAGATGAAGAGCGTTATAGGTTGGGGAGGGGGAAAGCCGTCCCGTGTGTAGCAAGTTGTAGCAAAAATTGTCGGACCAAGTTGTCAAGTGTAGAAAGACGGGCTGTGGTTCGAATATCATGTGAAGAATATATATATATATATATATATATATATATATATATATATATATATATATATATATATATATATATTAAATTTGTAATCTGTAGGTGAAATACCCTTCGTTTTTAGTTCCCACCCAATCTTTCACTTTTTTTTGCTTTTCTCTCTCTCTCATTTTCTGAATTATAAGTTCAGATCATATAGTCTTTTATTGTGCGTAGTGTCACCACAAATGAAACCCTTTTCCGGTGTCTGTTTTTTTTTTATATTTTAATTTTTGGTTAGCGATTCAGTAACGAATTTCATCGAAAAATAATTTATTTATTTGTATCTCACTCATTTAAACCGTTATTTAACTCCTCTCTTTAAAACTTCTTTCTGTTAAATTTTAATCCCCACCTTCACCTTTAGGCCTTCCTATTCTTCTTTCGTCTGTTACCCCCTCTCTAAAGCTTTCATTTCCTTCTCACACTTGTCTCCCACTCCCATACATTTACTCTCACTAAGATTTTATTTTTTATACCCGGAGTTATTTTTTCCGATTTCTTTTTGAATTTGTAGCTCTGATGAATTGGATCGTAATTACGATTTCAATGTAATAAATTATAACCATAGAATATTAGTGTTTGAGCCTTTCATATTATATTCTTTCTCTGTCCTGAACATTGAGTTCTACCTGGATTCTATCCTCTTGGAAATTTATATATATATATATATATATATATATATATATATATATATATATATATATATATGTGTGTGTGTGTGTGTGTGTGTGTGTGTGTGTGTGTGTGTGTGTGTTGACCACTAATATGTGTGTGTGTGTATAAAATGAAATTCCACAATATGATGTCACAACATCGTCTTTCACGTCACGTGTGTTATCGTGTGTCACGTGTGCTATCGAGTGGCGCTCTGTAGTGTTCAGTAATATCCTGCACTCATCACGTCCTATAATAATTGATGGTCGTTTACGACGTAGCTCTGGTCAGTGTTATCTTCCACAATTTATTCGTCCATTAAAACGGGCCCAACATTCCTTTATTATTTTTGGTGTTTGTATTTGTAGGGAACATTGAACAATACCATGTACGCCCAGAACATTTTTCAACCTCTACTGCTTCCATTTCAACAACGACACCTAATTTTTTTCGTTTTATTTTTTTTTTTTTTTTTAGTTATCCCATCTACAACTGCTTTTGCATTGCGCCAACCGGTGAGGGATGGTATTATGAACACTAATGCAATCTTCAAGTGGGAATCTCCACATCCGAAGTTTGCATTAACTGCATAAAACTCTCAGTAGTGTTATCAATGTTGAATATTATGTAAATTCACTAATATATACTTATAGCTCTGTTTCATAACATTGGGCACTGTATTTTTGACACTTAAGGAATAAATATACTTACGTACTTGTAAGTATTTGTGCGTGTATGTACATTTTTTATCCTACCCATTCCTATGTATATGTGTGGATGTGTATGTATACAATTTTTTATAACTTCTATATATGTATGTGTGAGTGTGGGTGTATATATGTAGATGGGTACATGTATGTCGTTCCATAGTGTATAAATATAAGTAGTTGTGAGTTCATATATATAATATGGTAGAATATAGATATAATAAGGAAATTAAGTATGGATTTTGATATGTTTTTTGCATGCACGCACATGTGGGTGTATATATGTATATGTATATTTGTGTGTATGTGTATATGTGTGTATATGTGTATATGTATATGTGTGTGTATATGTGTATATGTATGTGTATATGTATATATATGTGTGTGTGTGTATATATGTGGGTATATGTGTGGGTATATGTAAATGTGTATGTATGTATGTGTATGTATGTATGTGTATTGTGTATATCTACATGTGTATGTGTGTATGTATGAGTATATACATATATATATATATATATATATATGTGTGTGTGTATGTGTATATGCGAATATATGTATATATATGAATATGTATATGTGTATGTGTACGGATATGTGTGTAGATGTATATTTATGGATACATTGAATATTATAAAAGAAGGACTTACAGTCCTGTTATTAGTGTTTTATCTCATTTTCTCATTTAATATTCTCCAATTGGAAGTGTGAGTTAAGAATTCTTTATAATATGGAGGAAAATTTTTTAAATTGATAATTTAATTTAAATTGAAATATATTACCCTTTAATAATCATTATTGATCATAAAATATTTAAATTTGAAAAATTTTTGATATTTGGTAGATGTTAATACATGAAGTTACCTGTGTATTTCGGCACATGGGTACCTGTATGAGTGATTGAATATGTAAAGGAATGTGTGTATATGTGATATTTGCATGGGTGTGTATACAGTATATGACAGAGCAAGATCTTTAATATTACCTTCAAATATTACCCCATATTATCTTAACTAAAATTTAAGTAAGAGAGATTACCTATCTAGAAACAGTCACGAGTTAAATTCATGAACAAAATTCAAACGGATAGAGATGTCAACTTAATAATCAATAATGAAATTTTTAAAGAGATTAAATAAAAAATTACTAGAAGTAAACTTATATTTTAAAATAAAATTTTATTCTTTTAATGTACTTTCTATGAATATTTTTCTAATCGACTATTTTATAGAAAATCCCCAAAATTAAAAAAAAAAATTAAATCATTGACAAACATCAAATTAAATTATTTGTAGATAGTCTAGAGACATTCAGATTTATATCAAACATTATAATCTTTATGAACCCCCAAAATAACACTTTCAAAGTAAAGCAAAATAACAGCGTCTGTTTCTAGTCATTTTTTTACAAAGAAAATTAGTGACATCTTCTCTCTTAACTTCTTTCTCTCTTTTTCTCTCTATGTTTTTTCTCTGTCCATTTGATATCAATATATAACTTCCGTTAAGTTAACCGTTTAAATGTGTCAATATCTGCTAACTCACTCATGTCTTCTCTCTCTCCCCACTCACTTCCTCACTTCGTTAATTTATGTTTAATACGGCCCGTCAAAAATGTGTAAATCTTCTTTTCATTTTTGTTTGGAAGTAAAGTCTGATGATCCGCAGTTCTTTTAAAATATCTGTGGTGAAATGCATTTTGGATTTCTGGATTTTATCATCCTTAGGTTTGCCCATACGGATTACCTAGTTTTTCATAAACTATATATATATATATATATATATATATATATATATATATATATATATATATATATATATATATATATTTGTGGAACCCCGTTAAAAAATGTAGAAAAATTGAATAAATTTAAGTAATATCACTAAAGCACGGCTCCAGATTTGAATATCCACATTCGCATTTATTAACCAATCAGCGACGTTATAACCTTATGTGCTGTCTGCTATTTAAGCTCAATCTAGAAAATGATCAACAATATTTTCCCTCCTAAAAATAGATATTTAAAAATTGGAAAAAATATTTATTAACTAATAAACTTCTGAGTTTAGTAAATCTTGTTTTTAGTTCCCTGAAGCCTATTTTTCTGTTATAAATACGATCGCATATATATATATATATATATATATATATATATGTATATATATATATATATATATATATATATGTGTGTGTGTGTGTGTGTGTGTGTGCGCGCGCGGGCGCAAGTGTGTGATGGGAATGCATTCGCTTTTTACTATTTAGAAAATAAAGGAAATGTTAAAAGTTATAAAACTTCGTAAGATTAATCCTTTTTATACTAAAGTTCACCCAATAGAAGGTTCGAGAGCCAATGTAATTATAAGCAGTGTGGCTATAGGTATTAAAGCTATATAGTGACAGTCTGTTTCATGCTTAAACGCATTTGTCAAGTCGTGTAGCTCGACTATTTTTATAATTTGTTAATGTTGGGGGTTATAGGTTGGAATTTCGTTATTTCCGATTTTTTGTGATTATTCTAATGGTTAATGAATATGACTAATTAATTGTCGGGAAAATCGTTATCGTCTGTTTATTGTATTTTCGCGATGGCCATTGCGTTAATATTGTCAATGTTATTACTTCTACGAAATAAATAATAAATAACAAAAGACAAATAGTAAGAATGAACCCAGGCTTACAGAGATTTAATAAATAAATAAATCTAATAATAATAAATAGTAGTAAATAATATTTGAAGTAATAAAATACTAAATTAATTAATAAATAAAAGTGACTTAAATATAAATCTTCAACTTACGACCCATCTCCGAATGACTTAAATATAAATCTTCAACTTACGACCCATCTCCGAATGACTTAAATATAAATCTTCAACTTACGACCCATCTCCGAATGACTTAAATATAAATCTTCAACTTATGACTATTTCTGAATTAAGTGCATTGAAAAGAAGAAAAATATGCTAAAAAAGAATTCTCGTGCAAAATCATTTGGTCCGCTTACTTATTGGAAAATGGCAAATATTTTCCACAGATTCGCTAAAAAGGAGAATACCATGTTGAAGGAATTCCCAAACTTAACAGAAACAAAGTTTGATCGTCAAAATCATTATGTTATTTTATGTTAAGAGGAAAAAATTTTATTAAATTATATTTTTTACGCATTTAGAACGCTCGAAATTTTGTTTAATAATCCTGTTTTTCTTGCGTCAGCAGCAGGGTGGAGATCATAAATTAGTATAAGAAAGTTTAGCGTCTTTTTTGCGGCGAAAAACACATTGATTTGGAAATTCTCGTAAAAATCAAATAATTACAGATTTTAATGAAACTTTCATTTCCAAATTAGTTTAGAAATTTTTTTTTTCTATATCTGTTACGACCCACTTATTTTATTTTATGAAATTTTGAGAAATGAAATGTTTTGTCACGTATTATTAGTTACAAGTAGAACTTCTTGGAGAATATAAATCATCAATTTCTTTTTGTAAAATAGGACCGCCAGTTATAGAAAATCTGCTAGGAATCGTAAAATAAAAAATGCAATAAAACTAACAGATTATTGAATTAGAAAAGCTTTTACTTGCTTTTGTGAATAAGATAAATTATGGAAAAATATTTTTCGATGAATAATGATTTTTACAAAAAAAAATGTTTTCATTTTTTAGAATATTAATAATAATAATAATAATAATAATTTATAAAGTTTTAAATTTTAAAAAATTCAGTCTTAATTTGTAGGGGTTAGGTGATATTGTTATTAAGTAAAAACTATATTTACTAATCATAAATAAAAAAAAAAAACTTTTAACAATTTAGCGACGACAAATATATTTTTCTAAATTTTTGAATTTTTTTTACGTGCGGATTTTTGTAAATACGGATGTCCATACACGACATTATCAGAAAATAAGAGCGTTAGCTATAGCCAATTTAATGCCAGAGTACCTAAAATTCAATAAAACACTAGTTACGGAGAAAATTTCCCTAAATTTTTAAGTTAACTGCGTCTCTAAAAATTATATACAAAAACTGCTCACGTTATATTACTCAAGTAATTTTTACAGATATACGATTATAGAAAATGAAAAATGATTTATTTTTAAACTTAGACAAAAGTAATTTTCTGTATTTTGTTAGTTTTAGGCTTTCATATTTAAAGTTGGGTCGGTTTTTCTTTTTCACGTAAAAGTTCATTTTGCGGAGGTAATTGTTTTTGTTTGATCTATGAATTTGTTGATAAGTGGAATAAGGGCCTCCAAGAGAAAATTTGCAGTATGGAACCTCGAGGTAGGAAAAGATGTTTCTTAAAATTGAGTATTTGATGCTCAGTAAATCTACTTGTCAACTCTTTTCAATGCTTTGTGTCCATGATCAGATGATAACAGAATGTAACAAACATATTCAATTAATGCAGCAACATAATTCATTATTTGCTGTTAGATTCATCAATTGCCTTTTAGGTTTTGTGATAGAGAAATGCTTTTGAAACTCTCATAAAAATAAGATCTTGAACTCTCTAACAATTATGATACTTAAAATCCTTGCGAAACAAAATAATCTCTATATAAAACAAAGGATGTCTGTGTGTCTGTCTATCTGTGTAATACTTTTTCACTCGAGATTCATCCAATCGATTTTGACTAAACTTAGCATGTACATTGTACAATGTAAGAGATAGGTTCTTAGCGTGAAAAATCGGTAATTTCTAAAAGATCAATAATTGGTAAAGTCGATCAAAAATCGATAAATTCAACTTTTTCCTCCAATTTCGTTCAAAATCGATATGTAGATTACTTTTATCATGACAAGGTCAACGATACCTCATTTTTATTTCTACGGCGCTGCGTTTAGTGAAAAACGAAAAATCGCTTTCAACACAAATTTTAAACTAAAAACTTCGTCAATTTTCAAGCAATCTAATACAAACTTTACTTGTAGTCAACAATAAGTTGATTGTCTAACAGGCATTTAACTTGATAATTGAGTTCACCCATATATTGAAAACCCGCGTAAATACCGAAAATGGCTTCTTTCTTATTTTTCGTTGATCTTTCAACCAGTTTTCATCAAACTTAATGATGTGGGTGCCAAAGTTGGGCCCACAGAATATATTAGTGTCCAACTAGTAGTCTTACGAGACTATCACTATCACTCTCTATCACTCTCTATCACTCTCTGTAGAGTGCTATGTCGCCTACTTAATATAGGCCTGGAAGAATCTATTGTGTAGGTAGTTTCTGGTCTCACAATACCCCCCTTCCAAGAGTTTTCTTTTTGAAAAGGAGAGAAAAAATAAAACTGTTAATACTTTTACCTCTTGGGATTTACGTCGAGCCGTTGAGTAAATTTCCTTCCTGAGCGTCGCATTTCAGGAGAGACTTGGGGCATGTCGAGGTCGAAATGATCGAAAATTACGTCGATCGGCTCTTCACAGTTATTTTGTAGTGATTCCTTCAAACGGCATTTTCTGATCTCGTTCCAATGGCGTTTGTGAATGTTTCTCGGTCCTTGGACCATATATACCAGTTCGCCAATTCTCTGCTTTATGGTGCCCACTTCCCAGAATGTCATATTGTTCTTCTACGACTTGAAAAAGACCCTATTGCCAGGATTGAAATATTTCCTATGAGGCGATACGGTTTTTTTTAACTTTGCTTGCCGTGGAAGACAGACTTGATTTTTCTTGCGAACGTTGTTTCTGCAGGCGAGCTTCCCATAGGCGTGTTCGGATTAGGGTTATCCAATACACCTGCAGATATTGTTGCGATGCTCTATCTGTCGGTGTGCCTAGTGCCTTTCTTAAATCCCTTTTTAAAGTGTCCACGAACCTTTCGGCCTGGCCATTTGACCTAGGAGAGTACTGAGGCGTTGTAACGTGGTCCACCTGATATGACTTGCAGAAGTCTCTAAATTTACTTGATGTGAATTGAGTGCCATTATCAGTAACTATACCATCTACGACGCCAAAACGCGCGAAGAGTTCGTGTAGAAATCCGATCGTGCAGTTTGTGGTTGGTCTTTTACATTGTAGGACCTCAGACCCTTTTGAGTGGCTATCCACAACAATGAGATAGTACATGTTATCCATAGGCCCTGCAAAATCCACATGAATTCTTTGCCAACGATGATCTGTTTGGGGCCATGGTTTGCACGTCGAGTTTGGAGCTTTTGCTGCAAGCTCACATCCTTTGCATGATTCTATCATGTCTGCTATGTCCTTCTCCATGTTTGGCCAATAAACGTAGCAGCGCATGAGGCTTTTCGTACGGTTCTTCCCCGGATGTCTCATGTGAAAATCCCTGAGGATTTTTCTTTGTAGGCTGTTTGGAATCACTACGCGGTCATTATATAGTAGGACATCATCGCAGAGGGAGAAAACTTCAGGCACTTTGGGGTCTTTGTTTCGAATTTTGCTTTTTATGGATTGAATAAATTCACCCTCTCGAGACTCCCTTTTTATGTCGGCCAAAGTAACTGGGAGCTTTCTTATGGTACTCGCGATCATGTTTTTGATTTCACAATTTGTCCTTAGAGTAGCAATGACTGAATTTTCAAAGACTTCTGTATTTTTTTGGAATGTGTCGCGATAAACTGTCTGCATGGCAAATATTTTTGGTTGTTAGGAACTCTATCTTGAAATTATAGTTTAAGAGAATCGTTCCCCCTACGAAGTAGTCTATTTGCAGTATAGACTGGCAGACCTTTTTTAGACCCAAAAATTGTAATCAGAGGTTTATGATCTGTCTGCAGTATGAAGCGTCTACCATGTAGATATCTGTGAAACTTTGTCACAGCGAATATTAATCCTAGAGCCTCTTTCTCTATTTGAGAATATTGTTTCTCAGCTGGAAGTAGAGATCTTGATGCGTGAGTCACAGCTTTTCGCAAACCGTCTGGCAGTTTATGTAATATGCAAGCGCCTATGCCGTACGAGCTTGCATCACTTGCGACTATGATGTCGAGACTAGGGTCGAAATGTGTGAGGGAGAGGTCTGAAGTAAGAGTTTTCCTGATCTTCTCGAATGCGTCTTGGCATTCCGGGGTCTATGACCATGGTATGTCCTTTTTTAAAAGTTGGTTTAGAGGCCCTCTCAAATTTTGCATGTTCTTAATGAACCCTTGATAAAAGTTAGCTAGGCCGAGGAAGCTTTGTAACGCTTGAACGTTATCTGGGGCTGGCATGTTTCTGATCGCGTTGGCTCTTTCTGGATCCGGGCGACGACCATCTTTATTAATGATGTGTCCTAAGTATTTAATCTCTGGTAAGAAAAAAATCACACTTTTCCTCCTTAACCTTAAATCCGTATTCTTGTATCTTTTCGAATACGTTTATTATATGGTTCCGGTGCTCTGTCGTAGTTTTACTAATAACTAGTATATCATCCAAATAGGCTGTTGCGTAGTCAAGATCGCCCAGCATGGCGTTCATGACCTGCTGGAAAATTGCAGGCGCAACCTTTACTCCAAAAGCCAGCCTGTTGTATTTGTACAACCCTCTATGGGTGTTTATGCAGAGCAATTTGGAACTTTCTTCTTCCACCTCTATCTGAAGGTATGCGTCCGAGAGGTCGATTTTAGAAAAAAAATTTCCACCATTGAGTTTATTGAAAATTTCTTCAGGGCTTGGGAGAGGATAGTGGTGATCTTGCAAGGCGTCGTTTAACCCTGTGGAAAAATCTGCGCATACTCGTATTTGATTGGACTTCTTTTTTTTTTTTGCAATATTTTTTGTTCTTAACTGGACAGAATTTCATCCAATGCCATTCACCACAATGGTAACATGGTCCGGGCGGTTTCTTTAACTTATTCGGGTTTTGGTTACTGCGGAATGTAGGACATGAGATTTACCTTTTGTCTTTTTGAGGGAAATAGGAGGTAGACTTACTTCTCATTTTATTAATCTGAGTCACACCTGATTCCTCGATAGTGTTTGAGTCACGCTTTAAAGATATTACTCTTTGACAGTCCTCTGTCAGTTTTTGGAGAGTCAATCCTTTTTCGTTCTCAAGCTTAGTCAGTACTCGTCGTCTGACTTCGGCGTCTTCTGCAGATACTAGACCTTGTGCGAAAATTAAGCACTTAAAATCATCGGCAGTCAGTTCGGCTAGTTTAAAATCATTACATAGCTTGTTCACCGATGCTGCAAACGTTAGAAAATCTTGCTGGTTGTCTTTGACTGTGTTCAGGCATTTCCAACGTTTGTGGAACAAGGTTATGTTAGGCCCGAATAATTCCGAAAGGAGCTTAATCGCCTCTGAAAAATCCAAGTCAGTCGTTTTCTTGGGTAGTATGAAGTCTACGAACCTACTATGTTCTGTAGTTCCCAGTTTTCTCAATAGTAGACGTACCTTTTTTTTACTGGGCCATTTTTCACAGTCTACGTTGAAAATATCTTCGTAGCGCCTGAAAAAAGCCTGGAACGTTTTGTCTTCCTCTGGTACGTATCCAAACGTTTCCATTGAATTGTAGATTATACTTTGGGAGAATATTGTATCTTTTTCAGAGTTTGAGCCTTTTAATGCATTTACGAGTAATTCTTTAAGTTGTTTCTGTTGTAGTTCAGCATTCTGAAGCGTAATTTTTTGGAATTCCATTTGCTGTTTATGTAAATCCCAAAATAGTTGTTGTTGTATTTCTTCTGATTTTTGTTGCTGGTCCAAATTTAGTTTTAACATTTGGGCAACTACTTTTTGCAAATCTTCCATATTTAAAAATGACAGCGCTTTTTTGTTGCTTTGAAACACGTGTACAAAGAGGGGGTACACAAAAAAATCTTGGTAGATTTGTTCCTTTTTTTCCTTTAAAAAAAAATATGGACAGACAATAGTTAAACTAAACTAATTTATTTATTTTTTTTTTTTTAGAAAGGTACAAAAAAAAAGAATACTCCCCTCAGTGAATTTGAGGAGAGAATAATTTTATGCCCGAGTTCAACTCAGTTACATAAAAAAATTTTTCGATAGTTTTTTCCGAAAACTTGAGTACAACTAGAGTACTTGATCTTGTGTTGTCAGTTTTTTTTTTACGAACAACTGTTTTTTTTCTGTGTGTGTGAGTGTGTAGAAAATCGTTCTCGTATTGGACAGACTTTAATATTCCGTAGATGTCGAATCGCTAGTTTGTCAATGGCGTTTGGTATTGGAATATATGTAGACGCTGGGTGTTTAGCTTTTAAATCGCTAATGTATTAATACCAGCTTAATTTCACGTTCAATACAGCTGTGGGAATGCGTGGAGTTTGCGTATTTTTCGAGTACTGTCGCTATTGATACGGTGGGAACGAAATTCTCGAATCTTTTCTGTCGCCACTGTTGTGGGACTGGCAAGGTATTGCGGTTTTCCGACGTGAATGTGTTTCTAGAATTCTTCGTCGACCCAGATGTGGGATTGGTAAGATATTTAGGTTTCGTCGTGAGTGCGTTTCTAGAATCCTCTTCGCCACTGATGTGGGTTTCTAGAATCCTCGTCGCCACTGATGTGGGTGCCAAAGTTGGGCCCACAGAAGTAAAACACGGAACACGGATTAGATGTAAGAAAGATATATTAACAACAGGTTACAGAGATAGGGTAAGCAGAGCTTACTATATATTAGTGTCCAACTGTTAGTCGTACGAGACTCTCACTGTCACTCTCTATCATTCTCTATCACTCTCTGTAGAGTGCTATGTCGCCTACTTAATATAGGCCTGGAAGAGTCTATTGTGTAGGTAGTTTCCGGTCTCACAATACTTAACAATTGCTTTATTAATGTATTTTCATTTACATCACTGACAAATTGAATTTCAAAAACTCCAAGATAATTGTCGTCTGAAGTGGGTCTTCATGTTGGCTGTTTTACCTCTTCATGTCCTCGGCTAACTTCTATTGAATAAAAACAGACTACTTTCGTTATATCAGTAACTGCATTACTTCAAAATGTTTTTTTTAGTGAAAGTACTTTAAAGTAATTGAAGAAGGTAGACTCTGTTACACCGAAACATGATGTTGTTTTTGCTCCATTCTAATCGAACGCTTTTTCTGATCGACCAGTTTGGTATGGCTGCTAGTAATCCATACAGGCAAATGATAACGCGAAAATTCTGGTGTACGCTAGTCATATCATTACGCTAATTTATGCATCTACTCCTCGGGCTGTAGGTAGATATTCTTGGTTTTATCATGTTTATACAACTCGGCCTACCATAATTAATAATAAGTACTAAGAAAAAGAAGTAAGCGTCAGTTGATAAGTAAAGTGATGTTTGTTAATGTGAATGTAGTGTATGCCGGGCTGGAGGTAGTAGAAAGTGTTTGTTCCCCAGCGGGGATGAGTGTTGCATGATTGCTGTGCGGGGCCTTCTTCTTTGTGAAAGATCCATTTCTAATTTATGCAATTTTTTATTCGTATTTTGTGTTCAATGAGAGACGTGGTCTTATTCCCTTGCGAAAAATTGGTTTTGAGCTTTCTGTGAGTCTAAATTTCTGAATAAATAGAACTCAAGTCAGTGGATGAAGAGAGAAGACATTTTGACAGCAAGAGGACAACGTAAATCAACATCAAAGAGCAAGAAGGGCATTTGACATCAAGAAGGAAACATCAGTAAGACACCAGTTACCAGCCAGCTGCAGTGAGACTAAAGAATTTTGAAGTTCAAGTAAAAATTCTCCTGCTGTTGGACAACAAAGAACGAAAAGAATTCTAAGAAATGTTCCCAAGCACGAACTCTGTATTTAAAAGGGAATTTTCAAAAATTACAATATGTTCCAGAGACGCTCGTAAAAGTTTTCGTCTTTTCTGAAAAATGGTTGCACTTTTGATATTTTACCTTCTTCAGTTTTTGTTTCTTTTTGTCATTTTCAAAATTCTTGTCTTTTCCCAAACTGTATATTTTCCATTTTCAATGGTGATCCTTTTTATCTGAAAATTCTTATCCTGCCTTAACAATTCTTATCCTGCCTTAATAATTCTTATCCTGCCTTAATAAGCGCACAAAAGGAAAAATTTGCGCAAACTTTGAATTTGTATCTTTTTCGTAATTGTATAATAAATGATTTTCCTTTAAGATTTTACACAGTGGTTAAGTCTTATATTGTAATTTGGCGCCTATTATGACTTGCTATTCCTACTAATTAGGTTTTTGTGTTAGTCACAAGAACTTAGATTTGATAGGTAACAAAATTTTTATAATTAGAATCTAGGCTAACCTTTTTCAAATAGGACCAAAATTTTACTAAAAAGGAGACACATTTAAATGAAGTTAAAGGCGTATTTAATGTATTTTAACTCAAATGTTGGCAGTGGCTGGTGTTTCCTGTTTGAGCTTTCTCTTAGTTTTTGTTCTTTTCAACGACTCAGGCTAAATACTGTGATCTCGAGATGGCTTCATTAAATCTAATTCATAACATTATTATAAGGCGCAATATACATGTAAGACAAGATTTGAAGTTATGAACTTGTAACAGGGCCGTATATATTGAAAAATAATAAATTAAAATCATTCGAAATGCTTAATTTGATTTATTTTTAATAAATGGCGCAGTAATTATTTGCGATGTTATTAGAACGAAATGCTATTTATTAGTTTCACCAAACTGAAGTGAAAGGAATTTGCACGTGCCAACTTTTGGTAGCCCAGATAGCTGGTATGTGTGTGTATATACGTATATGTATATTTGTGTGTATGTGTATATGTGTGTATATGTGTGTATGTATATATGTGTGTATATGTGTGTATATGTGTATATATGTGTATATGTATGTGTATATGTGTGTATATATATGTGTGTGTATATATGTGGGTATATATGTGTGTGTATATGTAAATGTGTATGTATGTATGTGTGTGTATATCTATATGTGAATGTGTGTATGTATGAGTATATACATATATATATATATATATATATATGTGTGTGAGTGTATGTGTATATGCGAATATATGTATATATATGAATATGTATATGTGTATGTGTACGGATATGTGTGTAGATGTATATTTATGGATACATTGAATATTATAAAAGAAGGACTTACAGTCCTGTTATTAGTGTTTTATCTCATTTTCTCATTTAATATTCTCCAATTGGAAGTGTGAGTTTAAAATTCTTTATAATATGGAGGAAAATTTTTTAAATTGATAATTTAATTTAAATTGAAATATATTACCCTTTAATAATCATTATTGATCATAAAATATTTAAATTTGAAAAATTTTTGATATTTAGGTAGATGTTAATACATGAAGTTACCTGTGTATTTCGGCACATGGGTACCTGTATGAGTGATTGAATATGTAAAGGAATGTGTGTATATGTGATATTTGCATGGGTGTGTATACAGTATATGACAGAGCAAGATCTTTAATATTACCTTCAAATATTACCCCATATTAACTAAAATTTAAGTAAAAGAGATTATCTATCTAGAAACAGTCACGAGTTAAATTCATGAACAAAATTCAAACGGATAGATGTCAACTTAATAATCAATAATGAAATTTTTAAAGAGATTAAATAAAAAATTACTAGAAGTAAACTTATATTTTAAAATAAAATTTTATTCTTTTAATGTACTTTTTATGAATATTTTTCTAATCGACTATTTCATAAAAAATTCCCAAAATTTAAAAAAAAAAAAATTTAAATCACTGACAAACATCAAATTAAATTATTTGTAGACAGTTTAGAGACATTCAAATTTATATCAAACATTATAATCTTTATGAACCCCCAAAATAACACTTTCAAATTAAAGCAAAATAACAGCGTCTGTTTCTAGTCATTTTTTTACAAAGAAAATTAGTGACATCTTCTCTCTTAACTTCCTTCTCTCTTTTTCTCTCTATGGGTTTTCTTCTCTACCCCTTCGAAATCAATATATAACTTCCGTTAAATTAACCGTTTAAATGTGTCAATATCTGGTAACTCACTCATGTCTTCTCTCTCTCCCCACTCACTTCCTCACTTCGTTAGTTTACATATGTTTAATACGGCCCGTCAAAAATGTGTAAATTTTCTTTTCTTTTTTTGTTTGGAAGTAAAATCTGATGATCCGCAGTCCTTTTAAAAAGGCCGTGATGAAATAATTAATACATGGAACCTTAAAGTGGTCTGTTTTTATTTAAATTATTTGCTCTGGATTTACATTGGGCTCTATGAATTTTATCCTCCTTAGGTTTACCCATACGGATTACCTAGTTGTTCATAAACTATATATATATATATATATATATATATATATATATATATATATATATATATATATGTGTGTGTGTGTGTATGTGTGTGTGTGTGTAAAATGTGTATGTATATAAATATAAATATTTATATATATATCTATATGCAATTTATATATATATTATTTATATATTATATAGGCGTGGTACTTATTGGAAAGCGCTCAATATCAGTGATAGAGCTAACATTTAGTTGGATTGATGTCAGTTTGCCACCCTGGGTTTCACGCTATTTGTGATCGTCAGCAAATGGCGTGAAACCCAGGGTCACAAACCAACTAAATATATACATATGTGCGTGTGTGTTTTATATAATTCAGTCTTTCAGTGCCCAGCCTATATATATATATATATATATATATATATATATATTGGTGGGGGGGGGGGCAAAAAAGAGAGAGTAAGAGGTATTATTGGCTATTGATTATTGTGTGTGTGTGTGTGTAGAAGACATGCGCACAAATATGCCTGTGTTAGGAGGTCCGAAAGTTGCCGCAAGTGAGTAATATCCCCGCCTGCCTACGCGAACAACAGCAGAAAAATCACGAAAAAGCCCGAAATATGCAATGAAGGTGCAGGAAATGTCCACTCCTATTTTCTAATTTTTATCTTTTCAAAAAAAGACAATGATGTTTGTTTTTAAAAAGGATTTTCCAGGAAGGACATGACAAGTGGGGCAAAAAATGAAAAGAATTCAATGAAGGAAGCTCCGTCGCCATGCATTGTTGTCGTTTTATGCAATATCTATTTTATGAAATATATATTTCGGAATTTTCTCATACATACATACATACATATATATATATATATATATATATATATATATATATATGTGTGTGTGTGTGTGTGTGTGTGTGTGTGTGTGTGACGGACAAAGAAAACAATGTATAAAAAACTTTTCGTTGTCCGTCACATTCAATGAAACCGGTATAAAAGAAAGATGGCTACTGAAATACATACAGATGTGTGTGTGTGTGTGTGTGTGTGTGTGTGTGTATGCGTGTTTATTGCATATTTAGTCAATAATCTCGCTCGCTCTCTCTTTTTCGCCCCGCCAATATATATATATATATATATATATATATATATATATATATATATATATATATATATATATAGGCTGGCCACTGAAAGACTGAATTATATAAAACAAAATTAACTTTGACAAACAATTTTTTATTTTATTTAATTTAAATACTGCATGAAAAATTTCAAAGCAACGACAAAATTGTGTATACGTGACGCGGAACCGAAAATCGGTTGGTAATATATATATATATATATATATATATATATATATATATATATATATATATATATATATATATAGCATTATTAAAATATTTTTATTATAATAGATTACAATAAAAACATTTTACATTGCTACACAAAAATGTTCATATTTTGGAACTATAATCATTGCTCAGCGGGTGATGGTAGATAACATATAATTTCTGTCTATATTTCTGAGATAATGTATTATGCACATTTTTTACTCAAGGACACATTGCACAGTGGATAAAGCCGTTGGTTAGATCCAGTGACAGGACCCAAAGAGTGTGAGTTCAAAACCCGGTTAAGGCAGTGGAGAACTTTCAGAGGGAGATAACTGATAACTGACATCCATTAAACATGGCACATTGAACTAGAACAGTCTACCCCAGTGAGCGAAATAAAGGGTTCAGTTCGAGATTCCAACCACCCGAAGAAGACTGAAGCGTACAACGGTCGAAACGTTGTAAAAAAGATGAGGACAATAGTCCGAATAATATAAATAATGTCTCAATAATTTATGTGTAATCTACCATCGCCCGATTTATACGTAATCTATCATCACCTGATGAGGAAAGATTAAATTTTCGATCTTAAAGTAAATCTTTTCTCTTTTATCGAAGATTTCATTCCTTTCAAGTAGTATCAAACGCCAAACAATCAACTTTTGTAAAGAACTGAATACGCTCATCGTAACGATTCTACTTTATCACCGAAAATGGTGATGCCAAACTCATGTCGCATTCAAAGCTGCCGACAATCATTGCAGGAGATTTCTGCAAATGCTCAGCTCAACTATGTACTGTCAATCCAGACTAGAAATGGCAACAAAAGCCTTAATTCCTGCAAGTTCTGAAGAATCATTAGCAAGATTCTTAACATACCTGTGACTATTATCATTAATAGTCTGGCGGTTATTTTCATCAAAATTGGTAAGGCAAGTTGTTGCCAATCACAAAATTTCGAAGATACTAACAAGAGAAATTGAAATAATAACGAAATCAATTTTATTTTTTAATTTGGTTAACAAATATTAATTACGAATAGATATTTACAAAGCTTAACTTAGATAAAAATATAAAATTGTGAAATATCTATTACTACTCGAACTCACACTAAATTCATTGAACTATCATTCTACGACATGTGTCCATTGGTTAAATTTATCAATGAGACTTATGCTTAATGTTTTCAAATTAGCTGATAGGTAATGATTTTACAAGTCCTGTATGTTTAGTTTTCATCACGACAAAGTTTATTTAGTATCGAATTATATATAAAAACATATTTCAAGAAGTTATAAAAAGAATAGGAGACTAAAAATAAAATATGCGAATGAATGGATGCTTTTCCTGTTAGTTATCGATGGCAATGCAGAAAAACAGGTGCCACTTTATTTAAGCATATAAACTCCGAAATAAACAGGGGATAGTTACTGGGTTTTTTCTTATTTATTTATGTAGGACCGAATCTTTATGTCCGGTTTATTTCTGGTTTTAAAAACAACTAACAAATTTGAACTTCCGATTGGTGAATTACTATATCCTCCTCCCGATATAGGAGAGTTCGCTGACTAGACGATGCGGTGAGAATGTAAGCAAACAGCTGTTCTCCACAAGTCATTTCCCTAAAACGTTTGAAATATCTTTTTCACTTCTTGTTTTTATTTTTATTTTATTTGTTGATCACAACGAAACTAATATAATAAATAAAGCCAACCACGAGTATATTTTTGACTTGGGCATTTATTGCAGAAAGAGACCTGAACACACACGCACACACATACATACACATACACTCACTCACTCACTCACTCACACGTACGAGTGTTGGTGTAATCGATGGGAAATCAGAGAACCGAGTTCGAAATCTACTCAGAATTCGTTATATTCACTTAGGCAAAAATACTCTTAGGAATGGTATGTATCTCTTCTTCCCCAGCTATGGGTATGGCGGACAGGGCTTTTTAGTTGGGGACGGATTTTTTTAAAAAAATCAGTGGTGTTTTGAACAGAACAAAAAATTATATTAATAATAAATATATATTTCTTTCCTCGTCAGTACGACAACTCATGAACAATGCAATCGTCACCTGACGATTGCATTGTGCATGAAACTCACAATTGTGCTACTGGTGAGAAAAAGATATATATATATATATATATATATATATATATATATATATATATATATATATTATTAGTATAATAATAATTATTATTAATATATATTTATATATATATATGTGTGTGTGTTTGTGTATGTGTGTGTGTGTGTGGTTGCACGGATATTGATCACTTGCCACTAAATACCGCGCATATATATATATATATATATATATATATATATATATATATATATTTGTGTAAATAAAAATATATATGCAAAAAGACGATTATGAATAAAGATGAAAGATAAACGTTTGACCATAAAAAGAAAAGTTTTTTCGGAAATTTTTTTCGGAAAGTATTTTTCGGTGATCTATATTAGGATTTGTATGTACAACTACATTTAGAATTTACTGAGAATATTTAGAAAAAGAAAAATAATCCATAGAGCGGTAATTCTACGGGTGGACGTCCCTTGTTGATGATAGCAATCAGATAAAGCATGCCCAAGCGAATTCAAAGGAACTGACAGAAAGGCAAAAGTAGCTCAAATAATAATCGTAGCTTTACGATGGAAGTAAATAGAAGTTCATCTTTGAACGTACAACACGTCGAACCCTGGAGCAGATAGGCTACAATAGCAGGTCAAGCCTTCCAGATAAGAAAAAACAATTTCCAGCGAATTTCACATGAGAGGGCTGGAATTTGTTGTAAAGAACATGGAAATATGGATCCGGCCTGCCGTGCATCAACAATTCAGTCTGCTTTTGGGGGACATGTTGTAGAGGATCGTTGGGTTTGAGTGTTGTTGATTCCTGCTAGAAGAAGATCCAACTACAAGAACATGGCGGACTCAAATTTAGTCCAACTGAAGATGTAAAAAAGACAAACAAGACCGATATATATATATATATATATATATATATATATATATTAAGCAACACAATTTTACAATGGACGTAGACAATAACATTTGCGTGTGTGTGAACATTTGTGTTTGTTCTTTGGTGAATGTTCGTACGTACATATATATGTGTTTAATGGCGTTTTCCCATAAGTAGGCGAAACACGGATTTCTTCGAGAGCTTACATTGTAGAGGTGTTCACTGAAATGAAAAAATGAAAAAAAGAACGAGGAATGAAGTTGTCCAGTATTTATAGTGTAGGGAGAGCGACCCCTAGTGAACAATTAGGGAATTAAGGAGGAGCTAACTCCGAAAGTGTCATGTCACTGGGAATGTTATACACGAATAATAAATACTGACAAACCTATTCTACATTCTAGCCTCTTCTGCTATGAATTAAGAATTATTCTCTCGAGCATTGTTACCAATGATTTGGAACTCGATTTTAGTGATTTTATTCCAGACAAAAATAATTCTGACAAATATGGTTCTTTGATAAAGAAAGGATTTAAGCCCATTAACACATTTTCAACTAAATCTCTTATTTATCTAAGTACTATTTTTCTACAACTGAGAATCCGACTGATCAAAAATTCTATATTGGTAGTATTAAGAATTCTTTTAAGACTAGCTTGTATCAACATATCGTGTCCTTCACCAATAGTACTTATAGAAATAATACATACTTTCTAAATATTTTTGCAATTTAAAAGTTGCTAATGGAAAATTTAAAAAATAACTAGACCATTTTAGATCTTTATATGAACCCTGTTTTCTGTGTTTACATGAATAATTGGAAATTATCAGATTTTTTTTTATAAAACTTATTAAATCAAAGAAATGAAATAATGATAAATTGTAGACATAGCAATTTACCTTACAATTTAGTTAAACTTTGGAATTTGATAATGCTTTTTATTATCTTTTAGTAGACGAACTGCGATGCACCTGATATGGCTTATTTTTCTATTTGTAAGATTAATTTAGAATTAATATAGTTCTGTATTAATCTCCTGTTAGTATTTTTATCATCTTATTTGGGTGTACTGGTATTTAGTTAGCATTTTTAAGATCTTGCATTAATTAATTGGTATTATTAACATATTATGTGAATGCTCTTTAATTACCGGTTGCATAATAATTTGCCAAATAATTCTATATATTTAAATTATTTACTAGTTTCTTAAAGAGGCCTCTTATTCATCAACTATAAAAAAAATGAAATTCAAAAAGCATATAACTAGTTAGAATCAGGTTAAATTACCTCCCCACCTCCCCCGCTTTTATTTCTTTGGAAAGTTGAATGCCTGATTTGTATACACTTTACGAATTAACGTTATCATCTGTATGAGTTTTAATCTAATGTCTGCGATCTGTTTGCAGATAACTTCCTATCATGGCACATTTCAAAAAAACAATTTCTTTTTCGCTTAGTTTGAATTTAACGTAGGTCATATTTGATTGGATGATCACGGTAAAGCCTTCAAGCCTATAATTTTCTTTTCTCGAAAAAGTGGAGGTATTTTGCTTTTGAAATTAAATTAAATTAATCGTTCACTTGCCAGTAATTTACAATCGCTTGAGGAGACGCAGTGATATCCGTTGAAATACGATCGCAATTATATAACGATTTTTAATATGATTTTGATTTATCCTAATATACAGATTTTGATTGATCCTAATATATATATATATATATATATATATATGTGTGTGTGTGTGTGTGTGTGTGTGTGTGTGTGTGTGTGTGTGTGTGTGAAAATATATAGAAAATAGGAAAGAACTGGTTAGGTAAATAATCCAAAGATCTTTAGTATTTTCATTATTATTTTTTTAAAAATAGTGCTCGATACAAAAGTAGAGCATAAATATAATTATTGGAATCATATTTTTAAATAAATGATTATATATATATATTAGGTTGGTGCAAAAATAATGTCGTTTTGTCACATAGTAACATATGTGACAAAACGACATTATTTTTGCACCAACCTAATATATATATATATATATATATATATGTATGTATGTATGTATGTCTATATGCAGGTTTCATTAAATAATATAGACAAGTGTTGTCTATTTATTTTATGTAAATTTTTTTCGTAACGTCTGATAAGTTTAATAACATTATCGTTGAACGAAGAAAGACATTCACAATATTTTTTAATACAATCTAAGCTTTCGGCTTACATAAGCCATTATCAAAGATGTCAATTACAACATATTAAGACGTCACACATGACCACACGAGAGTGAATTGTAGAAGTATGAAGTATGGGAAGACGTTGGTATAAACCAATGGCTTCTGTTACCAATTATAGACATTTAAGAATATTTGTAGAGATGCCAAAATTGATTTTGTTTAGGTTGGGTTTCAACTATTTGATGTATAATGCTTCAAGGATTTTTAGTTTTTGTCTATTGTTTTCATGTCGAAGTATAATTGTGTTTTCGACAAGTATTTTACGGAATCGTGTGTGCGGGCAGGCATGTTGTAAATGCCTAAAAATGTTAGAGATTTCATTCAAATGTAGTGTTAAGCGTCGTGAAAGCGAGTTTGTGGTGTGACCAACATAAATATTATTTAATTCGTTGGCGATACACTCTTCCAAAGGACACTTGAATTTATAAACTATGTTGGTTTTTTGCAAATCGCTAACCGGGGGAGAAGAATCATTGCGAAGAATTAAGTTGGATATACTAGAGTTAGTGTAGTATATGATTAATTTAATTTTTTTGCTAGGATCTGTAGTTGATATATTAGAATATACTAAAAAATTTAGTATATTTTCATCTTGTTTATAATTAGTATGCATTTGATTACGATATAGGAGATTAATATATTTGACACCAGTAGAAGGAGTATTATGTACAATTTTCTTAGTATTGAGATTTCTAAGAAAGCATCTTATTTGTTCATCAACTATATAGTTTGGAAAGCTATTATTAATAAGTGTCTGTTTTATATTCTTTAGTTCACTGTAAAAAATCTGTTTTGTGGATGAATTAGTTTCTGCACGATGTATTAGATTCTTTATAATTGCTATTTTGTAGTAATATGGGCATTCGCTCTTGTAGTTAAGTGTACATGAATTTATGCTTGTAGGTTTTTTGTATGGCGAAATAGTAAATTTGTTATTATTTGTGTTTATCAATATGTCAAGGAAGGGGATTTTATTATTAGTATTGAGTTCATATGTGAATTTAAGGACAGAATTATATTGGAAACGTTTTTGAAGTTGAATTATTTCATCTGTATTTTTAACTAACATAAGAATATCATCAACGTATATTATTGTTTAGGATATATATATATATATATATATATATATATATATATATATATATATATATATATATATATATATATATACACACACACACAAAGGTCCGTTTTATATATTGATATTGAATATATATTTATATTAAAAGTTCTGTTTTTACATTGGGCACTGTTTTTTCTTACACTTTAGAGTATACCTATGTATATTTGCATATATTTATATCCATTCGGATATATATATATATATATATATATATATATATATATATATATATACACATTCATATTACATTCACTTACGTGCTAATACCATTGGTAAATGTGTGAATCCTCTTCTTCTCCCTCCAGCGATGGGTAAATAGCAGGACAGACTGGGTTCTATAGCCTTGGATGGCAACTGGTCTAGGAGAAGGACAACTCTGAATTCAAAACCTGTGGAGGGTCGTTTGGGGACCTTGTGGCACTTAGTATTCGGCAGGGTTAGATGGTCCTGCACGAAACCTTCACCACTATAATAAAACCTCATGTGCTGTTGTCGGGATGTCGGTTTCCTGGGAATTGATCTGCTTGACCCTCATACGTCTAATTCTACGAGAGAGTCGAGTATATATATATATATATATATATATATATATATATATATATATATATATATATATATATATATCACAGGCTACACTTTCTATTGGAAGAAACATGAGGTTTTGCAATAAAATCTGATCTTGTTTCACATCTTGAGCATCCTCAAGGCATAACTGACAGAATCATGACTATTCGTATACCACTGCCAGGAAACAGATTCATGACATTAATCTCTGTCTATGGTCCAACCATGTCCAATAGTGAGGAAATTATAATTGCTTTCTACGAAGACCGCCATTCAACACTATCAAAATTCCCCAGGCTGATAAAATTCTCTTTTTGGGGAATTTTAATGCGAGGTTGAGAACAAATCATGAAACATGGGACCTTGTAGGTAGTTTTGGACTTGGTAAAGTAAACAGCAAGGGTTTGCATCTTCTCCAGCTCTGTACGAACCTCAATATTGCTTTATGTAATACTTTCTGTCAACAAAAAGAGATCTATCAGGTAACCTGGATTCACCCAAGGTCTCACCATAGTCACATTATTAATTACATAATTTGTCGTCAACGTGACCTTCAAGATGTTTGCAGTGTACGAATGATGAGGTGGGGGCAGAATGTGGTACTGATCACTATCTTGTAAGTGGAAAACTGAAACTGCGTATAAAGCGGAAAATTCGTTCTGGGGGAACAAATTTCCCTAAACAGGTTGATAGGAATAAGTTGAGGTATCCGGTGGTACGGGAAGTGCTTCAAAAAGGTGTGGAAAAGTCTCAGTTTGATAGTTCCTGGGATGATTTTTAAAAGACCACATACAACATCAGTGTTGATGTCTTGGGTTTAAGAAAAAAGAAACATCAAGATCTGACAGTGATCGTCAATCATTTTGCCAGTCCTTTAAGACCTGTAGATCCTCTCTTCAACGTAGATTACGCCAATTAAAGAATCAGTGGTGGCATGATATTTCCAAACAAATTCAGAATGCCTACAATCGTAAAGACTACAAGGTTAAGAAAGGCCTTTGGGCCTCAGTCAACATCTGTAACTCGACTGAAAACTAAAGACGGAACTAATCTCGTTAAGAAATCCAAAAATATATTAGAACCTGGACTGAACATTTTTCACATTTGTTTGATAATCCTTCGGGTATTGATTTGAATATAATCAACAATCTGCCTCGGTCTGATGTGCATGAAATGTCAATTCCACCAACAAATAAGGAGACTAGGTTCAAGAGGTCAATACTGGGAAGGCACCAGAACTGGATGTTATTCCTGTTGTGCTGCTCTTACATGGAGGAAATGAAATGTCAAGAAGAATACACCATCTAATTTCAGATGTTTGGAATGGCACATATGTTCATCAGGACTGGATTGATGCCATTCTTGTGTCCCTGTATAAAGGGAAAAGTCAAAAGTCAGAATGTAGAAACTACAGAGGAATAAGCTTACTTGAAGCTGTTGGAAATGTTTTTGCCAAAATCTTTCTCAATCCCCTCCAAAGTCACATCTGTTCTGAAGTGATAGCAGAGAGTCAATGTGGTTATCACACTGGTAGAGGCACAATAGATATGATCTTCACAACCCGGTAGAAAAGTGCATTAAACACTGTGTCCCGCTCTACCAAGTCTTTGTTGACCTAACTAAGGCATTTGACACTGTGAATAGGAACGCCTTGTGGACAATTCTAAGAAAACTAGGTTGCCCACCTGAATTTGTCAGGCTGCTTAAAGATTTGCACAGCAACAGGAAAGCCAGGTTGAACTTCAATGGTACTTTGAACGAATTTCTGTTGAAAATTTTGTGAAGCAGGATGATATACCTTCACCTACTTTATTTTCCATCTTTTTTCCAGTGATGTTCATATATGCCTTTAGAAATTGTAGCATTGGTGTTTATTTACGTTTCCGAAATAGCGGAAAATTTTTGATCTGCGATGATTTAGTGCTTCCACAAAGGTGTTTCAGAAAGTGATTCATGAGCTTCTTTCTGCTGATGATTCAGACCACGTGGCTCATACCGAAGAAGATATGCAAACTATCAAGAATCTTTTTGAGGAAGACCAAGGTAATGTTAGCACCACCTCCTGGTCAACCGTACTGTGAACCAAAAATACCTGTGGATAGCAAGAGGCTGAAGGTGGTAGATACCTTTGTATACCTTGGAAGCACACTCTCACGAGATGGTACACTAGATGCTGAAATAGTTCACAGCATCGAGAAAGCTACTAAATCTTTTGCATACTTGGAGAAGTGGGTGTGGTCTGACAGAAACATCACACTTAACATCAAGGTAAAGGTTTATGAGTCATGTGTTTTGACTGCTCTTTTATACTCTTCAGAAACATGGACAACATACAGACGTCATATTATTACCCTTGAAAGAGTAAACCAAAAGTTCCTCAGAAGAATCATATTTCATGCCAGTCTTTTGTATCTGACACAAAAATTCTGGAAAAAGCTAATATCCCCAGTATTGAGTAGCTAATCATTCTCAATCTAATGCACTGGGTAGGTCACTTGGTGCACATGGATGTCTCAAGGTTGCCTAAACGTGCCTTTTATGGTGAACTATCTGAAAGCATGCGTCCCAGACACAAACCTAGAAAACGCTTTAAATATTGCATCAAAACCAATCTCAAATCTCTTGGGATATCAGTTGGTACCTGGGAATTGGAGACTGAATGTCGACCTTTGTGGAGAACGAGAGTTCATCAAGGTTGTAACGAGTTTGAAAAGGACAAGGTGGAAAATGTTAAGGTTAAGCGCAATCTTCATAAAGGTAATCTTGAAGCATTACCTTCCACCCTATCTTTACAATATATGGATGTAGGTTATGTGGTAGTTTTGTTCAATTCAAGAGAAGGTGTTCAAAGTCACATTAGGTCTCATCAGGCTCGATCTATTGATAAGAGCCAACAATCAATCCTTGTATAAAGTATGCAAGTCAGCTTCTGGATTGGCAAGACACATTAAAATTCATATTGATACCATGAATATTAGGCTTGAGGATCTTCCCTTTTCAGGTGCAACATTTGCGCAAAATTTTGTAAATGTAAGGCTGGTTAAAAGAGTCATCTGCGCTCTGATGATCGATGAATCTGAAAGTTATATAACAAGAAAAAAACGAAAACAACGAAAGACTACTTGTGGAGATGATCTTCTTCTGTCAAGACAATAGTGACAATCACCATATATATATATACATACATACATACATACATACATACATATATATATATATATATATATATATATATATATATATATATATATATATATATATATATATATATATATACTGAGGGCTCCACAGACGTGATCCTATAATAGGCTAACTAAATTAAGGAAATATCTATCTATTTTGTCACACTTAAGAATCATAAAATGAAAGTCGACTTCTTTACGGTTTCTCCCATTTTTGGAAACTGAAATCATTTTATAAAAGCAATTATTAACATTGAAACATCGGCAGGGTTTGTGGAGATAAGCAGTAAAAGGAGAAAGGTGTATAGGTCATGTATAGATCAGGTGTAAAAACGTCATAGTGAAATTGATGATTCAACCAGATGGACCCCAACTGTTTTGTAACCGTTGATTTTTTTTTCTCAGGCTCCAATCTGATAAAAAGGAAGTAGTCCGTCAGTCTGATGAAAAAAAAAAAAAAAAAAAAAAAAAGAAAGAAAGAAAAATGAAATCGCTGTTAGATATAAAAAGAGAAAATAAACTCGCATAATATTTCATTTTCCAGATGTGCAGTTGATATTTAAGAAGTTTTGCTGGACATGGGTTTTTAATTGATATTTAACGATCTTTCCAGCAAATGTCATTCCATCATTTGAAGGAAAGAATTGACTTTCGATTTTATCACTGTGATATTTCAAATCTAATAATTTAGATCAGCCTAAACTTCACAAGTGTCTCCCGAAAGTGGCATTTTCACACGAGAATTAAAACGTTAAGTGATAAGGCCATAGATCAAGTCTCGACATGTTTATTTTTCTAAGTTTAATATTTACAAAAATCATCTTTTTCTTTGAGTTTGGTCGTAAATAATTCGACAAAAAAAAACCAAAAAAAAACAATATAAAGCTAAAGCAACTTTAAAAAATATTTGACATGACTAATTACAAGAGTAATTCTTTGCAGCTGTCGACTATGAACGAATTACTTTCCATATCTTACGAGATCTGAGGCACTAACCAGTGTTTGTTTCACGCAGATATTTTTTGTTTAGAAAATTCATTTTTTCTTAATAGAGAAATAAGAAACAGTTTTCAGAAAAAATTATTTGTATTTTGAAATTTGTAAACCCACAGATGCAAATTAAAACAAGTCTTTTTGTGACACGGCATCATAAAATTCTTGTCTTTACGGCAGGCATCAAAGTGTAACCGTGATTCCAGCCACTTCATAAAATAGTAATTTTTTAAACTTTTTTCACAACAAGAAACAGCAGCAAATCGCCGTTAACGAAACCTTCAACAGAATCACGGGAGTCGGGCACTCGTGAAAGTCAAAATATTTGTTAACTCTCTGTGGAATTTTGACAATAATATCTTTGCCTTACTTGATGGTCAGGGTTAAATTTTCTTCTCACGTCACATTTTGAATTTATTTCTAAAATTTACCAGTTGTCAGGTCACACAGAGATGACTCAGAAATGTAAATTCGATTTGTGAACGATTTGCACATGCTAATCACTCATGATCTATCATCGCTGTCATCAATCATTTGCAAAATCTTATTATTGTCTTCGAATGTTGGCGGTCATCACGTGTCTTCTTTTGACTTTTTTTCATACCTTCTGAACTAAAAGATCTATTCAGGCAAACTACAAGTCATCCCCCCCACTCATACGATAGTTCTAAATTCTTTACATAATTGAATGAGAATTTGTTTCTTAAAACATGTCTTCTGATGCATCTGTCATCTCTTTGCGACTCATTCCTTTGTTTCAAGTAATGGTTAATTATCTTCAAAGCTCACAGAGAAAATAAGGACTTTCGCAAATGCTCTATAATAGCGCTGGAAATGTTTGGCCGGTTGAGTGAAGGCATAAAATGTAACCTTTAGTTTAAAAGTTATGTTAGTCTGGGATTTGATGTTTCTTGGGGGGCAGCTGTTGACAGACTAAAATAAAATTTGTCGTAAATTAGATTTAAAAGCTATGAATAATAAAATAAAAGCGGAATAACATCTCAGCTTATATTTTTTCGTTTTAAATAAGAAATGTCTTGTCTTTTAATTAACGCGCGTGTTTGTGTGTGTTCGTGTGTGTGTGTTTGCGTAATGGAGATAGATAAATATATACCTAGCATAGATATCGAAAAAATCGGGAAATATAGATCAAGAAGTCATCATAAAATAAATGTACAAACAGTAACATAGATAGATATGAGCAGGTTGAAATAGATAGATAGATATTAGGTTGGTGCATATTTTTTAACGTCAAAAACCGACATTATTTTTGCACCAACCTAATAGATAGATAGATAGATAGATAGATAGATAGATAGATAGATAGATAGATAGATAGATAATCCGGCGTTTCTTCTTTGTCTCAAACATTATCAAAATAAAGGCCGTTCATTCTGCACTAAGGAAAAGAATAGACGAAAATCACGATTTCTGGTCTTCATTTCCGATTTATCAAGCAGAAATTGAAATGACTGAATCTGTTGACTATTCTCGGGAGGCTCGTTGCGTTTCCCTTCTCTTTCAAGGTTTCTCGCCAGCCTTTCATTTCCGGTTTGGTGAGAGGACATTTCCGTTCTCATCTGCGTTGTCAAGGGACATAATTGGCTTTGAGGCTGGTTCAAGTCCCATAAGTTGCTTAAATGTTCCATGTCACGAAAAACCAGTGTGGCGTCCATTATAAAGAGAGTGTCATGTGTTCGGTTAAAATCTCTCCCCGTTGGACAGTGTCAGCTTTCGTCAGACCCAGTGTCAAAATGAATTTTCCACGAGGCTGTCACTTTTATCAATTACTAGACAAACTCAAAAGGCAAAACAGAAATGGGAAAAACAAAAAAGTTAACTAAAATATATATTTCTATACTTTTGTCATAAATAGATACATGCTTAGGCGATCATGTACCTTTCGCTACATGACTGACAAGGCAGATCTTTTTCCCCGCAGTAGGTTGCCATCCCTTTCTGCGATAGACCAATTTCCATTCAAGGCTATAGAACCGATCTGTCCTGCTATCTAATCCATAACTTGGGAGGGAGAAGAAGAGGATTCATACTTCCCAAGGTAAATGAATGTAATGGTTTCGATTGGAATTCGAACTCAATCCGAGCCGCTATCCATTACTCCAGCGTGCCTCTCCCAATAAATAGGTACAAAAGTATTTTTTTTATTTTTCTCTGTGCTATGTTAAATAATACACTGTTCTGAAAATTTTGCAATATAATACTCAGTTTGTTCATATCTATCTATCTATCTATCTATCTATCTATCTATCTATCTATCTATCTATCTATCTATCTATCTATCTATCTATCTCAATGTATTCATTGGCTATCTATCTATCTATCTATCTATAAAAATGAATATTATCCGCTTACACTGAAATTCTGTAACTAGAAATAGGAATATATTTCCGTCTAGAAATGTTACCTGTTGCCTTTGTATGTTTGAAAACATGTATTTTGTTTTAGTAATTATTCATTTTATATCAAAATACATGATCTATGTAAATTCAAAGTAAATGTAAATATGGGAAATATATAAATGTCATAAGTTTCCAAATCCTTTTTTTTTTCTAAATGCACGATGCATCATCAGAGTTTGCTTTACAAATGAAATGAAAAAAAACGCTGAAAAAAAAATTATGAAGCTTTTCAATTCGATTCGAGTGAACAACAGCAACGCGCCAAATTAGTTCTTGACCGACTTGACCGATCCCTCTCTTCTGGCCTTGTAACATTTTTCATAATCTAACATAAAACAGCCATAAATGTGCCTGCCATTTGCGCTTATATTATTTTCTGACTACAATTCAGTTCTTCACTTTCAATGCAAATCATGTAAAATCGAATTTTAAGGCGACATTTGCAAAATTCGGTATTTAATCCTGTAATAAAGTCGCATATATGTGATTTAGAACCAGTCAAAGAAGATGACATCTACTAATCCTACTACTGGTAGAAGTCACGTGAATCCAAAATTAAGATTGTCTTGTTTCTATGAGACCGATTGACACTATAGATCACCAGCGTGTTGGATTAACTTTTTGCACTTCACTTGATCGGTTTAGTGACCATTAACGGACAGTCAGTGAAACATAATCTGATTGTAAATAATTTTCTTTCTTGTCTAAATAATTTAGACGTCATGAAGAAAAGATGGTTCCTAGACACGTGGGAAAAACATAACCTCTTGCAACATGATTTGTGAGTAAGAACAAGCTTTTGCAATATTTGCTAGCTTCCCTTTTCAGTATCGGAGAGAAGGCATGCAACACATTTCTACACTTTATTAACATCTTCTTCTTGTATGAAATTAAAACATTAATTTATATTTTCCAGTTTCTCCCTAGCCTTCTTTATTTTTATGATAAATATTTAGGTAAATATCTACAACAGATTGCTTAAATATATTATACAAACCCAACATTAATTGGTGATGTCTTTATTAAACATGACTTATTGCGAGAGATTCTATTTTTCCTACGTGTCCACGAAGCATCTTCTCTTCACGGAGTCTACCTCCAAAATTATCTAGAACGACTTGGAAAGAAGAGGAAGAAAAGTTAACCCAACAACTATTTTCCTCTTCGGCAGAAATAATTTGTTTGCACTGAAACTGATTAAAAATAGGATAAAGAGAGAAAAAGTCGAGTCAGCGAGTAACGAAAAGAAAAGGTGAACGCTTACTGGAAATTATCGGCTTTAAACAACTCTGTCGGTTTTAAAATACAAGTGCGATTAAAGATTCATAATTCCCTCGATAGCAGAAATCGTAGTTTTATTAAATGTGAAATCTTTTCAGAAAATGAAAGTTTTCATGTTTTTTTAATAAATCCTTACTCGTGATACAACTTAATTGTAACATAGATTATTACATTGTTTCCCAACGGCTACAATGGGGTGGGATTTGCCACCGGAAGTCCTACACCCGAAGCGTCTCACCCGAAGCGTCTCACCCGAAGCGGCTGGTAACAGTTGAGGTCCTTTAAAGAATGCGTATGTTGACCACGGTGTGCAGGCGAAAAGAACAAATGATGGTCAGCTACGAGAAAATTAATTTGTTTCGAGAAATAACCACATTATGGCAGAACATATAACGCATCCGTTTGAAATCATTTCAGAATAGAGCCACGAAATAATGCTACCGGAAAAAATCATCTCTTTCTGTCACAAGCCAGTTTTCAAAAATCATCAATTTTATATTAAAATCTTATGATTTTCAATCAGAGAAACTCCATCTCTGCTATTTAATGACAAGAAGTCTTAAAGCCCAAATTGTACAAGTTTGCAATACGCTGTCGTGCCAAAAAATAAATAAAAATTAATTATAGTATCAAAAATAATTATAGCAATTATAATTATCATTAATTCATTCTTTCTAAAGCAATGAAAATCGGCCCTACTTTTCTCATCTACTCACAGACATGTGACATTCTCACTATTAGACAAGCAGTTCGCACGGACAGGTCTTTAACACGTGCTTCAACGACAATTTTATCTTCTTTTCCAGAATAGTAACATTTATCTTTTAGCACTGAACAATAATTTGAGGTAAGAAAAACCTAGACACTTCTATTTTTCCTACTAAATTATCTGGAAACTCTCGAATATCTACATTTTATCCGAAACTGTTTCTCGTTTCTCCAACATAACAACAAGGTAAAGAATATACTCGTTTTGTTTTGTTGTTTCCATGTCTTACTGTTTCTCATTTTAACGATTATTTTTTGTATGTTAGGGGCTTTATAATCATTAACTCAGAGTTATAACTCCTCTACAGCGCTGACCACAAGTCGTATTTAAGCTGTAGGTAAATTTACTTTGCTTTTTCAAGTGAAATTTATATGTTTTTTAAATGTTTTTTTATTGCGAAATGTAAGAGTAAGTAAAGAAGGAAGGCGAGGTAGAAACGGATTTCTCTTAGAAGATTCTATTTCGTGAAATTCTTGAAAACTAACGTTGTTTTAAAACATCTAACCATTACAATTACAAATTATTTAAAAAATGTTTAACAAGATCTTTGATTTGTATTATTAAGGTAATAAAAATGTTAACATACCTGAAGTATTATTTGTAAAATTGACTCTATTAGAATTAAAATAATAATATTTGGGTAACTTTTTTTCCATCATTTGAAAATATTAATGCAAAAAACAATTAAATTTCTTTTTCATTTGAAGAACTGAAAAACTTTCGTCGGCGTCCGAGACGCTGGTTTCATTAGAAAACATCCCTTACGTCTTATTCAGCTTCGTTAATATTTATTTTCACATTTCAGCCGATTAATTTTCCAGTCATTTTCGGATAAATATGATATCCAGTCGTTTTAACTAATCTTTTAAAAGTGATAGTTTTATTTACTAATGTTGAGTTTTTAAAATGTATCTAAGTCTATTTTAATATGTCATGTTTTAATAATAAGCTAATATGAAAGCCGAAATCATTATCAATAGTAAAAGATGTCTAAAGTTTCAAAATGCATTGTAATCGAGAACAGTATATTTGAAGGCTGCGCCGTGAAATACCGTAAACCTAGTCTTGTAAACCATCTCGACTCTAGATTCAAAATGGGCGCCTCTTGTGAACTAATGCCACATTCAGCTGAGTAAATAACCACTTAAGAACAGGACAGTCATTACTTTTTTTTAACTAAAACTTGTTAAGCTCTTAGACATTTCCATGTGAAATTTTCATTCGATAATCATTCTCTTTAAAATAGGTATGCTCAATACTTCGCTAAAAAGAGCATACTCTGATGAAAAAAAGGACCCCAACTTGATAAACAATTTTTATCGTCTAAATATTTGTATTATTATTAAGAGAAAAGACCAAACTATTTTTTACTATTTTAATTTTTTTTTAATTCTTCCTAGCACGCCTGAAATTTTAGTTAAAATCTTGTTTTTTGAGCCATCAAAATTTACGTAAAATTAATCATGTCAGCCATTTTTGACAACTTTGTAAACAAAAATGAAATTCTCCGTTCAAAAAACTTGTAAAATTTAATTACACTTGTTTCAAAAGTTATTTTAGGAAAATTTAAAGTTTACGTAATGTAATTGAAAACAAGCAAATAATAGAAACATGTCTAACCGTGGTGATTGGTTTTGGAGGTGTGAATTGACGTTTTCGTCAATGTATCGACAACTAACGTCAGGGCAATTTATCGGACGGAAGGACAGAAGTGACAGTATTTTCGAATTTTAAGTGAACCAGCTTATCTAACTATAAAGTAATTCATAAAAATTAAATACTTTCAAAAGTATAATATTTTATTGATTTTGTTTAGGAACTTTTTTTTAACGAAAAAGCAGTGCATGCTTCCGTCCCTAAAATTGAACCTAAAAAAGAAAAAAATAATAATTACAGTATGTTTCTCAGTGAAGAAGAAAAAATTGATAATATTTAAAAAAACGAAAAGAAAATATTTAGTGAAATATGTAAAAAAAAATTAAAAATTTTGGAAATGCGACGATGATGGTCAGAGAATTTGATACGTGCTAGACTGGAGGAAATCAATGCAATTTATGAGGCCGGATCCTCGCTAATCAGGAGATACAACCTTTAAAACACGTGATATTATTTCTGAATAGTTTTGCCGGAAACGTTTTTAATACATTTTTTGGCATATTAAAAAATTATTTTAAAAATACAAACGCTTCGCAGATTGTAATAAACTTTCAAATTTAAGATCTGTAAAAATAGATCTTTTAATAAGAGTATTTCCAAAAAGACACATTTTCAAATTTAATTTCAAAATATTTAAAAACTTTATCACATTTTGTATTTAAAATTGAAAAAAGAAAACAATTCTTGTAAATATTTATTTTTCATCTGAAAATATTTTGTCTTCAGACAATAATGTCCTTAACATATATTATTCATAAAAGCCATTAAAAGTTTTTCTAATTAAATAATCTTAGTTTTACTGGGTTTTGTATTTAACAATTCAGAGCTAAATTTTGGGTAGAAACGCAAAAAATCGATGATTTGTATTTTTCAAAGTCTTAGGCATTTAATTAAAAATCCCCAAAATACACGTAGTCGAGTTTTCGAGTTTTCATTAAATTAATTAAGAGGGGCGGGGGGGTGTACCCGCTGCAAAAAATATTTACCATGACTTACTAAAAACAAACATTTCTAAAATAATTTCATTCATTTTTTTAAAATAATTTCTGAAAATGTCATTAAAATCTGACAATTATTTGATTTTTGCAAAAATTTCCAATTAATGTTTTCAACTGAAAAAAGCGCTAAAAACTAATGCTAAATATTACGTGACCGCTGGCGTAAAAAACAAACAAACATGATTTTTAGCCAAAATTTCGAACGTGGTAGAAAGGAGTAAAAAAAATTAGAATAAATAAAAAATACTTTGATCTTTCCTCTTGATAATAGCATAAACATTTTGACGATAAAACTTCGTTTTTATTAATTTTGGGGCTTTTTTTTCATCAAGCTATGCTGTTTTTTAGGCGAATTATTAGACATATCTACTTTAAAATAATGTGAAAAAACTGCGTTTTTAACAAACTGAAACGTTGAATTAAAATCAAAGAAAATGAGATCATGCACTCAAACAGTTCATTGCAAAATTTGAGACAATTTTTCACTCGGCATGGATCTGATTTTCCAACTGAGAACCAATCATAAACTACAAATTCAAAACGACGTAGAATTTGGAAAAAAAAGTATTTCTGCACAGTGCAATATCATGTATAAATTTAATTTTACTAAATTTGTTGGTAAATCCTTCAGCTAAGATGTAATTTTTAGACTAGAAAAATTTTAGTATTTTGAAAGAAGAAAGCTTTAGTTAAGCTAATGGCGCTGATTAAGTCTATAAAAAGGCAAACATTTATTTCCCCTTTTTCTTCCTCTTGTTCCAAGACGTAGCAGACGTAGACGTGAGTGTCCCCAATGGCGCGACTTCGTTTCCCCGGTCAACTGACGACTCAACTCTCTCACACACACGCGCATGCACACATGTATGTATCGCACATACAAACAAGTACATTCTTAATACCTAACTTTTTAATATCTTTTCCTTTATTTTCAATTGTGTACACATTGATGTAATTTCTTTCTTTTAATAGATACATTTATCGCTTGTTTTAAAATCCATGGTTTGTGTTACTTATTTTTACACAGACACTTATGAATCCGCCAAATATTGTTTAAGGTACAAATGTTCCAGGAGCCATATTTACTGAAATACGTACATAGATTTCCACAAAAAGAATCACTTATTGAAATAGTTTCCCTCGAACAAATGGAATATTTACGGATTACAATTTTCATTTAAAAACTTCAAGTCGGGGTGTTGTCAAAACTATATTTTCGAAAATTAAGATATTTTTTGCTGAATAAAAAAGCAGCATTTTAGATTTAGGAGAAGGTATACTTTTCTATTTTAAAAAGGCATTAATATTACACATTTTAATATTTGTTTTTATCATTTTGTAACGAATATTAATAGATAGAGTAACAAATATTAAAAATAAATATCAAAGAGACATTAACAACATTAGTCTTGCACAGAAGTACAAAGTTTGTAGACTAGATGTTATTCTAAACAAAGAGACCATAACTGCTTAATAAGCTTAGCTTAATCCAAAACAAGGCTACGATGGCGTTACTTATGCAGTGAGCATTGAATTCATCAATTTATTAACCGTCCGTGAAGTGAATTAACGAACGATCGCCTTTCCACGTCCAAATATATATGCACCACATCAAGATTGTTCAAAATATTTTACAGTTTTGCTGTATTAATTTTTTTTGCTCTGGATAACAAATGTGGGTTGAGCAACTTTTTGGTTTGGCATTTGTATTTTTAATGGAATCCTCCATATTTGCCAGTCACCTCTGCGGGAAAATGCATTCTTCCCCCAAATCAACTTTGACCAATCATCACTTCACTGTTCCAAACTTGACTTTCCATTGGTTAAAAGAACACAAAAAATTGAGCAAGTTGAGACAAATGCTTTTATCCGCGCACCTATCATTTCACCTTGCAGAATTCAAACTGTTTTAATTTCATAAGCAAACTTAAACTACAAGCTTTCATACACCAAATCTCTGCATGGTCACTCCTTACAATTTTATCTCACTTGCCACATTTAACAAGCAATCATAAATTTACTTTGTGTGTGTCAAATGTATATAAATTCATGCTATTTGTTGAAATCTATAATTACGTTGTTTCTCCTTGATTTCTTCCAATTGAATTGCCTTCAAATGTTTGCTTATTTTATTGTTTAACGAACACGCACATTTTTAAACCTTCAAACAATTACACCTTCTGATACATCCAAATTAGCACAATTTCGCAACACTTTGATGATATTAAGTGCGTTTCGTTTTAAATTTTAATTTTTAAAATAGTATTGAAAAGTCGTTGAAAAATTCAAAATTTAAACATTGAAAAGTCGTCTGCTGTAAGATCTTTCCAACAATTAATAAGACAATGTTATACCGAAATAGACCAACTGAATGCTGCAAAGAGCTAAAAACATCGATAATTAATTTAGAAGAATTAGGGCGATATTCCATCGGAATAAATCTAAACTTTGTGTTTCTTTGCTGCTCAAATAAACATTATTAGAGTTTGATCAGGAAGTTAACTCGTCAGGATAAGAAGTTGGCTATTGCAACATACAAGAGTGGTGCTGGGTTGTTGAATGAGAGGTCCGAAATTATGGCCAAATATAGGCACATGTGGAAGTTGACTTTGGGATCATACGAACCCAGATGTAGTTGAAAAAACAAATGCTTTTTTACCACTCACCCCCTCCATTATTTCCGGTGCCGCATTGTGTTGTTTGTGATTATTTCGCTGATGAAACCTTGGTGATCGAAACCGCGGGAGTGTTTCATTCAGCGTTTTATTATTTTAGGATATTAAATCTCTCTACAGGTTTGATTTTCTTAACTTGATATTGAACACTTTAACACATACGATTTTAAACACTTATTTAATGTTTATTTACTTCGTTTTATATATATATATATATATATATATATATATATATATATATATATATATATATATATATATATATATATATATATATAGTTTTAATTCTGGATGAACTGAGAATCTATATACTAAAATACTTTCTTTATTCATCAAGTTATATTTAGTAGCAAATATTTAGAAACGGTTTCTAGAAAGGAAAAGGAAGACTGCTACTTTCGGATTCATTTTGAGATGAGAAACCCGATCAACCAAAATCAACTTTGAAAGAAAAAAACAAAAAAAATAAATAAAGGAGCGATCTAATCTTAAAATGTCTATAAGTTGAATATTTCCAGAATGTCTGAGTGGCAAGTTAATCTGTACGGTCTTTATTTATGACTTCTGTTTCTAGGGATAACTAGAATATGAATCAAATCTCTGTAGAAAATTTAATAAGAAAATATCTAGAGCATTTGATCAGATTTGTCTCGTAGCGGAGGAGGGAGGGGGCGTAGAGAAAATCATTTGATTTCTTCTATGCTTCAGTCAAAATTTATATATATATATATATATATATATATACACATACATTATATATAATCTTAGGAAATGGCATTGTCTAGTTTGTATAATTTATGTATCCATTAACATCCTCTCCTGTTTATATCTGTGCTGCCGTTAGCTGCCAATCTACGCGTCATGACCTATGTATATAAAAAGAATTTTTTAATTTTTGCTTCTTCCCTTAAGGAATCAGCACATATGCTAGGCCACAAAAATCTCATGAGCCGACCAAGCATAGAAATAAATACAATATGGGAACCAGTAATAAGGAGTGTCAGAGAAAAGCAATGATAACAAAGTTGCAATATGAGCTCTGGTAAAAACATGAAATGATAACAGCAAAAATTGCAATATGAGCACTGGTAAAAATAGTTGCTGAAAACATTAGGTTTATAATACCCAGAAATTCATACCCAGATGTCCTCAAGGACACATGGCACAGTGGATAAAGGTGTTGGTTAGATCCAGTGACAGGGCCCGTTTAAGGCAGTGGAGAACTTTCAGAGGGAAAATTAGCAGGAGATAACTGATAACTGACATCCACGTGGAACTAGAACAGTCTACCCCAGTGAGCGAAATAAAGGGTTCAGTTCGACATTCCAACCACCTGAGTGTACAACGGCCGAAACGTTGTGATAAATATGGCGACAAAGATGAGGACAATAGTCCGAATAATGTAGACAGTCTTCGGTGTAATATCCTAAAATAAATACACACACACACACATCATATATATATATATATTAGGTTGGTGCAAAAATAATTTCGTTTTCTAACATATGTTACTATGTGAGAAAACGAAATTATTTTTGCACCAACCTAATATATATATATATATATATATATATATATATATATGAACACGTGTGTTTCATCTGTAAATGTCAACCTTATCAGATTCGAGTAAACTCTTACTGTATTTGGTATATTTGCAAACGCGTGTGCTTATGTGTATACATATATATACATATATATGCATATATATGCAGTGTATAGATACCATCACTTTAATGTGATTGAAAACTAAAACAGCACCTGCATGAACCCCAGAGTTGTGCTACTAGGGATGGGGAAATGTATATTTATTATTAATATAAGTTATAACTCTGTTATTATACATCGAGAACTATTTTATTAGTGTACAATATTATATATATTTTACTATTGTACAATTTTACTAGTGTACAATATTATATATATATATATGTGTGTGTGTGAGTGTTGCTCGCTGATACTATTTTTATTTGTTTAAGGATTTTGTCTTTGACGTGTGTGAAAATGCCAAAATGTGCCTCGAATATTTCTTTGAGTATCACTGAGTTGCAGACGAATTGACTCTCATTATCCATTCACCAAAAAGGAGAGTTGCCGTAGAAAGATTTATTTACTATAACATGCTTAACAAGAAGACTCGTGTTATATCTCTCTGAACATAGCTCAATTAGGTAACATTTAAATACACATGAAGACTTGCCAAAGTCTATCCGCAGCATACTCGTTGATAATACAAATAGCCTCATCCATATATAAGAAAAAGGCTAAAAATAATGGAAGCATTATTAATAAAAAAGAAAATCTAACACTCAATAACATCAACTATGAACATGGCCACAATTTGTTTGTTGACCGTGTTTGGAAAATAAAACATTCCTATAACTCTAGATACATACATAAAAAAAATACATTCCGTTAAAAGTAAAAATAAAATCATCCTTGATAATGGCTAAACGAATAGTGTTACTAGAGCCCTGCTCAGAGCAGGCCTACGAGCATGTTGACGGCAAAGGCCCATCTTTTTTACAAATCTCGTTTAGCATTTGCAAATAAATCTATTGATTGGTATACCTATCTGATTCTGGGAGATTGCACTCTGAGACAAAGCTACAAGTTTTGGAGCATAATGACAAGAAATTTGTTTGAAGTCATCAAGGTGAGGCTTTCAATCTAATGAATATCTTCCCTTCAACAAAACATAGAAAGTGGGAAATATCAATCTTTGGGATTCTCTGAAAAAAGAACAGGAAACTTGGAAAGAATTAATGATACGAAAATAACAATTATTATGAAATACTGGATACCAACTTGAAAGTGCAAGAAATCTAAGTGAAGTTTTACAGTGACAAAAATACTTATAAATCAATTCAGATATATTTTCCATATTAGAAAATAAGTTTTACACTGGCTTTCACAGACTTACGACTGTAATTCTATTGAAAACATATGGGATGAATTGAAAAGACAGTTTATCAACAATTTTTATCGGAGTGTGCAACAACGTATAAGAAAAATACAATAAAAACTTAAACCGTCGATTGAATTTAACATCTTGTTTAAATGAATCCCTGATGACTATATATATATATATATATATATATATATATATATATATATATATATATATATATATATATATATCTGTGTGTGTGTGTGTGTGTGTGTGTTCTATGCGTGTAGGTGACAATGGGTAGAAGTAGTACCTTTGTTACTCGGCTGCTGATCTTATTATTAAGATGGACGGCAACCCATCCCCTAAATCTCTACGCGCCAAACCCTGTAAACTGCTTAAGCAGGCGGGCTAAATAACGTGAAATTACCATCGAAAGGCGCTGCACTCTTCTGTGTACTGGTAGTACCGGAGAAGTATAACTCCGTGATGATAAAACCCGACTCCTTGTTATCAGCATTTCCAATAAGTATGGATGATCCTTCACAAGCCTTCACCACTCTCTCTCTCTCTATATATATATATCCCGGGAAAATGTATGACAAAATGGAAAAGTTTCATTTCGTTCTTCAGGAATTCACTGGACTAAATTTGTTATGTTGGTAAGACTACACATGCGCACAAACGAGGAGTGATGAGAATTTCTTTTAATATATCGAGCCGAATTTATTAAAATCTTTTAATGTTTCCATTACTTTTGTAAGTAGGTATCCTACACTGCAATAAATTATCATACAGGAATGGTGAAATGTAAGAGTTAGGGCGCAAATTTACTGTAGATGGCCTTTGCGCTTGAGGCAATCTCTAGGTATTTACGTCATAGTGAATTGCTTTTTCCTTTGATCAGAGTAGGATTTTTTTTTTATTTCAAAATTGTGGTCAGCATCGTTATGGTGGACAATCAATGCATTCAACGTGCTGTTTTGTAAAATGTCCCTTTTGTGTTCATATAATTTTTTTATTAGATTCCTTGAGGTTTCTCATGTTTTTTGGGACAATTATTACAGGTGATGGAGTAAAATTCTCCTTCAGTCTTTAGCTTATTATTTTGTTTAGTATTGACTAAGTTTAGTTGTAAAAAAATTGTTGAGTTTAGATAGATTATTTTCAATTGTAGATGTGATAGAGTTGGTAGGATGATATATATTTTTTATGCACTGGGTTTGTCAGGAGGTGCCGTTTTTTGTTTTGAAATATTTTATGGGCCTTTTGTTTCTCATTGAATATAAAATAATTAGGGTAGTGGAGAAGTTTGAAAAACTGAAGGACGAAACGCGTCACAAGTAAACTTTTTTTCATACATTTTCCCCAATACTGTTCTTGATATATAAAAATATATTATCGTTATCTCATTTTATATATATATATCATCATCATTTTGTGGCCTCAGCCGAGATTGAACTCACTACACTTCTCCAGTATTCCTTATCTATCATAGCACCTAAAAGATCTTCCTTAGCGATCAATGTGTCTCGTTTTATCCTATCTGGAAAGGTTAACTTGCGTGATCGATTGCCTCCAGAGTACAAATGATGACACAAGTTCATCTGTGGCACGTGCACAATGCCCGGCGAACTGGACACGTCTCTTAAACTAAAGTTGATACTCTTGGCAAGTCACCATATATCATTTCTAGAGTTGAGTGGTTTCGCCATGAGAGATTAAGCACTCTTCTTAAAAGACGTGTATAACATCCATCTAAAAGGCGCTGTTTTATATATATATATATATATATATATATATATATATATATATTTATTTATATCGCTAGATATAAAAAGATACGTGCGTAGAAATCAGCATTTACTCTTTTTGAAAAAATCTTTTCGTTTCATGACTTTTGGAATTGCTGCAGCTGATGGATTGTGGGATTGTTAGATGGTTGAAAAACGTGCGTATGTACAATGAGTTGATGTATGGTTTTCTGGGCAGTTAATATGTACCACTTTAAATGTGGAAAGTTACATCTTAGAAACGCACTTCTTTTAGTTTGTTATAAAATATGTTATTTCGAATTCTATATCCATGAAGAAATTTTAATTTTCTTTTGTTTTTTTCTGTCTCTTGTAGTTTCCGTACAGAGTTTGAACATAAGTGTTGTGTCAGATTTTCACATGACAATTGCCATATAGTCACATTTTTTTTTAGTTGTGAAATACATTTGCTACGTGTTATTGATGTTGGGTTGCCTTGTTTTTATTTTTTCTAGTTTAAGCATCTAATATTTGTTACTGTTTTTTTTTTTTAAACAGTTTATATATTATAGAACTTTTGTATTTTTGATAAGTATTTGTTGGATTACTTATATTTTGTTGTTGTTGTGTTGGTGATATCCAGTTTTAATGAGCTATTATAAGATAAATAGCAAGTGAACCAGCCATATAATGTAGTGGTTGTGTCAACAATATGTTGATTGAATTATCATTAGGGATATTCTCCCAGTGGGTATGCGAATTAGTAGACAACATTGGTTTATTCAAGATTTGATTTTTTTTTTGTTATATCATTGGTAGCGATCATATAAGTTTTTTTTTTTTGTTTTACAGTACATGATGTCTTATTTTTGTCAATAGATGTTTTTTCATGTTGCTTTTCTTATATGCATTATTGTTATTCTTGATTTTTTTCTGAAGTTTAATTTTCTTTATCTGTAATGTGATAATTATTGTTAATGCCCTATATTTTTGACTTTTTTTTTTTTTTTTTTTTTTACACAATATTGTGCACATAAAAGATATTTAATGCATTCTATCATTTATGATGATTATTTTGTATTTGTCTGAATATTTGCTGTTTTAGTTATGTAAGTGCAGATTTTTAAAAAATTATAGACAAGTTCATCAAAAATTAATAGAATCAAATTAATCTCTTCTTTTAAAATAATGTTCTATAAAGAATTAAACAACATAAAACAATAATTGCTTTCAAAATAGAATTGCTAATAAACAAATGAATATTCAAGAAAGATTTGTAACTCTTATTATAGTTCCAAACAACAGGAATGACCATCTATTAGTCATCGTATGCATTCAAACTATAGGTAAGATGAAATAGCTATTAAAATATATATATATATATATATATATATATATATATATATATATATATATATATAGATAGATAGATAGATAGATAGATATAGATAACCTACTGGTAGTAATAAACATCCAAAATTCATTATCTGTTATAAAAAAGTTAAAATTCAACTTCGTAGTCACAAAAATAAAATAACATTCAATACAATCAAATCTTCTATATAAGACCATGTGGTTTATAAAACTCACAAGCCCTTCTTGCTCTCAGTCAATTTTGGTTTTCAAAAATATAAATCACTAATCCTATCTTAATTCCTGTTTTTTTTTTTTATTGTTCTCTCTCCTTTATGTTATTGTTTTCTTGTGTTCATTCACACTCTTGTGTCATAGTGGTTTTATTGTCTTCGGGTGAAATAATTCAAAAAAACAAAAAAAAAACAAAACACAGAAGCTATTATATTAAAGCAACCAATAAACAATGTCATTGATAAATTAAGAACTCACAATTATTATATTCTCAGAACCCTAACCCAACATCATGATCACAAAAATAATTAAAAATAAGTAAAGCATCTTATTTAAAATTTGAGGTAAAAGACACCACAGGATTCTGACATAATTAAGCTTGATTTTTGAATGACTTAATTCAGTTGAAAGCTTGGAATCTTAAATAAGGTGATATGAGCTGTGGATGACAGCCCCTTCATATTTTCAGTTCTAGTATATAACAATTAAAATGATAAAATTTCAATAAGCACATACAATTTTAATTTTTTACTGTAATGTTTTGACATTGTTATGAACAAAATAATTTTTAATGCTTTTAAATCCTGTTTCAATGTTTTACACAAGATATCAAATGAAAAAGTAAAATCTCTGCCAAGTCAAGTTTAACATGAGAGAACATGAGCAAGAACTGTGCGCACTTCATTCCTTGTAGAAGTGGCAAAGGATTTAAAGGTAAAAATAGCTACCCCCTAAAAGTATGGCTGGAACAACATAAAAAAGCTGAGGAGAATGACAATGAAATCAGACATGGCTGATCATGTATGGATGGAAAAAGGATAATTATCAACCCCTGTGGAATGAAGTAAAAATACTAAACAAGTAAGAATACTGGAGAGTTAGATGACTGAAAAAATCAGTGCATATGTTAGGCTATGAGGACCCAAAATAGACAATTCAATTGCATTGGTGGGGGAGGAGGGTAAAATTCCCTTTTCCTACTGAAATCATTCACACATCTTTCCCACTTACACAGTACATAAAAGATGAAACAAGTTGATTGATTTATTAAAAGGAAAAAAAAAAAAAAAATGATCACTTGCAATTTCATTATTTGGTGATAAATTTATATGATTTTCGACACCTTTTTCTATTTATTTTCTTACAAAAGTTTTTTTTTTTTTTTTTTCATCAATTTCCTCAATTCACTCCTTGATAAAAAGTAAAGACAAAACAAATTTAATAGAGTAAATGAATGCATTATTAATATTTTAATATTAATATTTTATTTTTTAATACAAGCAACACTAAGAGTTGAAAAGATATTGTTGGCATTGGTCAGAGGTTTTTGAGACGTTTCTCCATGAGAATATGTGGGTCAACCATTGTCTCACTAAACTCAGGAACTGTAAAAGAAAAAATAGAAAAAAATATGAATATTTATGCATGAAAGTGACAAATAAATAGCAAATTCAGAGACAGAGAGAGAATGGTGAAGTACAATTAATAAACCTCAAGAATGTGCACTCATACAGACAATAAGAGTTTGAAGAGAAAAAAAGGGATTTTCTAGGTACAAACAACTAAAATAGAAACAAAGCAACTTTGCAACTTGAAACTGAATTTTGTTAAGTACAAAGCTGACATCAAAATAAAAAAAAAAAAGTGCTTGTTCCCTTATTGTTAGAGTAAAAGGTCAATTCATTCCTCTTGAGAATATCTCTGGAGAAAACAGATTTGTTTTGAATTTTGCATTATAGGAACAAGTCATATAGAAAATACACACAGAAATACTTATAAAATTTGCTAACAAAATCATTCAAATTAAAAACATTAAAAAAGTAATTTAAATTTTTTTTTATTAATCTTTAATTATGATTCAATGGAAGAAGACACGAATCTGAAATCATTAAATTTTGTCAGTTTCTATGAAAAGGAGTCTAACAACAGTCAATTTTTTATTAATCAATTTGGAAATAGAGAATATGACCAAAATCATATCAAGTAAGATGAATTATCAAAAAATTAAATATTCTGGCATCAGTGAAACCTGAAGAAAATAAAAAGACTTATTTACAAGATCTTTTTTTTTTTACTGAAAGAACTTGTTTCAGTAAAAAATGAAAACAAAACATATATAAAGTATAAAGTTTAAAAAGAAATGGAAATGTGTAAAGAAAAAAATATGATCAAATACACAAGATACTTTGGTGTTCATGCAACTTTTGGCATGACTATAGGATGATTACAAGTGGATAAAGAAGGAATCATGATATTTTGTAAAAGAAACTAAGGTTGGTACTTTGACCAATGGTTGTGTAGTTTTCTCAGATAAGAGAGAGAGAGAGATGGTGAAAAGAAAGAAGTCTGAAGAGAAATGGAGACAACTTCTTAACAAGGCCTTCCGTTGGCTTTAGGGGCACAATTAATCACAGCTGAGCATTGAATAGTCTTAGCTTGGAGAGATTTTCAAAATGTACACACATCATATTACAAGTGGCTTCTGAAAATAACCTGCTTTTAAGTGCTTCTGATCATGACCTTAAAGTTTGAAAATAAGAAAGTTAGCCAAGCCTTATTAATAGAGATACTGTTACAAGAATCTTGCCCACCAACTATGACCCTTCTAACCAGTTTCAGGTCTTGAAGAGAAGAAGCAAATAAATGATTAGAGAAACTATCCTGCTGATAAAAAAAGATCAGTAAATTAGTAAATTTTTATAAAAGATTGCTTATATTAAGTAATTGGCCCAAAATATAGATTTATTATCAAATGTTTAAAAAAGAAACGATTCATTAGTTAAAACCAAATACAACAAAACTTTTCTTAAATATTTAAAACATTTACTGCAAGTCTGTGAATCACAAGTTATATTTTAAGACAAATATTGTAAGTTTACAAGTAGAGAGGAATAATATTCACAACTTATCTGAGAGCAAACTACAACCAATCCAAAAACCCAGTAAGGGTGAGCAGGGGAAGGTGGGTTTGGGGTCAGGAGGAGGGAGGGTAGGGGGTCAGGGCTGATAATCTGATAGAACCACCAGGAGTTTTGAAAATGTTGAATGTATACAAATGACACAACATTGAAGAGAATTATATGATTTAATCTATGAGAGTGGTGTTATTTTCTCTCTCATATATTGAAATGCTTACACAGCACATTTTTATCTTTCATTCTTCTTCTAAAAACATATGCAGTGAAATAAGGTCTTCAAAAACTTCCAATTTGTTACTTGTTATTTGAAAGCATTTAAAAGTTATAAGAAAAATTAAAATTAAATTCAATTCTTGAGGTGAGGATGAAGTAAAGATTATACTATGTAAACAATTTTGATTCCGTGAACATATGTTAATGTTATTGGCATGAATTTAGCATTTGGCAACATGAGAAATAAAGACAAACATTTAAATTAAAGAAATTTTAAATTTTGAGAAATTAAACAAAATCCTTTGGTATAATAAAGTTTTAATTAATTTTATAAATCTTACTCTGTAACTAAAATTTCAAATATCTGTGCAATCATTAAACACAGTTTTCTACTTTTCAAAGACATCATTGAAAACTGATTACACACCATCATTGAAAACTGTTTATAATGACAATTCCAGTTGAACACATTTCCATGTCTATTTTTGAATTTCATTGAATCAAAATAAGCTTTTTGATTGTGATGTTTCAGAAGTTGTTTTTTCTATTTGTAGAGTCAAATAAGAGCAGTAAACACACAAATCTTAATGAGAGAGTGCCCTTGTTTTTCTTAAAAACTGCTTTCACACATTCTCTCCTCTTGTTGTTTCCTGACCATAAAAATGTTTGGTGATTATTAAATAGATAACAGTATGCCACAATTTCTAATTGAAATCGCATTTTTTTTTTTGCTAAGAATAGTATAGAATTCTGAAAACAAATATATGAGAAACTCCTTTCACAAAATATTACATACCTGATATTGTTGAGTATTTCATGACATTCTTGACTGATTTTGCTTGCCATAATTGATGAAAGAGATACAAGTTACAATTATATGGTTTTAAACGTATCACTTCAAAAGAAGATGAAACTATGATAAACGTTCTGTACCATGATGTGTACATAACAAAAGTGTTAAGTTTTAAGAATAGGAAAAAAAACAATATGCTATTATTTGAAGGCAACATAATGCTACAGAATATAATAATGTAAGTCTGTTACAGTAACAAATCACTGTATTTCCACATTGTCACTACTACTAACAATTTATACACTTTTGCCATCAATGTTACAATAGCCTGGATATTGCAATTGGAATACAGCTTGAAACAAATTGCTGTTGCCACAGCTAAAATGACTGCCAAACTATGCTCACATCCACTGTTTGTTCTCTATAAATGATCACCAAGCATCAATGAATGTCAATGGTTGGAATTTTTTCTACAGTGGAATTCATTGACATATCTCTAATTCATATGCACTTTCATGTCAGATGCCATTTTACCAGCTGCTATCAGTTACTCGGGGAAAAAAAAAAGAAATTATTGGTTATTGGCAAGATGATCCAATTTCTACTGCCATATCACTTGTATCCACCTCTAAAATTATAAGCCAAAGAGGCATTATTTTTAGAGTGTCTCTAATATTTTAAAATAAATTGATAATAGCAAAAATAAATAATACATTTAAAAACTTTACAATAATTAGTTCACTATTTTAATTTGAGCCAAGTGGGGCTTTATAAATATTTTGGTTGACTTACTGAGAATAAAAAACATATTGGTAAAGAAATCTAACGAGAAGTTGGTAAATAAGGAAAGCTTTATGAAAAAACAAAAACAAAAAAAAAAGTTATCAAACTCAGTTGATGAAAAATAAAAACAGATTGAAAACAATTCTGAGGTGAAGTGCAGTAAAAGATCCAAAGAAAATGGCCTTTGAGTGGAGAAACAACAAAATGTAACAAGATATTTAGAAAAAGAAAGAAAGAGAGAGAACATAAACTTCTAACCAAATTGAAATCAGAAGAAATATAGGCATGTTAAACATTTTTGAGAAAATTAACCTTCTTAAAAAAAGAAAAAAAAGAAAAAAGTTTTGTACTTTGTAAAAAAAATTAAGCACACTAGGCAAATGAAAACAAACCTGGGATTTAGTAATAAATTAAGGAAAAGTAATTTATTTTTTAAATATAGCAAATTTAAAGTTTTACTTCAAGTTCCTTCAGTTTCTCAAACTTAAATGCTTCTATTTTTAGTTAATAGAAAAATGTAGCTACAAACAAAATAGAAAGAAGTTGATGTCTTCACAAACATTTTCACATTGTTTTCCTGAAATATTTGATATACAAACAAGGAATATCTGTCTTAAGTAAAAAAACAAAAAACAAACAAGCCCATCCACCACCATAATAAATGATATGGAAACTGGATATTTATTCAGAAAGAAAAGAGAGACAAATGAAAAAAAGAAAGAAATAGCTTCATAAGAGTTATGAATCATTAATTGTTAAAAGAAAATGCTGCTATTGCATTCTATAAGTCTGATAGGAAGTAAACATTTTTTTTCTAATCATTTCACCCTAAGCAAGGCAATAAAGCCACTAAGCCACAAGGGGTTACTGAGTGTGAAAGAATATGAGAAAAAGAAAAACATTATTAAGGAGAGAGAGCAATAAAAGAACAGGAATTAAGAAAGTAGATGATAATGATTGACATTGCATTTAAATTTTTGAAAATTACAAAAAGTACACTAGGAAGCAAGAGTCTTGAAAATAGTCCCACAAGCAAGAAGTGTAATAGAAGAAACTGTTAGCATAGAAATTACGGTTACCTGTAGCCTTTTCAACTCTAAAATGATGAAATCTAGCTGCCAATCTAGTACTGCACTTAAATTTGTAAAGACATACAAATGTCAAAACCTGAGAGACAAGTTCTCTTGCTAAGCATCCCCCACCATTATTACAAAAGCATTAGAATAGGTTAGTCATAATGAACCACATTTGCAGTTGTTCTGATATAGAGATTCTTTCCTAACTAATATTCACCCAATACAAGGCTGAAGAGCCACTCAAGGTAAAGGGTTACTGAATGAGGTGTGTGATATGCCTGTAAGAAATGAAAAAATGTAGGATAGATAATGATTGGCTCTAGATTTGAAGAGGCTAAGAGTGTAGTGTTTGGGTGAGAATCCATGCAGATTATTAGTAATAACACGCATTTTAGAGCATGTCTTTTAAACTGATCAGATAGCCATGAATATTGTGAAATGAAGATGCACAAACTGCTTTTGGTTTTAAAGCAGAATATAATTCTTTTGATAAATTTAATCTGATTTTTTCAAATGAGCAGATTGATACTTGTGTGATAATAGTTAAGATATTAAGAAGATAAAAAATGGAAACTATAAATGGCAGTCATTCAAATTTCAAAATTTAGAAATCATTTTAGTGAAGTTTTTCAAGGGCTTCATTGTTATGAAAGCAAGCTGTTCATCTTGCCACAAGATATAAATGAATAGTAATTTTATTGTTGTTTTTACATTGCTTGTTTGTGATGAACTTATAAAATTCAACATGGGCAAAGAGTTATGATGAATTCCAAGAAAATTAGAAAGAGATGTTGACAATATAACAGATGAGAATCAATTGCAAAGTTTTAACAAGAAAAGAGCAACAAATGAAGAACAACTTCAATAAACTAAAGCACATTTTCAAAAGAAAACACCAGACAAATAAAACACATTAAAAATTGTAGAGATTTTAGTAATTTTTAGTAAGAAGAATATCAAAACAAAAATCTACACAACTTTATAAATTTTCACTTAGTCATAAAGTATATTTAATAAATTGGTAAGAAAGTTAAAATTTAACAACAAAAATTCTTTCACATAACAAATTGATTGTCCTTTGAAGTAAAAACTATTAAGATTTAAGGAATCAATACAAACATAGCAAAAAAAAAAAAAAAAAGAAAAAAAATCTAGACTACACAAAATAAACCAAGTTAAAATATATCCAGGCAAAAGAAGATGCAATGTAATGTGACGATAACAGACATTTTCTTCTCTGCATATATCTTTGTGAAATTTTTTTTACATAAACACTGAGAAATATTTTTTTAAAATAAAAGTTAATAATAATCATGTTAAATTTATCTAAGTTGTAGCATTTTAACAAGCTGGTAAGTCGATATAAAGGTATATAATTAAGGTATTATTTCATATTCAACATGAAACAGAAGGCTCATCAAATATTTCAAAAATGAAGGACCTCAAAGAATTTAAATAAAAATGATAAAAACACAAAAGAAAATATTTTACAAAACAACATACTCAATGCATTAGTTCACCATAATGAGTCTGGCTATAATTTCAGTTAAAAAAAAAAAAAATGCTGTTTTAATGAATGGAGAAATCAATTTACTAAGGTGAGATCATCCAGGGGAAATTTGTGTCCAGGTTCTTAGAACATTTCATCATCCTTTGAAAATCTTCTATTATTACAATGTGTGATTCTTAATAATAAATGTGATGAAAAAAACAAAACCATGCAAAAACGGAATTAAATTGACTAGACTACATGTGCAGACATTTCTTAAAAAAGATAAAATTTCAACATTTTCTGCCAGCACATAATTATAATTATAATAATTATAGTTGATGCACTTATTTATTTATTTATTTTTTTTTTTTTCTCACCCTGCTATACATAATATAATCCCATCAATTAAAAAAAAATTACTTTAGTCCAAGGAACAAAATGCCTAAGGTAAGTCAGTGTCAATGTTTATTGTTCAATATTCATCAGCAATGTTTTTTTTTTTTTTAAGACAAATATAGTGAGCGAGTGGATGTTTGTGGTATTTTGGGTTCACTTATTATTTAGTGTTGTCTCTCATTTGTTTAATGAAGCATATTTATGGATGAGGAAAGAGTAGTTTCTCTCCAAGGGACTATTCAAAATTCCATTTATAATACAAAGCACTTGTATTTCTATTTAACCAATGACAATATACCAAATCTAGTAAACAAAACAAAGATTTAACATTTTTATTGACACTAAATGGATTAAATCCTATGCCCAACCCAAAGTTGTGTATGAAGAAGGAAAATGAAATCACAATAAACAATGTAAGTGGGGGTGGGGAAGGACATGCTCTTAGAATATTAAAATTCATCAGTTCTAAAATAATATCAGCTTAAAGCTATATTAAGGCATACAATAAAATTTTCAATGACTTTACCAATGAAAGAGATATATTAACAAGAAGTAACTTGGATCACTGACTACTTAAGGAAGGTGGGGAGATATTTCCACTTGATACAAAACTTGACACAAGGTCAGTAATTTTGTAAATTGTTTTTAATGAAAGTTTACTAAATAATAAGAGATAGAGCAATGTTAACTGCAGACGTTAAGACATATCCTACCTTAGCTCTTTAGGTGTAACAGGGTATCCCTAGTACCTGAGTGAGTTACACGTTGACTCTTCCCTGGCAGAAAGAGTCAAAACCTTCAAGACCTCTATGTTCAAAATTTAACTGTTTGTTTTAAAGAAGAGACAACAATAAGAGGATAACATTTAGTTATTTAAACAGTCAGATATAAAGATGTTATGTTGTCTTCATAAGTTTTCAATTGATATAGATTCTATTGATACTTCTAAAGAACAAAACACAAGAAGAGACATGAAAACAAAATCTCCATCTCATAAAATATGAAGAGCAGAAAATTATTTTAAAATAAAACCTGAAATCTAGTTTTTGAAGCATGAACCATTGACTGGTGATTGCATAAAAAAGGGGTTAACAGAATCTTAGCTTATTAGTTCTCTAGTTATTTATTGGTTCTCTGTTTAAAGTTAACAAGAGTGTTAATTTGAAGCCATTTCTTATTGAAGTGTACACATGCAAGCAAAGGAAATCTTTCAAGACAAAGATGTCAAAAATTAGGATCCTAAGAAGAAATAGTGAAGTCTAATCTTCTCAAATATGTGTAGAATTCTGAGTATATGATGTGGGTAGAATTTGGAAAAGAGAGAGAGATCACCTAGTTTTTTTGGCATAAAGTTATCATGCCAACCAGAACTTAGTTACAACAAGAGCTACTTGACTAATAAGTAAAGGGTGGTGTTGAGTGCCAGAAGAGAGAGGAAGATGAAACAAAAGAAACATTACAAGTAGACAACCAATTACTGAATTGAGAAAATGATTTGTCATAAAGCTTTTCAGGAAATGGTGTGCTTCAGGAGCAAAGCCCAATTAACCTCAGCTGTCCTGAATTCAAATCATTATGACCACTAACCTGTGACCTGATGGTCAAGTGAAGTGTGTAGTAGATACTGAAGACAAATACTATATCTGAAAGATTCTCATTGGTTGGTCTTTGTTGGTAAGAGTAATGAGCAGCTCATATTACTCACATGATATAGCATTGAGCTAGTCATAAAGACTAGTACTTAATTATTTTGACTGCTTGAAAAAAAAAAAAAAAAAAACATCTATTTGTCAGAAATATAGAACTTTTTTTGATATAAAAAGCTATTTGTATTAAATCTAATTCAATTCTAGACAAACAAAATCAGAACGCAAAGCAGATTATCTGTTTTTAGAAATGAGTAATTTGTAAGATAGAGAAAGATTTTAGTTATTTGGATAGTAATTAATAAGGAACATTCACAGCATTAATAATGCTCTTAAAACTCCAACATTTAAACACATGTCAACTTCCCATAAAATACAACTATGATTTTTCTTTTTTATTCATTTTCAAAATCCCATATTTCTTCCAATGTTGACAATTTAAAACATGGCAATGATCCACATGAAATTAAAAAGATGGATCAGTAAGTCCACAGGCTGACACATTAACTGGATTTGATCTGAAATTTATACTGTATAATGTTCAATATGCATCATTAATATTCACCATGAATGAAATGCACTGACAAAGAAGATAATATTAAAAATAAAGAAATGTTCATTTTGTTAATGTGTTTTCATCATGCAGCTAATTCCTATATATGCCCATCAGACATACACTATTATCAGATTTTATTATGCAAGTCAATGTTTGCATAATAAAACTGATGCTGGTAAAATTTTCAGGACATAATTATGCAATAAATATACCACAAGAATTTCAACTTAGAACTGATTTTATTAAAAATGTTTACAATAATTTATGTAATGCTAGGGATTTAAAAAAAAAAATTTGGACTATTTTTCTGGTTTCCAGTGAAAGCTTAAATATAAATTGCCCATTATTGAAACAGTTTTGAAGTTCCTAAGTTATTATCAAAGAGTTTTTTTTTTTTTTTTATGCTATGTCAGTTTGAATTTTTTTAATATCACATCTTTATTCTGCTTTTTAAAAAAGTATTGTGTTTTCACATATCAGTTCATGTATTTTTTTTATTTATGAAATATATTTAATACATTTGTTCCTAAATTAGATAACATTTAATTGATATTTTGGGTTAATATAGTATTTTTTTTTTTTGGGTTTATCAACCCTTTGTGGGTTATTTAAAAACAAAAAATATTTTGAATTATAGGAGATTGTTTACAGTACATGGCGTTCCGCAAGTATTGACTGGATTATATGATTCTTAACTTTGGTGACCAAATTATCAGATAACTGACAAGTTTAATCATGCGATAATGTAGTGGCTATGTAACCAATATATGTGTTGTTTGACTTATTATTCAAATGTCAAAAGATTAACATTTTTTTGTCCCCAATGTATTTTAAAATCAATATGATATTAGTTAATAAATTTACCTTACTCTTGATATGCAAATAAATATATGTGAAATTGTGTTGGAAGATATGTCATTCAACTTTTTATTTATTTCTTCATGTTTTATTCAATTCTCTATGACTTAAAATTGAGCACTTTATTTACAAAATCTGCTTGCCTTAAACACATTATCGTCTAGTAATTTACTGGTTGATGGGTTTTCTTATGCATAAACAATCTTTCTTATTATTCATTTTATACACACACACGGAATTATTGGCATGATTTTTTTCTTTAATATACTGAAAACAAATACAACTGAGTAGTAAAAATTTTCTGACAGACAGGCAGCTAATTAGTAAATATATAAACAAACTTTTTTTATATATTTAATTTTGAATATTTATAATAAAATAATTATGTTACAAATTAATGGTATTTGGAAAAATTAATAGTCAATTGTTCATCTTTAAAATGGAAAATTGAAATCTTTTTCTAATCTTTTTTGATAATCTTTTACTAAATTAGCACAATTTTATCTACAAGGATATTTCAAACCACTTTATCTTCAGGTTGCTGCAGATTAATTGGTTTTTCTTGCTCTTACATATTCTTTTAGTTAATCTGATGGAATTAAATTGGGGTGCTCTGAAGGTTAAAGTAAAACTTTTATCTTCATAACACCAAGATATAATATCTGAACTAATTTAAAAGTATGTTAGTAACATTGTCAGGATAAAGCTCTAACTATACTTCAGTTTTAGATTTCTAATATATACTTTCAAACTGAAAATATTTTGTGATAATTGCCATTTTTCATTATACCGTTATCTTTATTCTAATTTTGTCTCATCTGATTAGAGTATATTTTCCTAGAATGTGACAGATTTATCAATATGTTCATTTGCAAATGCTAAATGAAATTTCAAATAAGTAGACTTTGAAATAGGGGTCATATGCAGTTAGCATGCTTAGAAACATGCTTTATGCAGGGCTATAGTAATATTATTTTGTGAACTTCATTCCAGTGAAATGGCATCATATTCACTGCCTGACTTGTAATCCCAAATAATTTTGGTTCTAATTTGCAGAAGTCTTCAACATTATCCAGATATAAGGATGTGTAATTTAATTTTCCAAAGTAAGAAAAAAAAAAAAAAAAAAATCTATCATAACATTCAACAGCAAGGATTTGCCTGCAGGTAAAACATGAACTGCCTCTACTTGGCAGGCAAACAGAATTTATAGCAAATTTTTGTGTATAATGTTTAGCTGGTGATCAAATTAAACAATTCAAATTCAAATGAAGGTTTAACCACCTTAATTACATGTTGGTTGGTGATATAGCATTTTCACCATGAAGGAGCTCCTAGTGCCAAAATGCTCTGTCTTATGATACTAACTGTAATCACTAACTTGTGAAAATGGTTTTAGCAATTTCCTTATAAGGAAACATTGGCATTCAATGACTGAGCAGCCAATGCTATTTGCAGATTAAATTTATAAAATCTTTCTATTAAAATGATTTTCCAGGAAAGTAGTTTTTTCAAGTTATTGCTCTATTTAGTACTGAGAGGGGGCTTCCTTTCTAACTTTTTGTTTGGAGTATCAATATTTAATTTCAATTTTGTCTTCATTTTATTGCTTTGAGTTCCATCTGCTATCCATTTTAGTTGCTGTTGAAAGTCTTTAAGTGATGTGTTTTGTTATTTGAAAGAGTTCTTTCTTTGTGATTCTGTAGAAGGATTGTCCATCCAAAACAGACAGACTTCATTTGCTCAAAGCCATTTTTAATCATTGATCTGAGAAAGCTGTTATATTCAGCTGAAAGGTTAGAAATTTCAGAATGTATTGGCTGCCATAAATAAATATTAATAGTTTTTACTTAATATTCAGCATTTATACATGTAAAAATAAAAAAAATAACTATTTCAACTTTGATTATTTTCTTTAAATGAATGAAAAATTTTCTTTAAATTCTCATTACATTACGTTGAATTATTGATAAATTTATTTATTTTGAATTATTAAGTTTTTTTTTTTTTGAATGAAGATGTTGATTGGCAAGGGAAAGAGAAATCCTCCCACAACTTAAAAACAGTAATTCATCCATTTTAAATAATCAACTGAGAAATGCAAATAAAACAAATATAAATAATTCTGTCATTTTCTATTGGCACTATACAAGTTAAAAAACGATATTTTAAAATTCTAGAAATATTTCGGAATAATTTTGTTTTAGTTTGGATATCCATAAAGAGTTAATTTCCCTTAAACTTTCAGCAACATTAAAAATTGTAATTTGTCAGCTGGATGTTAATAAGAGGGGATAAAGAAATAACAGGAAGCTTGCAGTTTGGATGTTTACATTTCAATTTATAAAAGAAATCGTAACAAAGAAAAAGTTAAAAATAAGCTCATTTTAATTGTCCAATTTATTTAACTAATCATTGAAAAACATTGTTTAAAATAAAGGGAAAAATAAATTAGACAAACTTTAAAAATATCTTTAAAAAAATGAACAATAGAAACTGAAGTCATTTTGTATAAACCAAAAGGAAGTATCATTGTAAATGATATTGAGAGAGAGAGAGGGAGGGAGAGATTGATTGTATAAGGGCCAGTCTTTTTATAATCATGTTTTTCCTGTAACCTCTCCATACAAAGACATGGCTGTTAATCTTGCTTTGGCTTGGTCAAATAATACTGACTTCTTCTTGCTTCTAAAGTACTTACCTAAGAGGTTTCAATATAACAGGAAAAGAGTTATATTTGTTGTTACTACAGTAGCATGAAAAAAGAATAATTATTAAATTTAATTGTTATTATTTTTATTGAACTGCAACTTGCTTGTAAATAACATTTTAGAGTGCTGAATGCATAACAAAATGTGGAATTCTACCAGAATAGTTAATTCACTTTTGAAAATAACGTATAAAAAGGTAAAAACAAAACAAATCACTGGCAAAACTCAATTGGTGATTAAGAATAAATTACAAATATTCTGTATTTTCCTGTATTTAATTATTGTAAAGTATAACAAAAGAACCATCAAGTAGATCACAAAAGATACTTGTATGTCTTATTCAAACAAATGACATTAAAGAATTAAGAGAAACTGTCATATATAAACATTTTAGGAGGGGAAAGGGGATTCAAGATTAAACACTTTTGTTAGCTTAAAGGACGCAAGGAGTTAAATTAATATGTGCAGACTAAATAAATAAAAGAAAACAATTCACAAGTAAATATCACTTTTCAAAAAGTACTTAATGCTTTTGTTTTCTTTTTATTAAACTGAAAAATAAAAAGAAGCAAATTTGTTAGCTGAATATATCTGATTGTAATCTTTAATCATATTTTTGTGATTCTTTATAAATGTCTTTTTGAGTGGAATGGGAAGTAGAATTTGGCCCATCACTTTTAAAATCAAAAGAGATGTCGTCTCATCAAATGATATTAGAAATTAAAATCTCAAAATCTGGTAATTATTATTAAATTAATTTTTGAAACATTTGCCCTATTTCCTATGTAAAATCTCAGAGAAATAAAGAACCAAAACGTAACGTGAGATAAAATATTATAGATTGAAATACAAAGCCATAAATATTTATACCCAATTTTTTTTTATTGGGGTAAAAGAACCTAAAAAATAAACAAAAAAACCTCAAAAAACAATATTTCAGGATTCAAAAAGACTCATGAAAATTTAATATAATATTTAATAGCCATTATATTTGACAACATTCTGATATGAATGAATATGCACATATAAGAAATAAAAAAATCTTTTAAAAACAACAATAGCATAATAGTATTTTTCTAGATGAAAAAGAAGAGAAATAAAATAATAAAAATCTAAATGGGGAGAATGTTTACTTTGTACCTGATTTAAGAAAACAAAGAAAGTTTTGAAAAGAGATACTTTTCTGTTTATACAGCCACAATAAAAAGTTACACACATACCTGGATGCAATATATGAAAAACAGGTCCAAGTATAGTAATCACTAACTTGCTTACAAAAAAATAAAAATAGGTTTTTAAGATAAATAATAGTTGTTGGCCTCAATATTATATGCCAAGAATTCTATATTTTTAATAAAGAATTTAGGACAAGATGGCTTCACTACAAGTGGTTTCCTTGACAAAATATAGGCAGAAAACTTATAGCGGCATTGTCCAGGAATGGGAACACTTGAAAAATAAATGCTAAAGAGGAAAATAAAGAGACAATTGTCATTTGAAAAATGCTCAAATATATTTGCAAGGCAAATTCCTTCTTGAAAGAGTGAGACAAGAAAAAACTAGATAAACAGGTTTTGATAATTTGTATAGATGTTGAAAGATTCTCTCTTTCTATAAATGTTTACCTTGTACTTGGATTAGCTGAGAGAAAAAGACATTCAAAATATGCAATCCAGTATCCAATATTAGATTTTTAAAAAGTCAGATATACTTTGTTTCTTCTAAATTTAAATTTCTTAATTTAGACAGGGAAAAAACAAAACACACACAGGTCATAATGTAAGCCATTAAAACTTTCCTTTAATGATGTCAAATTGAATCTAAGTACAATCATGTTATTCAGTCAAACCTGTTGGATACATGGATCCAGTACACCTGAGATACTATAATTTCATTTAACTAGAGAGTGATTGCATAATTTATTAGACAGGTATTTTAGCATCAGGTAGTAAGACAGTCTTATCATACGTGTGGCCCAGTATATGTATATATATATATATATATATATATATAAAAATAAACAAAAAGTATGTCCATTCTGACAAAATTAAAAAAAAAAAATACCTGCTGTCACAATGCACAATAAATAAGGACATTTTTGAATGGAATCAGTTAAAACTAAATGCTCCTAATGCTGTCTAACATGCAAAACTAAAACATTTTTTGTCAAGCCAATAAAAATATCCATCCAATCAACTTCAGCTGGTATTTTGGACAAAGGATGTCAGTCTCTTGACTACAAGAAAGAAATGAAAACATAAAATTTAAAAATTGATAGAATACCTTAAAATTCTTTGCAAATCTTAAATGGCATACATTATTTAATGAATCCATTCAAATTAAAATTGGCAATTCTTCATTTAATGAAATAATTTTAAAGGACCAATCAGACTTAAAATTAAAATCAAATAAAATTATTAGGAAATATTATTTAAGAAATAAGCCAATGCTTACCAGTTTTATAATTTCAGAGGGGAAAAGGAATTCAGATATAGGTGAATGGGAAAAAGAGAGAAAGATTTTTATGTGAAAATGCTTTTGGACTTTGAAATAAGTATGTGTAAATTAATAATAAAGAATCATTTCCAATTTTATAGTCTGAAATAATTGATTGTTGAGGAATACATGATATGATTTAATAAAGAAAATGTTACGGCAAAACAAAGTATTCTACTTTGTAAAGGTTTAGTTTATTTAGTTTTGATGATTTTATGAAAGGAAAAATAAGGAGTCAAATCTCAAAAGCCTAACAAAAACCATTGTTATTTATACATATTTGTATATAATTTTGCATTACAACTGAAGTGTTTCGTTATTGTTGGCTACCAAGCTGGCAGTGTTTGTCCATTTAGTAAGCTAAATGAGTAGGCAATGGAAAGCAGGAAGGATGTAGATCCTGTAACAGGAACCAGAGAGGGTGACACAGCCACTTGGTAACTGACTCTGATAGAGTGTGTCTATATATATATATATATATATATATATATATATATATACACACATACATCCCCTTAACATCAAGAGTAATTAGAGAGTGAGAGAGAGGTGGGGGAAATCATAGAAAGAGTGTTAATGTCAGCCAAATCTAATAAATAAACAAAAGTATGAATATACTGAATTGGATATATGAATATTTACTTGTTTTAAGATAAAGATTCAAGAAAAAAATGATGAAGCAAAAGAAAACAAAATATCATAGTAATTATTAAAAAATATTTTATGTAATATTTCTAGATCTCTATATTTAGCTTTTAAAATATTTTATATAGTATTGATTGTGTTGTACACAAAACATCAATGTGAAATAGATTCATTTTTTTTCTTTGCAATTTTTAACAATAATAAATTAAAATAAGAGAATCTCACTAGAAACTTGGGCAAGAATTTCAAAACCATGAAACAATTTAAGAAAGAAGAAAATAACTATTGTATGTTGAAGAAAATGATGCACATAAGTTCAGAATTGCAATCATTCTATCCAAACTATGAAAATTTGTCCAAAGATTTGATCATAAAGTAAAATTAAATGAAAATTGTAAAATTACAGCATTTTTTAAAACAAACTTTCATAATGTTTAACACAGGGAGGTTAATTTTTTATTTATTTATGTGTCACAGTAAAAATCAGTGTTATAAAATTAATTTACAGTACAGCAAGACATTATATTGCTTTGCTATTTGAATTAAAATAAAATTTTCAAAATCAGGAAATCAATGTCTAAAATCAAAGAGCTTATCTTTTGTTCTGAAGAAGAGGGAAAAAAAATAATAAAATAAACAAGGAACCAACTGAGACATTTTGAATTTAGGTAAAATAAAATTGTTAAAGAAGTACAAATTATAAAGTTTTGATTTTTGATTGTTAAAACTAATATAAATTAGAACTCAGAATATCACTAGCATGGCTCACTAATTAAAAAAAAAAAAAATTACTGCCCAAATCTTTTCACTGATTTATTTAACAAGTCTAAAAAAAAAAAAAAGACAAGGGAGAAAAATGAAGTCAATATTTCAGACTTTTTCAAAAAATTATTTACAAAAGTTGTTTTTAAATAGGAAAATTTAATTCTTGAATTCATTTTTTTAAAGTGTTTTTCTTACTTTCATGTTGCCCAAGTAGAACTTAAAAAATCTTAATTGAAAATGTGTATATCAACAAAACTTGAATATGATTTTTTTTATAATTGTCATTCCTTTATGATGTAGGTGAACATAATACTTTACAGATTTTATTTTTGAATTGCTATGATTTGGTAAAGATAGTGGAGTGGTTTCCTGTTGCCTCCTTGGCAGTTTTAAATTCAGAGCTGTCCTCCTTCTCAAATGGCTATGATTGAAGCCTCCTATTTAATGTATAGCCAGAGAAAGAGAGAGAGTGAGAAGAAATCGATTCATGTCTTTCTCAAGGGTATTTGTGTGAAAGTGAATGCAACAGATGAAGTTAGAACATGAACTCTGTTGACTGAGCCCACTTCCTGCTACATTATCTATTCTTTATCATAATCATGTATTAAGATCCCTCTATGGTATCTTCTACAGTTTATGAGTGAAATTCATACAAATAATTAGAATATTATTAAAAGTTACATCAGTGATGCATATAGTCAAGAGAAAAAAGTTACAAAGGAAATGTTTGGTATTTTTGGCAAATTGTAGATAAACAATTATAACCACCAAACAAATATTGATGCTTTATAAACAGAGACAGAGCCACCCTTTATAATGCAATGTTTTTAAAAGGAGAACCAAGAGTAAGAAAAAGAGCAAGATATCATGAGGCACACTTTTTCTTTTTTTTTTTTTTACTTATTCAATCTAAGTTTACAAAAGAAAGCAAGTTTGTTTACATGAGGTTTCTCATTTGTCAATACTTTATCAGCTGGAGTAAATGTAGAAATGAGAACTAAGGATCAGCAAGTAGCACTCAACAGCACCTTGTGGTCAAGGCTACTGAAATAACTATCAACACTACTTTCAAACTCTGTATTGCATCAAGTTGGATTAAATTTAGTCAAATACAGATTTCATATCCTCTGATTAAAAGGGAGTGGGGGAAAAAAAGGTTTATATTCTAGAGTTTACATTCTGGAATTTGTCAATTATTTAGAATATTTTTGAGGAGAAAAATATTCCAGGAAGGTAATATTAACAGCTTAACTACAAATGGTAATTTACCTACATATTTATGTATGTACGCATAAAGTTCATAATCAGTAATATATACCATACATTCGACAAAGAAATAGATAACCTGTTCATATCTACGGTTAACTGTTACCTTCCTTACATATCCTCATAAACTGCACCTCTTACAGCTCACGCAACAACCTCCTTCAATAACCCACTACTTTAAGTGACTCTTGGGCCTTACATGGTGTAAAACAAATAAATAAAATAAAAGAAAGGTACCATTAAAATATTTAAGTGAGAATAAGTGAAGATGAAATAAAGACATAATTAATGAGTCATCAAGACTTCCTTAAATCCTTAGATTTAACTTTGACATATTCTTAAAACTAATGTCTATCATGACAACAGGCTGCTTACTAAATAGAAAAATATCAACAAAATCTAATATTGAATATTATGAATAACTTTTTGCAATAGAAATTAGAATGAACTATACTGCTGCAAATTATTAAACTTCAGTAAACTTTATGAAAGGAAGTTGCAGCAAGTCTGAGATGTCTGCAAATGATTCAGTAATTTCTTGGTGATTTTAGTTTAGGTGAAGAAAAATGATATATTGTTGTATTAACTTAAAAATTTAATGTAGTCATTAAAAGAATAATCTATATTAAAATAATAATACTGTAAAAATTATTTTTTCTAATGAATTAATTTTCACTAAAAATACTTATTTCCAAATAATGACATTATTAGAACTAAAATAGTCATCAATTGGTAAAGGACATTATTAAGAAGATTTCAAATTATGAGCCTTTCAAAGAAGTGGATTAAATGATTGTAAATAGGAAGCCAGAAAATGACTTTAAAATAAAAGAATTAATTTTAATAAGATGGTATTAAAATCTGTAAAGACATCTTTGGTTATTCTAGTTGCATATTTAGTGGCTGAATGCATCTCATGATTAGTTTTTTTTTTTTCCATTAAGAGATTAAATCACATAATGGTAACATCCATAATTTTAACAGAAAAATCATGATAACTACAAGGGTTGTTTTGACTAATGAACCTATTTTGGGTGCTAATATAGTCATTCTAGTCTTTAGGCATTCATAAAGAAAAAGTTTCTTTTTCTTGCCTTCAAAAATTAGTACCAAAAAAAAAAAAAAAAAAAAAAAAAAAAAAATGGTATATGAGTAACAGCATTTATCCATTCTATATTACTTTTAAGATAGGAAATAGGCAAATCAACCTGATATACCAACAACATTGTTGCCATAAATAAACATTTTATGGCATATGGACCCCTGTGGGTTATTTAATGCCAAATCCAGTTTATATGAATTTTAAATGCCTATTTTGTATGGAATAAAAAATGTATAGCTGGCAACATTATTGTTTCAAAAAAAAAAAAACAAAAAAAACGTATAGCTTGCAACATTATTCCTTTACAAAAAAAACGTATAGCTGGCAACATTACTTCTTTTACAAAAAAAACTTAGAGCTGGCAACATTATTTTTCTGAAAACATTATCTGAGACCTTGCTGTTGGATGCAGTTTATCGCCATACCCAGGACGTGAGCAAAACTAGGAGTTCACTATTTGCCCATAGCTGGGACCCTAACAGGTGCTACCACCCCGGGTCAAGGTGGACCTGGGAACACCAGCAATTAAGAGGTGGTTCCATGCTCCTCAAAACCTCCAGATCAGAGGCCTTGCTGTTGGATGCAATTTAACGTCATACCCAGGACGCCTCATTGGGGGGGGGGTCTTACCCCTCTACAGAGGTGCAGTCAGCGTATTCTAAAGCCCCAGCCGACAGGGCTGCCACCCAATCTGATAGGTTGGATCATAGTTGATGAAAGAAAAGGACCTACATTGATCGTTGCTGTGTTGAGGTCCATAATCAAAAACAGAGAACACTGTTGAAGAGTGAGGAAATTGAAGAAAACTGCACACAGTGAACTGACAAACTGGTGAATAAGTCAACAAATTGTAGATTTTTAACTCAGCAAAGAGATCTGGACAGAATGTATGAATATGAAATCACAAGTATGATACTTGTGATTTCATATGCTGTCCAATTTTATTAGACTTAAGAGCAGAATAAAAAAAGTGAATATTAAGGAATTTCCAGATGCAAACCAAAACTCTTCAATTTCTCCCACTTACAAAAGACATCTGCTTACTCCACCAGACAAATTTTAGAATGTTTACAATAGATGAAACATAATTTAAAGAGAATAATTGTTCAGATAAACAACAAACTAAGAAAACAAAATGCAATGATGGGCTTGTAATAGTTTACGGTAAATGCATAGGGATGAGAGAGAGAAAAAACTGCTTGCAAGAAAGAAAGGACTAACAAGGGGATCATGTTAGTAAAAGATCAGGAGATAGACACTTGTCTCTTTAAAAAAAAAAAAAAAACTGATAAAGTCATAGATAAATTGCAGAACAATCAACAATCTACTTGCTGTTACAGATCATTGGTTGTGTTTATTCAACAAAGAAGAAATTGTTGCTGTAATAGAGTCAAGATAAACAATGATACATTTTTACAAGACATTTTATGTTGCGGGTGAAACAGACACAAACTCTAAAAGACTTTAGTTTTTTTTAAAATAAGATGCAGGCAAAAACATAAAAAAAGAAATGATTGCATAAGAGTTAAAATGCTTTGTACTTTATTTTTAATAATTTACAAAACATTTTAACTGTTATTATTTTGTTACTAGTAATCACAATATAATCTTTCTGAGGGAAAAATGTAAAATTAGAAATAAAGAAGTAGTTTTCTACATGCAGTCCTTACATCAGGAAGCCATCTTTCATAAATGTTGCCATAGCCATTTACACAAATAAAAGCGGACCATAAATCTGTAGTAATCCAGTTTTTTCCAGGTTAATTCTCTCATTATATTTCTTCTACTAATTAGTAATAAGAGGTATTTTTATTATTTTCATTTAGATGAAACATTTTTACTAATATTATTTTATTAGTGTCATAAAAACAAACATCTTACAAATGGATGGCTGGAAGGATGTAATATACACAGATTCCAACCCTTTTAAGTGAAACTCGAAATTAGCCTTACTGAAATTTCACTTGAAAATGTTGGAATCTATTTACCAAACATCTCTCTGCATGCAGAAGGAGCAAATTGGTGGGCTTAAAGGTAATTAGTCTATAAGTGTTAAATTTTCTTTTATATAATAATACTAAGTTTTTGTATTGTTTTAACTGCTGTGAACATTTTTATCTTTGATCTTTGCTCTGATGAGAGAGGACTATATAATCCAGTTTAGGTTTATTTGTTTTTGTTGTTGTACATATTATCATTTTATGGTAATATATTTTTGTTACCTCCCTTTTTTATATAAATGTTCTTGTTTTAAGGTTTGTTTTATTGCATTAATAAAAGTTGTACTCCAGTAATATCATTTTATTACTATTTTTATTCTTATCATTGTTATTTATTTGTGGAACTACTAAGATAATAATAGGGAATGATAACTTGTTTACTTTATAAATATATATTTAGATAGCAAGAATTCATTTAAACAAGTTTTATTAAATTGAACTCACCACAAGGCGTCAGTGTTTAATTTTTTATTTAATTCTTTTTTTTCCCCCAATTTTTGAAATTCAAAAATTTTGGATAAACTGTCCAAAGTTGATTTTTTTGTTTTGTTTTTGTTCAACTATCAGATCATTGCAAAAGTTTGAGCCTGATTCTCATTGTTAATATAAAATGACTGCAACTTCAAACTGGTATTTGTTTTGTGGCTGATTCCTGGTGTGTTCTAGATTGAAACCTTTCATCATTCAGTTGTGAATCAGACTTTGTTGAATATTGACATTTTGTCCATAAGTGAATGCCTTAAAGATGGAGGATGAAAAGTTGCATTTTCATCATATTATGCTTTGTGAATTTTGGAAAGGAGTAAGTGTTCAAACTGAAACAAGACATTCAGAAGGTTTATTTGGATCATGCTCCAGCTCTTTGGAGGGCCAATAAATGATTTTTATGATATCCCTATAACAGAAATGAATATGGGGAATACATAGAAATAATCTATTAGGTTATAAATGATAGGGAAAACAATTTGGATGCTGTATTTGACATACTTTTGTAAATGACAAGCCCTCAAAATGAACAGCATTTTTTTTTACATTTAGGTCATTTTCAAGCCCTCATAAAAATAAAAGAATGTAAGACACCCCTAAGCGGTTTATATTTTCATAATCAAAAATAAATATTAACTATTGTCACCAAGTTTTAAATCTGTACATGCAATATCCTTGAAGCTATGAATATGCAGTGAAATTTCTAGATACTCTTATTTTAAAACTATTAAAAAGATACAAATTTAATATTTGGGATTTATCAATAAATTTGATCAAGGAACATCTGTGAATTTCCCCAGATTTTTCCTGTGGCCATTGACTGATTTGAGATGGAATGACCTCCCCTCCCACTATATATACATACAGGCATACAAGACTTTTGGGTAACTTTGTTAAATTAATTTTGTTAATTTTAACCCCCAAAATTGAGAGTGATTAGTAGTATGTTTTTCTCTGTACGTTTTTATGATCTTTGAGGGCCAGAAAACAAGTTACTTCATTTTTGTTAATGATGTATAGCGGATCTTCAGCATAATGATGTTGAAAAAGGTCATGCAAAAATACTGAGCCACCTTTCAGCTCTTTTCTTAGGTTAAAAAGGAGGTTTCTTTTTGCAAAAAGTGATCTTTATTATTAGAGAAAGTACAAAACATCAAAGTTTGGAGTTAGTAATTAGTGTTGCTGCTTTCAGCTCAAATAAATGCCTCAATTTGATGTGCCATTGAATAGGACAAGGTCCAGATTTTATCATGGTAATTTTCCCTCATTCTTCTTGGCAATAATTCCAAAGCTCTTGGAGATTGGTTTTTGTTGGAGCACTTGTTTCTTTGGTTCCCATCATAGTGGTTTATTTATATTGTATTCAGTACTGTGCTGGTAAGTCTTACAAAAATTGAGCATTTTCATCCACATGATGTGTTACGGGGAGTACCTTCATTTTGGAAAATTTCTTCCTCTTTGTAGTTTGGCAGAAGTAGACATAGTAAACTAATATAGTTTTTGCCATTTCAGTTTCCATCAGATTTTACAATTTTCTTTTATCATTTCCTGACACAACCCCATGGTTATTGAGACATTAAGTTTATAAATCCCAAGTCACTGGATTCAACCTATGCTTATTATCCACTGGGCCATGAGTATGCATTTTTGGGAATTATAAACATAATGTCTCAAAAATAATTTTTTTTATCAGAACTCATAATACAATTTTTGTTGTTGTTATTGCTTTTCTCTAGCACTCTGTATTACTGGTCCCCATATTGTATTCATTTCTATACTTGGCTGGCTTAGGAGATTTTTATGGCCTAGCATATGTGCTGATTCCTTAAGTTTTCATATTTTCCAGTGCCTTCTCTGTCTATTATTTCAACCTCATCCCACAGATGGAAGAAAAGATATAGCAAAGGTGCTGTTTGGTTTTAAAGAAAGGAAAGATAGAGAAGGTAGTAAAACTCATGAGTTTGGCACCTGCTTCAGTGAAATGGAAAATCTTGTCAACTTTGAACCTTTTTCATTTTTAATCTCTTACATGGTTTAAATAATTACATTCATATTTATGATCGTTATTCTAATTTTGTTAAAGCTCAAATATTTAACAGGGCAATCAGGGAATTTCCAGGCATATTTTATTGTTGTGGAACTTGAAAGGAGCTTATCCAATCATTCATTTAGAAATTAAAATTCATCAGGAAATTCAAATAACACTGAAATTTTCACATGTATTGCTAATAAAATCTATTCAAGTACAGAGTAGAAAAATAAAGAAGTGATGGCAACAAAAAATCTAGTCTATTGAAAAGTGTTCATTGGCCAAGACCGAATATCACTGATGCCTCATATTCAACATGTGCAAGCATTTTCGAACAGGACTAATCTAACTTCTCAACCTCTGTCAAGTGGCTTTAACTGAACAAAAGGAGCACATGTGCAACTTTGTGGCATGACATTTGCTTGCACTGGACTCTCTCCCTCCCTCTACACTGAACGTTATTGTAACATGTGTCATTGTCTATAGCACAAACAAAGATGGTGTTCTGTTTATGAATTACATTATAAGATGGTTGAAGAATTTGAAAATTTTACCAGAATATCTACTATTCCCTAGAATGTACATTTCATACTCAGGTGAAAACTGGCATAAAAATATCCCAAAAAGAATGATCCTATCATTACTGAATTAGGAATTAAATTATTTTGAATAGTTTTGATAACTGCCGTACAAAGTAGCAAGTCAGATAAAGTTACCAAAAGCAAACGTAACATGGCCAGCCACTAAACAAATTAACTATTTAGGAGATAAAACATTAACAGAAAAGGAAATTAGATTTAAGAATACTCAACATTTTTGCCTTCAATTATAAGGATTTGAAGGTCTATTTGAATTTTAAAATATTTATACAAATATATTGGATTGTGTTTGATACTGGCAAAACTAAAAGAACAACTTATTTGCTATTTGAAGAAAAGACAAAACATATAAAAAGAAAGATCTGTTGATTAATTTTCTTGAATATTTGTTAAATTAGAATTCTGACAAAAAAAAAAAAAAAAAAAAAAAAAAAAAATCTTAAAAAAAAAAAAACAACAAACAAATCTAAAACTTCCTTATACATTTTAACATTAAAAGCAAATATAAAATTAATAGATAAAATAAAGATCTCAATATTTGTGAATCGAAATGTGATTTTTAAAAATTATTTTCAAACAGAAAAAAAAAAAAAAAAAAAAAAAAGATAAAACTTTAGCTGCATGATGGTTTAATACATAAACAGTAAATAAACAAAAATGATGTACACATAACAAGTCCCTTCCACGAGGAGAGAAACATTTAAAAAAAAAAAAAAAAAAAAAAAAAACAACAAAAAAAAACAGATAGCTGTTGGGGAAGCTAAGTCTAATTATGAGATTCACATAATCTGAAAAAGAGCAACAAACAGTGTTTTGAAACTTATTAAATTATATTGGGATGTGTCAAACATGGACATAACTAAAAGAGCAGTTTTATTGTTATATGCAGCTTGAAGATTTCAACATTAAAAAAAAAACAAAAACTTTTGATATCATTTTCTTGAATATTTTTGTTAAATTAGAACTTTGACATTTTCAAGTCCAGTAATAGCCTAATCTCGACTGTTTATAAGAGGGCACACAATACTCAGCAAAAGTTCATTCAACAAATGCTGAAATTAAGGAATGCCAGTCTTCAAGAAGGGTTCAAAGTTCATGTGGACACTGGAAAGAATATAATCAAATTCAGACTGTGTCACAGCAAAATACATTTACAAAGTCAATTTTTGAAATTAGACACTACTAACTAACTTTCTATGTCACCAGTACAAGGCCTTCAGCTAATGCTTAAAAAATGTTGCATTAGAAGAGTAAAAAAAACTGACTCATCACTGATTAGATATTTAGGTTAGAAATTTGAGAGAATTATTATTATCATTATTACTTTGAAATCTGAAATGATTTCTGAGCTTTTTCATACAGCCTGAAGATTAAGTAAAAGAAAAAAAAAGTGATAATCTAATTGTTCATGAAATAATGAATAAACTGAAAACTTAAAATAAACAAGATGTGTCAAGTGGTTTAATGATTAACAATAAGGGAGGGCAGACCCAATCCAGAGCTCAAACTTTGGCTGAAGCAGTTTCTGTTTATTAATGTTCTTGAAAAATTTCTATTTTGACAAAGTATTACATGATGGTTAGCAGAAAGTTGCTGAATGACAATTTGATAAAATAATTATAAACCAATCATTAAAATTCATTGGAAAAAAGGAAAAAAAAACAAAAAAACTATAGCAATGAATAATTGTATCAAATGAAGAGAAAAAGTACATAAAATAAGAGAAATGATTTTATTTCATTTGATTTTGTGTATAAATCTGCAAAATGATTTTTTTTTTTTTACAACTATTTTGCTAAACAAATCTATATAGACATAGGGATTTTCGTACAAACAAAAAGGGAATTGCATTAAGTGTAGGAGTTAAACTAATTACAAAAGGCTTCAAATACATGAGCTAATGTTATTAAGAACTAAAGCAATTGTTCAGATAAGATAATGGAAAATCATACAATTAACAACTAAGGTAATTCTTGTTTCTGAATAGTTTTAATATCCATTTAAAATATTATAAAAGATGAGGGGCATAATAATTTTTTAATAATTTGCAAGTATTTTAAAATCTTAATGTAAGTTGAAATCAAAATGTGTAAAAAAAGTAAGAAATTAAGAAAAAATAGTCCTTTTTATGTACAAGACTAATTGATCATTATCACTTAAATTTCACAAGCAGATCAAAATAATTTAGTCTTAAATTAAGATTGTTATAAATTTAAGTAAAAATTTATTCCTTGTAAAGCTAATGCTCTTATAAACTACAGAATAAATGTTATTTCAATCAAATTTTGAACAAAATATTTGCTGGAATGTATGATGCAAAAGCAAATGATACATCTTCCTTTTAGCAGAGTGTATATTTTAGGAGACATTGGTAACAGATTACCACTCTTTTGTATATTGGATGCAGGAGGAATTCATCTTTTAGTAGACAAATTGTGATACCTTACTGTTATGAAATATAGTTGGATTTATGCTAGTGACAAATCTACAAATAGTTTTAACTGAAAATTAATTATTTTCATAAACCTTCAGGCTTATATGATATTAACACCCAATAAATTAGAACATGCTCATTTTTCAGATGAGTCTGATTTCTTTTCATGAAGGGGGCTTGGCAAAAATAAAAATTATAATAAAGCTATCAATTAATAAAACTTAAAAAAAAAATTAAATTAAGAAACACATGCTTTTGATACTCTGCTAAATTGTAGTGTCTTTTGTGGTTGTGACAAGTGTCCACTGGTGACCTATGAAAAAAAAAAAAAAAAAAACTTCTTTTTTTTCTCATGTCAGAGCACAGTTGTCCTCTTAGAGTGCAGAGAGAGGGTGTGAGAGAGAGAGAGAGAGAACAGGGATAAGAGCTTTAGGATGTAGTGCCTTAGCAGCCACACTAACACCAGAAGAGTTAATGTGGCTGGAAATGAAGCATCTTGGAAAGGGCAGGCAAAGTCAAAGCAGAGGTCAAAAGTGGAAAATGAATCAGAGAAACAAGGCAAGTATACATGAAAGACAATGCATGGGACATCTCTTGATAGTCATGACCTTTGAACCCAATCTGTGAGGGTACAATAAAAATAACAGCAAATAATACAAAGAGCTGGGCCAGAGAGTAGACATTATGACACAGTGACATGATATTTGCCTCTTGGTTGGATTTTATAAATATACAAATGTTACTGACTGCAGTGAGAATTAAGCAAGAAAGCATTTTTTCTGGTCAAAATATTTAGGCCCAAAGTTGAACTAATGACAATAAAAATATAACAGGCAAAACGACAACAAAGGTTACTCAATAGAATAGGCAGGCTTTCTGTTGGAATTTCAGTTTGAAATTTCCAGAAGGATCCACCTGGCTCAACAGACAACTGAAGAATAATCATGATAAGCTTGCAAATGGTAATTAATTATCATAATGAGCAATATTACAAAATATAATCGCAATTTTACTTGTTACCTACAACTGTATATCATGAAATACTTACTGACCTTTATAGGAGAGACTAAAAGAAATGGACATAATTGAAAGCAATTAAAATATTTTAACTGATCTTTTTGAAAGAAAAACAAAACCAAATCTTAAGAGAAATATAGAATAGTTAAATCAATCATTGCAAGAATGCATGCAATGTTACCAACATAAAGCATTTGGGAAATTCCTGGGATAATGCTAAATAAAAAAAAATCTGACATTCCAAAGGTGGCTTCAATGTTTATGTAATTGATATTTAAAGAAAATGGAACATGTGGATCCAGTTAATTTTACATGAATTTAAGGTTGATTAAAAAATGAAATCAGAAGAAAATTACCATATATACTCATGTAATGTGCGATCTTGTGTATTGTATACTCCTCAAATTTTCACTTATAAAAAATGATTTTATCATGTATCTTGTGTATCATGCCAGTTCCTTTTTTGAGAGACCAAATTACAATAGATTAACTGCTTTTTCTCCATCATTTTATCCCATCTTCTAGTTAAAGAAGTTAAAAAAAATAAATAAAAGAGAATGATAAAAGTATCATTAGTAAAGCTATTAGTTATGTGCCATGTGTGATACATGCTTAGGCAATCATGTATCAAAAGATACCTGACTGATGAGGCAGATTTTTTCCTGCAGTAGGTTGAGTAATACTATATTCACATATTAGTATCGTATTATAAAATACAAACAGTAAATATGCATCTTATCCATTGTTTACATTTATAAGATGTTAGGCTCATTCATTTGTTTATGGCTTTACGTGTTTATGCAACAAGTAATGCTATACTTGTTGCATAAACGCATAAAGCCATAAACAACTGAATGAGAAACAGCCTAACATCTCATAAACATAAACAATGGATAAGATGCATATTCGCTATGTTTGTATTTTATAATACGATACTAATATATGAATATTACATGCATTATTATAGGATACAGTTACATAAAATATCAGTTTTATCAAAATAATGTTTATTTTAAATACAGCTATACTTTTTGAATACATTAAATGAATATATTGTTCATCAAAGGCATAACCAGGGCCAGTAGTACATATGCTAATTTTATATCGCATGTATAATACAACCCCCTTAAAATTAGCTTCAAAATTGGGACTTTAAAAGTCACATGATACGCAAATATATATGTAAGTAGAAAATAAGTTTAAAGAAATATAGCACTGATGTTGCGAAATCTAAGATAAAGAATGCATATAAACACATTCGCATACACATAAGTGTGTGTGTGTGTGTGTGGGCGCGTGTGCATGCATGTGTCAGTTAAGCTCCAAATTATTCATACCTCTGAAAAATTTGTGATTTAAAACAAATACTTTCATAAAAGGAATACTTTTTTTTTTTGACCCTGACTGACATAAAAAGAATGAAAGTAACAATGCATGAGGAATATAAGGAAAAACTGTATTTAATTGAAGCATTATTTGCAATTTGACTTTACTAGCTACCAGATCTTGTAAAATTATTCTTAAAAAGTCATTGCCAGATTCTGACAAGACACAACAGGGATTTTGATCTCTTTTGCTCTATCTTTATAATAAATTATTTTGATAGTTTTTGTTTTGAAACAAAGCTACAATATGAAGTGATATCAGAAACTTTTCAGGCTGTACATGCCATGATTGTATTCTTCAATGTAAATGTATATGTAGCTAACCCATTGCTACCCAGCCTATTAAATCTACTGGATCTGCTATCAAAATTCTTGAAATATTTTGGCAAATATTCTCTTGGTTGAATACAGATTTTTGAGTGGCTTGAACATTTCAATTTTTTTTTTTTTTTTTTTTAAAGACCCAGTTCAGGCACTTTGTAATATCATTGCTTAATTAGCAAAGTACATTTTTGCAAAAAGAATATTTAATTTTCATATTAATTTGAGCTCACATTTTCATCTTATGGAGATTTTTAATTTCTTAATCAAAACATTTGTATGATAAATTTTGCAGAGAAATGTCTATAATTTCAATAAATCAAACTAAATCAAGGCTTAATAGTCACTGATTCTATGACATTACAAAAGATATTTTAGCTTGAAAGTTACATTCAATTAACATTCTTCACAATTTTGTGTTGGTCTCAACAGATATAAATCAGTTTTATCTTGCATAAGCTAAAAATTAAAATCTCATGAGTATTGATCAAAAAAAAAAAAAAAAAAAGTCTCAGTACCACATGGATGTTTGTATTTTGGGAACAAAATAAATAAAACATGCAGATCTTTAAGTGTAGAATAAAATTTATTACAAATCCAATGCTTGTCGTCAAGTGTTAGTACAGAAAATGTAGCAAAGAATTGAAAATCTATTTGAGATACTGAATACAATTGTGTTATACAATGTCATGCCCTCAGTTAGAAAATGACCTTAATTTTATCGCATTTAATATTAGAAATATTTTGACAAGCAGTTTAGATGTCCTAATAACAAGGATATTTAAGAATCCTATGTAGTTATTTATAATTTTGAAGTTGTAACCAACTAAAAAAAATCCTTATGGAAGAGTATTAGGCAGTGGATTAATTACAAACAATTCATTATTGCAGGAGAAATCAATTTTACATTGTTTAAAAAAGAAAGAGAAGAAAAAAGTGAATAGGGAAGATGAGATTCATTAAATTATTCAGGCTATGATTCTCATTTTTTTTAAAAAGCTTTTGTTCAACTAACATCACAATTTTCATCATTTTTTTTCTATTAACATCTAGTTTCTTTATGATCCACTCAAAGAGAATGTTTTCAAGTTTAAATCTGAGTTTTGAAAAATATCACGTGTCCAAAAGGAAAATGTCAATTAAAAATGGTCAGAACAAAGTCTGAAAAGTTCTTATTTTAATCAGAGTTAAATTGTTTTCTTTTCTTCAGTTTAATATCTATATTTTTGAAAATTTTTCCTCTAATGAAAGTACATGTCTCCATACATACTCTATATAGAATGCTTTCAGGTGTGTGTATGTGTATATATATATATATATATATATATATAGATATGTTCGTATACATACACATCTCCTAACCAATGACATTGAACAAAAGAGACTCTGTTCAAGTTGGTACTCTGAGTTTGATTTAGACATTGAGCAATTTGGATTATTGCATAGAGGTAGTGGTCTGACTTTTGGTCTCTTTTCTTTTCTGTTTATGTGTCCTTTCTTTTTTGTAATTATTTTGTTGGTGCCTTTGTTGTTTTTCAGTTTGTCTTTATTTTCTTTTGTCATCATCAGCTGTTTTCATTTGTGTTGGTAGTGTTGCATTTGCAAGGTTTACCAATATCTTGGTTTGTTTTAGTTATATAAAAACTAAAACAGAATTTAGAATTCAGTCAAACAATTTTGTCAAATTCTGCCAAAAATGTCTACTTAATTTTTTATTTTATTTTTCCAATTATTGAATAAGATCAAAATTGTAGACGAACTGTCTAATGTTCAGGTTTCCTTCTGATTTGTTCAAGTACTTGGGTGCACTATCAGTGTGACAGACAAGAATTTTTTGGTTATATCCTGACTTTTTTTTTTTTTTTACAGCACTGGAATTTGAATCAGTCCAAAGTGTGTAATGATTAAATGGAAAAGCATATATCAAATATTTATATGCACTGTTGTTTTGTACACATATTAAATATTTTACACATACGTCTGGATACTGTCTCCTGTGGAGAAAGATATTTAATATTGGTTATTTCATGTGTATAACAATAGCATCTAGAATTTGGTGTCTTCTTTTGCATTGAATACAATATGCAATATTGATAGTTATATTTTTGGTTGTTTATGTTGTGATGTAATGATTGATATTTGTAGGAATTCCATGAAAATATCAACAAGTGACAAGTCAGCCAACAAGTGAATGTGATGCATGTTTGTCCAATGTAAGAATTTAATGTTGTTTTTTGATCATTTTTTATTGGAGATACAATCTCCCAAAGATCATAACAATTCATAAACAACATTGTTTTTGCACAGGAAGATTTTTAAGCTTCTTAGTTACTGATAATAATTAGGTTAGATGTGCTAAACATTTTATAGTAAATGATAAATTTAAGGTATATGTTCAGATTGTTAAGTAATATGTACCACCAAATTATATTTTTAATGGCTTTTTCTTCTTTTTCTTAGGCAGGGTGCATCTTGTTATGATAGAAGAAGTAAATGGCATGTTTATTGCTGTCTATATCAGGATAATTGCTTGTGCTAATTTTTAATTTTGAAAATTATTGTTGATAAGTGTTTATATTGCTTAATTTTGCATAAAATAATTAATTAAGGAATTATTTTAGCATGGTTCATCATGTTACTTATAACTGTGTGTGTGTGTATGTATATATATCATGAATAATTTGTGTACGAAGGTGGGTCTTGGCTTTGAAGCGCTGATGATTGAAGAGACCACAAGTTGTTCAAAACTGAAACTTGACACCGCTCTCTGTGTCTGCAGATGCATATTTCAGCATCACTGAGAAGAAAAGGGCAAAAAAGGACACGGGCCATGACACACTCTTGCTTGGTACTGTTTGTGACATTAAAGGATTCTGATATCATACCATCAGACACGATATTAGCTTTCATTCCTTCATGAAAGGAGATGATCACTTTTAGCATGTTTTTTGTGATGTCAAGTTTCCTCAAAACTTGCCAAAGAGTCTCTCGTTTCACAGTGTCAAAGGCCTTCGTCAAGTCCACAAACACCATGTACAACTCTTGGTTTTTCTCGAACCTCCTCTGCAACTTGATTAAGAGAAAATATCACGTTAATGGTGCCACAACTCGACCGAAAACCACACTGTGATTCAGGATAGATGTCAACAAGGTGTATAATGATTCTGTTTAGAATCAGTCTAGCTAGGATACTGCCTGCCATTGCAAGTAGTGATATCCTTCGATGATTATCAGACACACCTGGAACCCTTGTTTTTGTAGAGGAGTTTGATAGAGGCGTCTTTATAATCCTTTGGGACACAACCTGCCTTCCATGTCTCCACGAAAAGTAGATGTAACTTCTTTACCAACTTTTAGCCACTATGCTCATACACTTCAGATGGAATAGGATCCTTTTCCAGATGAGATTTGCTTGATGAAGTCACTTACCTCTTGATAGGTAGGTTCAAAAGACAACTCCGGAATTTCTGGATTTTGCTCAATTGATGTACACAAATTATTCATGATTCATTGTTTGCTGATGATGCTACTCCTGTTGAGACATCCTTTGAGGCCCAACATCTAACAAATCGTTTCTCTGCTGCATGTAAAGCCTTTGGTCTTGCATTTAGCATAAAGAAAACTGAAGTAGTGCACCAACCTTGTCCTACTCTGAAGCAATTCTGTGGTGAGAAACAAAAACCACCAGTCTACAAATTTCCAGAAAGACCATTGAAAGTAGAAGACAAAGCCCTGAACTATGTAAAGTCTTTCACCTATCTTGGTAGCAAAGTCAACTACAGTGGAACTTTAGATGATGAAATCGTGTGTTGGATTGCTAAGACTACCAGTGCTTTCGGCAAACTTTGCCATCGCTTGTGGAATGAGCGGGGTATTTGACTAGATACAAAAATTCAGGTTTACAGAGATTTTTGTCCTTGCCATCCTTTTGCATGGCTCAAAGTCGTGGAATCCATACAAGTATCATATACACCAGCTGGATGTTTTCTATAAAAGCTGTCTGCATACCATCTGTGGAGTTAACTTTCAAGATAGGACATCTAACGTAGACCAGTTTAACAGTTTTAATATTGGAGGAATCAAGGCTATTCTCATACAGTCTCAGCAATGGTGGACTGGTCATGTCTTGAGAATGTCTGATGACAGGATAGACAGGTTAGATCAGGGCTACAGGAATGTAGGACACCCATGGCTAAGATACAAAGACAAGCTGAAGAGCAAATTGTCAGCTGTCAATAAACCTCATAACACCCTCAAGCACTTAGCCATAGAGCGTGTAGAATGGAGATCAACATGTTTTAGTGGATTCAGGAATTTTCAATCTGCTAGTCTGGATCACCTTCAAGAAGTGAGAGCAAGATCTAAAAGGTCAGCCAATCTAACAGTGATCCTATCCCACAATCCTCACTCTTGCTCCATATGCGGCCTCTTTTATAAATCACTAGCGGGTCTTAAGTGTCACTTAAGGTTATCACACAAAATTTCATAAGTGAACCAACTGGTTAAGTTGTCAAATCCTCATATGTTGAAACTCACAGGAGAGTCCATTATTATTATTAATATTATATATATATATATATATATATATATATATATATATATATATATATATATATATATATATATATTCAAATAATAGGAAAGAACAGTCAGATTTATAATCCAGAGTTCTTTAGCAATTTTTTTATTTAAAAAAAAAAAAAAAAAAACAGTGCTTGATACAAAGTAGAGCATAATATAATTATTTTTTAAAAATATGTCTCCATCATGACAGAGAAATTATGATGTTTCAAAACCAAAGCTTAAATCCTAAAATTTAACTTTAAATTTTAAAGTTAAAATTCTGAGATTGGTTCCATTCTCAAGTGATGTTAAGAATAACAAAAAATTGGATTTTTAAGTTGGTGGTGTTAAGAGAATTCCCATTTTTTTATTATTAAAGGGGGGGTGTTGGCTTTTTTTTGAATGTATAAAGCAAGTGTATCTTTGTGTAGCAAATTTAAAGTCAGTTAAGATTGGGTGGGAGTTATGATTTCTGTCTAGTTACACTGACTCTCTTTCAAGCTTTCAAGTTGTTATTGTCTGGTTTATTTAAGATTTACGTTGCAATATATTTGACATTATTTATTTATTTATTTTCATTTTAAAACTACATTAAGATTTTCTTAAAGGGGTATTCAAATATAATTAAGTCATATTTTTATACTTACGTTTTTATTTATACATATCTAAAATACTATATTTATTTAATTTAGTAATAGGCTATATATGGTACTATAAAATTAATAAATTAGAATTTAATTAAGTATTTATAAATTATTTAATTTATGATCAAATAATAGATATAAATATGTGAATTATTTTTTTATAATTAATTATCTTTTAAGAAAACTGCTATTTCATTTCTTTGATTTCATAAATTTTTATTTTTCAGAAACTTAATATATAACTTCATGTAGACATAAAAGACTTGGGTCATCCAAATATCTATAAGTCCTTGTTTGTTTTTTTGTTTTTTTTTTATTAGTTTCCATTTTACTGTTGGTGTTTTATTTGTTTTTTTTAATTGCCAATATTTGGATAGGGAGGTTTGGTTATGATACTTAATATTATTAAAGGAAGTCAAATGCTGTCTCCATTTTAATTTAAATTCATTTTTTGTACATCCTATATAGATTTTCACAACATTAAGATTCTCAGTGAATGAGATAGTGCATTGGTAAACTACGGATTCTGTAGAGCATTCATTACTCAAAGGAAAATATTTCTACAGTTACATAATTTTTCTTTATTATTGTTTATTCTTATTTCAGGATCTCTATTTCTTTGATTCTGGCATAAGTATTTATTTAAGATTTTATTATTAGTTGTTTTTTTTTATAATCCTTTCTAAATTTTCAGTACAGCTGTAAGTTAATTTTAGGGTACTTTTATTAAGAATTTTGCTAAGTATACTATTTCTAGGAAAATGTTTTTCAATTACAGCCAGAAATTTTTGTCCTAACTATTAACCATTTGGTTCAATGGGTGCATGTACCAACTGATTTTTCTATTTCCTATTTTTTCTCTGGTTTCTTTTATCATTTTTTATATAGTTGGTGTTAGCGCATTTATAGCCACTATTCTTTAGAGCTTCATTATAAAAATTACTGTATTCATAGAATATTTTTTCATTAGCAGAATTTATACTTATTCTTTTTTCTATAGATGAAGGATGATTTGACTTGGGGTGTATATACAAAAGATTAGCATTAGGTTTTTTATGTTATTCATTAAATCTAATGTTATATCAAGGAAGTTTATATTTTTTTAATTTTGTATTAACAGTAATTTTCAAATTTACGTATTTAAATTCAATGTAATATCTTTCTAATTTTATATATTTTAAAGTTAGTATTTTAAGTTTAACGTTAAATTTCAGTTTCGAAACATAGTAATTTCTGTATTGTGATGGAGCCATTTTTAAAAAACATACTTATATATTTTCACACATGCACGCACACACACACACAGGCACATATTTCTACACACACAAATCTATTTTCACATATATACATATCTTTTTCACACACACACACACATTTTCAGATACACAATGTTTTTATGCACACCCACCCATATATATATTATTCCAGATATCCTTTCTCTCCAGTTATTTTCATTGAAGAAGTGACAGAGATAAATGCAGAAAGTTTATTTGTATATATAGTGATATGACAAATGTAAATAGCTCTATTCAGTGATTTAAACAATTCAAGATTATTTTATTATAGAAATTATAATTTATCAAATATTCTATTTATAGTTATTTTTTTTATAATATTTCAGTTATCAAATTCTGTTTTGTGCAATATCCAACCAGGCTATATTAGCCAAAAACCTGTAGCAGATGTTTTTCGAAACCAAAAAAGCCTATTGATAGAGTCACTTAATTTTGGCTGATTTTAAAAATGATGCAATTCGATAATTTTTTTGTTATTTGTTGATCATATTTTTCTGTAAGAAAAAAAAATAAAAAAAATAAAAAAATCAGTGCTCATTAACATGATTTATAAAGTATAACAGCTTACCATTGAGAATGTCGCCGAAATCTACCAATTCATCTTGGCCAGTCAATGTGTCCAACATAAGATTTGAACTGGGCAGACAGGGCAAATGACCAACCTGAAAAGGAAAAGAGATTTTCTCATTTTAATAGCAAAAGAAATCTAAACACAGTTTTTGAATTAGAGTGGTTCCAAGATCTTATATAATTTTGTTATTTTCAATATGATAATATATAACATCAAGCAACAAATGTTAAATTTTATAAATTTTTTCTTTGGTAATGCCAAATTATTTTGCTCAGATTTCATTGTTTTAATTAGAAAAAAAAGAAGAAAAATAAGATAATTTTTCAGCTGATATTAGGTTGTTATATATATTCATTCATTTTTTTTCCTGATGTTCTTCAAATGATCTCAAGGAATAATCTTTCGCAGCATATTTTGCTTCTTAATAACTCTGGTTATCCTTCGAAACTATTGTCAAATGTCACTAAAATTTTATTTCAGTTTATAGAGCCATTTGAGATGAAATGCTAAGTAGACAAGAATAAGCAACATCATCTCTTTGCTTTTAATCAAAGTCATAAAGCTACCAAAGCTGCTCAGGACATTTGTGCTGTGTACAGATATGACTTCATTACAGACAGAAATGTTTTTTCCATTTCAAGGAGAGGAAGTTCAAACTCACAGACAATCTGTGTCCTGGCTGACCTGTTCAGTTTGATGAGAACCAATTGCATGTACTGACTAAAGAAGAACCTGTGCCAGACCTCTAGGGAATTGTCTCAGAAGATGGCAAACTCATATGTTACTTTTGTTTGTCAACTTGATTCAATGTGTAAGGGCAAGAAACATAGTGCATGAGTGCCACATAAATTGACAGAGAGAAATAAACTCCAGCATTTCTCCATTGTTTCTAGTTTACTCATTACCCAGGCTATTTGTGGATACAAAGAAAGAGCTCTGCTGAGAAGTTCTGCCACACTCACCAAATTCTCCTGATTTAGCCCCCTTCAGACTACCAACTTTTTCAGTTACTGTCTAACAACTTGAGGAGTGTTTCATTCAACAATGATGTGGGGCTTAATGAATTTTTCAAGTCAAAACCTAGTGATTTCTATCATCGAGGCACTGAACGTTGGTAGGAGGTTATCAACAATGAAGGGGAATACATTATTGAATGATTCATTAGAACTATTTATAAATAATAAGTAGTAAAATAAATTATAAAAATGAATGAATTTATATAACAACCTAATATTTAAAACCTTTCTGAAGATTAATCAAAACATTAAGACTCATAAAATGAAAAGGTAATTTTAAACTTATTTATATATTAAGTTTTTTTCATATTTCTATTTATAAACCATTTTAGTCTTCATCTTATTTACAATTTATATATCAGTAAATAATCAGTTTTATTTAGTAAGAGTGCATGTGTTTGTGTATTAAAATACATGTCAGAGAAAGAATATCTACATGTCTAAATCCTATTATTTTATCTGACCAAATCTATCCCAAATATTAAGACATCTAGGTTTGTCTGGTGGGTGAGGTAGCTGTTCATTTCCTACCAATGCTCAATGTTGGTTCAACATCAAGACAACATCCTCTTGGAAATCTGACACAATCTGGCACAACATTCCTAACTTCAGAAACTCCACCCTGACTCCATCTGCACTTGTACTAAACTAAGTTAAGCTTATTAAATAGAAAAGTACTTAATTTTTCTTTATTTTATTCAATCATAGAAAAAGGACATGAAGTTGCATATATTTATTTTACAAAACTCATGTATATACCAGGTATATAAAGGAGTGTTGAAAAGTTATCTCAACTCACTTCCCCAATGAACATTTTGAATCTTGCTCATGAAAATACTCCTTTTTGATTGAACCAAGAGTTTTTTTTAGCACCCACTCCTCATGTAAATTCATAAAAAATTTTCAATATAAAAATAGGACAATAGAAAGTATACATTTGAGCAATTTAAAAAAAAAATAAACTATTAATGTTGTTCACAATACTTAATCAGAAGACAGAATTAATTCAATTTTGAAAACTTTTTAATGTTTGATTAACCAGCTCAAATATTGTCTGCATTTTATGTTAAAAACAAATATATAGGAATGCAAATGCAACCCTGATTTCATTAAAAAAAAACAAACAAAAATTATTGAAACATTGAGTTTAATTAAAAAAAACCCGTGAATGTGCTTAAAAACTGTCCTATGTAACAGGTGAAGTGAAAGTCTCTATTAATGACATGTAATTTAAATTCAATCAACAAATATATCAGAGTGTATCAGATATGCAAGAAATTTTGTTTTAAAAGCTTAGATGAGGAAGAGGAGGAGAGTATGTGCCAAAACATAGCAATTATATTTATTTTTTTTTAACTTTCTTACAGTGAGTTAATGATAGTAATTAGTGAAGAAGAATGGAGACTGTCAGAAATATTGAAAAGAGTCATGTGGACACAATAGAGCAGGGTTAAATGAACACAGCAAAAAGAATGAAAACAGTGGGAAAATGAGGAGACATTTGAAAAAAAAAAAAAAAAGGGAAAAGGAACTAGATTTAATCTATAAGATTATGATTATCTTGAAAACTATTTGCAAAAAGATTTTGATTAAACAGCAAAATCTTAAGTATACTGATTAATAAATAGCAGGTCAATAAAGCAACTTGCACATCAAAGTGGCAAGAGAAGTTTCATTCTGATTTAAAGGAAAACAATTTTGAATATATTAAAATCTAATTTATGAAAAAGAAACCAAGTAAAATAAATTAAAAAATAAAAATTCAATGTAGTCTTGCTGCTAGAGTTATATTATTTTTTTAAAAGGCAAAAAGTCACTTGCTAGAATATTGCCATGATTTGCAGTATAAGCCTTCAGATCCACCTTACATAGGAAAAAAGACTATTCAAAATCAACTATCATATTTGAATATTTTTTGACAAATTAAAATTGAACAATTAATGTTAATAGAGAAAATATTTTCTGATTGAAAGGTGCAAATATTTTCAATTTTAATATAAATTACTTCTTTTTTATAGTCCACTTACAATATGACAATTTCTTTGGTGCCAAGTCATATTTAATAATAGCCTATAATTGCAGAGTTAGATGCCATATTCCTGTTTCTATGTGTTGTGAGGGAGAATATTTTCCTTACAAGTTTGGAATTGGCTGTCAGACAAAAGACATAAAAATACTTCTACATCAAGAGGAGTAGCAGGAGCAGCAGTAGCCTTTGCTGAAAACAGTTCATGGCTAAACATTCTCTTCCCTAGTTCCTACTCTACATTATGTTTCTCTGTACAAAAATGTAATAAACTTGTTAAACCAATTCCAGTTTTCTACTGTTGTTTTTGATAACTCAGTTACAACAATGTAATTGGAAAAATAAAAAACTACAATACCTAACAAATAAACTGGGATGTCAAAACTTAGAGACAGTGGATACTTTTGTTCTCTCCGATTTATAGAAATGAACTTAGACAATGTAGGTAAATAGGTAGCATAGCTGTGGTATCCACAGGAAATGAACAAAATTTAACAATATTTCACCACAGAATGATTGTTAGACTAGAAAGATCAGATACTGTCTCTGAGGTTGCAAGTGCTAGAGTTTTTTTTTTCTTTCTTGGGCAATAGTAGCAAAGGTATACCAGAAATATGTGAATTCTTGACAAGCATAAGCAGTATGTGAAAACAGTAGTCGCCAATAGCAAGACTTCTAGCAAGGATGGGAACAAGCCAAAGAAATTGCATCAAATCATATCCCAATTCAACATTGACATTGCTCAACCTGTTAATTAATGCACTGTATACTGTATCCTTTGCAATTTCATAGTCCTTGACCAATAAGAGTATAACTGTTGATACTATCAACTAGATCAAAGACTGGTTTCATGTTACCTATGGTAAGATGAGTCATGTTTCCAACTCTTTTAGCCAGAAAGGTTGGATTTATATTAGGAAGAGACTGTGTGAGGCTGTGGATCTAGATTTTCAGCTGGATGTTAGGCAAGCTGGTGTGTGTGCTCTGTTGCAGTTCACAAAGGCCATTAGTAAAAACTGGAGTAAGTATTGACAGGTGACACACACACATTGTAAACTATTTGAAGTATTTTATGCTTATCATAACCCCCCACCCCCCAAAAAAATTACTTGTTGGTGTAAGATAATGTCAACCCCAACATGTGTGAATAACATGAAATACTTGGCTGATTTCTAGGTACTCCATTGACTAACATGTGTATCAGATCTTAACTCTACATTTTAATTATCAAAAGAATCTAAACTGGAAAGCAACTAGTAGACAAAAAAAATTAGACATTTTCTTAATTTTTTTTGACAGATTTCTGCCTGTTTATTTATGCATAGTAAGTTATCTTTATTTTAAGCACTTATATATAAGCACTTATACAACAAAACTTCTCTGAATGTCTTAGGGTAAATTTGTAAAATTAATGAATAACTAGATTGGGTATTTAGCATTGCTGAGGAAAAAATAATCAAGACTTAAGGTTATTGTGTAAATTCTAACATATTTAAAACAAACCCATCCTTCTGATAATATCAAAATGTTTGTGAAGATGAGAAACATTTTTGCTTTGGAGTTCCCACTCATAATATCAATTTGGCTGGAAGTAGTAGCTTCCACCTTAAGTTAAACTGTGGTGACCTTTAGTGACCTTGGAGGTCACTGAGGTCAATCCCATGTTCCTTCCCATATCAAGCTACTTTTGCAAACTAATTTTCATGGTTTGGCCACCCATAAGATGCATATAATCAAGCAAACAATCCCCAGATTCATTATGACAAATTCTTATCCTCACTAAATTGCTTTTTTTTTTTTTTTTTTAAATATTCCTATTAATATATAAAAAGAAGTTTTTGATTAAAATGAAAATCTTAAAATGTAAACAACTTTAAATTTACACAATGTCTTGCTTAATAAACATAACTTATTCTTTTTTTGAAATTGGTTCTTCGTCCTTTAAGAAATGCTAGGATTCATTTTTGGTTAATTCTCATGTCTAAGCCTAATAACATATCCAGACATATTTGTATTTATTCATTATAAAAGAAAATTTTTTTTTAAATGTTTAAGTAAAACATAATTTTAAAGTTTTTCTTAGCAAAATGTTCATAACATCAACAGAATATTCTCTGCTTGGATGGCTTTTAAAACTACCAAATGTGTGCTGGTTATGGAGGTAAGATGTTTCCATATATAAAAATTACTAAGTAGCATCACATGTGACCCTAATATTTTACCACAAATCTTACTGCAGGCATACATATTATATAAAACAACTAAAAGTAACTACTATTCGTATAACAAAGTGAGATTAACTCAAAGGTAATCAGAATGCCACAGCCACTCCTGGATAAATTCAGTTCAGCAATTTGAACAGTCTCAACCATGACAACAATGTCCATATTTAGCTCTGTAAGTTTACGTAATACACTATGCTGACATTTTTTAACATATAAAATTGTATATTAATTATGTTTAATTGCAATTTTACAAGGACTGCCAGGCCAATAAAAAAGTAGAATTTTTGTTGACATACATTTATTATAAACATGGAAAATCTGCTTTCAAAATATAGAAGAAATAATTAACTTGGGAATCTTTTCTTTTTCATATTATGAATAGGAATATTTAAAATTGTTATAAATATACTTATACACTTACAAATAATTCTAATGATTTGTGTAAAATGTAAATTACATTTTTTTAAAAAATTTCTATAAAATACTTTTTATAAGTATTCACAGAGATAATGTTCTCTTTGTAATTAATGACCAATCGTAAGAATTTCATTCTTTTGGAATAGCTTTTTCATTAGGCCAAGAACTTGTGAGCACCTCCTTGTTTACATATTACACAGTGAAGTTATATTGTATTACAAATTAAAAATAAAATTTTCTCATGCAGATATCATTGTTAATTATAAATATTGGCTCAATGGCCATAACATATTTTAAGATTATTTATTGTATCAGAAATTGAAAGCAAGGAGGATTAGATTGGCTGAAAATTTCACTTACCTTGGAAACTGCTATTCTTTCCATCTTGAGTTTTAAAGGAGCATGAATACCTTGAATTTTTCGAAGAGTTGAAAAGTTAATTTCCTCATTTTTCTGTTTGAACTATAAAAAAAAATGAAAGTAATTAATTTTCCTAAAACCTGGTAAATTAATAAATATAATTGTAAAAGAATTTTCAGTGGTAGCTCTATGATAGGGAAACATTAAAACAAAACAAAAAACTCCATCTTACATAGCATTTAGTATTATTATTAAATACCTGATAAGGATAGAAAAAAAGAAGTGATTTCTTAGAGCCCAGTGTTGTAAAATCTGTAAAGTGTCATAAATGATATAAATCAAGTAAAAATGCATTTAAAGAATGTTGCTATTATCTATTAAAATTAAATAAACTCGGTATAATTACAATGGTCAGAAACATCATCTGTATATATGTGGTATTTTCAATCTAAAACAGAAGATTAAGGATATCATAATGTACACATGTGGTGACCTGGTTTAATTGCAATCATTTTTAACAACATACACACAACCATGCTTATGCACAGGATTATCATAAAGACTTTCTCGCATACAACACTGCTCTTTTCTTGAGAGATTGTTTATAAACTTAATGTTCTTTATGTAGCTTTTACTAAAGAATATAAGAGGAAATGTTTTGAAGGTTAGATTGAAATCAATTAAGAACCATTAAATAAAAATAGTTGAACAATGCACATTTAGAAGCTTAGGTAAATCTTTTCAAGCTTTTGAAGTGGAAAAAATAAATCCCACAAAGTATATTGGATGTATTATATGTAAAATAGAAAAGTGTAGAGCATATAACATAATTAGAGTAGTAGGGCAGGGAAAAAACAGTGAGATTTCATTAAAGAAACTGGAAAAAGAAATACAATCTTTATAATCAGAATCATATCAGAGCAAATGGTACAAATGTAAATACCTTGGTTTCATAGACTATACAAAAGCATTTGAATAAGTATGACACAAGGATCTATTTGAACTGCCAGGAAAACTTGATTTATTCAAGAAACATATTAAATTAATCCTGAACATTTACTAGAAACAAACTGCTTACATATGGACTGGAAATGAATTGAGTAAGTACACAAAATATTAATGGGGAGGCAATGGATTTATTTAACCTTTACAGCAAGGCAATTCTAACACAACTAGATGTCCTACCTGGATTTATTACTGGTGGGCACAGTTTTAATAAGATATGTAGGTGACACAGTGTTGATAGTGAATACAGAAAGAAAACTGTAGGAGTCTTAGACAAAGTATTAAAAGGAAAGCAAGAAGAAAGGAATAAGCATGAATTCTAAGAAGACATAATGTATGACTGTTAGAAAGAGAGATAAGCAAAGATGTGAGCTACAAACTGGAGAAGTCAAAAGCAAACCAAGTACAAAAAATTAACTATCTGGGAAGTGTTGTCACAGATCATGGAAGATGCAACATGGAAATTTGAAGATGCATTGGAATAATCCATGCTAGAAGTCCTTACAAAGACTCTATAATGTATTAAGAAATAGGGAAATTTTGTTAGAAACAAAAAAGAAGAAAAATGAAGAAAAGACTGCTTTTTTTCTTTTTTTTTTAAGCAGTAAAGCAAATGCTTAACTACTATATAATATCAGTCATTTATATGACAGGGAATGCTGGACAATTTTCTCAAAGATGAAGAGGAAATTTGAGGCAACATAGATGTAGTTCTACAAAAGAATGTTGAGAATACCATGGACAGAAAATGTGAGAAATAATGAAGTTTTAAGTAAAATGTGAATGAAAAGGACATTTGTACTTAGAATCAGAAAGAGACAGTTGAAATTTCTAGGACACATAAGGAATTAAGAGGGCTTGGAGAATTTGACATTCACAGGAGATATTGAGGAGCAGAGGAAACAGCAAATAACTTGTGTAAATCAATGACAGAACAGGGACTGAGAGGGATAGTAAGAGGACAAATATTGCTTTAGTGCTACAAAGGATAGGAAATTATAGATAACTATGATAACCACATCCTGAAGCGACACAGCACATAGAAGAAGAAGAAGAAAGAAACCAAAAATAAGATATTTTAAGAGTTGCTATAATGTATGAAAACAGAATTGTTTTGAAGCAGCTAAAGTTTCAACTGCAAGGTTTGCAAGCAGAGCTCATGACTGGTTTAGAGAATAGATTCTTTAGTTAAATTAGTATAAATTAAATTATGTCTATGAAATGTTGGTCTTGAGCAAGTCTTTCACATCATACATTCAATTTGTGTACTTGAAAAATCCTTCATACACAGAATTATAAATAAGATCACAAAGTTTATGATTTATACTTTTGGATCTTCACTATTTCCTGATATCTACTGTAAACTTAACAAGAAATTTCCATTTACAGAACAACCTGTAAAACAGATAACAGTCTGAAAATTGAATATTCTGTCATGTTTTTTCTCTAACGATTCCTTTTAAGTTTATAACTATATTTTTTTACCTGTTTCCATAATCAAAGCACTTTATCTCTGGCACAGAACTGATGGCATTTAATTTCACTTTTGCACTGATGGCTCTTTCTCCATCAATTTTCTTTTATACTACCTTTTTTATGTTACTTCTGGCCATTATCAAGAACATGCTCTGGCCCAGTGGAACAGATTTTATTAAATGGTGTACACTTGGGATGATTTTTTTCATATCATTGAAGTAATAAGCAATGTTCACAAGTTCTCAGAAGGAAACAAAATAATAACTTAAAAATAGAATCCCTTTTGATTGCACACTTCTCTTGATAACAACATTCAACAGAATTGGGTTTGCAGAGGATCAACAAATGATTAAAAAAAAAAAAAATGTTAAAATAACATTTATTAAAGTTCATTTCAGTTTGATATAGTCTTCCATAAAATTGAAAGAAATTCAGGAAAAACAAAAGCAAATGAAAAAGCATGTGATAAAAAGAATAATCACTGAATAATTTTAAAAATGACTATTAAAAGAACTAAATATTTTCATTGTGAACATAAAAAAATAAAATGAAAAAAATCAAGTAACAAATTTAATTCTGCGAATTTTTAAAATGTGTTTATTTTAAGCTACCAATCCAATATTTAGCATTATCATTGTTATATTTTCCCCTTTTCATTTTTTTGAGGAAGACAAAAATGTTAACAATGTAAGTAATCATAAACAAACCAAATTTAGACCCGTATTAATTTCTGTTATTCTTATATTTATTTAAATATCACATATCAAGAAGGTTCCTGAAGAATATGATTTTAAGATAAACCAATGCCTACATGGGTCATGTAACTGTAATTCATACTTGTTAGTACTGAAGTTAACAAAATAAACACAAAAGACAGAATAAGCAAATAGTTATTTGATTTTGAACCAAATATGTTGATTAGAAATGACAGATTTTATTGACATCCTATTAGGAAAACTAACACAGCTAATTTTTTTTTCTTTTTTTATTTAGGAAGTTTTGAATAGTAATATTGGTTTTATGAAATTGAGTAACATTTTGCAGTTTATAGGGATTTTCTGATAATGCTACATAATCTTAACTCATAAAAAATAGTCTTCATGCTAAGACTGTATACAAAAGATTAAAATACAAAAGAAAATCTATTTCATAAACAGACAGCAAAATTCAAATTAGCAAAAACAAAAAGTTATCAAGCAGTTGTCTATTTTATAACATGCCTTTTACAAGCTCTTTTATACTCTTGACTACAATTAGTTTCTTATTAGATTGTACTATAGACTCTACTATTATTCAATATTTTTTAACAATATTAAGAAGTTTAGAACTGACACAAAAAAATGACTTTAAGGTATGATTGGTGATATTAGAATCCGGACAGCTTAAATAACAGTGGTTCAGTAATGGAGTCTTTCAAGGGTTGTATTCCTTATCAATATTTATTTCCTTGTAAAATCTAGGATAACAAAATAACTAGATTGAAATCAAGTCACCTAGATTTATAGCATCGAGGAGACATTAAACCTAGCCCAATTTAGATTTTCTGTTTTCAAAAGCAAGCAGTCATATATCTTCTAAAAGTTGCTTAGATTCTTAAATCAGTGACACTAATGAAGGCATGCTGATGAAATTTACTAGTGCTATATGCACTCATTTGTATTGGATTAGCCAAAATCTTATTACTATATACTGAGTGAATAAATAAGACTTATAAGAGGGAGACACAGTGATGGAGCCAAATAGCCTATAGCAACTGGTGGTTGCTATGTAAGTCCAATTAAGCAGGACAACTTTACAATAGAGATGTTTATTAATAAAGTAGACAGGATTCCTTGGGTTGGCCTCTTCACAGATTTGGTACACTGTGCTTTTTCATTTGCCTAAAATAAAAAGAACTTTATGCTTACTTTATTACTTTTCAAATAAGTAAATATGTCTGTAAAAAATACTTGAAGACTCATTCCTGATTGAATGAAAAGTAATTATTTCTTTTATAAATATAATTTTAATAACATTTCTACCTTATCTCTTTTAAAATTACAATGTATATATGAAACATTTTTAAAAGTGAATTTTATAACAAAAGTAATTTTCAGTGTATGCTTAAATAAATTATAATTTATAAATAACTTATAATAGATCAGTGTCTTAAATATTAGATATACATGAAAAAAAAAAAAAAAAACTGAAAAGTTAAAAATTTCATTTAAAGTCAAAATGGTATTTCTGGTTTATAAGATGGATAATCTTAGTCACTTAAACATAATAGTTAATTAAATAAGCAATCAAATGTTTATAAAAATAAAGCATTAATTATAATTATAAGTATAATAAAAATAGGTGATGGTAGGTATTTGTCAATACACATTTAATATATATTTTATAATATAAATAAAAATTGTAAAATTATGTATTAATGTCAACTGACCAAAAGTCATCTTTTATAATTGTGTATACCAACAGTTATTAATTTTTTTTGTAATTAGAATACATTCTGCTCATCTTAAATTTTAAAAAAATGATTATCTATACTAACTTGCAATAAACTAATCATAAATATTTTTTAGGTAATTGGAAAATAGATTGTTTAACATTGTCAAAGATGGAAACTTAGTCACTCTACTTCACTGGATTACCATTTCTTTCAAGTATTTGCATCATTTCCTTACAAATAAGAATTTCTCTTCAATCAATTTAAGAATCTTTCAAAGAATTCACCAGTTCTTTGAATGAAGAAGTCTTTAAGTACATTAAAAATTTGCTAAGGAAGAATACAGGTTGAGAGGGAATACTTTGAATAGATGGCTTTTATTGTTTTTATTTTTTTTTTCTTCCCTTATACACTGATTTACTCAAAAACTGATGTGTTCTTATTTTGATTGAGTCACAATGTTTTGGTTTTGTATCCTCTGGATTTCTTCAGATGATTGTGAGGTAATGTTTTAGGAATTTCAAACCAAACCCTTCATACAACATTAAATCTATAGACAGTGTTTTCATCCTGCTTTCCATGGTAGAGGTGAGACAACTCGTATCAGTTAATTTAATCTTTTTCAGGCTGTTTCTCTATGTTCTATTTCATTATCTGACACGAACTAAAAGTATATAAACTTAAACACTTTACCTATATAACAATTAGATGGAATTATGATGCAACTTCCATTTCTGTTTGTTCCAATCAAAGGTTCCCCGTATAGGCTGTTCAATTCTATGCTTGGTCTACTGAGGAGGTTATAAGAGCCTAGCATATATGCTACTGATTTGTTTAATAAGAATTCTTTAGTTTATAAATTCATGCAAAAGAAATGTTTCAGTGAATTTTCTTCATTTCTTTTGTTAAAATACATTAGCAATTTAATATTGAACCACCACATGATGCATACCAATATTAAAATACATTTAATAAGCAGAAATAAGATTTTTGCTCAAAGATTTATTGGTTGCTAACAGGCTTCAGCTGCTTGGTATCGCCTTGCAAAGTAAGATATATTCACTACTTGAAATCTTTGAAACAAAAATTTTAAATGAACATTTCATTCAGAAATTGGCTTGTTATTGCTAAGGAAAGTTTTACAAATAGATGCCAACTTGTTGAAGGTCAAGTAAAATGCAAATTTTAAACATTTTTCTGAACTATATAAGACAATATTACTAAACAGAACTATTTTTGATATGAAAATCAAAACAATCCTCAAATAAAAGAACAGTGATGAAGGACAGTTAATTAATGAAATAAGCTTTTTAAAATCAATATGCAAATTAGTTAAACCTGAACAGTGATACTGCCTAGAAGTAGATAATATATAATACAGATATTGAGCTTTTTGTGTGTACATTATGCTTTTAATCCCTCCTTGCAGGGATTTCGCATTATTTATCATCACTCAGTTGCGTCTCTGTCTCTGGGCAGAATGCGTTCAGGGGCTTCTCTGTCAAAGGACAGAGGGGCAACTGAGAAAATTATACCAAGAGGTACCCAGCCTAGGGGAACAGTTGCCAAGGCCATGCTGTCTCATTGCACCAGAAAGTTGGCTCAGTGCTTGCACCAAGTCCAGCGGAACCGAAAGTTGTGGGGGCTACAGGCAATTTTTGTCCTTGTCGGAGAAGGAGTTAAAACTCTTTTTGAGTAATTTCACATCTACTTACCTGGCACACTGCTGGTGGTATCATGGCTTGGACTAGCTGCATGAGTGAAAACATTCGGGTCCCCATGTTAAAAACTGACCTTGTGTCACAACCTTACTCAGTGAGAGGTTAAGTAAATATCCATGCCTCAGTTGTGTCTCTGTCTTTGGGTAGAGTGCATTCAGGGGCTTTTCTGTCAAAGGACAGAGGGGCAACTGAGAATATTAATACTGAAGAGGTGCCCAGCCCTGGAGAACAGCTGCTCGAGGCTGCGCCCTCCCATTGCACTAGGGGGAGGGATTGATGCTTGCACTGAGGTCAGCGCAACCGATGGTTGCGGGGAATTTTTGTTCCTGTCCTGGGTGTACATGCTCGGGTCCTGACCTAAAAATAGACCTTGTGTCACATCTCGTCCTAGTGGGGGGACAGAGTAAATACAGTGTGTAAATTACTTGCAAGGATCTGTCCCTGTGCTGGTAGTATCATGGCTATGACTAGCTTGGACAAGCTATGACCTACTAAGACCTGCGGCCTGAGTGAAGACACTCAGGTCCACATGTTAAAAACTAACCTTGTGTTACAACTTGATTCAGTGGGAGGTTAGTAAATTATACTCTCAAGTAGTTTGTAGCACCCTATTTATCATTTTTCACTTACGTCTCTGTCTTTGGGCAGAGTGTGTTCAGGAGTGGCTCCATCAAAGGACAGAGTCTCAACTGGGTAAAATTATACTGAGAGGTGCCCGGCCCTGGCAAACAGCTGCCTGAGGCTGCGCTCTCTCACTGCACTAGAGAGAGAGAGAGACCGGTGCTTGCACCAAGGCCAGCACAATCAACAGTTGTGGGGTCTCAGGCAATTTTTGTTCCTAGCTTGGGTGTACAAGCTCAGGTCCCCACCTTGTGTTGTATCTCGTCTTAATGGGGAGGCAAAGTAAATATGCCAAGTAAATATTACTATAGTTTGTAACATGTTTATTTATCATCTCTCAGTTGCATCTCTGTCTTTGGGCAGAGTGCACTCAGGAGCAGCTCTGTTGCAACTGAGGAAAATTATACTGAAGGTGCCAAACCCTGTCTCATTGCACCAGAAATTTGGATCAGTGCTTGCACTGAGGCCAGCGCAACCAAAGGTTGCGGGGACTTACGGAATTTTTGTTCCCAGCCTGAGTGTATGCACTCAGGCTCCTCACTTTAAACTGACCTTGTGGGAGATCAAGTAAACACCAAATTACTATAAATTAATTGAGATCCAATTTCACATTTATTCATATGGGTTTTACTTAATTAGCTATTATATTTCTCTCACTCTTCAAATGTTGAATGTATAACTAATTCTAATTTCTATTTAACAATCTATTTAAATCGTACAATTCAAAAACGATTAAAATTCATTTGTGGTAATAATACAAAACCTTCAATGAAACCATTTACAAAACTCATGTGTAATACAAAATGCATGCCCAATAGATTAACCACATTCGAAAGTTGCTACATTCATTTGCTGAATGATACTGTGGGAGTGAAATAACCAAAAAGTAATGATGACATTATAACGAGGTGAATTACATGCCAAAATTCATAATTCTAATGTTGCCAGTGCTTATATTTATGAATTAATCAATGATAAAATGACTTCTTTTAAAAAAATATTTAAGTGCTAACACAAACCATATGTGCCTATTTTCATCTTCCACATATTGTTGTACCATATTTAAATGATATCTATATGGCCTGCATATTCAGTGATTGATGTCAGACAAATCTCAAAGAGCAGTATATTGTATTACCAAACATTTGGACTTTTATTCTATGCAAACAACAGCTGGTTGGTTCTTTACCCAGTGTGGATAGTGAAAGCTATTTTTTTTGGAAATTTCACAAAGATTCTTTTGTAATGGTCTTTTGAACAGGAGTAGAGGTTTATTTATTGTTCTTTATTTAGGATTTGGTTTCTGGTTCCTTCTAAATTCTTTTCAATGTCTTTCACTACTTGTGTCTTAGTGGCATTATTGCCTTGCTTGGGGTGAATTAGTTAAAAAGAAATTAGTAAAATAGATACTCCATCTTTGCAGCAATTGTATTTATGTTGCTAATTTAAATGGCCCGTTTGAAAGATTAATTTTTTGGAGCAATTTCTGAAATTGTTGAAACAAATTCAATCAATGTATATATACTACACAGACAAACTAAAAGGAAAAAAAAACTCTTCCAGGAAGTCTAAAAGGCTCAAAGATGCTTTGTATTTAAGGATTCAGCAAAAGACATCAAATATATAGATTCCAAAAGTGAATTAGAGAGATAGGCATTTATATATCATTCAGTCTATTGTTTATTTTAAGCTCAAAATAATTACTAAGTGTAATGGTGTATTAATGATTATTGCTGAAAGTTTATCAAGCTTTAGATAAAATGGTGAAGCTTGATCTGTTCCTTTGGATATCTTGAAAGCATTGTATAGGGTTTGGTATGCTGAACTGCTTCACAAGTTGAAAGGTTATGGCATTTCAGGAGGAGCTTTTGAATTGATTCAATCTTTCTTATCAAATCGTGAAATGAAAGTGGTCTTGAATGACCAGTCTTGTAGATCTTTTGGCATTAATGCAGGTATCCCTAGGGCTCTATCCTTGGACCAATGTTCTCTCTAATTTTCATCAACAACTTTCCTTATGGCAACAGTTCTCAACTCAGTATCTATGCTGATGATACAACTATTAGTTTGATCTGTTCAATACAGTAAAAGGTAGCAGATCTCAAAAATGACCTACAATTTGATGTTAAAAAGGGCAAGAAGTGGATTGTTAATTTTAAAGCCTCTAAACAAAAATATTACTCCCTTTTAATTGCCTGAGAGAGCCCTTTTCACCTTCCATCAGCATGGCTGATACTAACCTCCAGCAGGAGGAAATATTTTCTGTTAAAAGTTGAAAAATTATATTGAATTAATTACTAAGACTACTTCTAGGAAGGTTGGTTCATTGTCTAGCCAGAATCAATCTTACATATCAATCTTACCATTCATTCATTCTTTGAATACTGTGTCACATCTTGTCTGGTTTTTCTGCTATATATTTAGAGATTCTTGATAAAATACAAAGAAGAATCTGCAATGCTAGCAACTTTCCCATTGCCATAACATAGCTTCCTAGTGCCTTTTCTATAAATACTTTCATCATAATTGTTCTAATGAACTTCTTTCTTTGGCATCTAGATGTCATGCATTTAAGCATAATATTAGATTGGTAGCAAGGTCTCATCATTTTACAGCTAAAATGGCTTTCCAGTCAAGTTTGTTCAAAAATTTAAATTCAATATCAATTGTTATCTTCTGTATTCTTAATCCATGTTCTTTTATTTTCTCTCTCCTTAATAGTTATTTTTTGAATCATTTCACCCTAAGCAAAGCAATAAAGCCATTAGGCCCCAAGAGGTTATTGAGTGTTAAGGAGAAAGGAGAATAAAAGAATAAGATTTAAGGAGACAGTAGATAATGATTGACATTGTATTTAAATTTTTGAAGATCAATGTTGACTGGAAAACAAGAAGCTAAAAGAGAGTTCTATAAGTGAGAGGGAAGAAAATGTTAGTATAGAACTTACAGTTAGATCTAGTCATTTCAACTGTAAAATAATGAGACCAAGCTGCCAATCTAGTACAGTGTTTAAATTCATAAAGTCTAGGTACTGTAGAGGGAAGTTCATCAGAACAATTACCATGAAATTATTTATAGAAAAACACAAGGAAGCTACATTATGGCAGTAGGAAGAGGACTGAAGCTGAGATGCCAGGTCAGGACCAATAACATTTCAGATTCTTCTTTGAATTTTATTAAGAACCTCTAAATATATAGCAGGAGCACCAGACCAGATATGGCAGCAATATTCAAAACAAGGACAAATAGTAAACTTATGGATATGTAAGATTTTGGAAAGAAAAATTATTTAGCCAGACACAGTGAACCAACTTTCCTAGCTGCAGACCTAACAATTGATTCAATATAAACTTTCACTTTATGTCAGTGGAAAACATTAGGCTGAGAAGGCACAATGAATCACTCTCCTGATCATTCTGATGGAAGGTAAAAAGCATTCTCTCATATGATTAAAAGATAGTGGTTTCATTTTTGAAGTGTAAAAATTAGCAAGCCACTCCTTGCCACATTTAACAACAAATTGTAGGTCATTTTTAAGATCAGCTGCCAATCTGACTTTATCAAACCGATCAGACTTACTAGTAAATAGTTGTGTCATCAGCATAGATACCAAGTTGAGAACTGATTACATCACGAAAATCATATATAAAAATTAGAAACAAAGTAGGTTCAAGTATAGCACCCTGTGAATGCAAAAAAGATCTAGAAGAGTGGCTGTTCAAAACCACTTTCACTTCATGATTTAATAAAAAAAATATTTATTCAGTTCAAAAATTAATTCAGAAATACCATAACTTTTCAACTTGGGAAAAAAAAACCAAAAAAAAAAACCATTATACCAAACCAATCTTAGAGATATCCAATGCAACAGCCTGAGCTTCAACATCCTTATCTAAAACTTGTAGGACTCTTTCAGCAATAATTGTTGGCCTAATGAAGCAAAAGCCATATCTGAAAAAAGACCCTGCAATGTGAGATGCTTAACCAATTCAGAGTTAATTACTTTTCCAAAAAGAGGTAGAAGGATAAATTGGTTGATAGAAAGATCAAATGGTTTGCCCAAGTTCTTAAAGACTGGAACTACAGAAGATGATTTCTAACAAACAAGAAAGCAAGAAGCAGTGAGGCATTTATTGCAGAGTTTATTCAGAGTTTTTTTTTTTCATATTCTCTCACACTCAGTAACCCCTTGTGTCTTAGTGGCTTTATTGCCTTGCTTGGGTTGAAATGATTAAAAAAAGACGTTTTTTTATAAGACATTTTGAAAAAATTATCAAGCCAATACCATTTTCAAAAATCTATGAATAACAAAAAGAGAAAGCATAAATGAAAACAATACTTACATTTTTCTGAATTTCTTCTACTGGGTGGCATGGCACCACTTTGTTGCGAGTGTTTGATATTCTGTAAAGGAAAAAAAACAAAAAAAATAAGCACTTTTCTATTAAAAATATTTCTGGCCTTAAAATAAACAATAGAGAATACTCTTCAATAGCTTAAGACTAGCAAAGTGGAAAATTGTTGAAAACAAATGATCATGGTTTCTTTTTTGCCAAAACCATTAGTTAGAACCAAAAAGGAGGGTTAAATTGTAAATGCACCAAGAGAGTGGCATGTAGAAAGGTGTACAAAATGAAAAGAACATTTAAAGTGCTAATGACCATTCATATTCATCTTCTGATAAAAAACAATGTTAAATAAAATGCATAATCTTTTAAGAGGGAGGTCCTTTGTTTAGTTTCTGTTCTTTGATTATCAAAGATATAATTAAAATTTGTTAACCGTACAGATTTCTTAGTTGTTTAAAATTGCTATTCTTATATTTATCATACAATCCTTTAATATATTGGTGCTTCATGTAAATTCATTTGAATCCAAGCTACAATGATATTCATTTCTGAAGTTTTGTATAGTTTAAAATAAATGTCAGTGCATTGTGTTTTAGCCATTCATTTATATCAAATATAAAGTAGGAGAGGTATTTTGTCCCAACAAGAATTATCAATGCAAAGAATTAATTTACCTATTTGAAAAAGTAATAAAGCAAGATTTTTCTCTTCTGAACAAATAAAAAGCCATGTTTTTTTTTAAAAGAAGAAAATAAAACATTTTAATGAAAAATATGGAAACCTTTAAGAGAAAAGAACACTCTATAAACATTCAAGTAAAGAATCTGGAACAGTAAACCAAATTTATTTAATTTTACTTTACTGAACAGCCGGAAATGTTACATTATATAATAGCAAAGAATGTAGAAAAAGTGGAGATTTTTTAACAGTAAATTTGACCTGTTTGTCGCCATAAGTAATGAGAGCAATTGCTTAACTGTTGACAATGACACTGATGTAAGTAAAACAGTCCTTTGTATTAGCTGTAAATCTTATGAATTTAACTTACTGAACATTGCATGTGCTTCTCTGTCTACGAAGAAACTAAAGCAAAACAATCACAATGCAAAAAGTTAGCAGAAAACATTGAGTTCAAACTGAAATATGATGAATATTGTTGCAAATAAATTTCCTTAGGAAACTGAATAGAAATTATCAATTCCTGGTTTCAATCTGATTGACTTACCATTGCAGTATTTGGAAGTTCAAGAAATATTTTTCTTTTAATTTCATATTTATAAGCATACATTATACCATTTTGTCCAGAGAAAATCCCATGAGCATATATGGTTCCCACGCAAGTAACAAAAGGGCCATTATATTTTCATTTCATTCATAAGATAGTAGAACTCTTTGTAGTAAGAATAGGTTTTCATCATATGCCAGTAAATATTTACTGCACCAAATGTAATATAATAAACTTTGTGTAATGGTTTGTGTTCTTCTGTATAGTGGTTAAATGAGAAAATATAACAATTGCAGTTGAAAGTAGGATAAAGAGAAAAGTTTAAACAATGGACAAACTTTCATTATTACAAAATAAATAAATAAATAAATAAATAAACTAGCACAGCCAAACTGTTTAGTGAGAAAAAAAAACTAAAGTAGCAAAAGAATAAAAAAAAAGGTTTTTATTGAAGGAGGGATGAAGATTTTATGGAAGAAATGAAACAACAGTAATCATCTGTGAAAGTCTGTTTCACCAACATTCATATTACTTAAAATGAACTAATCCTTTTTTATTTTTTAAAGATTAAACTTTCTTTTACGTAGTTTATTATGATCATTTTAAATGTTACAGATAGATTACAGAACTGGCAACAGATCCAGCACCAGATCAAATTTAATCTGAAGAGAACTGAAGAATGAATTGGGCAAGAGAAAAATAGGAATTAAAACAAATATCAACAATGTATTTCAAAATATCTTCTATAAAGCATAACATGAAAGTGAGTATGCCATAAAGATCTGCTGTACATTTTTGGTAACCAATAAGAAAAAGTTAGATTTATCGTTAGGAAAAAAAAGTTGGCAGATGATGACTTATGTAACATTAAATCAAGCCAGGCAAAAATAAGTGTTAATGTTTTAGATCTTTAAAAGAATACCCATAACAACAACAAAAAAAAAAAAAACATGAAAACGTTCCCAAAGGTCTATACAAGAAGTAAACAAAGAAACAATATTAAACACAAAACTCCCATTGGTACTAAGATATTTTAAATAATTTTACTTAAAGTTCTATCATACAACAATTTCTGGGTTAACTATTAAAAGTGTTGAGTTACAAAATTTGGGAAGGAATGAGTCCCCTGTGGAAATTTAATTTAATACCACAGCTGGAAATCATAAGACATTTTTCAAATATCTCCATTTCAGGGTGTGTGTGTGTGTGTGTGTAAAACGTATTAACTAGTGAAAGAAAATTCATTTGATATCACCTTGATATTCTATTCCCCAATTATAGCAAAGTTATTTCATAATTTAACATTATTTGAGAAAGCAATTGTTAAATACAACTGATATTTCACCAGAATGTTGTATCTTTCATTTTACATATTTACACATTAACATAAACCTGGATGTAAGTTTTCATAACGCCAAGTACAATTGTGGCCTTTATCAGTTTCTTGTTAAAACATTGATATTAAGTAAGAAATTAAATGCTGTATGGATAGAGAAAAGAAATGCAAGAACTAATAACTCCAAAGAAAAGAGATAGCTAATTTTCATTAATTAAAAGAGGAAGGCAAATAAAAACAGATGCAATAATACACCATAGGGTAAAGCAGCCATGTTTTTTTGCTTTTTTAACCAGAACTCCCCCCACTGAAATAATGTTTCAAAGAGAAAAACAAAACCTTTAAATGTGAGTCTATTTTGAAAAAGTAATGTGTTATTTGTCAGAAATATCCTCCATTTATACTTTTCATTAGTTAGAACCTTTGTCCTAACAATCAAAAACTGTTTGAGAGATGAGATAAAAAAAAATGCTATTAGTGGTATTAAAAGGAAAGATCAAGGATTTCTTTTATGAAAAAATTATTTTTTTATCCTTTTTAGAACCTTGAAAAATTTGGTTAAAAATAGGTATCTCAAACTAAAATTTTATTTTCAATATATCTAAAACCTTTAATACAGTCATAGAGATCCTGACATGCCATAAAAAAAATGGTACCAAATTTATCTCAGTAGCTCAATTAGCAAACATGTTATGACCATTCAAAGTTCATAAAAACTTTTTCTCTCATGCTAACTGAAGACACAAATTAAAAATTATTATAAATGTAATGTCATATAGGTCTTGAAGTAAAAGATGATACTAATGGAATCAATAATTCTTAGATCAGACCAGCATAAACATTGGGAAAATTTTGTTCTCAAAAATAAAATCATAAAAGCTGACACAGAGAAGCAAATATAACCAATCATATAAGTTTGATTACAACTGTTAATGCCTTGCAACTTCTTCCTATACTTCATAGCAGGGATGAAGCAATTTTTTTCCTCAGTAGTACTTCAATAAAAAAAAATAAAAAACTATATATGTACCATATGAAAACAGAAGCATAATTTGATAGTCGAACAAAAACAGGTCAAAAATATCCCATACTGAACTTGCCATTAGTGATACATACCTGAAACTTTACTAATTTTGGGATGATGGATTCAAGAAAAAAAAAAAATGACCCTGTAATATCAACACTTTTTTCAATATATTTCATGAAATTATATAATTTTCAACTCTTCAAAAACAGGACAGCAAGGACTACAAAACTTAGAAATTTGTTTTATAACCAGAAAACAAACAAAATACTTTTATAACATTTTAAACTGATAGAAAATAATTTCTGGATATTGTGAATGGTTCTCCTGCGCTTCTTCTCCTAATGGGGATTTGCCAACTGAATTTCCTCATAAGCCTCTGATATGTTTAATATTTCTTCATATCCAGCCATCACTTGAAGCTGGCATTATTTCCAAGTCCCATCTTAAGGCAAATGTTGATTCCACTTGTGCAATCATCTGATAAAGGCCATCAGAAATAATCATTTCTGCTCTTTGTTGGAGCTAAAAACCTTATCAGAGCTCTGAATAGAGATATAATATCAATGACTTGGCCAATGTAAAATCTGGAGTCATAATATATTACAACCCATTAGCTTTGGTACTCATAACTGAAGGTCACTTGAGGTGGCAGTTCTTCATCACAACTGGTAGCGTTGTTTAAATATTAAGAATCATTGAGTGCCTTTTCTTCTTTCCTTTGTCTAAGAGATGGAGATGAGTCAGCTGATTTTCCCTGTCGTCATGTAGTTCCACAGAGCAACTTTCAGCTGAGGTTTACTTCCACTGGTGCTGATCTTGATACTGAAGAGAACCATTTAAGTTGATCTTTCAGTGCCTCCCCACCACTGCCTGTTGTACATTTTTAATAGATTTCACTGGACCACCATGTTTAATGACTGGGTTAATGATTCCCTGTTTCTAAGCAGCAGCTTCGTCTCAACAAAAATTTTCAGAAGTACTTCTTGTTGCTTGTGCCTCAAGGACACATGGCACAGTGGATGAAGGCATTGGTTAGATCCAGTGACAGACCCAAAGAGTGTGAGTTCAATACCCGGTTAAGGCAGTGGAGAACTTTCAGAGGGAAAATTAGCGGGAGATAACTGATAACTGGCATCCATCAAACATGGCACGTGGAACTGGAACAGTCTACCCCAGTGATCGAAGTAGAAGGTTCAGTTCGAAATTCCAACCACCTGAAGAAGGCAGGAGCGTACAACGGCCAAAACGTTGTGATAAATATGGCGACAAAGATGAGGACAATAGTCCGCATAATGTAAATACCGATTGTCATTCAGTTGCTGATTTTGCTTTAAACTAAGCTGTGTTTAGTTGTGCTTGAGCAGGTTGAGGTTGATCAATGTTGAAGTGATGCATGTAATATTTTTTTTTGTCAGTTCCATCCCAACTTGCAAATATCATAAACACATTTAAATTTTGAAATTTTTAGGGTGTTTGAGAAAGTTTTTTTACACTTACATAAAAGAAAATTCCCCGAAGATGTTACTTGAGTAAAAAACCATATTCAAATTCAATCATGAACATATTGAAAGTTTATCATGAACCTTACCAAAAATATCTTAATAAAACTCAAAACACATTTTAGTTGAGAGTTGGTCCTTGCATAATTTAAAATATCTTCTTTCACATTTGAAAAAAAATAAAAAATACTACATTAAATATCTATTTTAAAAAAATTTACTTGCAATTTTTCTCTAGAATTCTGAAATTCCTCCAATAAGAGATTTTTCTATTAAAATGAAGATATGCTTTTAGAATTGAAAAATGTAAAGTTTAATACCATTTTCATTGTTAAAATTAGAAGGCTACTGTGTTTATGATAGCTCAAAAGTTACTGTGTGTAAATAAACATTATTTTCACTATGATTTAAGTAAAATAAGTATTATTTTTACAAAATCCAATCAGTTATTTCTTAATATTACTAATTTACCTTGAAACAAAAAGTTAAGTACTGTATTTTTAGGAGATTTTTAAATTTGTCATTTTCATTTGTCACCAAAAATGGGGATTCGGTGAGTCACCATAGTAATGTTTTAAAAATGTCTTAAGTTAAAATCTTATTTAAATATATAAAATAAAGATCTTTAAAATAAAAACAAAATTTAACTTCAAAGGGGTCATTTATATTATTCAATATGCCTTTTAATGTTTTCTTAAGTTTTTTTTTGCAATACTGTATAAATGAGCATTAAAAATTTATTTTAATTTTTTATGGATAAATGTAAATGAGCAAAATTTAAAGAATAGTATATCCAGTTTATTTTTTTTTTTTATTTCATTATTTCAGTTAATCAAAAAATAGAATTTGAGTTGATAGTTTGGACAAAATCAAATACTGTTTTATTTTGTTCAAACTGTCGGCTTGATTTCATTTAAAAAAAACAAAACAAATAATTACATTATTTATACAGTTTTAAAATGCATGATTAAAGAAGATTTAAACTGTAATAGCCATCGATTAAACAAATCTGATTTAAAATGGGATTCAGAAGGTGAAGTTCTCAGTCAGCAATACAAATATTGATGTGTTGGACTCAACTATTTCAGATGAAATAAATGCAGTATACCCTCTTTTTGATTTGTGTGCACCTTGAGTAGTGTGTGGGTGCAGATTTATGAAACCAACTAATTATTAAAGGTGAAACATTTTACTTGACAAGGAGGCATGAATTTCATTTTTTAAGTGTTGAATTTCTTTATTTTAACCACAAAATTTTCAACTTAGAAATTCTTTGTGAAAGACAACTTCAAACCTTATGGTTTGCCCACCAAATTGATGAGTGTCCTTTTTTTCTTTAAAATTATATTATTTTGATATGTACAAACAGACACAACTTTGAGCACAACTAATTTAAAAGACAACTATGAACTCTTTAACTTTGAAAATATGGAAAATTTCTGCTAATCATTGAAATAATGACAATTTAATGAGACATGAAATAAAAACTAATCATTACACATGAGAAAAAATTTTATCTTTAGAAACAGGAACAGATGAAATTTTGTTTACATATTTTATCAAAATAAGCTAAAAAATAAATGAGATATCAGTAGTTGAATTGGAAGGAAATTTCACTATTTTGACACATGTTTTCATTGTAAACCAGGATAGTTTGTGATACCTATTAAAGATCTTTTTTTTTTATCAACACAGGACCTTAAAATTTGGACAAAATTGAATCCTTTTTGTAATGAAAAACATTTTTTTAATTCTTGCAAAAAAACTTAATTGTCAGATTTTAATGAAACTTACAATTAATTAAATTATTTTTTAAACATTCTTTTTAGAAAATCTCTAACATACATATACACATATATTATGGGCACTACTGTCTTAAGAAATAATTCTTTTCAATGAATAATAAATTTTTACAGGAACTGTTTCCATTTCTTTAAATTTTCAAAAGTTATCTTCTATCAAATGAATTATATTTGTTTCAGATTAATTAAACTTTAAATCAACTAATTTCCCACAAATCAGTCAAGAAAATATAATAATAATATAAAAATATAATAATATAATAATTGTAATAAATAGGGCGACAAAGATGAGGACAATAGTTCAAATAATGTAAATAATGTACATAATACCTCATCCCAGAAATATAGACAGATACTGAAGGATCGGTATGGACCCAATATACCAAAAATATGGAGACAAATTGAAAAATCCTATCAGAAACTGGTACGAATATCAAACCATCTGACATTCTTACACCGATGCAGAGATCTACATCTCATCCCTCCAGGCTTGGCACCAAGACTTCCCGTTAATTCAAGGAGAGCCCGTTTGGTCGCAGAAAATTGCGGGACACGCCCTTGTCCAAGAGAGAATCCAGTACAATCTTTGGATAAAACAGAGACTACAAGCTCATATCTCCCAGAGGCTCGAGGATTTCTTCAACAGAATTACTAATGAAGACCAGAGAAGGATCCAAAATGACCTGGATAAATCCTTCAGACATGAATTCGATGTAGTCAAGGCTCACCAAGTACAAAAATTAAATAGATTGAAAGATCAGAAGGTGATGCACAAGTTCCATCATCCACCAGTGAAAGTAGTAAACATCAGCCAATGTCAGCTGAGTGCCTCTGAGGAGTCAGTATTGAATAAGGATTTCAACTATGTCACAACCATCAGGCGAGTGCCATACTTGGACATCATTGTCAGAGTCGAGGAGGTGGCCATGAACATCCCTCAGGCTCAGGCGGATGAACTGGGATAGAAGGTGAGACAGACCTTGGAGAAGGCCAAGCCGCCCAGGTCTAACATAACAAAACTGGAGAGGCTGGCAATTGGATCCCTACAGAGGAACGAAAGCATCATCATATTACCGGCTGACAAAGGCAATGCGACTGTAGTGATGGACAGATCAGATTATATGAGAAAGCTGGAAGACCTCATTAGCAATGGTAGCTACAGCAAAGTAAAAAAGGATCCTACAATGAAAATGGAATGCTATTACAGATACTAATCAAGAACAAGAATCACAACTAAGATGTATGGGTAGTTATCGCAGCGCTACACAAAGCTACCTCACATATACAGTCTCCCTAAGATTCACAAAGACAGTATTCCGCTCAGGCCGATTGTTAGTTGCCATGGCTCTGTGTGCCACCCTCTGAGTCACTTCCTTGTAGATATAATTGACCCATTGATTGGAAAGTCTCTTTCATATGTCTGATACTCCGCCCACTTCATGGAAATAATCAAAGATGCTCCCATCCTATCCAACCAGATGGTGAGCTTGGATGTGGTGAGTTTGTTCACCAAGGTATCCATGGAGGAGGCACTCTCAGTAGTCAGAGACAGATTGACCTCTGACTCATCCCTAGAAGAACGGACCAGTATTCCAATAGATAATCTGATGGAGATGTTGACTTTCTGTACACAAACAACACATTTCAGAATGGGATCACACATATATCGACAGGATGAGGGCTTAGCAACAGGCTCACCATTATCACCAGCAATGGCGAATATATACATGGAATACTTTGAGGAAATGGCATTAGAATCTATATCTCTAAGGCCAACTCTATGGTTAAGGTACATAGATGACACCTTCATACTTTGGCCACACCAGGAAGATGTTCAGGTTCTACTGGACTATGCGAACTCAATAAGACCTTCGATACAGTTCACAATGGAGAAAGAGAGTAACAACATACAAGCACATCCAGGAATGGGAGTATCTCGAACAGAGCATGGGTTCAAGACATCTGCATACCGTAAACCGACATTCACCGGACGGTACCTCAATTTCAACTCCCACCATCCATACAGTGTAAAGAAAGGGACCGTCTGCTGCTTACAACACCAAGGAAAAATCAAGTGGCGACCCAGAGACATTAGATAAAGAATTGGCCAGTACATGGCAGCAGCCCCAAAAAACTGTGATAGGTGGGTACAAGAGGAGGAGGACAACAACACTCAGAAAACAGTCTGCCTGCTTTATGTGAATGGGGTTATCAGAGAAAATACAAAGGATCTGCGGTCTATATAACATCAGGACAACCTTCAAAAGCTTGATGACACTTCGCAGATATCGCTCTTGAGTAAGACCCCCCGTAGAGGAGAGCGTGACTAAAGACTGTGTGTACGCTATCCCGTGCAGCTGCGGAAAGAAATGTAAAGGGGGGAAACAGTAATAAGGAATACCAGAGAAAAGCGATAACAACAACAAAAATTGCAATATGAGTTCTGGTAAAATAATGAAATGATAACAGCAAAAATTGCATTATGAACACTGGTAAAAAAATAGTTGCTGAAGACATTAGGTTTATAATACCCAGAAATTCATACACAGATGTCCTCAAGGACACAGTGGATAAAGGCGTTAGTTAGATCCAGTGACAGAGCCCAAAGAGTGTGAGTTCAATACCCGGTTAAGGCAGTGGAGAACTTTCAGAGGGAAATTAACAGGAGATAACTGATAACTGACATCCATTAAACATGGCACGTGGAACTAGAACAGTCTACTCCAGAGAGTGAAATTAAGGGTTCAGTTTGACATTCCAACCACCTGAAGAAGGACGGAGCATACAACGACCGAAACGTAATAAATATGGCGACAAAGATGAGGACAATAGTCCAAATAATGTAAATAATGTACATAATACCTCATCTCAGAAACATAGACAGTCAAGAAAAGTACATTTTATTTTTTAAAGATTTTTAACAAAAGAGAATTATTTTGTGTCATTTTGTGAATATGGATTAATTTATAGATTTTACTGAAAGAAAAAAGATTCCAATAAATCTAAATCAGGTTTGAAATGATACAGCAAAGTATTTTGCTTATTGGAAATATTAAATATTATCTATTATAAATGGAATTAGAGAAAGATTTTTTCATTTTTAAAATGCATTTTAAACTTAGGTAAAGATTTTTTGAGGGAGGTACCTAATTTTATATATATATATATATATATATATATATATATATATATATATATATAGATAGATAGATAGATTTCAGAATAAAAACAATAATTAAGCAAAGAAGATTTTGGGAGGAATAAGAACTGCTACAAATAATGTTAAAGTAGAAAACAAAATCAATGTTTTATGAACTGAACCTCACATGATATATTGCATATAAATTATACCGACAATGGTTGGTTAATACCAATTTATTGTGACAATCTTAACTTGTATAATAAAATCTGACATAGCTGTGAAGGTTTTAATGGAATTTATTTGCCTTTTTGTGCATTTTCAAGTATCTCTTTGTACAAGATTAATTATGTATGATTAAAAATAGAAAAAAAAAAAAAATTTTTGAATCAGAAAACTGCTTGGATAGTTTTATCAAACTAGAAAATAATTTATGAAATATGGCTTTTTTTTTTTTTGCTGTTGTATAAATATTCCTTCTGTAAATCTTAAACTATGGAGAGGGGGGGTATTTTTATAAGGAAGGAAATTCCAAGCAGGTAACAACCTATAATTCTAAATTAACATTTACTTTTGACGATTGGTAGATGACCCTTAAGTAGAAGTTGTTTTTTTAAGAAGCAATAATAAAAGTGCACATAAAGAGAGGAACAAGGGTACAGCCTGTTATTACAGTGCTACAAACGATAATAATGAGTCACAAAGAGGAGGATAATAGAAATGCCTGTACAATTTGGAAACTTAGTGGAGCATATGAAGGTGGGCAAAAAGGATGAAAAACAAAAAACAATGCATGAGAGTGAATAAGTGCTTGATCAATGGACAGTGTCCTGTTTCAAAGTGCAGACTTCTGTAATTTAAAAAAAACAATCTAAGTATCCTAGTATAATTACTGAAATTAAAGCTTTGTATAAGTTTCTAATTTATCTACATTAGAAAGTATTTAATTATAGATTTTCTTATGAATTTGATAAACTGAGACATATTTGTTGTTCAGGTGAGAGATGAAGAACAGATTTGCTTGAAGAAACTCTGGATGATAGTTCAAAATATACATTTATGATGATAAAAAAATTTTCAATGAATTTCAAGTAATGATATAATCTTTTTTTGCACTGAAAGATATGTCAGTGATGAAACTGTACCCTTCTTGATCAAAGATGTATTGAGGAGAAAAATTAATGGCACAACCCTCAAATGAGGATGCCATTGTTATAATAGTTTTCCATCTTTTTTTTTAACTGATGAACATGCTACTGGTTTTGACCAGAATTTTCTTGTAAATCGTTGAAAGTTTCTAGTAATATTTGCAAAGCAAAAGCCATGACACAAAATCTGCCTTTTAGAAATATTAATTTTCAAGATGGTGAATATTTTCATGTCATTTCATGTTCCCTCAACTGAATGAGGCAAATTGAAAAAATATCTACTCATCAAAAATGATCAGTGAAAGCAACAAGAATTAACATAAGAGAAGTTTAATTCACATTATTAATTGGCATGACAAACTACCCTATTTCACAATGTGAAAATTTGTCAATATTTTAATGACAGGTGCTTCTTTTTTGATATTTTCAAAATGGATAATTTCATAGTATTTTTCAAACTTGTTGCATTTCAAATTGTGTTTCCCTAAACATCTCAAAATCATCCGACCTTAAAGAAAGAGAGAAAGATTCTCGTAAATTTGGTGGGCTTAAGATAAGGTTTAATGTAGTCTTTCACAAAAAATTTCTAAATTGTAAACTTTAGTAGATGAAATATCAAAGAAATTCAACTCTTAAATAAATGAAAATTGCACCAATATCTCAGCTTTTGTACAAAACCATTGGGTTTGATGCTTTGAAATTTGTGTAGCTGACAAAGTGAATGAACATTGCCACCTCAACCCCATTTAAAATCAGTCTTGTTTCACTGATGGATATTACAAATTTTAAATCTTTTTCTTATATGATGCATTCTAAAACTGTATTTCGTCCAAACTGCCACGTTTGAATTATTTTTGCCTTGACTGTTGTTTTTATGCATATTTTTAAGGAAACAAAAAGCAGAATTCCTATTACAAAATAAAAAATATATAAACTGGATATATTTTTAGTTCTTTAAATTTTGCACTTATGTTTGTTCATAAAAAATTAAAATAAAATTTGAAAAAGAGTGTCCAGTTTTCCTTATAATGGTCATTCATTTGATTTACATAACTTGTCTGGCAATATTTTCTCTAATTCTTGATTTGGGAATTAAATTAAAAATTTATTGACATTTTCTTTTTTAAAAAATGAAACTGATACATTTTTATAAAAAATAAAATAAAAATGAACTGGATATTTGTTTAAACTTAACTTTGGAGCACTGGCCCATAAAAAATTGAAATGTAATTAGGAGATAATTTTCAAAATGTTATTTTTTTCTTTTCTTTTTTAAATGATATCTGTTTACTAATTCTAAGGATTGGGTCCTATTTTGAAGGTTAAAATGAAATTGTTATATATTTTCTCTTATAAATAAAAAAAAAAAAAAAATACATTTTATACTTCTTCAGTTTTTGAAACCATGCATTGTCTTTTAATTCTATTTTCTTGAAGCTGTAATGGAAGATAAGCATAACCTCTTTTTTTTTACATGGGTATTTGTTCATTTTTTCTTCCGTTTTTCCATGTATTAATGTTTTCCATGCAAGAGACCCTTACATGAGTGATGAACTCAGTTCCCTGAGTAGTAGTTTGCTTTTAAGCAGGAAAAACAGGCTGAAGAAGACCCGAAATTCCTTGTAAATAATGTTAAAAACTATGTGATCAAAGGAATAGACATTACAGTGATAGAACTTCTAATGGAATTTCATCTCCAGCTCTAAAAGGGAAAAGAAAGGAAGAAAAGGCCGTCATCAAAAGTTTAGTTCCAACCAAAGACTATTTAGATAATATCGCACAAGCAGCATCAACATTTGTCTTTAGACGAGACCTTGCTATAATACCACTTTCAAGTGATGATAGGATATGGAGTGTTCCAGGAATATTGGGACTATAGCAGAGGCTTATCCACAAATTCAGACAACAAATCACCATTAGAAAAGGAAATGCAGGAGGACCATTTCAAAGGTTCAGAAAGTTTTTTTTTTTCATCAGTTCCAATAAATATGTTTGCATTCATTTTCTTTTTTTAGTTTAAAGCTTTACAATAAACATTTGTTTTAAAGGATTGACCAATGAAAAAAATTTCTAAGTTTTGTAGTCATTAATGTCTATTTTTGACAAGTTATAAATTGCATCTAATTCATATTACAGTGAGCTGTTTTGTTGAACTCTGATGTAACCTGTCACCCCCATGAGAGACTACACTAAAGGTAGTAAGTACTTATAAGAGTCTAGCTGGGATCTGTTGAGTATGATTAAGACTTAAACAAGAACTACTGAACTTCCAATAGTAGCACTCACTATTAGACTGACTTGCGATGATCTTGTGCCTGTTACCTTTATTCTTATTCTACTGTTTTTTTTGTTTTTTTTTTACAATAAACCTTTACTTATTTTATCCACCTTGTTTTTCAAGTATATATTCCTATTAGCATGGAATATAACAAACTCCACATACAAAAATTGGCAATCAACTAATGGATACTTTTTATGGCAAGTTCAGGAATGTATATTTTTGCCTTACTGTCAAATTGTACTTCTGGCTGTATTTACATTTTTTTTTTTTATTGATGCAGTACTGAAGAAAAATTTAGCTTTATCTTTATTGTGCTAATCATAGCAAGAGGTTACAAGGTATTAACAGTTGAAATCAAAGTTATATAAAAAGTCAAATGTGCCCTTCTGTTTCATTCTTTAACGATTTCATTTTTGAGAAGACAATTTTCCTCAATGTTTAGGTTGGTCTAATAATTATTGATTCTATTACTATTATCTTTCTTCTACTTCAAGACTACCTTATGACATTAAATTTATAATAATTTTCACCTGTTTGAAACTCTAGCATCTTCAGTTATACAAAGGTAAAATTGGCTTCTGGCCAAGTAAGGTACAAAATGGAAAATTTTGTAAATTTTCAAAATGTTCTGACCAACTTTGAATGATCAATTTGGTACCATGGTTTATGTTTTGTTAAACTCTCTATGTCAGTCTTAAAAGTTTTTAGATATATTGAAAAGAAAATTTTAGTTTAGGATACCTATTATTCATGACAGAAATAAACTAACAAAGTAACTTAGTGTGAAACTTACCCAGTGAGCATCATATCATAGAAGCCATACTCCCCAGTGTTAGGCAGGGTGACATCCTGCATGTTTGGAGAGCACATGTTGTTCTTATCTAAGGCAGCAAAATTCTAAAATAAAAAAAAGACAGTTTTTCAAAATGGAAACACTGATATACATAATATATTGCACAAAATCATTTTTTTTTTTTTTAATTCACTTGTAATTGTTTATAAACTAGCAGATAAAATAAAAATATACACTTGTTTTGATATTATTGTAAAAGAAAAAGTATTTTTGTCAAATTTAAAAAGAAGAGAGTTAAAGTAAAAATAAAGACAGAACAGGTTCACATACCAATATTGCATTTAGGAAAAATAAATTTATGGTCAAACTTATAATATATTAATACTTATTATAAGTAAACATATTAAAAGTTTCTATCAATTTGTGAAGTGAAAAAAATATTAAATAAGCTATTGGGGGGCTACAACTCTTTTTAGCTGTGTTATGTGTTCTTTTAAGGGAAATTATTGAAATTTGTACTGAGGCATTTGTTCCCCACCGACTGCAATTGGAGTCTTCATTGAGTGCATCTAATTTACAACCATGTCTGTAGAATTTAGTTTTGACAATATGATGTAGAGACAAATAGATGGCAGTCCTTTAGGTCCTAGGATGGCCAACTTTTTTGTTGAATTTTACAAGCAGGATTTACTTGCTCATATTGAAAATCCTCAATGTTATTTTCAATATGCGGATGACACTTTGCATATTTGACAATGAGGAGTGGTTTGCATTTTTTTCACTGATTTTTGAATGAATTGCGTTCAGTGTTGGAGTTTCAATTTGAAGAGGAACAAAGCACATTTGTCTTTTCTGGTTATGCTAGTGTACAGGCCAGACTTTAAGGGTTTTTTTTATTTATTTTTTTTTATTCGGGGTGGGGATGTACTGTAAACTTACTTTTACTGTATTTTAACTCAGTGGGGCTCTTTTTGTTCTAAACAACAAAAATTAAATTTGATCAAGATTTTAGTTCCCCATGACCCCAAATTGTTTATTCTAGAATAAATTTAGTTTTAGTTGAAAATGGATACCTTCTTGATACTGTGTAATCTACCATTCATGCTGGATTTGTACAAATTGATGGCCCCCAAGTTGTTTCAGCTGGAAAGGTAACTCATCTATTTGCAATTTTTTTGAATTGGTGAGGTTAGCACAAGATTCACTAGGCAAATCTTTCAAAGTATGCAGCTTTATCATTTTTATGCCAATCCATAGCTTATTTTCAGTTCCCAATTTGTGTTCAAATCCATTCGTTCTGCACCTACAGATCATGTTTGGTGATTTATGATTTTAAATGACAGTGTGATGTTAAATATATTGGTAGAACTAATTGGAGGTTGTAAGTGAAAATTGATTAGTACATACAAACTAAGATCTGTACATAGTAGTATGAAAATTTTCAAAAGTTTGTTAATGCATTGATTGCAGAACACCTAATAAATAATCAAATTTGTACTATGGTCCTTTTCACAATTATCAACAGAGCACATTCAGAGTACAATTTTAAAGTGCTTGAGACCATATATATTTAATTGAAGCAAAGTTTTTTTCCCTAAAGTGTGTCTTCAATATCAGAAACAGTATTTCTTCTTTCCAATGATTAAAATGTGTTCTTGATAATATTGACTTAAAAGTATTTGGTATATTTAAAAAATATCCTAATTTATTGTCAGTTTCATTTTCTTTCTTGTGTCTTTAGAAGATATGATCACCTTCACTGGACAGACTGTTGGGTGGCAATTCAACTCCATTGGGGACAACAGATTTTGTTTTAGCCATTAAAACATTATTTCTCTGGTGACTGAGCAAGCAGACCATTGAGCTGTCTCCATCACTGTTGCATCTTTTAAACTGAGAGTTGTCTTTTTCCTAGGCTTATTGCTAATCAAGGTGAGAGAGCCCAGTTTGCCCTGCTATTTAACCTGAAGTTGTGGGAAGAAGAGGATTCATACCTTTCCCAAGTATATTTATGGGAAAATGAATGCAACAAATCCAGCTGGAATCTGAACTCGGTATTAATAACTGCTATATGTGTACAGCCAAATATACGGTATATAACAAATTTAGTTACTAACGTTTTGATAAATTTAAAAAGCTTATTTCTTTGCACCTCCCTCATCACCTTCTGAAAATTATGTTCCTTTAGTCATAAAATGCTTTGGTCATTAAAAAAAAAATAATCAAACTATATAAACAAAACTTATCTAAAACTAAATTGAAAGTAAAATTATTGTGGTTACGGTAAATATAATATACATATTTCAGCCAGTTTGATTCTGTTCATTTTTTTTTTTTTTTTTTTTTTTTTAAGTCAAATACTTATTCTTGACTTTATTTAAAACTTGAAAACATAGTGTCAACATTAGGAGAGTAATAGGCTATTTTGTATGATACTCAAATCAACAGTCACTAAGAAAAAGAACTAATATGATTAATTTGACAGACAGGCAATTTAGTAAAATTATCAGCGAAAAGACAAACTTAAGAATTTCAGATTAAATCTTGACTTTGAAAAGCAAACATTTTAATATTTACATTTTTTATTAGTAGTGTAATGAAATGTTAAAACAAGTAGAAATTTTAAGATAAAAATAATGAGAAAAAATGTAAACAATAACAGTGAAAACTGTTCCTGCAGTAAAGAAGGAATGAAAGAAATAAATAAATAATAACAACATTTTTTTTCTGTTATAATTTAGTATGGAAACCCTATACAAATATGACATTGAGCCAACTTTGTAGGGTTAGAAAAAGAGCTAAATTATATCTCTTATGTGGTAAGAGGGCTGGGAAGAGAGAAGAAGCTGGGGGGATATTGTCAATTGGATAGAATCTTTAAGGTTAGAGTAGGATTATCTGAAAAGAGAGCTGGCAATGACATTTGGCACTGGTGAAATGGGGGTGGGGGGGGGCTATGTCAGTCTGTCAGAAAGACATCAAGGCTGAATAAAAGAAACATAAAATAAAAAAACAAAAGGTGTACATTTATAAGATCAAGATTTAGATATTGCAAAGAGTAGTTTCAGTATAATTAGAAAAACTTGTACAAAACCATTTCAGATGTATTCCTTTTCATATGTTTAGGTGGCTATGCTAAATCTATGCAAAGTGAAAATCACAATCAATAATGTTAGAATATTGAGATATGCCAGTGCTTTATTGAATAATAAGAAAAAAGCTATTGCAACAAGATCAAAAACAGATTGGCGTTATTGGATTCAACTTGTAAAAAATAACAAAAACTCATAACTTTTGTGAAGAGCAACAATTATTTTAATTTAAATAAAAATTAATTCATTTAGTTTACCCCAGTGAGCAAAATGAATTTATTTTTCTTTAAATTAAAACTCTTAGCCAGGAGTTATTATGTAGTATCTGTTGTCATTTTAAAGAAAAAAACTAACAAAAACGTCTATAACCAGATTGTAATTCCAACTAAATATTAAAAACATACTTTTTATTATGAATAACTACCATACAAAGTTTTAACTGTGAAATTTATAAAAGATTTTACTATCTCCAAAAATTCACTAAAAATGAGAATACATGATGAAAGATTGCCCTAAGCTTAATAAAAACAAAGTTTTATTGTCTGAATCTTTACACTATTAAGACACTATTAAGAGGAAAGATCAAAGGATTTTTTGAATATTAAATATTTTTTGATCTCTTTTAGAACCTTCAAAGTTTTGGTTAAAAAATATTTTTTTGCATTAACAGGTGATCATAAATTAATATAGGAAATTTTAGGGTGTTTTCGAGGTGATTTGGAAGTTCTTGCAAAAATCAAATAATTGTCAGATTTTAATAAAAGAATTTAAAGAAAATCTTGGTAAAAATATTTAACTTATTTAATTTTATGAAATTATGAGAAATTCATTTTTGAATAGCTTAATGTTTATATCATTGGTGTCATTGAAGAATTTAAATCATCAATTTATTTTTCTAAAACAGAACCCACAGTTACTGAAAATCTGCTCTGAATTGTAAAAAAAAAAGAATGCTATAAAAATCAAGACATTAATTGATTAAAAAAAGGTTTTAATTGCTTTTATGAATAAGATATATATTATGGACACTATTGTTTTAAGAGAAATCTTTTTTTCATTTTTTAAAAATTTTAATTAGAATAATTTATAAACTGAAAATTCTGTATTAATTTGTACTAATGTGAAATTTCTATGTAAAAACTATATTTACTAATTATAAATGGAAAAGCTTACTATTATTCAGTGACCCTCAGTATTTTAAAAAGAATTTTGAATTTTTTGTGTGTATCCATACACAACATTATCAGAAAATAAAGAGTGGTAACTATTGCAAATTTAAAGCCAAAGTACCTAAAATTCAATAAAACATTAGATCACTTACAATATTTTCTTAAATTTTTAAGATCACTGGGTAGTTAATAAATTATATAAAAAAGGTATTCATGTTTTATTCTTTAAGTAATTTTTACAGATAAAAAAATCATAGAAAAAAATCAGTTAAATTTCCCAAACATCACATTATCAATAGAGTTGTCAACACCTCATAAAAACACCCCTATGTGTGTTAAAAATGCTATTCTGTGGTATTTTAAGCTGAAAGTAATCAGATAATCTTCCTCAAATAAAGTTTCAGAAAAGTATATTTTTGAAATATTTTTTAATTGTGCTGAGAGAATTGTAGATATGGCTAAAATCAGCCATTTTTAGTGATTTCAAAAATAGAAAAATAAATCATTCAATTTTTAAATTCATTTTGAAATACAGCAAAGTATTTTGCTTATTGGAAATGTTAAATTTAATCTATTAGCTTCAAATTAAAACTAAAATAAAAGCTTCAAGATTTTTCATTTTTAAAAATTCATTTTAAACCTTACATATTACATTTCTTTGGAGGTATAATAATAAAAAAGTGTTTTTAAATATTGTTGAAATTATCAAAATTGTATTATGTTTGTATGTGTGCTGCATAAGCATTTGAAATACTATTTATAAATTTTAGCAGGAAATAATTTAAAATAATCACTTTTGAATTAAACCATTTTAAGAGTTTCAAAGACAAAGTTTCAGTTTTGTAAATTATGTAAATGATAAAGAGGATTTTTTTTTAATTCACAATGTGTCAAATTTGCAGATGTATATTTATTAAGGGTCAATATAGATTGATGTATATTAGTTAAAAAGTACAAGTATGATGTGAATGAACAAGAAAAAGGATCTACAAATGCTTAAAATTCTTTAAACAAAGAGTTGCCAGACTCTGGAGAAATGGAGAATGAAAATACAAATATGATACAGGAATTAGAATTAACAAATGATTAAGGAAAAAAAACTACCAAATTATATAATTCAACAAACAGTTAAGCCCTGCTGTGCATGCAAAAATTAAATTTAAAAAAAAAATTCAAGAAAGAAAAACAAAAAATTTAATCCAAATGCAGAGAGCCATGCCAACAAGTTAATTGCATGGCAACAAGATCTCATTTCCTGAATGATTGTAAGAACAAAGGACAAATGGAGGAAGCAAAGAAGTAGTAACAAGATTAGTTTACAAAATACTGATTGGTTATAACCAATTGCATACTGCTTCAGACCAATGTTAGTTTTTATTCAGGATGTAGGCAATTTTTTCCTTCTATTTGAAAAAAACAAAACAAAATAATAACAAAGAAATCACAGCTACATCATATTAAGAGAAGCCTTGAAAGATTTTGTTTTAATGATAAAGCAAGTTTATTTTTAAAATAAAGTAATTTTAAAAGAAAAACATCAATGTAATTGTCTTAGTTTGTAACCTACACACACACACAAGGTCCTTGGGTTACATCGAACTCGGCATATGGTGTTTCATGATGTAATAAGTCATCATGCAGCGCTATATAAGGAAGATGGGATTCACTATCTCTTGTTTGTGTTTTTTTTTTTTTTAAGGAACTTTTTACCCTTCATTATGGCTCCCAAATATAAGGCAGACTCAGGAGTGCTTATGTTGTTGAGTTCCGATCTACGGCAAAAATCAGGTTACGTCACCTCAAGGTAAGTTGAGGAGCCCCTGTAGTTGGATAGTCTATATTGATTAGAAAGGAAGAGCAAAGTAACTAAATATTCAAAACTTTCTTTGGTGTAAAGAATAATCATGTTACTATGATAGGCATTCTTTTTTTTTTTTTTTTTTTTTTTTCTCTATGTAATTGTAAATATTTATTGATATTTTGTTAGTTCATACTAATTTTTTTTTAATCATTCCACTCCAAGCAAGGCAATGAAACCACTAAGATACAAGGGATGGCTGAATATTAGAGAATATAAGAGGGAAAAAAAACTATTAAGGAGAGAGAACAATAGAAGAACATGAATCAAGAAGATAGAAAATAATGATTGATATTGATCTTTCAAAATCTTAATGCAAAGTTTACTGGAAAGCAAGAAGCAGAAAGAGACTTCCACAAGTGAGAATGGTGAGAGAAGAAATGTGGGAGAATTAAACAAATAAAATGGACCAATAGGCATATATTCCCTTGCTAAGTTAAAATAGCTTCAATAAAAGAAAAACCTATTGCAGCTACCATAACTGTGCTGGGCTGACAAATCTTTCACAGAAGTGCTAAATCCCAAACTTTAAGATAGCTCCATTCACACAATAGAACTGATAAAGACAACCACTCACTCTCTCCACACTGATCTTAACCATAAGATCAGTGCTTAAAGCAGATGACCATATGACAGAGTGAGTGAGACAAATTGTCATGGACTTCATTCATTCGTTACCCAAATAACCATTCATATTATGGTTAGTAAACACGGAAATACATTGTGCTGCTTCTTGTGAAGAACAGCTCATGATGCCACGGATAGAAGCAGCTTTCCAAAGTAAAACATTATCCATGTAAACTTTCAACAAATCTACACAGCAACTGGGTTTTAAAGAGGCTAGTCTTCAACTGAGAGAAGAAATATTCTGTAGATAGTTTCGTCAAGCTTGGAATAAAATTACCTAATCTGTTTCATTCACCAAACAGCACCACACAAGCCAAACAATCCACCACACGTCTCCTGTTTACTACCCGAAATTGCACTGCTATATCACTTCATCAAGCACGTTTTGTAGGTCAACTTTGCATAAAAATAGTCTCAGAGCTGAAAACGATTTCTAGGCATCTTCTTTTCTCAATCTGTCATTGTTATCATGTGTACACATCCATCCTAAGAAATGTAGCTTTAAGGTACCCAGACATATCTTGTTATTTGGCACCCTTATACCACTCTTGGAAGAATGCAGGCAACTGACCTCATAATGCCCTGTGGGTGCCTTATGACCCCAATGGAGTTTAAAAGGGTTCTAAAATCAGCTAGTTTGGTACATAGGCGTGTAAGTACAGAGAACCCAGAAATGATGTGTTGCTAGATATGTGAAATGCACACTTTAGCTAAGATCACATATTAACTGCAATCACTGTTTTTTCCAAAGCCAGTGACCAATTCTTATAAGAAGCAAACTAGATGCTGAGAAAGCAGAAATGGCACAAAGTATAAGGAAAGACTTAGAAACAAATACAAACAAGCAAAAGATGAATGACTAAATGAGAATTGTGCAGAATTAAATAAATTACAGAACAGAGATCGCAAGCATGACAAAATAACAGAAACAGGATAGAAAACATGTTCTTTGATGAAAAGAAGAAAATCTAAAAATAGAACACTTGTAATAGAAAAAGAAAATATATTAAAAAGATGGAAGGAATATATCAGAGCTTGTCCATGAAGACAGAGGAGATAGAGACCTACAGTACATAAAAACATGAAAGGACCCATGGTATTAAAATCATTTTTTCTCTGAACACACAAGTAAACGTATTCCACTAACTGAAGAAAGAGGTTGCTAACAGCACTGGTTGCTATAGACTTATCTCTTCCTCTGATTCCATTCTAATACATAAAAGGGTGAGGGTGGGGAGAACAGATAAATACATCCTAGGGAAAATAATTTGCTGTAAAGTTCCAGTAACTTTTAGGTTCAAAATCAAGATCAGAGAATTAACAGTTTAATAAAATGAGAATGAATTGCAGTAGCGAGAGAGAGAAAAAAAAAGATCTTTGCCCTGATCAGTAAACTTGTCTTTAGATATAGAAAGTGTAAAGGATACAAACAAAAATCTTACTTGGCTGTGAGAAGAGGGATTTTGAATGAGAGACAGAAAGATATTTTTATCAAGAAGGAATATAAATTTACCTGTACAAAATAAATGCAGGTTATTTTATGACGCCATTATAAATGATAGTGCATAATACATGCAAAAGTAATTCATAATGCTTTTTTAAGTTGACTTAATAAGAAAAAATGATAAGTCTTTGTTCAATATTTGAAAAAAGAAATCTTCATAACAAAGAACCAAGTTAATATGTAAAGAACAAAAGAAAATATTTTTACTTTTCCTATTAACAAAGAGACCTACTAATAAATCAATATTTACAAATGTTTAAAAGCAATTAAATTTATAAACTTGTTTAATTTTTAATGGTGTCTATTTAAAAGAAATATTCTAAACTTTTCCAAGATATACAAAATAACAATAGTTCCACATTGGTTTGCCTAAATTACAAGAAAAGATGTTTTGTACTACCGAGATCATAAAGTCTCCCTATCTACATTCACGACAGTCAGGTAGGATTGATTTTGTAAGCCATTTATCTACAAACTGAAAAAAAGCTTGAGAGGCTATAGCCAGATAGGTGTGGGGTGAGTGAGAGAGAGCAACTAAAAGCCCTAATATGTATCTACAGTAATAGCATTGTGGTATCTGGGGTATGCTTGGTATGTATGCTCTGGCCAGATTGAGTTAAATAAAATTAGGTTAGATTCAACATCATGGACTCCTAAATAAACTGGAAAGAAGCAACATAAAGGACTTTATGTTCCTATGTATGTATGTATGTATGTATGTAATGTATAAATATGCAATGATACTTTTTGCTGATTTACCTTAAGTTTGCCCTTTTGCAATTAAAAAAAGTAAACAAAGATTATTTAGTCAACATCAAGAATTTCTGTTGTGGATTTTACAAGTAAATATATGCTTTATCACATGCAAAAAATGTGAAAAGTTTGTATAGCTTATAATGATTTCAATTCAAATAAAGTGTATTTTGCAGAAGTATTGAAAAGGAAAACTTCATAGAAACATTTTGAAACAAAAATGAAAATATCACAAAAATGTTAATTTTTCTGTTCCTTTAAAAATGCAAAAGAATCTTTGAATTAAAAATGCAAGGATAAAGCTTTCATAAAACATGAGAATATATTAACAGAAGGTAATATTTTTTAAAGTTAAGTTTTAAATATATAAATTAGTATGAATAGAAAATTAAATTTTGTCCTTAATATAAGATGATTATAATTCTATTCAGAAGAATGAAAGTCAGTATGAAAGATTTTTGTAACTTGTTGGTAGTGAGTATCTAAACAAAACTGGTTTTTTTTTATGCCATTAACAATATGCAGATTTCACTTCATGCAAAAATAAAAAATCTGATTTGAATTGTGACAACTTTCATGTATTTTTTAATTTGCTTAGATTGATATTAGGTTGGTGCAAAAATAATTTCGTTTTCTCACATAGTAACATATGTTAGAAAACGAAATTATTTTTGCACCAACCTAATATATTTTTGTTTATTAATGATGCTTATTCAATATGGAAGAAGATAAGCAACATTTTTGCCATATGTTGGGGTTATTTTTTTTATAATCTTCTCACTCAATTTATTTAAACTATACAGCTAAGTAATCTTAGAGAGAGCTGGTGATTCTACTGGGATTTATTAATTGGAGGGTACAACCATAACAATATAAGATATGTAGATAATACCATACTGATAAAAGACATAGAAAGAAAACTGCAGGTACTTTTAGACAAAGTAGCAAAGGAAAGTGAGTAGAAAGGACTATCAATATTCAAGATAGAATGTATGATCATTAGTAAAACAAAGAGTCCATGATACGAGTTTCAAATTGGAGATGTCAAAATAAAGCAGAAATTTAACTATCTAGGAAGTGTTATAACAGATGATGGAAAATGTGACACTGAAATCTAAAGGCACATTAGAATAACAAAAGATGCCTTTCAGCAAAAGATTAAGAAACAGGAAAATTTCACTGGAAATAAATATAAGAGTGCTCTTCTGTTATGTAATATTAATCTGTCTATATGGCAGTGAATGCTGGACAATTTCCTCAAAAACTTGAGGTAACAGAGATGTGGGCCTATAGAAGAATACTGAGAATACCATGAACAGAAAATGCAATGAGAAAGTTTTAAAGAAAATGAAAAGGATACTTTTGCTTAGGATCAGAAAGAGAGTTGAAATTTTAGGGACACATCATGAGGAGAAAGTAGGTTGAAGAATTTGACACTCACAAAACACATGTTGAAGATAAGAGAAGGTGGCAGGGGGAAACAGTAAATAACATAAATTATGAGCTTGTGTAAACAGAGATGGCAGAACATGAACATGGAGGGATAAACATTACTTAGTGCTACAAATGATAGAAGTTGTAAAGAGCCATAATCACCCATAACCTGAAGGGTCATGGCATATAAAAGATGAATGAATAAATGATTAAATGTAACAAAAATGATTTGTGAAAATTTGCACTGGAGATTTCTCACTGAACAATGCTCAGGTAGATTAGTTGGGGTTGATAGTGATCAAATAAGGAGATTACTGAAAAATAAACAAATGTTATATGATGTAGGAGATAATATAATAAACATAAAATAATCAAATTGTGTTGAAAAACATTTGCACCTGCTACTTTTGTTAGTTGCTTTGATTTGTACCTTATATCTTGAAAGAAGGAAAAAAAAGATCATAAATCTGTGTACAGTCTTTGAAAGATATTGTAATGGGCCATGAAAAGGGGATACTTTACAACAGTGTGGCATGCAAAACATTGTGAGGCAAATAAAATGAGCTACAACTAATTGGGCCAAAGAAGCTTATGCTGTGTATATAGTGGGATTGAAAGGGAGTTTGCTACTATGAGTTGTTTCAAAAGAACAAAAAGTAGATTCAAACTACAACCAAAAAGATAAATTAAAGACCAGATAATATGACAGCAAAGTAATTATAAGAATTCTTAAAAGTTTTAAGAGTGCTTTACTGATTGATGCACATTTGCAAGTAAGACCAGAGACCAGAATCCTATATTCTACCCAAGGTACATAGAGCTAGAGAAAACTGTGTCTCACAGTTCTGGATTTTATGCAAAATTTTAGTTCTTATGCTAAGTCCTTATATTTTACTTCAGTGTGTATATGAATTGAAAATAGTAATCATCAAAACTGACATTATTTAGGTATAGATGGGTACATGAGCCTAGGGGATACTAAAACCTCTCTGCCCAGCCTACTTCTCAAAGTCTAGCGAGAGGATCAGGCTGAAAACTTTTCAGCACACTCTATAATCTGTATGAATTTGTAAGCCTTTCTTGTCAGGAGGCATTCTGTGTTACTATAACAAAAAAAAACTTATCTAAAACAGGTTAGTTTACTAGAGTGGACAATAAATTAATATTGTTTTATATTATATAATAAAAAATAAAAATTATTTTTTTGATTAGCAAAAGTAAACTGGATGGTGGTTTCAAAAAATATGAAACATGTCTGTTAGTCAAAGCCATTTTTATATTACTTGATTTGATAACAATTATCAAATAATTTTACTACAATTAGTATAAAAGGAAATAAGTTTAAAAATATGCAACTGGTTCTTTTCAAGTAATTCCTTTTTTCTCTATGTTAGTTTCATTTGTACACACTAATCATCAAAAGACTAATATTAGAAAAATCTTGCTTTTAATTGATTCCAAATTATCTGAGTTTAATATCAACTAGACATGGAATTACATATGTATTTGAGAAAGTACTTATTTGCAATGTTCACAGAAATATTTGTTGAGCCCAGACTAATTTTGTTGATATAAAAGCTAAATTTAACTTTTTATACACCCTTTAATAAATTCATCTCTCAAGTATCATCTTTGCTTTCAAATCATGAGATTGCTTTATAATAATTTTTATAGTATGATATGCATAATATTAAATGTAATTGGCCTGAATATGTAATTTCATATTGCAGACAAAAGTGTTTGGAACATGTTCATAAAAGAGAGAAAGAAGGGCATCTCAATAAGGTGTAATGGTTAGCAAGCTTGTCTTCCTTGAACAATTACAACTGAGTAGTGAGTTCAATTCTTAGTGGGTGCCTCATACTTTTGGCCTTGTGCCACATCTAAGCTGTACTTAAACAATCACCATAAAGAGAAGAAGAGGAGGAAAGTCTTTCTGGGATTTGTTCAAAGTAAAAAGTACTCAAAAGTCAATTTGAAGTTAAGCAATCATTGAGTGGAGAAGATGATTTGAAAGCTTCTATGCTGCTAGAATATAAATACTTCAATGTTTTGACATCAATACGTGCATGTACTTCCAAAGATTCACTAAAATATGAGCATACATGATGAAAATGGCCTAAACTTAATAAAAACAAAGTTTTATTATAAAAATCTTTATGTTATTATTAAGAGGAAAGACCAAAGGAATTTTGATTATTAAATTATATTTTTTAATCCTCTTTAAAACCTTCAAAATTTGGGTTTAAATTTTTTTATCTTGCATAAGTGGGCAAGCATAAATTAGTATAGGAAATCTTAGAATCTTTTTGCAGTGAAAAACATATTGATTTGGAAACTTTCAGGACTTATTCACTAATGAATGAAATTATTTTAGAAACATTTCTATTTTTTTTTTTTTTTTTTTTTTTTTTTTAAGAAATTTATAGAATTTTTTTTTTTTTTTTTACATTTGTTACCCTCCAATTATTTAATTTTATGAAATTTCAAGAAAAATTAATTTCTGTATGGCTTAATGTTTATATTACTTATAAGCAAGACACCTTGGAGAATTCAAATCAACTTTTTCTAAAACAGTACCCTCAGTTACAGAAAATCTGCTCTTAATGATAAAATAAAAATATGCAGTAAAAGACATTATTTAATTAGAAAAGCTTTTAATTTTTTTTATGAATAAGATATATTATGGACACTATTGTCTTCATTTTTTTTATATTTTGATGAATAATGAACTTTTACAAGAACTGTTTTCACATTTTACAAAATTTTAATTACAATAATTTATAGTTTTAAATTTTAAAAATTTTTATATTAATTTGTACCAGTTTGGCAATTGTTATTAAGTAAAAATGTAAAAGCTAACTCCAATTCAGTGATTACCAATATTTTAAGAAGTACTTTGAAATTCTTTTGTGTGTATATAAACATGTAAATAGAGATGTCCATACACGACATTATCAGAAAGAGCGATAACTATAGTAAATTTAAATGGCAAAGTACCCATTAAATTACTTAGAATATTTCCCTAAATTTTTAAGATTACTGGCTCATAAAGGAAATTATTTAAAAAAAAGCACTCATGTTATATTCGTCAAGTAATTTTTATGGATATGCCCCTACCCCACCAACAAATTAAATTTCCCAAATATCAGGCTGTCAACAACCCATATAAACACTTACTGTCATGTTAAAAATACAATACTGCAATATTTTAAACTATATTTGTTTCAGATCAGATTAATTAACCTTTAAATCAGATAATCTTCCACAAACAAAGTATCAGAAAAGCATATTTTATGTACAAAAGATTTTTTAACAAAGGTTAACTGTACTGAGAGAATTGTAAATATGGCTAAAAAATGCAATTAAAAAAAAAATACAATCATTTTAAATTCAGATTGCAATGCACCTTATTGGAAAATATTAAACCAATTAGCTTGAAATTAAAACTAAAATAAAAGCTTCAAGAAAGATTTTTTATTTTTAAAAATGCATTTTAAACTATAGGTATTGTGTTTCTTTGGAGGTACCTAAAAAGAATACAAATTTATCTCTTTTTTTATTTATTTATTGGGCATTTCAAAAATCAAATTGTACCATGATATAGCAGATCTATTGGGGTACCACACTGAATCCTACATGATATTTCTCCAGGAAAATGGATATCATTATAGTAGCAATAATGTTTCTTAGTAAAAAATGAATGACTGATTCTATCTTGTCAACTGAAAGAAATCATTCTATCAAGTTGATTTCTTCTCATAGATTTGATTGAATTAATTGTGACCTTTTATCTGAAACTCCTGAGGAGAAAAAAAAAGAGTGAGGAAAAGCAGAAATGGCAATTCCAAAAGTAGTGAAAGGAAATACAAAGAGCAGATAAGCAAGATTTTAAGAAAATTAAAAACTAAACTTTGCTCTACTAAATAAAGTTATCAAGTTGGGCAGCTTCTTGAAGGAAGGGAGAATGATGCTTTTAATCAGTTATAAAGCGATTGACAGTGTATGTGTGTTGTGGGGGTAAACATCCCCTAAATCCCAGGGTGGTCAATGCTAAAATAGGAGTGCCAAAGAAAAAGGAAAAGGTTGTAGCCTTTTTAAGTCAGCAATAAGTAAGAAGATACTTCTGGCTGATGTGGAATGTGACATATCAACTGAGATTAAGTGAATGGTTCAAGAGTAGGGAAGGGTTAAATTAAATTGGGATTTTCTAAACCAAATGACCACCTTACTGGAGCCAATTTTATAGATGCCTCTAAAGATGAGGAACTAAGAAAAAGATATGATGATAGTGATTATAAATAGACATGTTGTAAATAACTGACTTGACATTTCGGTTCAATAAGTCATGATTCTTGGACACATTCATCTATGCTGAAACCCTAGCTAGGCCATCACACTATCACTAGTAAAATTAACTAGTGTTTATTTAAAAAGGTAGGTCTTCCTAATGTCAGACTTACTATTTAGGAATGAGGTTGTTTTTTTTTCATGAGGATCATTTAAAGGTCATAGAAAGATTGGAGATATTTAATAATTAATAGAGTTGCCAGGATTAATTAGCAGTAGTGGAATATTCCAACACCTACACAGACCATTATATGTAGGTACCTCCACTAATTCAGTATACCTAAGGCTTAAATGAATTTTCATAAATGAAAAATCTTTCTTGAAGTTTTCATTTTAGCTTTAATTGAAAGCTTACAGATTAAATTTACTATTTCCAGTAAGCAAAATGCTTTATGGTGTATTTGAAACAGAAATTCTACTTGAGGAGTGATTTATGAGGTGTTGACACTTTAATTATTGCTCTTATTTGTTAAAACATAATTTTAAAAAATGACAGTTATATAATTTTTAAAGTACTCGGTAATCTTAAAAATGTTGAAAATTGAACTTATTTTCTGAAAATGTGGTGCATGGCCACCCATACTTTCAAAATAGGCATGTTTAGTTTGTACATATAAAAAAATAAAAATTAAAAATTATTTGAAAAATATATGGGTGTGAGGATTTGTAATAAACATTTCAATTTTAGCTTAGTAAATATTGGTCTTCACTTAACTTAACACAGACAAAGTTGGGAAGAATTTTTAAAACATTTTTGAAACTTTATAATTTATTATAATTAAAAAAAAAATGAAAACAATTCTTGTAAAAATTCACTATTCATCAAAATAATTTTTTGTTCAGATTATAATGTCCTCAATATATTATTTATAAATGCAATTAAAAGCTTATCTAAATAATTAGACAGTTTTTATTTCACAATTTGGAGCAGATTTTAGGGAAAATAGCAATAGTTTGAAAAAAAATTTATTAGATTATCTACATTCTCTAAGGATTTCTGCTTTTGACAAATAAAAAAAAATTTGGAGTACAGAATAAATTTGGAGTACAGAATATAGTTTCTACAAATTTCATGAAATTAACTAAGTGAGGGGTAACAGTGTAAAAAAAAAAAAAAAAAAAAAAAAAATTACCAAGATTTTCTAAAAATAATAATTTCAAAAATAAATTCATTCATTTGTGAATAAGTCCTGAAAGTTTCATTAAAATCCTACAATTATTTGATTTTTGCAAGACTTTCCAAATTAATGTGTTATTTTACTGGAAAACAGTTGCAAAAATTTCCATTATCAGTTCTGTTACATTGATGCACAAAGAAAGGACTTTAGTCTTTCTTCTTAATGACAAACATTTTGATGATAAAACTGTTTTTATTAACTTTGGAGCCTTTTTTCATCATGCTATGCTGTTTTTTCAGCAAATTAATGGAAGTATCTAACATAAATTAAGCATAAAAAATAGAAATATTTGTAATTTCCTTTAGAAAACCTTTGTCCATACATTTCCTATTTCAAATGTAAAGAGTAACTATATTAACATAGCTACTTTCGTGAGATTGCTAAAAAGTACATAGCATGATAAAAAAGATGCCAAACTTGACAAAAACAAAATTTTATCTAAATATTTATGTTATTATTAAAAGGAAAGACCAAAGTATTTTGGAGTAGTTTTTTTTTTTTACATTTTTTATCATTCCTAACACGTCCAAAATTTGTTAAAAATCTTGTTTTTTAGTCAGCAAAATTGACAGATAATCAAGTCAACCATTTTTTTCCATTTAATAAAAAAAAAATATGAAAATCTCAGTTTGAAAATCTTTTAAAAATCAATTATAATGTTTATTTAAAATATTCTGAAACAAGCATTACTTAGTTTCTGCACCAAAAAGATGTAGTTTGAAAATAAAGCAGGTCATAACATTTCACGTCACTTGACAGGTGACAAAAGACATTTTCATGTCGTATATAGCTTAAGTGAGGATAATTTATTCTATGGAAGGAGAGAAATGAAATTATTTAGATTTAAGTGAACAAATTATTTACCTCATTATTTTTAAGGAAAACTTTCAGCGCTTTAACCTTTTTTTGTACTTAGCTTTCACCTTTACGTTTACAAGGCTTTATGGAAAATATATTATAAAGAAATTAAAATAAGTCTGTTGAGAGTGAGATTAAATTTCATAAGAAAGTTACCTATAAATTAATTAGATACCTTTATTATTAAATTTTATCAGAAGTGTACATAAAATACAAATTTAAATTTCATAAGATGATGCTGATACTTGTAGGTACCCTTCTCAGTTGAAATTGAAAAATCAAATTAACTTCTCCACACGTGTTTCACAAAAATAAATCTATCTCAAAAGGACATTTAGGAAACTGAATGCAGCTTTTAACTAATTTTATAATATTTTAACAACTTAAATGTAAAAATCTATTATAATTAAAGGAATAACAAATAATTGTATTAAAAATTCAGTATTTAAGTTAAATACTAGACAGAACTCGCATGATACTTCCGGTCTTCCGTAGATATAATTTGCAGTCGTATTTTTGACACAAATTATATTTTTTTGTTCGTTAGTTTGTAAGAAGGTTTGGAAATTATAATCTGTAAATATATATCTACTTAATAACATTTGTTACATTGTACAAACTTTTCCCTAATTTTAGAAGAATTAACAACATTTAATGTAAAAATAATAAAAATATTTCAGAAATAACAATTGTTTTAAAAATTCATCTTTCATCGAAATACCTTTTTGCTTTCAGACAAATGTCCATGTTCATAAAAATAAATAAAAGCAATTAAAAGCTTTTGAAATTAAATAATATTTTTGTTTTATTGAGTACATTGAGAAAATTTTTTTAAGACAATAGTGTCCTTAATAAACCCTTATGAAAGCAATTAAAAGCTTTTATAATTAAATGACATCATAGTTTTATTGCATTTTTTATTTTACAATTCAGAGTAAATTTTCGGTAAATGAGTAGCTGTTTGAAAAAAAACCTAAAAAAACAAAACAAAATGATGATATAAATTCTTCAAGAAGTCCTGCATTTAAGTAATATAAACATTAAGTGAATCAAAATTTTAATTTCTCAAAATTTCATAAAATTAACTATGTGAAAAAAAAAAAAAAAAAATTAATAATAATTTCATTCATTCCTGAAGAAGTCCTAAAAATGTCATTAAAATCTGACAATTATTTGATTTTGGCAAGAATTTTCAAAACTGTGTTTTTAATTTCCCATATTAATATTTGGCCCAGCTGCTGACAAAGAAAAACAAGATTTTTAATCAAAATTTCACCCGTGCTAGAAAGGATTAAAAAATTTAATAAAACAAGTACAAAACATCTTTGATCTTTCTTCTGAATAACAAACATTCTTATGATAAAAACAATGTTTTATCATGCTTAGGGCCTTTTTCATTATACAATATGACAAGAATGAATCACTCTTTTCATAATGTCTTCTCATTACCATAAATTAAGCACCATGAATTTTTAAAAAATTTTTTAAAAATTAAATATTACAAAAGCTAATAAGGGGGTCCAGTTTGCTATGTAAAGTCATTGTAAATTTAATCCCCACTAAATTATTTTTTGTATGTATAATATAGGTTTTAGGAAAAAAAAAAGTTTAATTTTTTATAACCATACACCTCCACACACATTTCTATTCCAGTTAGTTTTCAAGCATTCTTCCAGTTTTGTCCAATAGGCACCTGTCAGTATATCTATGGGGAAATATCAAGGTTAAAATAACCATAGGAGCCAGTCAGCAGGCAATAAGGTTGAATGGAATGGCTTTACGAGATGAGGCAGTTGTTTAAAAAGGGTGAAAAGTATGTTTAGAAGAGTAAAATAAACAACTTGGTGAATGGATAGAAAGATATCAGTTGAAAGAAATAGATAGGTGGTGAAGAGAGATCACTCAACAAATCCTATCCTTGTTTGGTTTTAAAGAAACTTTTTAAGCCAACCTATTTACACAGAGATTAGGATTGACATTCCAGAAACTGGTCTTCATTAATCACTCCATATTTATTTATTTATTTACATCTGTATCCTTGAACTGTGGTGATAGGTTTATGCTTCTAAAATCATCAAAAACTAGACCTTTACTTGAACCCTTTTCAAATACAAACCACATGTTTATTTTAAAAATTGGTGGTGGATGAAAGGTCAGATTTTGGCAATGTTCATTCATTAAAAAGTTTCAATAATTAAATTTGTCATGTAATATAGATCATTAAGTGAATCCATTGAATCCATTATTTTAAGTTAATGAACAGCTTGGTAGTAGATATCTCCAAAGAAAAGTGATACTTAAGTTAAAGTTTTAAAATGAAAAATCTTACTTGAAGCTTTCATTTTAGTTTTAATTTCAAGCTAATTGATTAACTTTTAATATTCCCAATAAGCAAAATACATTGATGTATTTCAAAACTAATTTAAATTGATTGGAATGAATTTGTTTTTGTGAAATCACTAAAAATAGCTGATTTTAACCATATTTATAATTAATTCTCTTTATTAAAAAATATTTCAAAATCACTTTTCTGAAACTTGAAATCTGAGGAAGATTAACTGATTTTAAGTTTAATTAATCTGATTTTAAACAAGTATTACTTTTAGTTTAAAATATCACACAAAAGTATTTTTTAACAGGGAGGTGGGTGTTTTCATGAGGTGTTGACAACTATCTTCATAGTCAGATGTCTGATTTTTTCCGTGGTATTGGGGGTGGTGAGGCTGATGTTGAATACATCTGAATGAATTACATGACATAACATGAGCACTTATATATATATATATATATATATATATATATATATATATATATATATATATATATATATAATTATTAACTACCCAGTAATCTTGAAAATCTAGAAAAATATTTTTGCCTTTAAATTTACTATACTGGTCTTATTTTATGATAATCTTATGTATGGACAATGGACATCTACAAAAGTAATTTAAAATTCTTTTTAAAATACTTGTCTGAATTGTAGTGAGCTTTTCTTTCTATTTATGATTAGTAAATATATAGTTTTTACTTAATAACAAGATCACCTAACTGAAACAAATTAACACCGAATTTTAAAAGATTTAAAACTTTAAAATTTAAAAAAGTGAAAACGATTCTTGTAAAAATTCATTATTCATTGAAAAATCTTTTTTCTTAATAGTGTCCTTAATATATTTTATTTATAAAAGCAATCAAAAGCTTTTCTAGTTAAATAATGTCTTAGCCGTATTGCATTTTTATTTTATAATTCAGAGCAGATTTTCAGTAAATGGTGTTTCTGTTCTACAAAAAAAAAAAAAAGAAAAAGAAAAAGTGATTCAAATTCTTCAAGGAGTTCTGCTTTTAACTAATATAAATATTAAGGGGACAAATAAAAAAATTTTTTTACCATTATTTAAAAAAAGTAAAAAAAAAATTTCTAAAATAATTTAATTCATTTGTGAATAAGTCTTGAAAATTTAATTAAAATACAACAACTGATTTGCCACAAAAATGACACTAAAATTTCCTATACTAATTTATGGTCACCTGCTGATGGAAGAAAAAAAATTTGTAACTAAAATTTTGAAGTTTCTAAAAAGAGTTAAAAAAATATAAATTTAATAATCAAAAAATTCTTTGGTTTTTCCTAAGTTTGGGGCATTTTTCATCATGTATACTCATTTTTTTTTTAGTGAATCCTTGGAGGTATCTAGTTGATAGTTACTTCCTGTTTATTTTTAGATTTAAAATGCTTTAAGAAAACAAAAGGTCAGTCACATAAGAGGGAAATATACTTTTAGAAAAACAAAACAAAAAAAACACCCTTTTTCTGAGTGATACCTCAAGATGAAAGTGAAACAACATTTATGAAAAAAATACAAGAATAATTTGCTCTTTTAAAAAATATACACACAAAATTATTCATACTTACAAATGTATGTCTGAATTTTTTTGTTCATATTAAAAAGTACAATCTTCAGTAGCTTATTCATAGTACATAAAAACTCATATCACAGGAAACAGCCAACATAAAAACATACCCACATTATCACATAGATATTTTCTTACAATATAGGAAAGCAACATTAGCACACACACATTATCACATCCTGATATATCAACAGATACTAGGTTATTCTTCAGAGTGGATTCAACAAGACAGAGGCTTATCAACAGATCTTTTATGATTATTTTCTTTTTCACATTTGATCAAATGAAACATTTTGTTGGTATAGTTAAAACATTAACAATTAAGATCTAATTACAAACATGTAAAAAAATTAACATGGTGACAATTGTTTTATATTCCATATTAATTGTGATTGTTGAAAAAACAATCATTATTCATACAGCTTCATATTCACTTACTGCTTAAAGGAATTTTAAACTTTTCATTAGTTGCACTTGGACCAATTGACTTTATTTGTTAAATAAACAGAGATATATCTTTCTCCTCATTAAGTGGAGCTAACTTAAGTTATTCAAAAAATTAAAAAAAATTGACAGGTTTATAAAATTCTAGTTGTTTAATACCAATCAGAAGAGCTTTGTCAATAGATAAAAATGAAAAAAATATAACCAACAGTACTTGATTGAAGGGAGTAACAATAAAGAAATTGAAAGGTCCGACTTACAGATAAATCTGTACTTAAGTATAGGCAACAAACAAAATTGTTTTAAAAACTTAGAAAAGTTAGGAAAAAAAGTTAAATGAATTCTATCAAGACTGAGACTCACAGAAATGTAGACTAAGAAAAATTCAATTTAATGCATTTCTACACATTTTTACACATTCTATCCTGTAGTTAAGCCAGAACAATTACATCTGATGATATATATATTTTTATTCCTTTCCATTAATATTAATATGTTAAACCAAAAAAAAGTAATTTAGTTTTATGTTTTAATATCTTGACATCTACATTTTATACATGCAGAAAAAATCAAATTTATCAAATTTGCTGCCATCTTACTCAAGAAAGTTAAAAAAGGTGAACTTCTTGAATTTGAAGGATTTTGGTTCTAGAACACCAATTAAAGGGTTAGTTACATAAAAATGATTTTGATTTCTGTGGATTGATAATATAAAGAAAAATTATTAATATCAATATGAGTTGCACATATTACAAATAGTAATCATTAAAAAAGAACCTAAAATCAAAATGTGTTTAATGTAAGGAAAAAACAGTAATGAACCTCACTAAATTGAAACTAATTACAAATGATCAAAGTTCAGCCATCCTAATCTTTCTGCATTATTAAAGAAATTTAAAACAATTATATTTTTAATTTTTTACAAGATTTCTTTAGTGCTGTATTTTTTTTTCACTTTCATATGAAACAGTCATTTTTATTTTTTTATTTTTTGCTAACAACAAATCATTATAAATAATCACCCATTCAATATTGTAACAAAGTTATGAATTCCAATATAAATGATTTCTTTCCTTGGAGAAGAAAGATTTAAAACTTAAACTAAACAAAGATAATTAGCATATCTTTCTTGAGTTTAAAGTTTAAATCTTGTTTCTCCTAGAAAACAAGTTATTTGGGAATAATATAATAAAAACACAAAATATGGTTAAAGTTAGTCCAGACTGATTGTAAAGGAGTTAACACAATCTTTTTTATGTACCTAGTTTTTCCAGGATGTAGGCGATTGTGGCTCTCCACAACTACTTGTCTAGTGTTGCTCTCAGTAATTATTGACCATTCACCATCCCTCTTTGTTCCATTTCTACTATCCATTTGCACAAACTTTTTAAATCAGTTACTTGGTGTTTCCCCATACTTCTCTTGCTTTCAATATCTTGTGAATGTTAATTTCTATAGGCCCTCTTCCCTCATTTTCATCTGTTTCTTTCTGAAGTGTCCTTAATTTCCTTAACATGTCCTTGTTGCTCACATATTCTGTTCATAGTATTCTCAATTATTGGTAGAACCACATTTCTGTTGCCTCAAGTTGAAACATAAAATACTGACAAATTACAAAACAGATTTCATTATCAAGTGCTTTCTTAATAAGGACAAAAAATAATCCTAGCAATATCAATGAATGAATCTGCTGATATAAATATAAATTCCAGCTCAAATTGTTCAATCCATGTCCCTCTAAGTAATCAGACACAAATTAGGATGATAAAAAATAAAGGGGAAAAGTGTATGAGGTACCACATATAAAATCTACATTCATTTCTAACTGACTTGAAAAGGTTATGATGTATACTCCCTCCTGGGCAAGGTGGGGAAAGAAGAAAAATCCATGATGTAAGTTCTGCATCAGCTGACCTTTCCCAATTAGTAGTGATAACAGGTAGTTGGTAAGTATTAAAACACACCACCATTTACTTTCTAGATTACTGTAGTGGATGGGGAGTTGTAACAGGTCAAGTTCGAAAAGAATTAGGAAAAAATTTGTTTAACTGATCTTAGATTTTCATTGGCGGGGGGGGGGGGTCCAGTAGAAAAGCAAGAACAAAGGACAAACAGAATGAGAAAGGAGGAAGTGATGCAGATGAGATGAGAGTAAATATCTGGGCCAATATTCATAAAAAAGGTAAAGTCAAATATAATTGGACAGACTTATCAACACACACACACACACACACAGTCTTGTTTTAAGGTGAAAATTAAAAAAAAATATGTGAAAACAAATAAGTTTCAGAGACAGTTATTCAAAACCAAAAGGCTTATACATTTTAGGAGGATATCAATATGGGCAATAACTATTTATACAGTATGAAAAATTGTACATTTTATCTGCTTTTTTTTTTTTTCTTTTTTTTTTATTCATGTTCTATTAAGTTCAAGTTATGCCACAACTAAAATATAAAACAAGCAATAATACACAAAACATTAGGAAGTGTATACATTTATTATTGAAGGAGTTACATAATATTTGACAAACATGAATAAAAAAGTTTAGTGAGATGGATATAAATCATTATAAATTGGGTGAATATTTTAATTTATTTTACATCTTCACAGACACACTTGTATATCTAGCTTGATCCATACTTCAGGTAACATGCATCATTGCAATGCTGAGCCTAATCAGTGAAGGTTTATTCATATAAAAGTGTCTTGAACTTGTTCCACTAGGCCAAAAACAAAGGAGTTCAGTATTCAATTGAGGCAATTAATGAATACAAAGCAAGAAAGAGAGATGATCAGATTTCCAAGAAGCCGAATGTTACTAAACTTTGATAGTACAGACTGTAATAAAGAAATTCAGGTGCTACTTACGTATGTGATCTATATGCATGATTCTTCTTAAATACGAGATCTACCGTAAAGAAAATTATCTACATGTGTAACTTTATTGCATTTCTGAATGTTGATCAAACTGCTTACAGACAGTAATAGTATTAGTTAAAATAATAATTTCATTGAGATTTTTTTTATCATATGGCATTATTTGTTTAGTATATTATTACAGTATATTAAATAAAAACTACTACTTTTCTTGTCTTATTCCGTATATATCTATTTTTAATGTATACTGTAATGTAGAGAATTTTTTCAACTTGTAGATCACATACTTTATTGATGCATTGTTTGGGTAGATCATACTTGGAAGGTAGATCACATACTTAGGAAGCACCAAAATTCAAAACAGGTGGTTATGCAAAAGTTTTCTGTGAATTGGTCACACTTAAAGTATTAACAAGACATGTGGGCAAGATAATTGGGTATGTTAATAAAGATACACAGATAATGTGGAAAGATTTGAGTAATTATTTGAACTCCTATGTCACAAATGTTAAAGTACACAAATAAAATATTGCACAGCATGTGGCCAAAAAGAAGACACCTTTATTGCACCCAATGCACTAGAAAACTACAGGGGGTCTCTATTTTATTGTTATTTTATTGTTCCATGATGGCAGATGGTGGTTGTGGTATGACAGTAAAGGTTAAACCTTACAAATAACTCAACATTTTTTACCTTGTTATGGAAAGCAGTTGGATGAGATTTTGAAAAATAACATCTGATATGAAGATATGTACAAAGTAGAGAGGTCTTACTGAATATCTCCATGCAGAAAACATCGTGGCCATTGACATTCATCAACATTTGCTGAACATTTATGGAGACAAAATTTGATGTGATCACAGTAGGTAATACATTTCAGCAATGATGACAGTATCTCGTGTTTGCCACATACTAAACATATGCCAAAGCTTGTGACAGAATTGATAGAAGCAATTCATGGTCTTTGCAATCAGCTGATCTAAATTGTATTGAAAAACAGGAATGAAAAATTAATGTTAGAAAAGAAATACCAAGAATATATTAGAATTTCAGCCAAGAAGAATAAGGGAAAATGTCTGTTGAAACTTGCTAAGTGTTCACAATGGATTATTGATCTTCAATTGTTCATGGAATGTTGTTATCTACTAAGTGCTTTACAAATATTATTTTCTAATCCCTTCACTAATAAATATTATTTATATTTTGTATATATCATTGTCTATCTTAGTTGATCAATATGAAATCATAGGCTGAAACATTCCTGTTTTCATAGCACCTCACTGCATATGCTTGGAAAAGTATTTACATACATACATATAGAAATGTATATCCACTTCATAAGTAAAATATAAAATGAAAGGTTTCATTGATAGTGTACCATTTGTAAAAAGTTCTTTGAAAGCTGTAAGTAAAAATAAACTAAACCCAACACACGCGCAAAGAAAGCAACTGTCATTTTAAACCATGAAAGTGAACTTATAAAAAAATTCATCTTCCATTATAAAAGTTATTTTAAACTTTTTCAGACATTAACATAAAAATGGCAACAAATTTCAGGTCATTCAAAATACCATGAGTCTACATTAATCTGAAATAATTGAGAGAAATCTTTGAAAAACCTGCAAGTTTCCTTGGCCTTTTAATTACAAAAGAGACAAGAGCAAATTATTTAATCATTTACTGTTGTTGTTACTTTCTGGACTAATCCATAGATAAATGTCAAGACCATAGGTTACATTTAAATCTTGAAGTAATGTTTTATGCAAATGAGAAATTAATGAAATCATTTTTAAGCAACTCAAAAAAAACATCCATCCAAACAGAAACAATAAACTTGTTTTTGTAACTTTTCAAATCTTTAAGAGAAAAAGTATCAGGAGAAATGGCTGTCAACAAAAATGAAAAGTCATTAAATAATTTTACTTTTAGTTTATTTGTAAAAAGTGAGAAAGGAGAAACTATGTTTTTTATTCAATTTATATTGTAGTAAGTGAATAAAAAATATGTGCATTTGATCTGATGTAAAAATTTCTAAAATTGTACATTAATTATGGAATAGGAACAACAGCATGGTACTTGGATTTGAACACTCTACTTGGCTAAGAAATCAAAAAATAAAAGTAAAATGGGGAACATAAAAATGCTAACAGTAGAAATCAAAAATTAATTCAGTTGTTAGAGAGGAAACACATTCACAATATTTGCTAAGTATTACTATTACATAAACAAATGATAATACAAAGATATCAGCTCAAATTAATATTTAAATCAGTTTATAAACAAATTTAATTTGTTATTAAAACAATCAGTTCAAGAATAGCAATACCATGTCTTCACCACATAGGCAGAGCAGCCACAAGAAAGCCACTTTTTAAATCAGGTACTATTCACCATAGACAACAACAGGCATTGGAGATGGACAGACTTTAAAAGAGATTTGATAAACTGTTAGCTTTTCAGATGAATTCTTGTTTACTTGGTTTTCATAAAAGCAAAGTGGGTATGGATCTGGAGATTACCTTTCAAAGTATTTTGTTAGAACTGTCAGCAATCTGCTGTGAAGCATGGCATATTTTCTGCAAATAGTGTAGAGAGCAATTTGAAACACTACTTGTTCAATGTTTATGGAGTGTTTGAAGAATAGCAATTCAAAAAGTGCATATCTGTTCTGTTATTTGGACTTTTTTGATATTTACAGATGATTATTTTAATGAAATTTGAATTGTTTTTATAGAGAATAGTTTCATATAATATAACAATAGCAGTTCAAAAATGCATAAAACTACTCTTACAGTTAATTTGGGAGATTTTTTCTGATAGTTTTTTTAGGATACTGTCAAAAAACATCTGTTTATCTGAATAAAATCATGTGCAATTATTTGTCTCTGTATATGAAGGTTAATATTTATTAAAAGAAATAAAGAGAGATTTTATTCCTAAACAATTTCTAGATAGATTAAAATTTGTATTTTTTTTACAAATATTTTTATGAACTGTAAGGAAAAATTAACTTATACTCTACTTAAGAAACTGGAGATGTAATCTAGGTGGATTATATAGCGAATTTCTGTGGGTGAAAACTGGGTGCAGGAGAGCTGAGAATCAAATCATGGCTGAGCAGGGTAGACTCTTTTGTTGTTGTTGCTGCTGTTGACAGTTTTTCTTTCCACATGTGAGCCAGGTGATTCTGGATCTTTCTGCATGACTATGTTGTAAGATCACAATAGTGAACATTTACACAAAAATGGATAAACAAAGGCTTATTCTGACTTAATTTCTGGAAAGAGGAGTTATTTTCTCCGCTGTTATGCCCACTGACCTTCATCTGGTGTATGTCAATTTGTATGACCTACAGTGAATTTCAAACTGAACCCTTTACTTAATCCACATGTGTAGATTGTTCTTGTTCCACTACCCATGTCAAGGGATATCTTGCCTAATTGTTATTTAGAATTACTGCTTGCCCATTTGCACTGAGTTCAAGTATATACTACCTACCCCAGGGATTGAAATCAAAACTACTATATCACAAAATTCACAAACCAATGCTTTTATCTACCAGGCTATTGTTCCATGGGACAATTCTGTACAGAAAACTTGGGGCCTTGAACCAAACTGCCTGCTGATGAATGCTGCATGTCATACTTGACTTCACTCATTAAACCTCCTTTTGTTACAGCTGCTGTTGGAGATTTGTTGTTATTTGTCTATCTTTTTCTATCAGTGACTCTCATATTGTATTTATTTCTATACTAAACAAACTAAAGAAGTCCTCATAGACCAGCATATGTGCTGATTCTTTAAGATGTTTAACTTACTGGTGTTCCTACCTATCCAGTATTTTCACTTCATTCCACACTGGTTAATGATTAACTCTTCCCCTCCATACATGATCAGCAATTCCTGATTTCATTGTTTCTTGCATCATGGTTTTTGGATGTTCCCACAGCCTTACTTTTAATGGGCAGGCTAGTTTCACCGTCATATTCTTTGTCACAACCACAAGGAATAACTGAGCAGTACAAAATAACAACTAGATGAGACATCTCTCAACATGGGCAATGCAATGGGAATAATTTACACTATTTACATTTTAAGATATTTTTATGTTTATAGGTTTTTTTTTTGTTTTTTTTTTATAGATACAAATATTTAAGTAAATGCTGTTTATAATAAACAGTATTAATGGCATTTACCGGCCTGAATGTTCGAGAAATTTTCATAGAAAATATGCATCCTCCGACAGGAATCGAACTTGTATCCTACATAGAACCGTCATATAGCCTGACATGCTTTACTGATTTAGCCACAAGGGAGTGTTTCAGTTAGCAAGGTCAAGTTTACTCTTTTTTAAACAGAGCATTTACTTAAATATTTGAATCAATAAAAAAAGAACATATAAGCATAAAAATGTCTTAAAATAATTGTCAGACTTTGACCATTTCACTATTTACATTGTTCAGACAATTGTCCTCATCTTTTTACTGCCGCCATATTCATGATGTTTCAGCCATTGTACGCTCTAGCCTACTTCAGGTGATATATACTTAGACATGATAACTCCAGTTGAGGAGATTGCCTTGAAGATCCCAAAGGCCCAAACAGATGAGTTAAGAAAATTAGACAAGTAATAGAAAAGACCAAGCCACCTAAATCCAATATCACAAGGGAAGAAAGGTTGTGATATTAGTATCATCATACTGCTTGTTGGACAAATTGGAATACTCTGAGAAAGTGGTAAGCCTCGTTGGGGGATGGTAGCTATAACAAGGTGCTAAAAGACTGAAAGGAAGCTGTCATAAATCTCATAATAACAAGGACTGCCTTCCACTGAATCAACAGTTGACTCAATGTTACAGCAAACTGGCACATATATATGGTGTCCCAAAGATTCCCAAATTTGGTATTCCACCGAGACCTATATTCAGCTGCATGGCTTGGCATGCTACCTGCTGAGCAGATTCCTAGTGATATACACCCACTAACAGGAAAGTCTTTGTCATATGTTCCACTTTGTGGAATCAATCTCATCCATGGCAAATGGAGGTAAGCTTGGATGTGGTGAGCCAGTTCACCAAACTTCCTACCAATGAAACAGTGCCAGTGGTTCAAAACCCATTGAAATCAAACCTCACCCTTGTAAAATGTACTAGCATTCCAACAGATAATCTGATGGAAATGTTGACATTCTGTGTACAAACAACATTCTTCCAACTAGAGTTTGACATCTACCAATAAAAGGAAAGCTTGGCTGTGGGTTCATCATGGTTACCAGTGTTGACAAACATATGGAATACTTCAAGGAAATGGTTATAGGAATGGCACCACTCCAGCCAACAGTATGGCTGATATATGTAGATGATACCTTCATACTCTGGCCTCACCTTACTGCTAAACTTGATAAGATCTTTGATATCACCCACCACCACTTTCACAACAGACTATTCCTGTTAATGATTGACTGCAGACTTGGGTGAATAGCCATATAGTGGGAGATTAGAACAGAGATGAGAGCCTCAGTTGCAAAAGTTTTTTTTAAATTTTAATTAGAATAATTTATTAAATTTTAAATCTTAAAATTCTGTATTAATTTTATCCTTTTAGATGACATTATTATTAAGTAAAAACTATATTTACTAATAATAAATGGAGAAGCTTAGTGAAAATCATCAAGCACCAATGTTTTTAAAAGAATTCTGAACTTTTTGTATGTGTATAAACATGCCAATTTTTATAGATACGGGCACCCATATACAACATTATCAGAAAATAAGAATGATAACTATAGTAAATTTAAAGCCAGAAAGTATCTAAAATTCAATAAAACATTAGTTTACGGAGAATATTTCTTGAAGCACTTAAAAATTATATATAAAAATTGCTCACATTATATTCAATTATTTTTTTAAATTTATTTTTTAAAGTCCCCATTGAATAACATTAGATAAACATCAATCTGTTATCTGTGGTGAACAATTATATAGAAGTGAATGAGTCAGAGTGGCTTGTATCTGGTGCAAGGGAAAATAAGTTCCTTATCTCAGTACATGACATGTAGCAGTGACGTTTTGTTCCTTTGAAAATGGCATGAATATCCCCATCCACTTTAGATTATTCCGGAAGTGTATGGTTCTGTAACATTGGCTTTTATACAGCTTAACGTGGTTTGACCAATAGCAATTCGCCTGCTGATTGGTCAGACTAAAGGATGACATTCGACTGTATGACTGAAGATGAAGCCAAGAATGTTGATTTGTCAGTTGGCTGTGGTTTTGGCATAATAAAAGAGGGCTGAAGCAGTGAGAAGGATGTAGCGATTTTTAAGTCAGTGACGTGTGTGAATTTGAGAACATTGCCTCGAGAATACTCAAATTCAATGGGGCTGCTGTCAATCTACCAATTGTAGAATGGGTCAAGAACATAGAGTTGCTTTGCAAACTCTGCAAGATGAAGAAAATTGAGTGGATACTGTCACTGTGCTTGCGAGCCATGGCTCTTGCTGTGTACCGGCAGCTGACTAAGAAGCAGAGGTCAGATGCAAAGCAGATTAAGCAGGCCTTTATAGCTGCGATAGCAGTGGATTTATTCAATGCTTTTGATCAGTTTGTGTCATGATGATTTCATCCAGAGGAAACCGTAGATGAATTTTTAGCAATTGCCTGAGCAATGGAAGGCATGTGCATTCATTTCTGGACTGCCATAACAAGTCAAGCAACTTCTCTGGGCATCATCCAGAATGGACAGCATGACTTTGGACCAGCTTTTGACTTGGGCTCAGGCTGTTATGACCAATACCAAGGAGCCCAAGTTGGTCGCCACATCCACTCAACAAACGCATAATGATGCTAGTATCTTGAAGGGCAGCAACATTTGTTTTAAGTGCTCTGGTCCCAACCACCTAGCCAAGGACTACAAGCAAGGCTACTTAGAGAGGACAGCCACCTGGTCATGAAGATTACATTGTTCTTGGTGTAATGGGGTCGTTCACATCTCATCGGAGTGCCAGGGAAAACAGCTCCGGGGAACAGATGTCAATGGCAGTCTTCTTCCCAAGCAAATAAAGAACAAGGTGCTGCCTATTATTGAGGTGTTTGTAGATGGAAAGAAGTGTATGGTCCTAGTTCACACTGGCTGCTCATGGACATTGGTGAGCAAATGCGCATTCTGCCATTAGCGACAAAAGTCCTAACTGCTGACAGTAAGGTTGTAACCCTGCCATGGACCAGGCAGTATTACACTGAACATTGTTCATGCTCAATCCATGCGCATTGATGCCCTAATGTGGCTTGGCTGTGCTCAGATGGAGATGCTAAGCACATCAATTTGGCTGAGCTAGACATGACAATAAAGGGTATCAATTTGGCTCTTTGATGGCAGGTGTTGAAATTACATCTCTTTACTGATTCTGCATGTGTCCACTACTGGATTTCAAACACCCTAACTGGTAGGGCAGGAATAAGTACAAAGGTATCTGGTGAAATGCTAGTGTGGAGATGGCTGGACATACTTTGCAAGCATGTGGATGAATACAGCTTGATGGTAGACATAACACTAGTCAAGTCCAATCTGAATTGGGTGGACTGTCTCACCAGGGTGCCATAGAGGTGGTTAAAACTACACAAAGAGGGAACTGAGCCAGTACAGTCAGTGTGTGCCACTATGAAGACCAAGTTGGATGCAAATCAGGTGGCTAATATCCAGTGACAAACTGGACATCTGAGCATAAAAAGGACCTTTTACTTTGTCAGGTTAGTAGACTCTTCAGTATTGGCAGAATTTATAAAGTCGGTTGTCAAGGAATGTGAACCTTGCCAATCCATTGACCCGGCACTAGTGCATTGGCAAAAAGGAAAGCTGAATGTAAGAGACAACTGTAGCAGGTTAGCAATGGATATTGCCCAATATGGTTGTAGACATTTTCCAACGATCATTGATTTCAAGGACTTTTTGAGTAATTGGGGCATACGTTTGGAATTCCGATGTGCCTATGCATTCTTGGGGATGACATATAAAAAAAGTCATTGAAACATCAAAACATTGCAGTCAGAAAGCAGTCTTCTATACCAGAGGTAGTCTACTGGTATAACATCATGCTTAAAGATAACCACTAATCTACAATTGCACCAGTTGATGTGTTTCATAGGTATCATACCCAAATACGGGGCATTGATGCCATGCTCCCTAAAGAACCTCAGGATACTTGAGAAGCATATAAAGTGAGAGACGTTTGGGCAAAAACTCCTCATGAAAGGTGCACAACTAAGTTTAGAATAGGAGACCTAGCAGACCTAGCAAAAGAGACCTGCTACTGATTGTAGTTTTTGCAATCAGATGATTTGCGGGGAGTGTGGTGAACAATTGTGTAGAAGTAAGCAAATTAGTGTGGCTTGTATCTGGTGCAAAGGAAAATAAGTTCCTTACCTCAATACATGACACACAGCAGCAATCTTTTGTTGCTTTGAAAATGGCATGAATCTCCACCCCACCCATTAGATTATTCTGGAAGTGTATGATTTTGTAATGTTGGCTTTTATACAACTTAGCGTGGTTCAATCAATAACAATTTGTGTGCTGATTGGTCAGACATTTGACTGTGTGACTGAAGATGAAATGAAGAATGCCGATTGGTCACTCGACTGTGGTTTTGGAATAATAAAAGAGGGCTGAAGCAGTGAGAATGGTGTAGCGATTTTTATGTTGGTGACGTGTGAATTCAAGAATGGTGTCTTGAGAAGGAGCAATTGGTGTTGTACTAGTGGCATTGGAGGAATAGAACCTCATTTAACTACATTATCAAACTTTCAAATATGTCAACAGCTTAAATAACAGCTACTGCTATGTTAAAAAAATGCATTTCTGTGATTTTTTTAAGCTTAAAGTAAATAATATTTGATTCAAATCAGATTAATTATACTTTAAATCAGCTAATATTCCTCAAATAAAGTTTCAGAAAAGTATATTTAATGTTTGGATGACTTTTTAATAAAAAGAATTACATTGTGATGAAAGAACTAAAAAAGGGCACTAATCAGCTATTTCAGAGAAAAAATTCTTCCAGTCAATTTAAATTGGTTTTGAAATAGAGCAAAGTATTTTGCTCATTGGATATATTAAATTTAATGTATTAGACTGAAATTAAAACTAAATTAAAAACTTGAAGGATTTTTCATTTTTAAAACTTCATTTTAAATCTTATGTGGTGGTACCTAATTTATGGTAAAAATGCACATATTTTGGTTACCTTTATAGTAAATTTAAAACCAAAGTATTTAAAATTCATTAATAAAACTTTGCAGAGAATATTTTCCTAATTTTTTAAGATAAATTACGGAGTATTTAAAAATTATATAAAAAAGATGCTCACATTATATTCGTCAATATTTTTTTTTACAGATATATCCAATATTATTAATATTCCTCAATTAATGTTTCTGAAAATTATATTTTACTTTTTGGAAATTTTTTAATAAAAAGGATTAAATTCTGATGAAAGATATTTAAAAATGGTGCTAAAATCAACAATTTCAAAACAATTCTTCCAGTCAAATTAAATTAGTCTTGAAATAAAGCAAAGTATTTTTTTGCTTATCAGAATTATTAAGTTTGGAATTATAACTAAAATAAAAGCTTTAATAAGGATTTCCCCTTTTTAAAACTTCATTTTCTGTGCTAGTCAGTCAGTTATGTGCCATGTGTGATACACGCTTAAGCGATCATGTATCTTTCGATACATGACTGATGAGGCAGATTTTTTTCCTGCAGTAGGTTACCATTTCTTACTGCAGTACGCCAGTTGCCATCCAAGGCTATAGAACCCGGTTTGTCCTGCTATTTACTCATAGCTGGGTGGAGAAGAGGAGGATTCATGCCTTTTAGTACATAAGTGAATGTAATGGATTCAACTGGAATTCAATCTGAGCAGCTATCCATTACTCCACCGTGCCTCCCGTGGAGGTACATTTTGTGAAAAAAAGAAAGATATTGAAGAAAATTTAAAATCAATCTTAAATCGCTTTTAATTTTTTGAAATGTAGAAATATAATTTGAACACTTTTGCATTTACCAAGACTAAGAGAAATCAAATCGATTGAAAATTTAATCAGAAAATAAAACTAGAGAGAATATTGTTTTGTTTCTATTCGAATGTTTTACTTTTAATTACTTTTTATTTTAATAAATTATTCTGTAAACTTAGTCGTGAAAAAAAATCATTGATATTTTTTAAAAAGATTTTAATTTTTATCTATTCTTGTGGAGAAATCGGAATTCTTGTTTTTAATTGAGAAAATATAAACGTTTAACAAGGAAATTTCAACATGTGTTTACTGCCACAAATAATCAGTGAAGAAATATACCCATTTTTTTAATCATATCTTGTATGCAAGCGCAAGGATGGTCGTCATTATCCTGCTTTCTTTTTAACCAATTTTTATACAGTAAAAAAATAAAAAGGCAGAAAACGGTGAATGATGTTATTTTGTTCCCAACTAAATTAATTCCATAAAATTTTGTCATTAAAAGGAAATAAGAAATAGCAAATATTTTTATATTATTATCCTTAATAAACGTTTACATTAAAAATGTATAAATAAACTTTGGTTTCTCTTAATGAAGCGAAATGTTTTTTGTGTATTTCTTTCTAAAGTATTTTAAAGTTCGCGCGATTGTGCCAAATGTTTTCTTTTTTCAATGAGAAAAGCTTTCTGGGGAAACACCGCCGTAATATTTAGAGTCGAAATAAAAAAAAATCTGGGTAGTGATCTTGATCTTAAGTATGCACAAAGATAATGTCGAAAACATGGAAACTGCTTCATTATCATAAAGTAAATATAAACCAGTAAAATTAATTGCACTTTAATACACAAATAAACTGCTCTGCAATAGACAATAAGTCTGACTCCGAAAGAAAAACTTAAGTGACCATACAGATTAGGTTTTAAAAACTTTTTTTATCAGATTATGAAACATTTTACATCTTTTTAAAGAGAATTGTAAAGCATCTTACTTTAAATACATTTACATCTTTGATATTTCCATCGATATAAACAAAAGATCTCGTTCTCAAGTAGTTCGGTGTGTAACGATGACAAAGCAAAATGCGAATCCTATCACGAACATCGACAAATTAAAGGAAAAAGAAGTAATTTTAAAATATTATTTTATCTGGAACTTAAGATAGTAACGAAATTTTTATAAATATGCTTTTTACAATTAAAGTTTTCCAGAAAAACCTTGATAAGTTACAAAAATTTGTTAATAGCACTCACCATAATGTAGGCCTGACGTAGAAGTTGAGATGGATGGCTACTTCCGGTTCCGAGTCGTGACGTCATCAAGCAAGAGAAGGAGTGGGGGGGTTAATTAAAGCAGTTTACTTTTCTCCTTAACAGGCGTGACTTACGTTTATCTAAATGGCAAGTGTGCATTTTTAGACCATTTTCCGACTGTTCGGAAAACAAAAAACAAAATAAAATTTCTTAGCCTCCAAAGAAGTCACTGTACGCATGTTCTCTTGACTCGGACAATCTTTTACTGAAAAGAGTGCGCGCACTATCTGTTAATTTTCCCGCATAAATGGATTCTTATTAAAAAGAAAGAGAAAAAGAAGTTTGTTGCTTGTTCTCGCCTAAAAACTTTTTAAGCGTGTGCGCTTCAACAGAAGAAAGTTAACAACTTTTGAACTCTCATTGATTGTTTTTTCTGTGTATGGACGGCATGAAGGTATTTTAAAAAGAAAAAAATATCCTTGAGAATTTATTTCAAACCGTAAAAAAGTTTAAAATATTTTTTTATACTAACTTACTTTTTGCGACGATATTTAAAAATAAACCTGTTGTGGACATTTATCCATACACAACTCTGACAATGTTCAAGTCAAAGTGTGACTGTCGTTCATGGAATTTACACTTTTGGAACACTGTTTTTACAAAATTATTATTGATTTTACCAATTGTGACCATTTCATATGCTGAAAATTCGAGCGGTAAGTACAGAGAAAACTTTCAATTTCCTTAAGCAAATTGGAAAGTAAAATTTAACTTTGTTTATATAAAAATATTAAAATCTGTTTTTAGTTTATCTTTATTGTAAAAAAAAAAAAGTATAACTGAAAATAAGTTTTTTTTAATTTTTTTAGCTAACTAGAAATATTGATAAAATAATTAACATTTTCCTTTTTTTATAAAATAAAAAGAAAGATGAACTTTAGTTTGAATGGTTAACTTCAATTATGCAATAATTAAATACTTGAAGTTAAAAAAAAAAAAAACTAACTTTTTTAATCGTGTACATAATTTAGAAAAAAAAATAACGTAAAAAAAACAAAACCTGATCATTGTCAGGTGTCACAGCATCCGCACGCACTACGTAGAAATTGGTATTTTCCTAAACGTTGCTAATGACAACGTCACGGGAGTCTTGATGTATGTATTTTTGGTATGTATGGCATTAGGTGACGGAGGTATGAAGTGAGTTAGGGTTTTAAGCCTTAAAACCAGCTGACGACTATCCATATTTTCCTATTTTGGTTTTATCGTCAAATTATTTTTTTTCAACGCCTATAAATGTTGACAAAAAGGTCGACTTCGCTATACACAACTATTTACTTACTTTTTCTTCTTTAAAAAAAAAAAAAAGTTTGTAGTTTTCAAAAATTTCTTCCTGAAATAAGTAGATTAAGAGAAGATTGTATGACTCCTACGTCTACTAGTCTTTTTTTAATTATTGAATTTTTGTTTTGTTTTAAGAAACTCTACGAATTGTGAAAATGAAAAACAAAAAAGATTTATTCAGAAGTATGGATTTTAATAAGTTAAAATTTAAAAATTATAAACATGTTAATTTTCGGATGCAATTTTTTTTCTTCAATAAATGGTTTCCGTTTAGTGTTCGCCGTTCACTCATTGGTTATATTTTTTTTTAATTTAAACTAAACTTAAAAATTTCTCGTTTCTTATGGCTGTCACTCACTATTTGTTGACATTAAAACTCATTTCGACATGAACTTTATACTCTTCGCATGAAATCGATCATATTACCTTATTATTCGATTTTTTTTATTTCGAAAAGTTTCTTTTTGCTCTTTTATTCTAATTGACAAATACATTTTTTAAAAATCATACCTTTTTCATTCGTGACAATTCTATTCAAGACCTCCTTGTTTATGAGTATCATCAAAAAATTCAAATGTTTTCTTTTGATTTCACTTGGATATTGTAAAATAAAAATGTTTCGCAAATCATCAGATTTTTACAGAAAAATTAAAATCTATGAAAAACCGTATGAACTCTTAAATTTCCATTCAGAATTTATGATATACCATTTCATGAGCTTGTTATGAAGAGGTGATTTTTTTAAAAATTGATTGATTCTTGGATTCTAAAATCAAACAAACTGTAGTGTAAATAAATAAACAAATTAAAAACTTCAAATTAAAAAAAAAAAAAACAAGAAAAACGAAAAACCTATCTCTGCCCCCACCCTCTCGTTCTGGCCACATTAACCAGAAAAGGAGAAAAATTAAAGTCGAAATGTATCTGTTGCTTTTCACATACGATCTCAATTCTCAACTTTATTAGTGAAAACAAATTTTATTTCAAGAGTCATTGATTTCTTTCTATTTACAATTATTGAAGTATTATTTGAAAAAACTTAAATTTGGTTAACATTGCAAATTGCGAACGATGATTCATTTTTTTTTTTTTTTTTTTTTTTTAGTAACAATCCCTAGTTTTCTCTTAATTCAGAAAATACACTTTCTATTTTTCAACTTTTATTTTGTTTAAAAAAAATAGATTAAAACTGTAGATATTTGGATTCCTTAAGTCTTTTATTTTATTTATTTTTTCTCTTGAAAAATAACTCGATTGGAATGAGCTCTTCTTGACAATTCCTTAAATCAGATATCTAAGAAAAACTAAATGCTCAGAAAACACTTGTTGCTGATATACACGGGGACAGCTGCTTTGCGTGAAGAAGATTGAAGAATCTCAAAATAAATCAGATACAATTGAATTTGCTCAATGTTCTAAAATGAAAGAGTCTTCATTTATTCAATATTGTACATAAAAAAAATGCTACAAAATAAATAAAAAATAATAAAAGTATATTTTTGCCTTTCTTGAATTTTTTTTCTTAGTAGGTAAAAAAAACCCCGACACCACAGCGACTCTTCTTAATTTATAAATCAATGGAATACCCACCTCAAATTCTAAGTCGAGACCTTTACTACACTACATTACAACAGTTGTTCACACTCATCCATGGACTTTTTTTTTTTTTTTTTTTTTTTTAAAACTTTAACTTTCTTTATTGGCTGGATGAGGTTACTAAATTTATAGTACCTCTTCTTGAGGGTTTTACTTTTTTTATTTCTCTATTCTCTCTAGTCTAGTAATAATAACTTTCTAACAATTTTTGGGGACAGGGGGGTTTTACCGAAAGGCAATTGTTTTTCATGAAATTCTTGGATTCTCTTTAAAAGATAAATTTAATAAACAGACAAAAAGTAATCTTGTGAAAACCACCCAAGCAAATATTTTTTAATCTGTGTTAGTGTTACTGTTATTTTTATTTTTGTTGTATTTACTTATCTATGCTTTTTTCCCTTTTTACATTTAAAGAGCGATTAATCATTTTTTATTTTTGTTATCCAAAAAAAAAAAAATAAATAAATTAAACTTTTCTTTTTTTTTTACGGTGCAAAGCCAGTTTGTTTTAAATAAAATTCTGTTGCAATTAATAATGAATGGAATGTATCGGTTTTTAATTCACTTACTCAGTTCGTCTCAAAATGGTTTAAAAATTTAAATAAAAAACAATCTCTTCTAGTTTTACCTGCTATTTTCTGTTTTACTTTTTTTAGTCAATTATTGTGATTGAATAATGTTGTTTTTAATCGTCTTATAGAGAAAGGAAGTTCGTACACTATTTTACTAAACTTTTAGTTACTAAAAGTTTAGTTTAAAAGTTTAGTAAAATGTACGAACTAAAATTTAGTAAATGTCAGTCCGGACATTTTGATTTGACTGACCACGACCCATTGCAAAGTTTCATATTTCCCATTTTTAAGTGAAAGATTTTTGAATTTACTAAAACCGACTGTGACTGGTTACAAATTCTTTTATAACGTCTGATCTTGATATTTTTCAAACTTTGTCTTTTTAAAAAAAATTATTTTGGCGCCTTTTCTATATAATTTATAAACAAACCGACACACGCCAGAGGGAATAACAGTAACACCCACCCATGCATGTAGATTTTAAGTAAATTGCCCATATAACTGTACTTGACAAATACAACATGAATCCCTAGTTAGTTTTTAAGTTTTAACTACTCAGTAAAAATTTAGAAAATATTTTTTTAACTTAAGTAATTTAACATTTCATTGTATTTAGGTACTTTGGCTTACTTACAAAGACGTTGAGGAAATGTTAGAAAATTACCAATAAATTTTAAATTTGCTGTAGTTACCGCTCTTATTTTCTAATAATGTCAATTGTGGACATCCGTAGTCACAAAAATCGGCACGTTTACACACACAAAAATATCCAAAATTCTTTTTAAAGTGGGTATCCCTGCATTAAGCTCTTCCATTCGTGATGAGTGAATATAGCTTTTAGTACGTATTTAACAGTGTTACCTACTTGGGACAAATTAATACAAAATTTTAAAAGATAAAACTATAAATTAACCACATTTATTGTTAAAAAATGAAAACAATTCTGAATTCTTGCAAGAATTCATTAATCAAAAAACTTTTTTTTCTCAAGACTGTGGTGTCCACAATTATATCTTATTCTTAGTTTTACAAAAAGACTGATGATTTAAATTTTCCAAGGACTTGTCCTTATAACTAATTAAGCACTACAAAAATTAATTTCTTGAAATTTCATAAGTGGGTGGTGGGTGTGTATTGGATGAACACACACAATTATTGTTTCGTGGGTTTTAGGGAGACCGTAAAGTTTTTGGGTGTTCTAGAGTGATAAAAAAAAATCATGGGTGTGTACCATGATTTGTTTTCATTTATAATTAGTTTCTTGATCTCCTTGTTTAATTTTTGTGTTTCAGTAATAATAATTATCTTCTGTTCATTTATTTTTTTCGTCATTGAGTATTTAATATAATTTTTTTCTACGTCTTCTTGTTCATGGTCACAATCCCACACATACGAAAAAATAAACAAAATAATTACCGAAACATAAAAATTTAACAAAGATCAGGAAACTAATTAAAAATGAAAGCAAATCATGGGGAGGACACGTAGAATATTTCAAAATTTCTCTAAAACCCACAAAACGGGTATCACCTTGTGCCCCCCTCCCCAACACACACACTGGTGAAGGCCATGACATATATGTTTTACAAAAACCAAAAGAAACACATTTCAAAAATAATTTGATTCATTTGTGAAAAACTTTAATTAAAATTTTAATTCAAATCCAACAATTATCTTTCTTTTTTTCTTCAAATCAATATTTTTTCTGTCACAAACAGGCGTTAAAATTTCCTATTCTAGTTTATCCAACGAAAAAAAGAGGATTAAAAAAAAATTAATAATAAAAAATACTTTGCTCTTAAGAATAACATGCACGTTTTGGTGATAAAACTATTGGGGTATTTTTGCATTATGTACAGACAGAGTATGCTCATTTTTTTAGAAAATCTTTGGAGGTATCTTAGTAGTCTCAAATTTTGAGATCACCTTAAGAAAAAGTTATACTGTAAGTGTAACTACTGTAATGATTACAGTAGTTACACTTACAGTATAACAGTGTAATCGAACACCTACTCAAATATGAGTACCCACTAAAAAGTGATTTTTTTTTTTTTTCATGTGTATGTATGTATGTATGTATGTATGTAGTGTGTGTGAATATATGCATGAATAAATGATCTTAAATTATCTCTCAGATTATCCATGGAATAGATCTTCCCTTTTGAAATTTGTTTGTCAAAGTGTACTGTTTATTTAAAAAGAAAAATGTGAATCCAATTGAAATGTTTTAAAATTTTAATTAAAGATAATACTGCTAGCTAGCAGATGCTAAAAAGTTCATTTGCAGGTCATATCTGTTTGTGGGAGGGGACTTTTACTTATTTAAAAAAATCTCAGCACCTGCTGGTTTTTACTGGCCTATCCCAAGGGATAGGAAAGACAGGAACCTTTCTCTTTAAACCTTAGCCATGAGGAAGACTTTAAATGTCATGAGTAACATTTTGTAAAATTATTTTTAAGATCAAGATTAATTAAAAATTAAAAAAAGGAAAATTAACAAAATTAGAAGTTATTTTTGTATTTGTTTTAAAAATGTATCAGTTGGCAAACAAACTTTTGTGTACTTTAAAGTTGACAATTCTGTTGAGGATCTGAAAGCAATTGAGAAAGTCTACTTTAGAAAAACAATTATATATGGGTATTAAAAGCTTTTTAAATAACCAAACTTTATAAATTGATTATGATTTGTTAAATTAATGTGAAATTCCAAAGCCTATAGGAAAGAGAAAAAAAATCACTAAAAACTCTTCCAGGTCAACAAAAAAAAAATTTAATCTCTGCATTGTTCTAATTCAAATTTGAACTTAATTTTGTTACCTTGTAATAATCTTAACATTTGAAATTTGAACAAAATGAAACTTGGTCTCATCAAATGATTTTTGGTTCATACATTTAGTCATTAGTGTAGAGTGTTTATGTTGTTAAAATAAACTTTATTTTTAGCCTCTAAATATTGTCCTATGATTAGTTTGCTTTTGTGGAAGTTTTTGTCTTTGAAGACAAATTTTAAGATGCCCTCAATGGATTGGGTCACTGGTGGGCTTTATTTTATTTCATAATATTTGATGCAAATTTTGAATTTTTGGAAAACTGGTTGTTTTGGATTTAATACTTGAGATTGAATATAGTTCTATGGTCTTTTTATGACTGCCATTCATTATGAGAAGCACCTAAAGCAAACCCCATTTCCTTTTCTGTTTCCAAGTTTATCTGAAACTTGGAAAGGTAATTTAAATTTTTCTTAAGGAAAACTGTTAGAATAAATTTTTTTTCTGTATAAATGAATTGTCTAATGGTCAAATATTTTAAAATTTCCTTGGTTTAGACAATCATTTAGCTATTTTCTCATTTTGTCACTCATCTTGTGTTTGTAGGAGAGAGAGTCAATATGTCTGGAGACTGACATGTAGTTATAATCTAAATTTCGATTTTAAATTTTCATTGTATAACGTTTAATCTGATTAATATTCACCACTTAATTGAGTACTTTTGCAAGGAACGGGATTATATAGAATAAACATTTTTCATCATTAGGCTATGTACTTTTTAATGTATTTATTTTATTGAATTGAAAAAATGCTTCTATAAATACAAGATGCTGAAAAATCCCATCATATATTATAGTTTTTGTTTGAAATTGATAACTTTGTTGTGGAATGGCTTTTCATAACTTTCTTTTGTATTTTGTTTTTGATAAAAAAAAAGAGTTCTGACTTGTTACTCACTTGTGGTTAATAAAACTTGCTTTTTCTGTTAAAAAATTCCAATAAATTCTTATCTGTAATTAAAGTGTGTCTATGAATTTTTTTCAATCATTGTAGAAAAAATATGATACCATGAGTTCTTCAGGATGATTTGTCAAGAAATTTATAAGAATCAGCCAGTTTCCCTTTATTGACAATTTGTTCTGATTTTCGTTTTTTTTTTTTTTTTTTTTTTTTTTTTAGAACTAAACATAAAAAACAATTTGATGGTATTGTTATATGGTTTTATTTGTAAAATATGTTTGCTTAGAATAATTTATCAGTCTCTGTATCAGAAATGTAACTTTATTCTATAAACAATTACAGAAAATTGTTGGCCAAATATCTTCTGCTCAGATGAGTCATTTTTGGCTTTGAGCCACTTTTTATGATCATTTAATCAAACTTGATGAATAAATAAAAAATATTCTTTTTGATTATACTCTAGCATTGTAATTTTAGAATAGAACACAAATTCATAATGGGAAATTGTTTTTAAATAGTGGCTTAAACATCTACAAATGTTTTTCTTGCTTTTTTAGTTTGAATAAAATAAAATGAAAAAAATCTAGCGAAAAATTTCTCAACTTGCAATTTTTATCTGGTTAACAAAATTTCTTCTATGGAAAAAAGGCAAAGGATGTTGTCAATAGTCAAATAATAGTTATGAAATAATTGTCAAGTTTTGCTGTTAGATATCATTCATGATAATTAAGAGGAAGATATTAGGGGAAAAAATTACAAAGTAAAATAAATCATGAAAATTTGCCCTGTTATTTTTATGATGCTTATTGTTTAAAGAAATGTATGCTTTAAAACTGCTTTGGTTTGGTGTTAAATTTCAATGTTGTGGACCTTTAAACTGTTTGTACATAACTGATAAACTCTTGTTACTGGTGATAAATTTAGAGATGCTTGTTGAAGTTGATTTTTTTTTTTTTTGTTTTTTTTTGTTTTTGTTTTACATAAAAAAATGAAATTTCTATTAATTGCTAACAAGTTTGTTGAAACTCAAGTGTCGAATATTTAATTGGAATATCTACATGACTGAAAGTGGGGGGGGAAAAAAGATAATTAGTTTTTTTAAGTAATGATTTTCCAATAACTTTTTAAAGTTGTCATATGATAATGATTGATCTCACTGTAAATTATTATATGAAATTTAACTGTTTCATGATTATTAAATGACTTGAAAAATTGACCTGTTATTTAATTCTTTTTGAGTGAACATTTCACAGCTGAGGATTTATAAACAATCCTTTTCTTTAGAGATGCAGCTAAATATTGCTGTTAGAATTTTTTGGTAGAATCTTAAGTGCTCTGCTTTGGAACTTTTTAATTACAAGAGAATTTGGAGTCAAGATATAGAATTCAGAGTTCATGATTTTTTTTTTTCTTCTGTTCTATTAAAGATACATCATCCAAAGACGACTATCATTTTTAAAGGAAAATGTTTTGTGATAAGCGGTCATACTTTAAATGGTATCTTTGGCCTTGAAAATAAGTATCTTGCTCAAACAGTTTAAACACTGCAAAAGTACTTATTTAACTAAACTTAGCTTAGTTTACACATTGCCACTAGTATGGGGAACCCAGTGAGGATCAAACTTGTTACACTAGTAATGATCTATACAAGAAAATTATCCCCGCACCCCAGAAAGAAGAACCTTAAATATACATTAAATGGTATAAAAAGTTCCCCAAAATGTTAAATAGTAGAAACAAAAAAAAAAAAAAAAAAAATAACATACTCTTTTTATTTTTCAGATTTACACGAAAAACAAGAAAAACAAAAATGGGAGGGAGGATTAGTGACCCCACTCCTGAACTTTACTGTTTGGTTGAATACTTTCCAGAAAGGAACATCTATTTTGATAATAATCTTGACTTCTCTTTTGAGATTGTCTTACCAATCTTTCTTTCTTCAGTTTTTTTTTTTTTTTTTTCTTTTCACTACCTTTTCAGCCAAATGTTTCTTTTCCTTTTCTCCCCTCCACTGGTTTATCTTAGAACCTGCCAGACTGCCTAAATCTTTGATACTCTCCCTGCCCAGTACATCGCCAAACTTTCTTCCTCATTTTCTTGATCCTCCTAAGTGACAAAATCTTAACTCAAGAGCCTGCTTTATTCCTCATTGATTTTCTTTGATGTAATTTTTATTTTTTGGGGAAAAGCAGAAGCATACATCTTCTTTTTTTTTTTTTTTTTTTTTTTTTTTCAGTTGTAAAGACAGACTTTATCAATATTTTTGGACAGGTTATCTAGATATTTGTCGATACAAAATATTCTTTGTTTGGTGTATGTATATGCTTTCTTTTCTGTATGAACATACTCCTTGTGTATTAAAATTAATTTCTGAATTATGTAGAAATATAGATACCATTTCTGATGTATTTTTTGAATAATCATCGAAACATGTACATATGTTAACATATTAAAAATAAAATTTAAAAAAAAATTAGTTCAATAAAAATTAGGAGAGACAGACAGTTACAGTCAACATTAGTTGTTGAAGATTTGTCTTATGAATTTAATTATATTTTATTTAAAGTGTCTTTTGAATAAAAAATATGGGGATGCTTAGCACCCTAAGCAACCTGCGACCGTGATATTGGTAGTGTGGTACTGTCCTAAATTTATTTATTTTGTAACAAACCAAAAATAAACAATTATTTTCTATAAGATGGCTGAAAAATATAAATAAGTCGTCAATAATAAAGTATTATTCATAGACCTTCTGAGCAATGCTGAGTATTCCTGCTAGTGTAAAATAAATGCAAGAATAATGATGAAATATTTTTTTAAGAAAGTTAAATCATTTTTATGTAGCAATGGAGCTAATAAAGTATATTTTGGCAACGAACAATATATGCCAGATCTGCCTATTTTTTTCACTGTAGTTTAAACTACAAATATGCAACTAGCAGTGCATATTTGATGCATATAACACAATTGATTGATCATCTGTATATGAACATGAAGAAACTTTCCAACAGGAAATTAGATGAGAGTAAATTGTATTGATAAAATTTCAGCTTTAACTTGTCTTATTTATTAAACTTAATCTGACTTAATGTCCTTAGTGAGGGACTAGCCCTATCTGGATTGAACTCTGTCACACTGGTCTGCAAGATTAGCTTGCTAACACTTGCTTCATGGTAAGATACCTCACTAAAAAATTAAATTTTAACACCAAGAAATCCAATAAAAGAAATATGAATTAATTGTAGTTTGTATTTCTTTAGAAATTGTTAAAATTTGTATTGCTTTTTTAAAATCTTGTCACATTTTCAAGCTTGGTCTTCTGATTAAAATTAACTGATGAGAAATTGTGAGCTGGGAAATAACAACCTTCAGCAAGACTTGAATTGGCATTTTTTATTTCAGGAACTCTTTTTACAAGGATGACTCCATCACTGGTAAAGTAGACCAGTTGCAATTTATAACCTTGTGATGCAATGCAGCAAATATTATCATAATTAAAATGTCCAAATTGGTTGCCTCAGTTTTGGTTATGTTTGTTGCTTTGATATGTGTGTGACTTCCATATAAATCGAGGAGGGGGAAAAAAAATACAAAATTACTGGGCAATATTTCTGTGTGATTTTTCTCCATAAATTGTTTTTGTCCTATTGGTAATATGAAGTGGATACTTTATAACATGAAATGGAGTAAGCAAAAATATTTCCTGCTAATCTTCAAAATTGAAACCATTGTCTAATTGTGAAAATGGTATCTAAAATCTTAATTTTAACCTGTCACCAGTGGGAGGAGGGGCTCTAATATCTTTCCTTGGATTATTGCATTTAACTTGGCAGGTTTGTGGTTTGGGACCATATGAGAAACTTTTTTTAATAACTACAAAAAAAAATAAATAAATAATCTGGCTAATAGAACCAATAACAAAAATGATTATTAGCCAGTTAAATTTGTAAACACAGAGTTAGGTGGAAATGGCAAAAATAAGTCATTTAAATTCTCTTTGGTCCATCAGTTTTCTTATTTTACATGCAATTTTTTTCTTTTTGCTGTCCTCTGCTGCTATCAAGCTCTGTGAAACAGTTCTACATATGACAGTTATGCAATACATATTATATTTCAATCTGGAATATAGCATTGCATTAAAAATGCCTACAAATGATAGAGCTGAATTACAGTCAATGATCATATATACATATCAATATACACAGAAACTGCCAAATAGGTCTATCAATAATACTGAAACCCAATATTAATCAAGGCCTGTAGTCTTTCATGCATAGAATCATACAGATGGGGGACCAGCATTCAGTCATATCTTGTTCTATTCCTGCTCTTGTTGATACAATACAGTATTTCATCATGTTCCACATGTGTTCATTTGGGTAAAGGTCTGGCCATCATGCCAGTCAGGAAGTTGTGAAATATATTGTAGCGCATGTGTGAGGGTATCCAGGCATCAAATAGGCAGGCATTATTCAGCTGTAATAGCACATCACCTTTCTGTTACATCATATAGTGGAATGGTTAAAGTTTTAGTGGAAACAAGATGCAGAATGAGCTGCATACCACTACTGATAATGATACCTACTCCTTTCAGTCAAAGAAACAATGTTTAGTGCACTCTCTGCAGAAAGAAAGCAAATAGCTGTCCTGTTAGAACAGAGCTGGTGCAAATTCTGGGACATCTGGATATGAAGAAAAGAAAGTATCTATCAGCTTCCTCATGAAATAGTTGGGACAGTGAGGAAATTATTGCTCTTTAAATCTGTCACATTCAAATGACTATCAATTGCATGAAGGTAGAACATGCTGTCATCACTTATACTACAAAGTGCTCATCTTTCATGACTTTCTCATGACACTTCTGGAGACATGCATGATAATGTTGCGGCTTAATTTGAAGTCTGTCTAAAGGCATTCAAATCCATGGTCCTGAAGCAAATAATTCTCTGACATTCCTGGAGTCATTGCTTTTAATCTGTTGATGCCGTGTATTCTGCCATTGCTGCCCTTATAATGCAGCTAGACCCAGTCTAGTCTATAAGGAATATAGAAATGTTCATTTCACTATTGTTGCCAACATTGGAGTGTTGACACATATCCAACATACAGAGTAGTTTTTGAGAAAACCATCCGGCCCTGTAGCAACCCTACTTTGGTTTGTGGGTATCCCCAAACTGTTCTAATTGAACAAAAGTAACATAAGTGTTCATCTCCATTGTATGATAGTTGTTTGTACTGGACTCTTTCACCATAATGAACCTTTAGGCATCATGCTTTACTATTTAAAGAACATTTGGATAGTGCACTGGTGTGAATGGTGCATTACAAGCTAGCTAAAGACATTTTATCAGAATACCTACTAATCCCAAGCATGTACATAATGTAGTAAGTCTATAGTTTTATAAACTACCGTGGGGTGGGGTTTAAAATTCATGCAAAAATAATTCAGGGGTCCCATGTTATACACATTGTCTGCTTTATACATGAGTATATGCAGTATATATTATGGAAGGCTGAAAAATTCTCAGCCTAACCAACTAGGAATTCCAAAAAAAATTCTGGTGTGTAATTATATTTTGGGGGGAAAAAAAAATCAAGAACATTCCATATATACATGTATGTATATATGTGTGTGTGTGTGCGCGCATATATATATATATATATATATCATATATATATATATATATATATATATATATATATATATATATATATATACACACAATATTCATGGGAAAATTTGAGGAGACCCATATCTATCCAATCATTGGTAGCGACTGCGTATTCTATGCAAGATATATTGATGATATATTCTTTGTATACACGGGTAGTGATGACACTTACCTAATTCCTTATGACTCTAAACACAGTGCACAACTCAATTAAGTTTGACTATGAAAAATCCACAACATCAGTAATATTTTTAGACACCTGCATTTACATAGATGAAAACAGGAAACTACAAATGATACTACACACTAAAATCACCGACACCTACAACTATCTACACTTTAAGTCTTCCCACTCTAAACACCTCAAAGAGAACCTTCCCTATTCACAAGCACTTAGACTCAGAAGGATATGTTCCAACAATGAAGAATTAAATAAACAGATTGAAAATCTGGAGCATCAATTCACAACTCGTGGCTATAAACAACACCTAATCAGGGAACAAATAAAGGAATTTCCACACCTAGAGAAGACACCCTAATGTACAAGATTAAAAATAAATCTAGCCGTATTCCTGTAGTAACCACTTTCAACCCCACTCTGCCTCCACTATCCCAAATAATCAAACGTCGCTGGGAAATACTACATCTCAAACCAAACCTAAAAAAATTGTTCAGGGAACCCGGCCTTCTTGCATATCGTAGACCTAAGAACCTAAAAGAAATCATGGGTAGTAACCACATTTCAGGGGACAAAGTAATCCGTAATAAACTAAGAACAAAAACAACAGGATTTTCCCAACCATGTAACAACAAAAGAAGTTTATGTTGCAACCATATTAAACGCACGAATTCATTCACTAGCTCAATCACTAAATCTACTTTCAAAATCTACCACGATTCTAACTGTAGAAGTCATAACATAATTTACCTCCTAGAATGCACACTATGCCAGAAACAATATGTAAGAAAATCTGAATGGCCATTTCACTACAGAATTAATAATTATCGCAATCGAATTAAGTCGACTACCCATGAAAAATTATTACCTGAGGAACATTTCCGCCTGGAAAAAGCCGATTTCAAAACCCATGCTAAATTCACTATAATTGAGAGAATAGAAAAGTTCAGAGCAGATAACAAAGATTTTAGAGTTCCATGAAAATAAGTGGATACAACGTCTAAAAACACAATATCCAGCCGGGCTAAACCATAAATTTAACAATATAGATAGTACTAATATATAACTCAACAAATCAAAACCTACCCACATTTCTCACTCGTACAAGACAGACATGCTTTCGGAGGTGTTGAGGCCTCACACTTATACACACACCCACACGAATATACACACTTACACATATCATACTCACTCACTCCCTAAGAACCAAATAACACACACATAAACACTAAACAGAGACACATCTCCTCTCCAGGACCAATAAAACTGTCAAACTGACCAAGGGAATTCAGAGAAGCATAGATCCATCCAGCTCTTGTCTCAAATAACAACTTAAAAGAGACTGTTTGACCAACACAAGGAATGTTAAAAGATTCATGTTAAAAAGATAGAAAAATAAAAAAACAAATGAAAACTACAGACAAAAGTTCATTTTCTCCATAAAGACATTCATTTCTGTAGTTTACTGCTACCAGCAAGCAGAAATATTTCTTCTCCCAATGATGGCCATTTTGGTCTAAACTAGTCGAGAGATCTAAATAAATTAATAATAAAAAAAATGAAAGAATATTAATCTACAACCCAGTGTGTCTGAAGATTTTAATTTTTTAATATTTTTTTATTGTTCAAAATATATATACACACACACGCACACCATTGCACTGAGCAGCAACGGTTTGTTTCATGCTTCAGAACAATCTTCAAACCATTAAAATTAGGTTAAAACATGAATATTTTGGTTGATCTATTCAGTCTTTGTCGTCCTCTCTTCTCTATGAATGGATACACCTGCTGAGGGCTGGAGAATGCATTAATTGTAATGTGTTAAATGTGTGCTTATTATTATATCAAATGTTTTTCTGTTATCTTTTATGAAATTCATACAAACTGGATAGTTGGAAAATATCTGCTTCCAACAAAATGTCTTCCTTTTTTTTAGCTTGTTAGCTTTCCAGCCATCATCTTTTTGTTGTCATATTCATTTTGTATTGAATATTCAATTCTAGCTCTTACCTTCTCAACCATGTTTAAGTGGAATTCATAACCCTGTTCCAGTTGATGTCAAAAATACTTTTCATTTAACAACCACTTGAGACTGGGATGTTTTTGTAATGTCAAATGTAAGAAATCTCAGTTCAGGACAATCATTGCTTTCACTGCATTGTTTTGAGTTTCTATCAACATATAGTGTAAGAAGTTCCACAAAACCGAGGCATTTTTAATGCATGAGATATGTTGGCCACCATCCAGCCGGTCATCTTGCTTTACCACTTTCCAGCCGGTCATCTTGCTTTACCACTTTCCAGCCGGTCATCTTGCTTTACCACTTTCCAGCCGGTCATCTTGCTTTACCACTTTCCAGCCGGTCATCTTGCTTTACCACTTTCCAGCCGGTCATCTTGCTTTACCACTTTCCAGCCGGTCATCTTGCTTTACCACTTTCCAGCCGGTCATCTTGCTTTACCACTTTCCAGCCGGTCATCTTGCTTTACCACTTTCCAGCCGGTCATCTTGCTTTACCACTTTCCAGCCGGTCATCTTGCTTTACCACTTTCCAGCCGGTCATCTTGCTTTACCACTTTCCAGCCGGTCATCTTGCTTTACCACTTTCCAGCCGGTCATCTTGCTTTACCACTTTCCAGCCGGTCATCTTGCTTTACCACTTTCCAGCCGGTCATCTTGCTTTACCACTTTCCAGCCGGTCATCTTGCTTTACCACTTTCCAGCCGGTCATCTTGCTTTACCACTTTCCAGCCGGTCATCTTGCTTTACCACTTTCCAGCCGGTCATCTTGCTTTACCACTTTCCAGCCGGTCATCTTGCTTTACCACTTTCCAGCCGGTCATCTTGCTTTATTTAATGTCTCCTCTATACTGTGGTGTACAAAAGACAAGCAAATTGATAATTTTGTTGTGTGGCTTTTATTTTTTTTCAATGTGTCAGTTAAGTGGGCAATGAGAATACATATAGTAAAGATAAATACTTACATTTATAGACAGATTGTGTCTATTTTCAAAGTTTAATTTGAAGTCATTAACTGGATAATGTTTATTTATTCTTTAATTTATTTTTTTATTGACTTTGAACATTTCTTTTGCTTTTCAAAGATGTGATTAAAAACCTTCTGGGTTAATCATTTAAATCTTTTTTATTTATATACATCTAATCAAATTGTAAGCATAATATCTTCCTTCCTTTTTTGGTAGTTACATGCATTACTTTTTTTTTTTTTTTTTTCTTCTTCTACTCTTAAATTTGAACTGATTCCATTTTATTTTTAAGTTTGTGATCCTGTTATGTATTGAGTAAGGATTTATTTTAAGATTTGTTTTTCCTAAAAGATATTTGGCTCCTTGTCATTTTTGTTTTATTTTTGTTTGCTAGAAGCAGCCTTTAAATCTAGGAACAGGATCCTTACCCTCTCATTCTCAATCCCCACTGCCATTTCTTCGTTTACTCCAGAAGTTTCTCTTATCTGGACTTTAAACCAAGAGGGCATATGATCTTATCCATAAGTTTATAGCCGAAACCTTCTGATAAAAAGGCAAAACTTCAATTCCCTTCCTCCTTGAAACGAATTCATAAAAATAGATCTGTTTCATACAGGGATTAGATCAAATATCTTATATATATATATATATATATATATATATTTGTTTGAAGAGTCTTGTGCCTCTTGTTGATAGGAATTCTTTTCTGTTCTCAAATTCCTAAACTAAGAAACCATGTTAACTTGGCATTTTTTTTTTTTTTTCTTTCTGGCTTTTATTTGTCTTTGTTCAAATATTAGGGTGCATATTTTATTTATTTATTAGATTGCTTTCATTTCTTTCATACTTACTCAGGCAACAACTTTTTTGTTTGAAATTTGTTAAAACATAAGCCTTATTACATATTGAGACTAAAAAGTAATTTTAAGTTTTTACACACACACAAATCTTATTTTGGTTATTAAATAGAAATGTTTGTATAACTTAAACCACTTGGGAGGAGATATTTTTTGGGGGAATCTTTTTTTTTTTTTTTTTTCCTTAACTCTGACAGTGAAATGGATAGTAATTCAAGATAATTAATAGATGGTGGTTCAGGCAGTGAAAGCAATGATTGTTTTGGGATAAAATATTTCTTCAATAAAACATCCTGGTCCCAAGTGGCTTAGCTGACAAGTCCTGTGACTTTATCCACTTTGGTTGTAATAGGAAATTTCATGGATGTGACTTTGAAAAAAAAGTAATTTCCCACTATCCAACTTGATAAAATGTTTGAAACCATGATGACAAATTTTAGTCTAACTCTGTTTTTTTTATTCTTTATATGATCTGTCATTGAAGAAAAGAATCTTGATTCTCTGAAATTTCAGTTTTGTCATGCCTCATAAATTTTTTTTTTTTTTTAATTTGGATAAAATTTTATGAAAAACATATTTGCATTTTTAAGGCAGTAAATTTGTAGTTTTTCAGTTTCTGACATTTTACTTCAATTATAGAAAAATTACCTTTTTAGTTTTGGAACTTAAGCTGCATCCAGATGTTGGTAATGCAGTTCAATTTTTTCTTCTAGGCATTGAAATTAAAAACTCCAGTTACTGGATCAAATGTGGCTTACCATTTTTTTTTTTTTTTTTTTTTTTTTTTTATCTTAAAAAAAGTTTAATAATTTGATCCCAGATTTTGTACTGTTAATTATTAGTAATTATTAATACTCAAGCTAGACTTTAGTCAAGATATTAAAAGTATCCTGTTTCATTCTTGAATTGTGTTTATGATTTATATTTTATGTCAGTATCCTTGTAAATCTTATGCTTTATGTTGACCCATAATATATTTTATAAGAAATTTGAAAATTAGTTTTTCTTAAATTTTTAAAAAAGTAATTTCTTTTGTAACTTCTAAATATGTGAAATATAAATCTATTTACAAGAATCCAAATGTTCAGCTATTAACAACTGTTGATTTTTTTTATTTTTTTTTTTTTTTTTTTTTTTTTTTATTATCATTGGTATTTGATCATCAAAAAATAATTGCATCTTGTTAATGGTAGGAATAATCAAAATATGCAAAATAAAATGGTGATTACTAGAAAGTGTATGGTCTTTCATTTCTCAACAGTCTCTACAAGCTACATCTATACCCCTTTGGAATTAGATTTCTTTTTGTGGAAATAATTTGTAAAGCTCTCTTGAATATTTTAGAATTCAGTAGATCAAATATTCCTTTCAACATATGAATGGGTTTTGCTTTAAAACTTACAGGTAAAATGACATTATGGTAGGTTGAGTTTTACTAATTAAATAGTAACTCAATTTAGGAATTTAAAAAATATTTTAAACTGTACTGTAAAAAAAGTCATAACTGTAAAAAAGCATTCATCTACTTCTACACCATAACAATAAGGCAATTGATACAGTCTGTTTGCTTTACTTAGTAGGCTACAGTAGTGAAACTCTGTGGGGGTGTAAAGGACAGTAGTTAGAGGTAAGGGTTAGTGTGATGGGATCATGTGGAATTGAGCTTTTCAAAAGAGGCTTTATCTCTAGTTGTGTGAGTGAGTGTGTATCTATGTAGACTGGCTTCCTTTATCATTGAAGGGATGTGTAAATTCTGTACTTTTACAAGGGACTGTATTTATTTTTATTTATTAAAGGACAACTGGTAGGTCATCACAACCCTCTAAATTAGAATGGGAGCATAGTAGTCTATAAATAAATGAACTATAGCCAAATTTAGCTATGGATACAGAATTCTTTTACTAATAAAATTTGTAATAAAATCAAATCTTGGAAGCAAATTAGCTTTGGAATTTTTTTTTTTTTTTTTTTTTTTTTTTTTTTAAGCCTGCATTTTGTAAAAATGACAGCAAAAGTATTTATTTTTTTTTTTTTTATCTACTCTCTGAGTGACACACTTTTTTCCTTACAAAGGAGAGTTTGACAAAACATTTTGTCAATGTTCATTTATGGGAATGTAACCACTTGTGAGGATTGAACAAGATATATAAGGTGACAGTAAGTGTAACATTTACATTGATTTAAAATCTTAGAGGACATGGCCTTAACAAATGAAAATATTTTGTGACAAAAAAGAATGTCTCGATTTCCTAAAAATTGATGAGGGTGGCAACAGATTAAAAAAAAATATAAACATTTTCTAAAGAAATGTTTAAAAAAATAACTTAATTGGTTTTACTTTCACATCTTATCATCTGCATGAAAAATATGTCCCCCCATCACAAATTTACCTTTTTTTTAATTTTTATTTTATTTAAAAAAAAAAAAAAATTAAGCTAGCCTTGAGTTTATCGTTTTAATGTGCTGAATGCCACAGTTATGGGGGGAAAGAGGGAATATTTTAGTGACTGATAAAGGGCCAAATTATGGCCATAAGTCTTCATATCTGAAAGTGAAAAATGTCATGATTTGTGAGGCGCTCATGTTCATTTGCGATTAGTACCTATTGGCAGTAGTGAAAGGAAGGAAAAATCATCAAATAATGGAGCAGTATTTATGCAAACCAATATCCATCATTGAAATTATATTCAGTAGGCATTTTTAAGAGAATTAAATGCAAGTTTGACCATTACTGTCTCTTTAAAGAAAGCCTGTATCTTGCTTGACTTCATATTCAAAATGTAAACAAATGGAGTAATAAGAAATATGATTTCTTTAGAAACTGCTTTGTTTCAATTTTGGATATGAAATTGATTATGGGTAAAAGGAGTAACTGAATTTGTTGGACTCTAATGTTCTTTGTGGCTGAGTGGTCTAAAGCACCCTGGATCAGTCAGGTTTCTTCTAGTGGCTGGGTTCACACCATGCTGCAGAATATTTTCTCTAACAAATGTGCAGGCTAGTGCACACTGTTTAAAAGAATGGGACATCTACTCAAACATCAATATTCACTAAAAGTAAAACTTGTGTGTGTATGTGTGTGTATATATATATATATATATATACACACACACACACACACACACACACACACACGGAGTTACTTTTTAATCATCCTATCTTAAGTATGAGTGGCCAACCAGGAGTCCTGACTTACTATCCTGTGACTTTTTTCTTTGGGGTTGGTTAAAGGAGCAAGTCTACTATACCAAACCAAGACTTTGGAAGAACTTAAAAGGTGAATACTAGAAGTTATGTCTTTCATACCACAAGAATTCCTGGTGAAATCAGTTGATGCAATTCCTGGGTGATTCAAGAAGCTGGTAGTGAAATCTGGGGCCTATATCAAATTTTAAATAAAACCTCATTCTAAATGCTTTCCTCTCGTATCTATTTCTTGTAAAGATTATAGTTAATAATAAATAAATTGTAAGTATTTTAAAATGGGGAGTTACTTTTCAATCATCCTGTGTGTATGTATATATATATATATATATATATATATATATGGTATTTAAAATGTACACAAATGTCTGATCATTAGTACATTTGTTAATAAGATAAAAGAAGGGAGGAGTAGATTCATACCTTTCCTAAGGGCATAATTAGAAAGTAGACTTGAAATTTTATTCCTGTTCAGTGATCAGTGTTTTATGCTAACCTAAAAAAATTTGTTGATTAGGAATTTGTGCTGATTGAAAATGCTTTTTACTTGCTTGACAGCCTGTACATACATGAACTAAATTGAGATGTAAATATAATTTTCTCCTGCAAATGCTTTTTGGAGCATAGAGCCACAGTTATTGTATGCTAGACTGCCATCGTGTGGTGAATGGGGTCTAAAGAACACCAATTGTTTTGTGATTTTCCAATTTACCTGCTTTCTCAAAAAGTTGCAGAATGAAGTATTGAACTGTCTCAACTGAATGTTGAGTTCATTCTCTGTGACTTTTAGCTCTTATGCCATATATGTCGTATATAACTTGATCTGGGTGAAAGGATTAGTTTTCCGGTTGATGAGTGCTAAATATTTGAAAAGATAACTTGTTAAATTTCCATTGGTTTTTGGGAGTGTGTACATCTTTTGAGAATGTCTTGAACTAAAATCATTGATATGGAGGAATACAAGGATGTTACGTCCTCATAAAAAGACAAACACTAATGAAAAAATGTTCACCTTTACTGGGATCACTAATGGCCACTGAAAAATTTCTTTATTTTTACTTTTTTTCTCCTTTGATAATGTTTCTTTGAATTCAAAAATTCTTCAGTAATAATTTATTGAAATTAGCTTTGTGTGTGTATGTACACACATTTTCAGAATTTCAAAACCTTATTGTACACTTTTCTGTCTACTTCTAAACAAGTCAAAAAAAAATTCCTGTTATAATAATGCACTAAGTTTTTTTCATTTCCTTTTTAGCATTTGAAATGGGAGAATCCTATTAATATGAAATAGTTTCTACTGCTACTCAATGTTCAAATTTTTCCCCTATTTTTCTTTCCAGAAAATGTTTGATATTTACTTGTTTATTATACACTAATAGTGACTTTAGTTCTTGCAGATAAATGTCTCAATTAAAATTGTTAAAACTAGATCCCATTTGTAATTTTTTTTTTCATTTCCACTGAACATTTCCAGACCTATATATTGTGGAAAGAAATTATTTTTAAATCTAATGTTGAAGTATAGTTTAACATATAAATATTTTGTTGATAATTATAAATCTTTAATGATAAAATTGATTGTAACTAAAGATTTGATTTGAGATGAGCTTTTTTTTTTTTATTAATCTTGTGAAATTTCCATGTATCATGATTAAAAATGGATGAAAGAGAAAAAGGGTTTCTTTTACTATACACAGAATTTTGTGGTTTCTTTTATTAGATATCAGCTATAAAAGATTAATGAACATTTTTTGTGGGTGGGGATCACTACTTTTAGCTCATGGTGTTAAATGCTATTATTTTAAATTGCAGAAATATATAGCTGAAAGAATAACGATAAAGACTACCATTTTTAAGGAAGCTTTCTTATCAAGATCAACTCTTGTCTTGTTCACAATTTCACAACAGTTTACATTAACTATTGCTTGTCTGAGTCTTATGGTTTCTTTACAAATTTAGACTTGATTTGTTTAATGGTATATCAACTATTTATGGGTCATTTAATGCTGAAATTTAATTTTCTTGAGAGCTTTGAAGTAATGAAAATGTTATTCTGATTTCCCGCTTGAATACATGGTAATTACTCATCTTTTTACATATATATGTTTGTGTGAATGTAGAGGCAGTGATATGTGTGTTTTCTATTGGAGTTGTATTTTGGAATACAGTTTGATTTCTTTAAGAAATTGTAGGATATTATATGGATGACTGCCATGTAAGAGTTCTTACATGTTGATGGTAATTTTACTATAAATAGGTGTTGTTGGTAACTTTTTTTATATAAAATTGTATTTCTGGTATTTTTACTATAAAAATGTACTTTTATACTTTCATAGGGTTTTGTTTTTGTTCAGGAGTTCATTATTTGCCCATTGTTGGGATCCTAACAGGTGCTACCACTCTGGATCAGATTGGACCTGGGAACAATGGAAATTAAAACATGGTTCTATGGTCCTCAAAATCTCCAACTTCTCAACCAGAAGCCATGCTTCCAGATGTAGTTTATCATCATACCCAGTACTACAAATTTAGATACTTTTCTTTATAGATTTAAAAACAATAATAATAATAATAAAAAACCTTTGTGGATTTTGTGTCCCCACTCCCAGGCCATTCATCAGTACTGAAAGTGAAACTGTTCTAATAGTTATAAAAAGTATACTGTTTTGGTCATAAATGCATACCCTCCAATTTGTAAGTTTACTAGACCTGGATATGTTTATCTTTAATCTTTTAGTTCAGAAACTAAGACTATTTGGAATGTTATTCATACAAATTTCCATCTTGAACTTTCTGAAGCAAAAGGAAGACAATAATATCTTGGTGCAATCTGAAGAAAAGAGCACATGGAAAAGGTCAACCAACCTAACTGAATACTGAATTGCTTCCATAGTTTTACTGGGAATTTTTTTTTTTTTTTTTTTTTTATAACCTTAAAATATTTATGCATTTTTAATCCTGACCTAAATCATTTAGCAAATATTTGTAAACAGTCCTGAAAAGTACACAAGCCTATGCAAAAATGAAAATAAGTTCTGTGATTTTTTTTGATTTTTTAAAATTTTTATTATATGAATGCAAATGATTGCAAGCTATTAAAAGATGGAAGCTTTTTTTCTATTTAAGCCTGCAAAATGGGCTGATGATCAAATAGTTGCTACTAAAAGACGTCTTTTTGTGTGCTCAGGTTGAGGATGGTATGTGGTAAAGTCTATTATCTTATTATATTTGGTCTCTCTGCTCCCATTAGTGTAATAATGATGGTTTATCTATTATAGCTGACTGTTTAAAATATAGGGCATTCAAATACACACACAATTAATTCTGTACAAATGGATTGTAATTTAGGATATAAGTGAGATAGGATATTTTGAAAGTTTGAAAATGTATTTTTTCAATGTTTCAAAAATGAAGCATCTACTCTGAAATATAAAATCTCATTAAGTGATATCTGACTGTTTCAATCTGTCACTGTTTCAAACAAACGATTATTGTTTTATGTGATCTGTTCTTTACTTAGTCACATTTAAAGTGTTAAATTGTATAAGAAACACTTGTGGTTTTAAAACCTAATGTTTGAGCGAATTAATATTTACCGGTAATTTGTAATTGCATCTTGAATTTCAGAATTTGTCTGACACCTGTTACTTTTTTCTTCTTTTTAAGCGTTAAGGAAACTATCAAGTGAACGTAATTGGGCAGTGAATGTGGAATAGTATGTACATTCCATGACTGTGTTCATTTTTCACGGTCAGGCTGATAACTTTTCAGAACCCCCTTTGAGAACTGTAAATAATTACTCTGATTACACTTTTTTTTAATCTTTAATAAAATGTTTTTGTGCTTGAAAATGACGACAAGAACCAAAAACCTCTCAATATTATTGATTTGCCTTTAATTCACCTGGGTTAATTTTCTAAGGTGGGAAAACCATTCTGTCATGAACATCAGTATTCCATTTCCTGGTTATACCTGAACTTAACTCTGATCTCTGGCACAAGTGGGAAATGTTTTTCAGCTTTATTGTCAGATTTTGTAAATTTTCCTACTATGACTTCTTCCATGGAATGACAAATGTTAGTTTTGAATTGCTTTCTTTAAAATAGGCCAGTACAAAAAACATTTGTTATGGGTAAACAGTGAAAAAAAAGATGCCAGTATAATTATGAATTATGACCATGGAAAATTATATATATATATATATATATATAGCCATGATTATTAATCTCTGTATAAGCAACATGAAATCCTATTTCTATATGTCCATTTTCTTTCTCTTGGTAGGAATTTAAAATACCAAGTGCTTCTAAAAAAATCAAATTCGTTTTTTTTACTAAGGTTCATAAAAATAAAATGTATTCTTAAAATATTTTTAAACACAATACCATTGTCTTCATTATTTCACTGAATTTTTTGCGCATTTTTTTCCAGTCAGGGATGTGATTATTACCTACCTATGAACACACAGATTAGCATGCGTGAATAAACATTTTTCATTAAGTTTTAAATAAAAAGTAACCATTTACTTTTACAAAAAATAGTTACTTACATTTACTAATGACTTCATAATATACATCTCTAGTATAAATATTGGATTTTTAAGATTTTTGACATTTTTCGTCTATAATGGGGATTCGATGAGTGACTGGTGAATGTACCATTGTAATTGCTACCTCTACTGAAGTGTGGGTTTAAAAATTAAAAAAATGAACAATTTTACTTGAAGCTTTTATTTTAGTTTTAATTTCAAGTTAAGATTAAATTTAATATTTCCAATAAGCAAAATATTTTTTCTATATTTCAAACAAAACTAATAAATTCACTGGAAGGAGTTTTTGTTTTGACATCGCTGATTTTAGCGCCATTTTTAGCCAACTAAATATACTTTTCTCAGTTTTTTAAATGTGTTTTTCACTGCAAAAAAGACGCTAAAATTTCCTGCACGAATCTTTGGTTTTCTCGATAATGTAAGAAAAACAAGATTTTTAGCCAAAATTTCGAAAGTTTTAAAACGGATAAAAAATCCTTTAGTCTTTCCTCTTAAATACAGTACAGTGTAATCCGGATATAAGAGAGATTTTCTCTGGTCCCAAATTAGAGCCTGTGTTAATGTATATAAATTAGAGACCAAACTCGGATAAGAGACTTCTTCTCCGGTACCGACAAGTTATGCGAAGTCTCTTATATTCGGGTTTGGTGTATTTTGTTTAGGTAAGTAAGTATGGCTCTAATTTGGGACCAGATAAAATCTCTCTTATATCCGGGTTTATCTTATATCCGGGTTACACTGTAATAAAAATTTTGATGATGAAACTTTGTTTTTTATTAATGTTGTTGGGGCATATTTTCCATCATGGCGTGCTCAGTTTTTTTAGTGAATTTGTGGAGTTACCTAATTTAAAAATAAAATGCCTAGCCTAATTTATATGAAAATTAATTTTTCTTTTAATTCAAATAAAGAAAAAAACAGAAATTTAAATTTAAAGAAAACGTTTTAAAAAATTATTCAAAATGCGTTTTTTCGGTTTCACCAATCATTAGGATGTCCGTGGCGGTACCTTGTGTTGACCAGAAAGTACTTGTCAGCTCAAGTTTAATCAAGAAAATCTACTCTATGTGATAAGTAAAAAAAAAAAAAAAAAATGTCCTCGTTCTAGAGAGCTAGCCAAACCAGATAAAAAGTTTATTGAAAGTTCTTGAAATGCTACTGGCAACTGAAGACACAAGTCGAAGTGTACACACAGCAGTTAATACATTGTTACAAGAAGAACAAAGACAAAGAAACTTGTATGAGACGAGAATAGGAATCGTTTTTCTGATTTACTTATGGCAATTCTTCCTTTCAGAGTTTTGAGCACAGATTTTCTCTTAAAATTTACAAAGGTGAGCAGAAGCGAGTAAATCTTGCAAATCATTACGAGTGATTTTTTGCATGGAATGAATGACCGACATTTAAGATAAGTTTTATGTAGAAGTTTAACACTACAGCACTGCAAATTCAATTTTTTCGTTTGTAGATCGTGTTAAAAAAATTTTCCGAATTCGGAATTAGAAAAATCGGAATAAGTTATTAATCGAAGGCAAATGTGTTAGTTATCGTAAAAATAAAAAAGGCTGCTTCTCGTTTAAAAGTAGGCTGGGATTAAATAGGAATAGTTTTTTTTTTTTTTTTTTTTTACTTTCTGTAAGTATGTAAAAATAAAATAAAAAGATATCTCTGAATGATATTCAATATGCAAATATTTTGATTTGGAAACCATCAACTTGTTTCTTCTGAGAGGAAGAAATTTAGAAATAAGAAGACGCTCCGTCATATTACTTTTTTTCTTCATTTTTCAAATAGTTTATTTTGACCAGGATATCAACAAAACTGGGTGAATGGACAGTGACGTTCTGTTCAGAAATGTCTTTCCTGTTAGTTTTTTTGTACTTAATATTTGGTTTCAGGTTAAAAGTTCCTATTTTATTAGATTTACTCGTGCTTAAGGAAAAGACGTTGATTAATTATCTCTGATGCTTCCTTTCAAATCTTATTAAATAAACAAAACTTGTTTAAAAATGTTTTCATTTTCTAAATTTGCCTGCAGGGGACATAGATATTTCTAATTTTTTGTTTGTTGGAAAAGGAAAGTTTGCCCTAGAGGCTATTTAAACCAAATATAAAAGACTTCACTCCACAAAAATGAAAAAAAAAAGTTTGATACTGTAACCACAAAAATTAAAATTTAGTTTTAAAACTTTAACAATTACCAATACATGACTGATTTGCATGATTCAATTTTTAGAATTAAAATTTAAAAAGAAAATAGGATTAGTCATAAAGTAGCATAGATTTTTTTTTTTTTTTTTTTTAACACAAAACATAAACATGGGGCTCCCCAATGAAGAAAACGAAATGTAGCAATGGTCTGTTGAGTTCTTTCTCGTCCCCTATCTCTCTGTCACCCTTGTCTCCCTACTTTTGTTCTGTCTTCTTCCATCTCTACAAAAACTGTATCTTTCTAAGCAAAAATCTACTAAGCGGTCCTCCAGTCTTCCAAGGAATTGTATCCCCTCCCCGTAAAGACCGGAATAAATAGTCATCCAAAAAAACTGATGAAGATGACAAATGAGTGAAAATTCCCCCTGCCTAGTTATTTTTTTTCTTGTGTTAAATTGCAATATAGAAAGAGACCATAAATTTATGGAGACAATTCGAGAATCTTTTTTTTTTTTTTTTTTTTTTTCAACCATAGCATTTAATGGATTAAATATTTAGAATTAGCAAGAGTATAGAAAAAATATGAATTTGGCAATTTTTTTATTTTATTTTTTTGTAGTTAATGCAGATTATTTAAAGAAGCAATTGTGCCGTTTATGCACATAAATTCTTACATAACGTGTATTCATGATTTTTTTTTCTTTTTTTTTTTTTTGTTAGCGTAGGAATAATTTCTAGCAGCAAATACCGAAGCAAGATAGAACTTATTCCAAATTGCTTACCTCCGATGACGATCTCCATTCTGCAACCTTTCCTTGGTGAAGCGAGACATTACTGCCAACGATTAGTTTTAGAAATTGTTGCTAGTAGCCTTAGTTTTCAATATTCCAGTTGTAAAACGATTCTTTATATAACTAATTTTGGTTCCTTCTCGTTAAATCATGTCTTAGAGTGGTTTGTTTGATTTTCCAGAGTTTTCATAGAATCACGATTGAAACCTCATTTAGCAAAAGCTGATCTTAAGGTCCACTTTTGCTATGTTTAAATGAAGTTTACTTTGCCCACCAAGAGAATTCACTTTTCATCGCCACAGTTTGTTCAAAACAAATTGGGTCTTTTAATTACGTTTTTTAAACAGTGAAACGTACTTGGAAATAATACAGTACCTCCACGGACTTACTATAAAAGAAAAAAAAAACAAACAAAAACACACAAAACAAAGACGCATTTTGGACAATTTTAAATGTCTCTTTGAAATTAATTTTTGATTTTATTTGAAAAGTTTAATTCGTAAAAAAAAAAAAAAAAAAAAAAATAAAAATAATTTTTTCATCTTTCAATTCTATGAAATTTATTTTTTAGACAATTTTAAAACGAAAACTATAAAAACAAAATTATTTTCTTTGACTTAATAATGGGAATGCTGAAATAATCTTTGAAACACTTGCCTGGGACAGATATTGAATTTTTCTTTTGTCAGCAAAATGGCAAATCGAACTGAGTGTTCACTCAAAATGGCAAATCGAACTGAGTGTTCACTCAAAATGGCAAATCGAACTGAGTGTTCACTCAAAATGGCAAATCGAACTGAGTGTTCACTCAAAATGGCAAATCGAACTGAGTGTTCACTCAAAATGGCAAATCGAACTGAGTGTTCACTCAAAATGGCAAATCGAACTGAGTGTTCACTCAAAATGGCAAATCGAACTGAGTGTTCACTCAAAATGGCAAATCGAACTGAGTGTTCACTCAAAATGGCAAATCGAACTGAGTGTTCACTCAAAATGGCAAATCGAACTGAGTGTTCACTCAAAATGGCAAATCGAACTGAGTGTTCACTCAAAATGGCAAATCGAACTGAGTGTTCACTCAAAATGGCAAATCGAACTGAGTGTTCACTCAAAATGGCAAATCGAACTGAGTGTTCACTCAAAATGGCAAATCGAACTGAGTGTTCACTCAAAATGGCAAATCGAACTGAGTGTTCACTCAAAATGGCAAATCGAACTGAGTGTTCACTCAAAATGGCAAATCGAACTGAGTGTTCACTCAAAATGGCAAATCGAACTGAGTGTTCACTCAAAATGGCAAATCGAACTGAGTGTTCACTCAAAATGGCAAATCGATCTGAGTGTTCACTCAGTTCGATTTGCTATTTTGCTGACAAAAGAAAAATTCAATATCTGTCCCAGGCAAGTGTTTCAAAGATTATTTCAGTATATTCCCATTATTAAGTCAAAGTACATTTTGTTATTACTTTTTGTTTGCTTATAATTTAAGAAAAAAAGTAATTATTCACCATCTGAGTTAGTTCACACTTGTCAACACGTTCAAAGACCAAAGAATAGTTCTTATAACGCTGGCCTTACTTTTAAAAATCATGCCATAAATCAACTCCAATACGGAAGACCAAACCTAACCAAGAAACTTTTTTCCTTGAAGAAAAAAAAGCTTAGTAATCTTTAAATTTTGAGACTTTCAATAAATAATGGTGAGTTTCTTACACTATCGAAAGAAAAATAAAGGAAAAAAAAAACCTTAGGTAAGTGATAAATATTTCATTGCAATCGATGAGGACTTTGATTATTTTCACACGTGAATTTAAAAAAAAAAGAATAATAAAATCATAGTGATCGCAAATTTTATTTTTTGTTCTTTTCATTAGCAATAAAACATTTGTGGCACTTTTTTTTCTTTTTTTAACATTATGAAAAATCTACTCACAGATCTTGTAAAAATAACAAAAAATTAGGGAATTACTCCATTAACTAAAATTTCAACTTATTCAGTAACTGAGTAACGAATTCAGTTTTTTTTTATTTTTTATTTTTTGAAAATACTATTAGAGAACTTGGAAACATTTTCCAGGTAACTTCGAAACTCTTAACTTTGGCCTATTCCATAGTATCCAAGTGGTTTCATTATCTTTATTTGTAACATTAATGACAACAAAAGCTTTATTTATAAAAACAAACAAACAAAAAAAAACCCAAAATCAAATACTAGTATTTTTTTTTTATTATTATTATTATTCTCTCTTAGAGTGTGACTTTCTGTCATCTTTTATAGCAGTCATCATACATGACGAGCCATAATTCAGAATTTCATTTTTAGTCTTGTGTATTAGGTTGGTGCAAAAATAATGTCGTTTTCTCACATATGTTACTATGTGAGAAAACGCCATTATTTTTGCACCAACCTAATACACAAGACTAAAAATGAAATTCTGAATTATGGCTCGTCATGTATGATGACTGCTATAAAGGAAGATGACAGAAAGTCACACTCTAAGAGAGAATAATAATAATAAAAAAAAAAAATACTAGTATTTGATTTTGGGGTTTTTTTTGTTTGTTTGTTTTTATTTTATAAATAAAGCTTTTGTTGTCATTAATGTTACAAATAAAGATAATGAAACCACTTGGATACTATGGAATAGGCCAAAGTTAAGAGTTTCGAAGTTACCTGGAAAATGTTTCCAAGTTCTCTAATAGTATTTTCAAAAAATAAAAAATAAAAAAAAACTGAATTCGTTACTCAGTTACTGAATAAGTTGAAATTTTAGTTAATGGAGTAATTCCCTAATTTTTTGTTATTTTTACAAGATCTGTGAGTAGATTTTTCATAATGTTAAAAAAAGAAAACATAGTAACATATGTGAGAAAACGACATTATTTTTGCACCAACCTAGAATAAAAAAAAATCGAACCCTTGTAAAATGAAGAAATAAGCAATTATTTTTAAAATCTTCACACTCGAAAATGTCACTAAACTTTTTTTTTTTTTTTTTTTTTCGTCCATGATATGAATGTTTTAAAATCGTACTGTATCATTGATAAACCTGAGAAAATACTTATAATTCATTTAAATTTAAAAAAATGAATAATTGCTGGAAATTTAAACGAAAGGATAATTCTGAGTTGTCAGTTTGTTTTTTTTTTTATCACTATCAATCTCAGATGATCTAAAAATCGATACTTCTCCACTTTTGAAACATTCACAAATGACTGTTCGCTTTTTTATTTAATTTTTATTTTTTAAAGCATAATATGGCAAAACTATTTACTATATTTATTTACCGTCCGTCTTTAAAAAATGCCCATCTGATGACAAGTTACAGAATGGATAAAAATTATAAATTCATAACCGTCTTTGTGTTTTTATGAAACCAGTTTAGATTAAAAGTTCGTAATGCGACAATTTAAATTCCTCCACAGAAAATAACATAAAATAAAATTCATTCAGTCACTATTATAGTGACTGAATGAAATCTTTCTTTCCGGGTTTAATTTTAACCAAAATCTTTGTTCATTGATTGGTGAATTCATTTTCATGTGAGGCGGAAACTGCCATTGTTCATTTCTCTTCATTCACCTTTCTCTTTCTCTTCTTCTTTTAATCTTCTTTTTTTTTCTCCATCTACGCACACCTGAGGGAACCAAACCTTGAATTCAAATGACATGACTCACCTAAAAACTTTTAGTCACCTGTGTGAATATTCTAATCATTCGTTTTTCGCCGCTCACACTACATTTTTTTCTTACATTTAAATTGTCTTTTTTTTTTATTATTAAAATAACTTTACTGATGTTTTGTAATCATTATCATTATTAGCTGTTTTAATTAAAAAGTGGAAATTGAGGAAATCACAAGAAGACATTTTTGTGTGTTTACGGTTAACTTTTCACTCTGAAAATTAAAAATACGGGACTTAAAATTTTACTTTTTCAAACGAATCAATCGCTACCACATATTTATTGGTAATAGGTGATATAAACTGACATTTTTTTAATGAATTCACTGCAGTTAAGACTATCACTACACTACAATAATTTAATTTTGGATTTTTTTTACAAGGCTTAAAACTTAAAAGTTATGGAATAATTTGTACTTGCAGGTAGTTTTTTCTACCTGAGAGCAACATTTGGCCAGTCTCATTTAAAACTTTCTACACTTTATTTTTAAATTGATTTTTCCCCTATAAATTTTTTTTTTCTTTTACTAATGGATTGAAAGTTTTCATTTGAATAATCACCTGTTTTAATAAAGGTTTCAGGGATCTCTTTATTAATACTGCCGGAGCGGGAGTTTATTATAGGAAGGGTGTATGTTGTTAATTATCTAACTGCTAATTGGGATAGCGAAAGTTGACTTTCAAAAGCTAAGCAAAGTATTTATTTTTAAGAAACAGAAAAATATCGCTAGCAACAATGTAAATAAAAGTACTGAACTGTTACGTAATATCAGTCCTTTAATATGGCATGAAGGATGCTGAGAATACCATGGACCGAACATGTGAGCAACGACAAAGTTTTAGAAAAAATCGAAACTAAAGGACAGAACATTAGAAAGAAATAGTTGAAATTTCTAGAACGTCTTTCATTAGACGCTCTAGAAATTTCAACTATTTCTTGGAGAGCTTGGAAAATTTGCTGTTCACAGGGACAATGCAGATTAAAGGCAATAGGGACAAAGTAAAAACAACGGTCTAGGAGAGGTAGAAAGACAAGAGCTACAAAGAATGTGAAATCGTGGAGAGTCATGTTCCCCAATGTCCTGAAGGGACAGGTCACATAGAAGAAGCTGTCAATGATTAGAATTAACAAACGTTACGACTTCGAAGAAAATAAGAAATTTGGTGATGGCTGTTAAAATTGTTCATCTGCAACCATCGATTTTATTAATTCGAGCAATAGATCCGTTTTCTAGAAAGAAAAAAAAACGGCTTGTTCGAGTTTCGCCAAATACAATTTTGTTTATTTACGATTTGTGCTGTTATTGAACGTTAAAAATTAAGATGAAAGAACTAAAAATGAATAATTGATACAGTTTCATCATCTGATAAGTCATGACAGTATTTTTGTTAATTTTTAAATTGATTCATAGCGGTCACTATAAAATCCTTCTGTTGTGAGTCGAATAAAGGCTATTCGAAATTGTGATAATCATTAATCCAAGGAAATATTATAGTGAATTAGTTATGAAGATGAAAACAAGTACATTAAGCCAAAGGTGACTAAGTCATGCCAATGAAGGAATGGAGTAAAATGTGCCAAGAGGCTGAAACTGGAGAACAAATTCTTACTGGTGATAACTTTAACAATCATGTTTTATTCGTCCATAAGACGACTTAGCTTTTTTATTTATTTTTTTTATTGCCTAGATAGACTTAAAATTGTTATTCTTTATCGAAAAGGTCATTGTTGTTTATGACTAATATTCAAAAGATAGTCTGCTTTTGTAAATTGTCAGCTATATTGGCTTGATATTTTAATGGCATATCTTAAACCTTAAGAGATTTCCCGTCTGATAATGTGGTAAGCTTTGTAGCATTTGATATTACTGTTACATTATTTCCCTAATAGTTGTTTTTATAATCTTTGAGTAGCTTTATAAAAATAATAAATAATAAGAGTAATTTGATAAACCCCGTTAGAACATGACCATCTGAATGTGTGTAGCTTTGTTTATGCTTTTTGTTGTCAAGTGACACCAACAGGCAAAGAACATTCAGTTCAGTCAATTAAAGTGAGGTTTGAAAATTTTAAATATCGGTTTGTGATGGTGTCTTTGGTAATTCTTTGAATTTCAAAGTTCTTTGGAGTTGAATAATTATTAATTTTATTTTTAAACATTGCCAATATCTATGAATGATAGATTGGAAAATAAAGAATTAGAGATTCTAGCAAAATTTCAACTCGGAAGCCTGTTTAACACGGGTAACTTACTGATGATATAGACCTCAAATTCATTTGAATCGTATTGTTTATAAACTAGTAATAATTAGCAAGTTTCTCAAATTTCTTAGATTGTGACCTTATTTTTTTTCTTTTTTTACTTTAGTTCCTTTTTTAAAATAAACAAAACAAAATATCAGTACTTTTATTCATAAATCTACACAACTAAAGCAAGAGTGATGGATTAGAAAATAAAATTTAGATATGAAGCATGTAGCTGTCAGACTAATTTTGAATGACGATGTCAATGGTGATTGGTTTAACTGAAGTGAAAATGTACTGTTCATGTATTAGGTTGGTGCAAAAATAATTTCGTTTTCTAACATATGTTACTATGTGAAAAAACGAAATTATTTTTGCACCAACCTAATAGTAAGACTTATGAGGATACGTGATATGAGTTCGAATCATGTCGAAGTTTGTTTTTTCTCTCCAAATTATGCTGTTGTTAATGGTCATAGAATGTTTGCTTGTTTTTTGTTTTTTTTAACTCTATTGTGATAAAAAGCGGGGAAAAATATTAAAGAAAAATAATAAAAAAAATAATTAATGACAATGTTTCGTGTAGGAATTTCAAATAATGGAAAGATTTTTTTTTTTTTTTTTTTTACTTTTTATAGTACTTTTTTCGTTTCTGAAAAATTACGTTGCGTGAAAGAAATTACTTTGTAGTTTGTACTGCAGAAATTACAAAAATCAAGATTATTTGTTTGTACCTAATTACTATTAATAATTTATGCGTGACATTAAGTGTGAGTTAAAAATGTTTTTCATTATACTGTAACAATTTAAGGAGGGTCAAATTCCTTGTTCATATGTACAGGTTTATTTAGCTTTAATTATCGGAATATCAAAAGTGAATAAAGAAATGAAAAAAGAAGAGGGAAAAAAAAACAAAAAAAAAACAGGAAAGTCTCCTAGTACAGTATTCACTTTATTTCCATCTCTCTTTGAAAAGAACACTGAAAATATCGGTTCTCGTTCGATCACTGTAATTAAGCACATCGAACCCGGTCAGTGGGAGACCTGTTGGGAACATCGGGTAATACTGTAAGTAATCGCATGCGGCTTTAAATAACCCATAAAGGGTTGATAAACCGTAAAAAAACAAAAAAAAAAAACAAAAACAAGAGCAAATCAATTCTTGAAAACTAAAAAGGAAGTATATTTTTCTCCAAGCATGTCTTTTACTTTTTTCCAAAGCAATGTATATTGGTGTCTACTTCTAAAACTCTGAGGTGTTCTACTTTGGACTGTACATTCATCATTCTTAATCTGCTAGACTTGGACACACATGTGGCTTGAAGAAATACTATAGAACTCTATTTTTAGATGGAATAATTCTCTAATACAACACTGCTATGATTTGTGATTGAGATATGTAATTGAAATTCCAACATGTTCTAGCTTTATTTTTTAAATTAAATTCTGAATGCAATGCTGATTTTAAAAAATTGGTTCGACACAATCTCTTGTCTTTCAGTTGGCCTTTTGTCAGATAATTAGAAATTTGTTGTTTCTTGCCTTATTTTCTGATGGAGAACAAGCCAAACTTTGCAGAAATTCAGTTATTAACAGAAATTATTTTCTTGGACTTGCTACCCGATTCCATTTTATATTCAAATTTAAAGCTGCTAAATTCTGATGATCAGAAATATTTCCAAAACGTCCATAGCAAAGCAAAATAAAAACCATTCACAAATATTTCACAACCGACCGCCCCCTCCGCGGAAACACGACCTGGTTAAATAGGAGGAGATTGGTTAGTTTCCAGATGTCTACTTCATTTATTTGGGAGATCAATTTCTTTCATGTTTCAATGCTATAAATTGTTTCCTTAAAATTTTCTTTCCAAGAAAACTTTCATTCTTATAAGAGTGAAAAGTCGATATTTGCAACTTGTGACAAGGTTACTTCTACAACTAATAAAAAAAAAAAAAAAAAAATACAAAAACATTTACTTTAACCCCACCCCCACCCATACACACGAAGGCAGGATCTGACACAGTCTTTTTATGCGCGGAGCACATACGCATGCACTGTCACGTTGGCGTTGATACCGCCTCCACCTTTCTTAGTCCAATGGGGAAGGTTCTGCCACCAGGTTGGAATCCTCGCCTTCTCTCATCTCGAATGAGGGGAGAACAAATTTAATCTTTCATCCCGGCCAAAAGCCCGAACTTAGTTTGTGAAAAAGCAAAATGATAATCAATTTCTGCAGTAGTAATCGTCTATGATACAAATTTGTTTTGTTGTTTCTATTAGGTTGGTGCAAAAATAATGACGTAATAATGTCGTTTTTTGACGTATTTTTTAACGTCAAGTACGACATTATTACGTCATTATTTTTGCACCAACCTAATACAAATTTTTGTTCTTCTAAGCGAGAAGTCAGACATCACCAGCATATTCTTAGATTTTAATCATGTATTCTCGCCACTGTCAGCTCAGCAAGGTCCTGAAATAAACTACAAATTTTGCAAAGCCAACATTTTACAGGAAGCTTACAATTACTTCCTGTTTTTACTTTTGTGCGCTGCATTTGACAACAGTGTCTTGAATATTGTTTCCTGTTTGCCCCTGGGAAATCAGAATATGCTGCGATATCCTTTCCTTTCATTCTTTAGACCTTCTCAGTTTCCGTGGACATGTCATTTTCTTCCTGTTGTTAATGAAGACCTTAAGTCCTTGTACCTATTATTTTGTGTGTGCATCTTCAAACTTTTTCTTTTACTTTTAATATTCCAAGTAAATTTTAGATGATTTATTTTATTTTTTAAATTTAATGTTCATCAGGTAATTGAAAGCAGGATTTTTTTTTTCCTAAAATATTTTGATCTGTTAAAAGATGAAATGAAAATTTAGAAATGTTACTGAGTAATCAACAAATTAGATTTGTTCTGAACACTTGTAACATTTTAGAAAATAGACTGGTTTGTAAGGTTCTTGTATAAAAAAAAATGTTCAGCATCTTTTAAGAAAATCGGTTGAAATTAAGCAGTTGTATTTTAACTGTTATAATAGCATTCATCCAATTATTGAAGACTACAAAATGTTGATGAGTTCTTTATCTTTGTGATTTTTATTTTGGGTTTTACTTCACTGACATTTGCACATATATATAATTATATAATATTATTATTTAGTGGATACTTTTATTTGAAGTAAACGCCCCAATTTTTATTTTAAACTCTGTATTACGTTTATCGGTTTGCACGTTTGAGAAATTTCAAAGAAAATGTGTTCTTCAGCAGATATCTAACCTACACCTCTCTTTGTGGGAGAAACCACCATTTGCTTCGGCGATCTTTACCTCTCGGCTACAGTGAGTGTCACAGTTCAGCTATGGTTTATTTCCTCTTTTAAGAAAAGCTCACTTCCTCATTCAACTAATTTTCTCGAAAAAGCCCATATCTGCTCAGTTTCGTGTCCGGTAAAGTAAACAAAGCAATTTTAAAAGAATTAATGAATTTATTTTTAACCCGACATTTTCATTACTTTGAAAGTTGGAATGCACAGGCCGATACACACCGTTTATAATAAAAATGGCTGTCCATTTTATATACGAGTTTCCGTTAAATAACGTTTAAAGTAATGTCTGATGAAAGCTAAATCCATTAGTGTGTGGATGTGTTTGAGTGGGTATATGGGTATTTGGGTTGGTTGGTTGATAACGCCAAAAGTTAAGAAATGCTATTTATTGATTGGATAGACTTTTTTTTAGTGACTGTTCGCTTACGAGTCACTCAATGCATTCATTTACTGAATGAATAAAGCTGTAAAAGGAGGAAGTGCAGATTCTGAGGATATATAGAATAGATAATACTTCTTTTTAGACGAAGAGGTTAAGTGGCCGGGGAAACCTTCTCTTGGGACTTTGTTCCACAAAGCAACAGTTCTGGGGAATAAGCCTCTATGCCAATGAAATTTGAAGGCAATGAGGATGATTCGACTCGTGTATGTGACCTGATAGAACTAAGACATTTAGCTCGTTTGAACATTTGCCATGGAAAAATAGTGAAGATTGTAGTAAAGAAGCTGCCCACATGTCGCATAAATAATTTCGAAATCTTTATACAAGGTAGAAATGGCAGCAATATTCCATTTTGGTCTGGTTTGATCTGACTCTTGTAAAGATAGAACATGACAGGAGTCAGGTACATTCTGTAGCCGTACAGGAAACAAACAAGCATTTTTAGTGATGGGTTGTATATTTCACTTGGAATCTGGTGTGGGGGGGGGAACGTGAGTCCCATGAGATGTTCAAGAGAAGGATCCTCATTGAGAGTACAACCGTTCATCTTGACTGGAGAAAGAAAGAAAAAAAAAAGAACCTTGCACTTGCTAAAACGAACCAGACAGCCTTGTACGTTTTTTCTCTTCTCGTGCTAGTTTTTGAGAATATAAAAACTAGAGAAAAGAATAGCAAGATTTTATGCGAAAACATGTAAATGTATATGGCAGAATTTGAAGGTCGAGATTAAATGTATGAACTATAGACTAAGATTTCAGAGATCCACTGTAGAATTCATATAGATTGTGCATGCTTAATTTCTATCTTCTTTCACTTTTTCCCCTTGTCCCGTCTCTCTCACTTTTTCCCCTTGTCCCGTCTCTCTCACTTTTTCCCCTTGTCCCGTCTCTCTCACTTTTTCCCCTTGTCCCGTCTCTCTCACTTTTTCCCCTTGTCCCGTCTCTCTCACTTTTTCCCCTTGTCCCGTCTCTCTCACTTTTTCCCCTTGTCCCGTCTCTCTCACTTTTTCCCCTTGTCCCGTCTCTCTCACTTTTTCCCCTTGTCCCGTCTCTCTCACTTTTTCCCCTTGTCCCGTCTCTCTCACTTTTTCCCCTTGTCCCGTCTCTCTCACTTTTTCCCCTTGTCCCGTCTCTCTCACTTTTTCCCCTTGTCCCGTCTCTCTCACTTTTTCCCCTTGTCCCGTCTCTCTCACTTTTTCCCCTTGTCCCGTCTCTCTCACTTTTTCCCCTTGTCCCGTCTCTCTCACTTTTTCCCCTTGTCCCGTCTCTCTCACTTTTTCCCCTTGTCCCGTCTCTCTCACTTTTTCCCCTTGTCCCGTCTCTCTCACTTTTTCCCCTTGTCCCGTCTCTCTCACTTTTTCCCCTTGTCCCGTCTCTCTCACTTTTTCTCCTCTCTCCACTCTCTGTCTGGGGATTACCAGTTGACAGTTTAACTTAACACTTCTAAATTGAACCATTAGAATACTGATTATAAAAACATCTACTCGGTGATACTGGCAGTTTTAAGGTCTGTTGGCTTCAAAACATCATTCAGTTTGTGAACAAAAATTGTTTCCATGTGAAATAATCAAGAACTCTCAAAAACTGAACTTCGCTGTTGAAAGAAATGTCTGAAATACATCTTTTTTAACAAGATTTTAAGTTCTCAATTTCATGTTTTTTTTTTTTTGTTTGTTTTTTTTTTTGTTATTGTGTGTTATATAATTCACAGTATACACAGTATCTTTTCTGAAAGGTTTCATTTATCGAGGTTAATCAACGGACTTTTGGAGGGGGAAAAAAAATATCCCCGAATCTTGTGTCCATTATTATGTTGGAAAATTGGCTTCAGTTGTATAAAAATATGAGTTGAGAAAAGTTTTCGCCGAAAAAATCTGCTTTCAAACAATTTTTAATTTTATGAAAAGAGTGAGTTCCCGGATGAATTGGTTGAATTTTTACTTGGAATTTCGGAGAGATAGTAAACATACCTTGCATCCGAATAATATATATATATATATATATATATTCTCTTTGTTCTGTGCAGAATGATTCTAGTACCTAAATTGTCAGTCAAAGAAAATTGTATTTGTCATTTTCGTTCACTCATACTTCAACTGTCCCATAAGATACTCATAAAATTAAACGGGACTTCACCAATCAGTATAATAATTTAATTAACTTAGTTTCTCATAAGGTAGGTTTTAGAATTTTTTTAAGTGTACACTACAAAATGTTTTTTTCTTTTTACGGAAAATTTTACTGCAGTTGACACCAAAGTGAAAATTTCAAATAAAAGCTGTTGAAAAAAATATTTGCGTAGAGTGGAATTAGGCGCTGGTCGAAAGCAATGGCTGAATACCTAAGTGCAATCAGAAGTTTAGGGAATTAAGATATTAGCAGTTTGTCTTTGAGGATTACACAATAGAAAAGTTGTTGTCTTAGGTTTCATGATGTATTATGTACAGTATTTACATTATTGTCCTCATCTTTGTCGCCATATTTATCACAACGTTTCGGCATTAGAATCTATATCGCTAAAGCCTACTATATGGTTAAGGTACGTAGATGACACCTTCATACTCTGGCCACACCAGGAAGATGTCCAGGTTCTACTGGACCATGTGAACTCAATAAGACCTTCGATACAGTTGACAATGGAGAAAGAGAGTAACAACACACTCCCATTCCTGGATGTACTAATATCTCGAACAGAGCATGGGTTCAAGACATCCGTATACCGTAAACCAACATTCACCGGACAGTACCTCAATTTCAACTCCCACCATCCATACAGCGTAAAGAAATGATCGGCCGTTGCTTACAACACCGAGCAAAAGTCATAAGTGGCGACCCAGAGATGTTAGATAAAGAATTGGTCAATATAAGTAGTACCCTACAACGTAACAACTACCCTGGGTACATGGCAGCAGCCCCAAAAAACTGGGATAGGCGGGTACAAGAGGAGTAGGAGGAGGACAACAACACTCAGAAAACAGTCTGCCTGCCTTATGTGAAGGGGTTATCAGAGAAAATACAAAGGATCTGCGGTCCATATAACATCAGGACAACCTTCAAGAGCTTGACAACACTTCGCAGATATCTTTCTCGAGTGAGACCCCCCCATACAGGAGAACATGACTAAAGACTGTGTACACGCTATCCCGTGCAGCTGCGGAAAGCAATATAAAGGAGAGACAGGCCGCCCTCTCAAGGTAAGGCTTCAAGAACACCAGAAAGCTGTAACGCGAGGGGAAGTAGAAAAATCAGGCGTGGCTGACCACATATGGAGAGAGAAGGGAGATCACCGTCCCCTGTGGGATCATGTTGAGATCATAGACAGGGAACACCATTGGAAAATTCGTAAACTTAAGGAATCAGCACATATGCTAGGCCACAAAAATCTCCTGAGCCGACCAAGCATAGAAATAAATATGGGAACCAGTAATAAGGAGTGCCAGAGAAAAGCAATGATAACAAAGTTGCAATATAAAAACATGCAATGATAACAGCAAAATTGCAATATGAGCACTGGTAAAAATTGTTGCTGAAAACATTAGGTTTATAATACCTAGAAATTCATACCCAGATGTCCTCAAGACACAGTGGATAAAGGCGTTGGTTAGATCCAGTGACAGACCCAAAGAGTGTGAGTTCAATACCCGGTTAAGGCAGTGGAGAACTTTCAGAGGGAAAATTAGCAGGAGGTAACTGATAACTGACAACTGACATCTATCAAACATGGCACGTGGACAGTCTATCCCAGTGATCGAAATAGAGGGTTCAGTTCGAAATTCCAACCACCTGAAGAAGGCCGGAGCGTACAACGGCCGAAACGTTGTGATAAATATGACGACAAAAGTCCGCATAATGTAAATACAGAAAAGTTGTTATTTCATTGGAACATTGACCTTCATTTGTCTCCGGTACATTAATAGAAGACTCATCCTTGTCTTACGCCTCTTTCTATTTTCGTGTAAACACTACACACTTTTCATTATTTAGATTTCGTGGAGGAGTATTTTTTAATATATTTGTTGAGAACTGATTCAGTCTAATTGCGCCCTTGCAAATTTTACTTTTCCGCATCCTGGAAGTCTTAAGTATAGCTTAGGGTTTAAAAACAATACGTAATAGTTTACAGAGTGGGGGTGGATTGCAGAATGCTTAAGTAGTAATTTTTCAACCTGTTATTAAAGAGTGAGAGATGTAGAATCTAGTTCATTTATTTTTCTTCTTCATCATTTTAATAACTCCTGTGACAGTTGAATAGTTCTGTGCTATTGAGATGGCATTCCCTAAACTCTTACCATGGACCTTTTCTTCACTTCAAGAACAGTTTACTTTTTTTTCTATTAAACAGAATTTGACTTTTTTTCTACTGGTTTGATTATCAATAGATGATTTGATTTATTCTTAACTTCAAACAAGCAAAAAATACCCCCCCACCTAATAAAAAAAAACAAAAACAAACAAAACAGGTAAATTATTTTTACAACTGATTTATTCCCGTCGGTTGCATTTTTTTTTTTTTTTTTTTTTTTTTCGGTGACTGAAATGTAATTTCAAAAAGCGTCTTAATTACTTGAAGTATTAAACTTTAATATTTTCACTTTTATTCTTAAAGGTAATCTACTTGACCCCCATCTACTCCCACCCTTTCAGTAGGCCCAGTTCCGATTTTCTTTGTCAGTGGCAGTTGAATTATTGCAGTCTTTTGATGTTCACTTAATTCGGTTAAAAATATTTTAATCTTTCTTTTCCTTAAAATCTTACTTTACTCCTCTGAATTAGGAATCCCCCTTTCAAGGACGGCATTTCTGTGTTATTTGTGTGTGTACACACACACATACACACTTCCTTGTTTTTGTTGTTGTCTGCTATTTCTTAATCTACTGTAGCTAAAAGTAGGCCATTTTCTCTTTATTTGATAACCGAGACAAGTTCGCTGTGGACATAACTTTAAACGTATTCATTTTTTTCTCCCTTTCTTGACGTCTGTAACGCGTCAGTCAGTCTGAATATGATATATAAAGGTACATTGTGAACGATGAGAACTAAAATGAATTCCTAAGAAACTGTCATGCTTTGGAAATAAATGCTGTCTTTTATAAACCAATTAAAAAAAAAAAAAAACTAAAAAAAAGTCTACATTTTGTTGTCGTTTGTAGACGAAAGATTTCCAGACTAAACTGCAATTAATCGAATTGGGCTACTTTTGAAAGCTCAGCTTTATTAATTTTAAATTGATTTTTTTTTTTTTTTTTTTTTTTTTTTTTTTAAATAAAGTCAAAGACGTCGAGCTTTCAAATGCAGTTGACTACTATGTCTTCCAGACTATATTTTATTTTGGTCAACAGAAAATAAACCCAAATCCATCGCTCTCTTCGCCTAATCAAGAAATAAAACTATTGACGTGATGGCAGATTGAATGTTAAACTATCATTAAAAAAAACAAAAACAAAAAAAACAACAAAAAACAAACAAACCCTAAGTCGTTCCCTCTATCCCGTTTGCAGAGTTTTTTTGTTTGTTACCTGATGGCGTTTTTAAGGAGGATGAAACTAGGTTTATTTTTGTTTAAGGGAGGGCAGTATTTATACTTGTTTTGGGGTGTTTGATGAGTGTGCAATACAAAAAGGTTACATTCCTCTGTCGTGTGTCATATTAACGCAGTCTGTCAAGTGAGTGGTCCATCACAAATGAACAACTGTCAACTGGGGGAGGGGGTAGATGTCACTTGTCGCAATGACCTGTTAACTGGTTGGTACACGGGCCAAGTTCATTTCACTATTTTGAAATGAATATGATGGTGCTACGATATCAGTAAAGGTCACAATATCTTTATCGTTACCAGTTAAAAGTAAAACTTTCTTTAATCACTAAAACTAAAAGGTACACTGACACTTTTAAAGGAAATTAACGGTACAAAAATGACCTAATTTCATTTTTGCGGTATTGCAGGTTTTAACTTGCCTGGTTGAACTTAGGAATTATATATCCCTTCGATTAGTTTTGTTTTAATTCTTGACTTCTAATCACACTTTTTCTTTAAATGCACAATGTTTCGCGCCCAACGCTTGCATATTTTGGCTAAGAAAATTCAAAATTCAATATTTGTGCAGTTAATTCTGAAAATTGAGACGTTGTGGTTAAGTTACGATTACAGATTGTTGCCATTAGAGAAAAAAACGAAAGTTTTGATGTTTCAATAAATTCTACTTAGTGATCATTGATGAAACCAAAACGTAGTCCTAGAAAAATGAATGGTGTTTGGTTAGCCAACGGCCTCAAAACACTTTCACTATTTTGAAATGGTCTGTGAAACTGTCTTTAAAAAAATACTGAAGTAGTAAATGATTTTAAATTACTTTTTACACCCTCATGGAAAAACCTGGTTGTTACAGAATTCAAAGTCAAACTCTTACCTAAATTGTAACATTACCAAAGAATGTTAGTGGTCGTAAATGGGACACGTACACTAAAACTCAGCTCTGTCAGTTGTTTCAGATGTGCCTTCACTCATCAATGCAGTACTTTGACAGAATCCGGTTTTGTTACCGCAGTCTGGTCAAACATGAAAACGTACACTTTATTAAAAAAAAAAAAAAAAAAAATTATCCAAAAGCAGTCTGTCACTTTATACATGTAACTTTTAGGCTTTTCTTTTATCCTTCAAGGAAATGTCTTCGATTACTTTACGAGAAAAGTTTTACAATTATTAACCTTTTTTTGATATCTCGAATAATTTGGTGGCTTCACAACAAACCTGATCAAATGACTATATAAAGTATCAATCAAGACCAACAAAAACATTAATTATTTAAACAATTTTCAATTACCATTGTGAGGAAGAAAAAAATCTTGTCAAAGTTTAATTTTGGTTACATATTTTCGATTTTAGTCATTTTGACCCCCTGTTTGTTATTGGTGTTTGTCTTCAAATTGAAGTGTCAGGGCCTGACATTGCTTACCAAAATACCATGAAGGGCACAGAACAGTATATCTGTCTTCTCCATGTGACATGTAGTACTAGATTATTTGGTATTCTTTCAGGTTTGATAACTGGACTGTTCATCAGACACAAATTGTCTGCTATTAGGGGTGAGTGAATTTGATATTTCTCTTCTACGTTAATGAATATTCTAACCCTGTCTCCGATCCTGAATAACTCTACTTCCTACAAAACCGTCATAACTTAAGTAGACCAACTATGAAGGGGAGGGTACAACAATTGTTTTTACTAGATCATTTGCAAGACCTCCCCTACCAATCTCCTTGAAATTTATAGATCGTCCAATTAAAATTGTATTATTGCTGTTTTGGTGGAAATGTCATAATGAATGATGAATTTAGGGAATAAGTTGATTTCGTTTATATCTCTTTTCACTTCGAAAAGATAAATTTTATGTAGATCTTCTCAATCTCTAGACAGACACGCACAAAAAAACGAATAAATAAAAAGGATATTCGTACATTTTAAATTCAGTAAACTTAGGACCACATTACGGGGCTCAGTAAAATGCCCGAAAATAGAATTAATTAATATAAGCATATTAAAAATCAGACAATAAATACCTGTCTTTAATTTTATGTTAAAATAGCCAATATGGTTGAAATGAGTTATTTTGGGGCAAAATTTTAGCCGCCCCCACTTTTTAATGGCTTTTCTGCTTTACTTGGTTTTCGCAAAATTAGTCACCGAGAACTGGCAAATTACCATTTTTGTCCAGCACCAAATTTTCATCTCTTTTTTTTTATTTCAACTTTATATACATTTCTTTTTCCCTATTTTATTTATTTTTAATTTCAATATAAACATCCTGTGAGATTTCCTTTGTATTTTTTCTTTTCTTTTTTTGCCAATTTCCTGTCCACTTGGTCATTTCAAGTGGCTAGATATTGTTTTGTTCCGTTTTTTTTTTTTTTTTAATCTATCTTTCTTTTCAAATTTCAACTTATCAGCACTCATTCATTGGGCTGCAATTTTATCTTCACAGTTCATAACTTTACTGTTTATGTGGTGGGAAATGAACACAGAAGACAATGTTCAATTAGAAGTCATAGCAAATTTGGTCATAATCAAAATCTTTAAAGAATTTCTATTTTCTCCCTGTAATCACAGTTGATTACACCTAATCAGATATGAAACTTTGTAAATTAAGTTGCCTAAATTATTCTTGAAATAAATTGAATTTTTATAGAAAGAAAAAAAAAATGAATCTTAAAATTAAACAAATGATTCTACAAGTATCACCAGATTTCCTTGTTAGTAGATTTATGGTTAAAAAGATTTACGGGTACATTTTTAAGGTTAAACTGAGAAAGCCTTTTTGTAAATGATGCATTTAACGTAGATTTTTTATTTTTTTTTACTTATTTGTAAAAAAGAAAAAAAAATAACCAGTGAGAGCTCACTGGCTATATATATATATATATATATATATATATGAAAACTGAAAACAGCTGCGCCTAAAAGGTATAGGCAACAAAAAAGTTCTCAATGCAAAATTCAAAATCGAATATTGTAGGGTAAAAAAAAGATGTCTTCCACTTGCCCGAGGAGACCTTATGGTCGAAATCCGAGTTGGTTGGCATTTTACCCTTTTCTTTGTATATGGACATCTGGTGCAATGGAGTCCCAAACGCAAGCTAATATCAGGACTAAATGTTACAATGATGGCTTGCAGAAGTAAATTAAGTTTTTTTTTTTTTTTTTTTTTTTTTTTTTTACTCATTACAATGTTAAAATTTTTCTTCATTTCTAATACAGAGAACTTCTAAGTTTTCGTTACCTATGTTAATTAGTACCAAATGATTTTTGAATAAAAAAAAAAAAAAAAATAGATTTAAAATTTACTTATTCTGTTTTCCATCATTTGTCTGTCATGATCATCTGTTTATGATTTGTGACCTTCACTTTTATTTTTTCCCAAAACATTTAAAATTATGATTATTACATTATGGAATATTTACTACTATGTTCATATTAGTGACAAACGGTGTGGAAGCCGGATATCACTAGTTAGATTACCTAACTAGTAAACCACCCACACTGTGTGTGCATAAATAAATGTGATAGCCCTGCTGACCCATATCGCAACATTGACGTCTATGAAATTCTCTCTGAATTGGACTTTTTTTAATTGCTGTTTATTCAGAAGTTCTTTTCAGACGTAAACAACTTGACTTTTTTTCTTTTTTTTTTTTTTTTCTTTACTCATTGTGAAGTATTTTCAACAATTTCTTATCATAACTGTTTCTCTCTTGTCTTCCTGTATTTATGGTGTTATTTGGGAGTTTTTAATTTAAACTTCTGTTCCTTCTCGGTTACAGAAATTAGTTATTTCATCATCCAGTTTTGACAAAAAAAAAAAGGTATTCCATTGTCAACATTTTGAGACCTCTTCATGGTATACAGATGAGAACCTCTTTTATTGAGTTTTGATAATCTTGCATGGTGGTTTTTAGATCAGTTGCCTTAGGAATTTTCTAATGCGGTCCAATGTTGTCGTTGATACCTCAACACACACAAACACACCCCGTCCTTTTAATTTAAACCTTTTTTTAGTTTTGTTTTGTTTTTCATTTGTCCTCATAAGAAATGAAAAAGTAGTATGTACAGTACACACACTTGATGAGTATGTTGGGAATCGCTTTCGTCTGAGGTAAAGGTTTTCTTTTCTCTCATGCGACACCCGCAAAAAGAACAACAAGAAACAATTCACATTTTGAATGTCGTACAAATATGGAAGATTTGTGAGACATTTTATGAAAGTCGGCTGACATCATACCTGCGCTTTAGGCTGAACAAAAGCAAGTATTAAAATTTAAGGAAAAGAAACATCTGGCGAACTATGAATAAAATTAAAAATGAAAACTTTTTCTTATATTTCGCTGTTTTTATGAGATTTTGTTGTTTGATTCTTTACATTTACTTGTTACAAACCTGTGTTCAGTTATAAAATATTTAATCTTAGTATAAAGGACATTAACGATACAATAAAAGTACAAATTCAATAAAAAATGTTTAAAAAAAAATGGAATAGGATTTTCAAAATGTCTTAATCGCATCAAAAATCAATTATTCTGGGAATGTTTGATTCAATACACACACAAAAAAAAAAAAAAAAGAAAAGAAAAGAAAAAACGTTTGTAAGACATTGTAATGTAGACTTTAACTTTCTGTAGCAGTTGTTGTTGCTAGAATTGTTGACAAACGTTTAAAACATGTCAATTGACAACCTGTACAAAAAAGTAAAAACCAACGTCGAAGGACATATTGAAAGTCACTCCAACAAAACAGGGATGTGCTGATGGTGTTGTAATGATAGGGGTTCAAGCTGAATTCGAGGAAAAATCTTTGTTACTCTCTATAAATAATTTAATAAAAAAAATGTTAATGCAATATTTACTCTTAAAAATTAATTCTTACAATCCAAAATCTGTTTCGGCTTTAAATAACTCAAACGTTGATAAACCGTAAAAAAAATCAATTCACCAAATCGGAACAAACTTTTTTTTTTTTTTTTTTTTTTTAAATATCATTTGCAGCATAGTTTCTGTATATGCCGATTCGGGTTACGAATGGAGTTTTGTTTTTTGTTTTTTTTTTTTGTGTGTGTGTGTTGCTTATAATACATATAATTATTATTTTGGCTAATACAATTTTTATTCTTTACAGTTGGACTAATAATGTCCTCATTTTTGTTTTTACAATCCCAACTTTTCAGTGTTCATGTGTTTTTTGTCTGTTCGGGTCAAGAAATTTTGAACTAAACCATTTTTTCAGTCTATGGGGAGAGATTGTTCTCACTCTGCTGTCGATGTCTAGGGATATGTTGTCTTGGTTACTGTTACTTTTCATTGAGTTTGGGTTGGGTATATCCTTACTACTCAGTCTCTGGATTGAACTGACAATTATGTCACCAAATTCAGACCCCACTGGAAAAGGTCAGAGGGCACAATGGCTGAAATGTGATCGCAAGAAGATGAGAAGAACAATAATCCAATTGCAAATTATAAGTAAGAATTCCTCCTCCTAGAAACTTAGACAAACAGTTTTTTTCCCATTATTAAAACCCTCATATATTCTTTGAAGATTAAAAAAGATTCCTTTTTCATGAATTTACAAGAACAAAACTAAAAAGTTGCTAAACAAAGTAGTATTTTAGTTTATATTTCAGTTTTTGCATTTTCAGATTCATGTCATGTATTAACTGCATTGAAGTGAATTTAAAAATCCATCAATTGCAATAAAAGCTAAATTATTGGATTGTTGATAGGTACAAATGACACCAGACATATAAAATGAACACCCATTGACCAAAACATTCAATCACAAAAGAATTTAATGAATTTCTATAAAACTTAAAATTTTCATCCCTTTAAAACCAGGTTCTATCTGTCTGTCTGCGTGTCTGCGTGTCTGTCTGTCTGCGTGTCTGTCTGTCTGCGTGTCTGTCTGTCTGCGTGTCTGTCTGTCTGCGTGTCTGTCTGTCTGCGTGTCTGTCTGTCTGCGTGTCTGTCTGTCTGCGTGTCTGTCTGTCTGCGTGTCTGTCTGTCTGCGTGTCTGTCTGTCTGCGTGTCTGTCTGTCTGCGTGTCTGTCTGTCTGCGTGTCTGTCTGTCTGCGTGTCTGTCTGTCTGCGTGTCTATGTATCTATGTATATATCTCTCTCTCTCTATATCTGAGATCAGAGTTGTGTTGTTGAAATTTGCTTGTACAAATTTTTTAAAACTGACATGGTGCCAATTGGAAAAGTTTTGTTTCAAATATATACTAGCTTTTGAAAAATCTACTGAGAGCCAACAAATTTTCATAAAACACTTGGTATTTATTTATTGAGTTGAAATATGATAAAGTTAGTTTGCAACAAAAAAGTAAACTTGTATAATATTTTTTTTATCCAACTACCCCTGAAATTTTTCAGGCAATTTCAGTAAATCTTGCAACCATGAAGTGAATGTTTGCACTAAACATAAAATAAGTTACAGATTTGGTTATCATAATAAAAATAGTTTTAAAGCTTTTGTGATCTTGCTCTATTGAATTCAAAGATTTGCTTCCTTGTCATCGATTTTAATACAAAAAAAGAAACATTGATAAATTGTCTAGTTTTTAAAATAATTCTGTGTAACTTAAAAATGATTTTACTACTTGACAAAGATGGTTTTATTACAAGAATATAGTCTAAATTTGGACGACATTATGAAATAATAAAAAAATCCAAATTCTTTACAAGATTCACATTTTTGGTGTATCCAATAAAATAATCATTCATTAAACTTGTCTGAACGAATGGTTTCATCTGGAATATGTCGATGTATCATAATGCCGTCATTAATAATGGGGTTCCATCACAAAAAGGGCAAATGTTCTCTGGTGTTTGGGATGAACGCAGAAATAAAATATTTTTGTAGATTTGAACTAAAATAAGTAAAAGCTAATTTTTACATTATTGGCAAATAAAATTATCTTGTTTGTAAATCATAATTTATTACTGTTCATACGCAGTCATTTTACATTGAACAACTTCATTTATTTTAATGCAAAAATAGACATTTTGTTCAATTTTACAATCAAAGAATTGATTTTATTTTTGTCAGTCTTTGCCAAAAAGCAAAGTTTTTGAGCCAGTTTAGCCATTTTGTTAAAAACCAACATTAACAAAGTATCTTCTGTGATGAAAATGCCATTATTGGAGTGGTGCCACACCACATTTCACATAAGACCACTTTTGCAAATACCCACATATGCTTCTACACAAGCAATGGTATTCTATAATATTCTGGCACATTTTATTTTTTAATAAATACTTTTATTAAAAATTGTCAGCACATTTTATATTCACACTACAGTACATAAAAAAAAATAATACTGGCAAAAATATTCAGTAAAATACATAAAATTTGATACATGGTAAATTGAACACCACCTCTATCAAGAACGCTTAAAAAAATACATATTGTTGACTTGGTTCCAAGTTATCTTTTGGGGCTGGTGAATAAAATAAAATTGGATCCTTCTTGTTCATCTGATCACTCTATATTTCAACAGTTAACCTTCAAAAAGAAGAAAAAAAACAGTAAACCAAATCCTTCCCACTTGAAGATTTTTTTCTATTTGAACTCTTAGACACTGGAGTCTGCTCCATTAATTGTGGAGAAGTCTGATAAGCAATCTTAAAAGGTTGAACAAACATAGCTATTCCAAAAAGAGTTGTGTTACACGCGCACACACACACACACTAATCAAATCCAGGCAAACAAGAAAAGGATTTTTTTGGCTGCATAAAATCTGATACATGCTTGGTTGGGGGTCTGAGATCTAACTAAAATTGGCCAAGGTAGGGCCAAAAGATTTGGGCATCAGCTACTATTGGGGAATATTTGTTGTTCCAATTAGATTTTTTGCTTATTTCTTTAAGTTTCACTAGTAAAAAGCAATCTTTGATATTTTATTAAAAAAAATATAAAGAACTAAAACTTTACTGGCTATGAAAGTGATAGAATAAACCTGGGAGAGAAATGTATGTAATTAACTTTTTTTTTTTTTTAAATTTCAAAAATGATTTAATTAACAGGGGATAAATGTGTTAAATATCATAACCATTTTAAAATGATGATAATATTATTAGCAAAAAAACAAAAACAAAAAACAAACTTTTCTTCCTCTTCTAGTGAGTGTTATTTTCATTGAAGACTTTGCTCTTTCTTTGCAATGCACTTTTATTTTATAATCCACAAATATGAAATGCAATGTGCATGCATATTATTGTAATTAACACCTCATAGGGACAGACACATACCATTCTGGTCTAAGGTAGATGTAACAATCGATCTCTATATAAATCTAATTTTTGATGGCTACTCTGCTATTGATATAAATGTACTACTTTACAGCTTAGAGTTGTTCACATTTTATAAATATGAATCAAACTTATTAAAATTTCATAAATTATTTTTCTGGGGATGCCAGTCAGTATTCCCTTAACTTATCAATATCGACAAGAGTTTGTCATTTCATAATCATTGAAATCCTAAATACATTTCTCGTATCAGATAGACCACTGTCCTTTTATTGGCACCATGAACACATATAAAAGATTTGTGTCTATCAAATCCAGATTCTTATGCTAGACACAAAAATAACTTATAGTAGGAATAGTAAAATATAGGTGCAAAATTACAAAACAAGACGATTACTGTGTAAAATTTAAAAAAGGAAAAACACACTTTTCTTTTAGAATTACAAAAAAGTACAATAAATGTTTGCACAAAAATTTCCTAATTTAGGCAGCATAACAATTTCTGATAAAAGGATTAGCAGCGAAAAATGAAAAAAATTACAGCTTGGGAAAAGACAAGGATTTTCTGCCTCCTTCCCTTGCTGTCAAATGTTTCTACCTCGTATGTACTGACCAGAGCTATATTTATAAAAATTTGGCTATTTGGGATGTTATTAAAGTTTGAGTTCATGCCTCTCATTGGTCAAAATATATATATAAATAAATAAATAATTTTCCATAAACTGGAAATGGATCCTTTAAAAATTTTGGTGGATTTTAACTGCTGTGCCGAAAAAGATGTACAATTGTAGCAATGTTTAATAAAAAGCTCTGGCCTTCACAAAAATACGCTTCTCTCAAAAGAATGTGCATTAATAAAAAAAATTTAAAAAAATGCAAAAATGACCTAGACAATTATACATTTATACAATGCTAACATTTTTAAAATAATAAAAATATTTTTTTTATTCAGATTGCTTTTCTTTTAAGGAATAATCATAAAGAAAGATCAAATTACTCTAAGCTTTTTTATTTATTCCAAAGGTAAAGTGTGTGGTCAAAATCTCAGGTACTTCTCAGGGGATAGTTAGAAGGAAAGTCATGTGTAGGTGTCACAGTGAATGAATGTATAGACATAACCCTATCTAAGGCATCTAAACTTTGTGATGCCTTTTCTAAGAGAATAAGTTGCCAGAAATTCATTCTTTCAATTCTTTTAATGTGTAAAGAGATTACTGCCAATTTTGCATATGGGAAGTACAGATTATCAAAAGTGAAAGTTTCAAGTGCTTGTTATATTGGGTTGGAATAAAATATTGGAGAGTTTTTCTATAGTTAGTGTTTGGATACTTTTCATTTCACATACAACTAAAATTTCTGACATATTCTGAAAGGTGGTTTTTAAACGCATCTTTTCCCTATTTATTTGGAAAGTGGAAATTATGGAAAATGAGATGCATTTTCATCATTCGACACTCTTTTATTTCCAGGACAGAATATTACTGTACAAATAGAGGTGGGGGGGAGATATTTGCTGTACTGTTCATAATTGATTTGTCAGAAGTAAACATTTTAATCTGAAAACATTCTGGCAGGCCTGCAATTGTTGATGATTACCAAATCGAAAGTCTGATTTAAAAAAAAAAAAAAAAAAAAAAAAAAATCCAGCTCACACAGAGATAATTTCCATATCTTAGATACGTGTAATAGGTTATCTGAAAACACTTGGATATGTGAATCTCTACGATATTTTGGTATATCACAATTAAATGGGAAAAATTTAATGGATCACATTTCATCTACAATACCATTTCTGAAAAGAATGATTTCAGGCAGTGAAAAATGGTTTGTCTACAACAATGTGGAATGAGAAAACCTTTAACCATTCCAAATTCTTGATCTGCATCTAAAGATGATGATGATTTTATTTCTATTAATAATACCACCTTCATTTCATATTTGATTTAGATAAGAGAATCTCAGGATATGAAATGTTGTTGAGTCTCACTCTTTTTGATGTGGTTCTTCATCTGTCCTTGTTACTCCTTACACCTTTATTTTTTATTTTTTTTATACATTTTCAAGTTTTTAAATAAACTTGATGATTACAAAATTGCATTCATTTTGTTTCTATAGTTGACCAACTAAATACTATAATTGTGGAAAAAAAAAAACCCTACTTTGACTTCTTTATTGCTTGCACTATTTTTTAACTAGTCTCATATTTAGATCTGTTTAAAAAAATTGTTAGAACGTATTTTTATTCTCACCATAGAAATTTTAGCATAATACCTCCTACTATAAGCTGCCTTATTGATTAGACCACAAAGGCTATTGGCTACAAAAACTCAAATTGAATAGATTTTATTCTTTATCTCTGAAAGCTTGATATGTTGCCATTTTTGTTTTTAATGCTTACACATCAGTATTACTACATAAATTATTTCTTAAATGAATGCTTGTTGTTTTTTTTAATTTTTACTTCTGTTGCTTTGTCATCCATTCATAAAGTTTCAATGCTTTTCATTAGGTTTTTGGCATGTTGTACAAATGTTCCACACATATTTGGCACTAGAGGAAATACACAACTTTATAACCTACCAATAAAACCAGTATTTACTAAGTCTAGCACAAAACCCTAATGAATTGTCTATTAAATTTGCTAATCATTTTTGTGGTAAATGTGAGTCCAAGTGAATTTGTTTCTAGTGAATCAAATTACATTTTAATTTGATAGTCATCATAACCATGCTTCTAATTCAATGAATATTTGCATTTTTTTTTTTCCAGACTCGTTAATTCCTGCAACCAGTTTCCCACCTCGTCTTGATTATCCCCAATCTGAATTGATCTTAGACAGTGGGGACAATTTAACACTTTCTTGCCAAGGCTCTCATGAAGTTGAATGGGACATCAAGGTAGGTTGAGTGACAAAACATTTCTTCATCTTTTACTTTCTCTCTTTTGTAGCCAATCACAAAGCATCATGAAGTAAGCATTACATTCTCTGCTGCCTAAATTAATTTTCTGTTTTTGTTTGTTTTTTATATATGAAATAAGAAAAATCAATATTAAAATCTTGTTAATATTAAGATGAAGCACAACAAAGCAGGGTGCGATGGGTAAATTGTCGCCATTTTATGATTTTAATTTTGTGCATGTGCATTCTTTGTTTTTGATTTTTGTCAACTGCACAGTATAGTAGGGTCAGTTGGGCACCATCTGTAAGAAAAAGAGTACCATGACTCGGTTCACTCCACCAGAAAGGCCTACATCAAGTGCCTTGGGAGGTAGTGTTACCCTGGGTCAAGAGAGTGGTTGCTGGAAGACATTGTCTGGCAACAAGTCTCTGCATCATGCCACACAAACATGGGAACCCAGTCATGGATGTCAGACAATTTCTGCAACCACATCACCCCTTTCATCTGGTCACCTAACTCCCCAGACTGCAACCCTCTTGATTATTGTGTGTAGGGTGCAGTTGAACAAGAGACCAACAAAACTCCTTGTAACACCAAAGATAAACTGAAGGCAAAGATTATGGTAGCATTCATCAACTTAAACAAGGAAACTGTCCAGAAGAGTTGCAGGAGATTCCAAAATTGTGTGGAGGCCGTGGTTGAAGCCAATGGTGATTTTTATCGAACAAATTTAGTATTTCAAGATATTTTTGTGTAATTCTAGTAAATATATCTGTTAAAATGGGATATCAGTGTTATTTTCATTTTTGCATAATTTAGACAACAATTTACTATTCGCACCCTGTAGATGTTAGCATCCTTATACAACAGTGGTGAAATACTAAAAGACTTAAGTAGCAGAATCATTATAATTCTGCCAAGTTGAAAATGAACGTGAAGATGAGTTTTTCATTGGATTTATTTAATCAGTACTGGCAGATGATTCAAAAAGAAAGGAGTAACTATAAGCAGTAAGAAGTTGTCAGCAAAAGGGGCAGTCCATATTGTGAATTATATCAGGGAATGTGAGAATATTTAACTATCTGGATTCTATATGATCAGAAATGTGTTGCAGAAATGTGAATGTACATAAGAATAATGCAAGATGCCTTTCAGAAGATGAGTAGAGTATTAAGGGATCAGAAAATCTACATAAGAACAAATAAGCAATATTTAATCAACTCTATTGCAATAAATACTGAATGAAGAGATGAAGAAAAATAATGAAGTGTGAATCTACTGGCGATTGCTGAGAATATTTTAAAAAGAGCTTACAAGAAATGAGGAAGTATTAATGAGTATAGGTACTACAAAGAAAGTACTGCTGACAATCACAGAGACAAGTGAACTTTGAACGCATAATTATGAGGAAAGATGTCTTGGAGAATATAATGGCATATCAAAAACAAAAGGTGTTGGGGAGAAGAGCAAGTAATGTACCTGATTCGTCTCAGCAAATGAATAGCAGAAAAAGGATGACAAAATAAGTGGATGGTAAAAGCACAATAAAAAACAAAAACAGGAAATCGAGGAGAACCATGATTGCCCATGTTTTAAGACACTGTTTCACTTCATTTTAATTTTGAAACATTCTAAACATATTTTCAATTCTTTTCATAGCAACTTACAACATTTTCATCTCTTAAACTTTCTTCATGTCTGTACTTTTTTACTCTCTCTCTTTTAGCCAATCTCTTTCCCTGTCTCTCTATTTTAACCTGACTCTCTTTTTTTTTAACCCCAGTCTCTCTTCCTTTGATTTAGCTTCACCCCCTCCTTAGCCTCTCTTCACCCTCCCCCTTCCTTAGCCTCTCTTCACCCTCCCCCTTCCTTAGCCTCTCTTCACCCTCCCCCTTCCTTAGCCTCTCTTCACCCTCCCCCTTCCTTAGCCTCTCTTCACCCTCCCCCTTCCTTAGCCTCTCTTCACCCTCCCCCTTCCTTAGCCTCTCTTCACCCTCCCCCTTCCTTAGCCTCTCTTCACCCTCCCCCCTCCTTAGCCTCTCTTCACCCTCCCCCCTCCTTAGCCTCTCTTCACCCTCCCCCCTCCTTAGCCTCTCTTCACCCTCCCCCCTCCTTAGCCTCTCTTCACCCTCCCCCCTCCTTAGCCTCTCTTCACCCTCCCCCCTCCTTAGCCTCTCTTCACCCTCCCCCCTCCTTAGCCTCTCTTCACCCTCCCCCCTCCTTAGCCTCTCTTCACCCTCCCCCCTCCTTAGCCTCTCTCTTTCTCTTTAGTCTCTCTAGCTTTGGTCTTCCATCACTTTTTCCTTAAATTGTTGAATGAATTCTGGTGTACAAACAGAAGATCTATGTTCTTTCCTTTAAGCCATGTCTCGTCTCTGTTGCAGCTTTCCATTTCATGTTTCCCAGTGTTCAAAGAACATTGAGAAGCTGTCATGATTGTGGCATTTTGATGCCAGGCATGAATCATTATGATGCAGTTACCCTTTTCCAATATTCAGGTGGCTTCAACCATCCATTTCGGTTAACTTTGACACGTCTAAAACTGTAGTGATTAGGTGTCACAATGCTGTTCACTGTTGGGAAAAATAAAAACTTTAGACACTGTCAAATTCAGCCCAAACACCCTGTAGTACCTTAAATGTAATACAGGGTGGCAATTGGGTTGTAGAACAAAAGCCGAATGGCATCTTTCAACACCAATGTTTGATGAAGCCTTTGTGTTTTATTCAGTAAGTTTTTCTGTTGTCATCTGTTTTGAATTAGTTATGATTATTTCTCTGTCTATAATACTAAGGCCTTTGGGAAAGGTAAGTCATGACTTACAATTTATATCCTTCTTGCTAGTCATCTTGGCCATTGTTAATGATAGTAAATAGAAGATTAGGAGAATGAGTAGATGAAAGTTTCACTTATCTCTAAATTACATTATTTCCTCAAGCTTTCGTCATCAAAATATCTGCTATATCCATTGGAAGTAAATGTATATAATCGTTCCTGGGTGCAACTGAATATCTGAAATAAATTTGGGAGGTGTGAAGGTGTTTTTAATTCTGATTTCAGTGACTGGCAGTTAATTTTTCTGTTTTCCATTTTCATTCCTAGTTAAGTGCCACTGACAATCCAAATAATGAAAAGGACTTTATGATAACATATTTCGATGAAAGAAAGCGTTCATCCCTTGTTATTACTGGTCTCATTTATACTCAGACTGGTAGATATATTTGCCGTTATAAATTGAAACCTTCAAGCACAGCAGAGGTTTATGTTTATGTTCGAGGTAAGTTTTTTACATTTTAAAATCATTTTATGTTTTTAAATTAGCAAAATTGAAAAGATAAGATATAAGAAAATATGAAAGAACATTATTCACCTCCTGATTGTCATATAATATTTTAATAGACATAAACTACATCCACTTAAACAAAACTTATCTGGTAGCTGTGTTCAGTCCTTGGAATAAGCAGTGAAATCCATAGCCTCTTTGTTCAGTAGAAATGACATCACAAGGAGTGATTAATTGGATTAAACAAAAGGTTTATTTGGAAATACCTAAAATGTTATCTTGTGTCTTACCTGGAGGATAGAACCACTTAAATAATCAACTCTGAAATACCAAATAAAATAAATCTGTCTGTTCTAGGCAAAATTTTAATATTTCTTAGCCAACCAAATTTAGGAACTAAAAAAACATTCTCAATTTATGTAAATATTTACATATTTGAAAATAAAAAATGAAGTTAAATTCCGAAACAAAGCACTTTTAATTTCTGCCTGGATTTCTGCGATGAAGAGTTATTGTTATTTACATGATTTATGCTCAGATTATTGTCCTCTTCTTTTTTGCTGTTATCACATTATTTTGGCTGTTGTTTTTTGTTTCATTTCATTTTGACTGTTTTGTGTTAATTTTTGTTCTTTTTTTTAAAAAATTTACTTTTTTTTTTTTTTTTTTTTTTTCCAGATCCCAAGCATTTCTTTACAAAAAGCCTCATCTTTGCTCTTACCACAAGTTTGCGCAAATGCATCTTTCAGTGTACAGTGACAGATCCACAGGTGAATGTTACCCTCTACAAGGGCAAGAAGATATTTGAGATTGAGGGTCTGACATATGACCCAAAACAGGGCTTCATTATTCCATTTCCCACTGCACAAGTCAGTGGAAACTTTCAGTGTATAGGAAAGCTGAATAATGAAACACAAATTACTAATATCTTCACTCAGTACAAAAGTAAGTGGATTTGGAAAATTTATAGAAAACTTCACTTTTTAGAGAGTGTCTCAAAGTAATTCTCTATTTTCATATTACTACAGTAGGCTTTTTAGATTTTAAATGTATTCAAATCTATCAAATGTGAAAAGAACCTGCTGTACTGTTTTGTAGTTTATTTTTTTTTTTTTTTTTTTGTTGTTGTTTTTGCTATGCTGGTGAATTTGATCCTCACTTAGTGATACCTTTTATCTTTGTTTTTTTTTTTTTTTTTTTTTTAGCACTTTAGTTTGCATGTATTTTTTGTTTTTTGTTTTTTTGTTTTTTTGTTTTTTGTTTTCAAATTCAGCTTTAGAAGAAATATTGTACTTGAAGATGAATGGTTGATGTGCCAGGAAAAAGTTTTGTGTATAATTGATAAAATGTTACCTGTAATTCTTGGAATCCTATCAGAATTTAGGTAAATCCCTCCATTTAAAAAAACTGACTTTGAGTCATAAATTTGTACTGTAATATTCTAATGAAAAGGTCTAAATCTCAAATCTGTGCTCATATTTTTTTGTTTTTTCTCTAAAATTATTTGTAATTAGATTTAATATGCCTGGATAATTAAAATTGCCAATATCTAATAAATATCTGGTTGAAAGGAAAATCTCACAGTATCTAAATAAATTTAATATCTTACAAACTGCAAGAATTTTCCTTCCAATTAGATAATTGTGTTCAAGTTGTTGCATTTTAACTTGGACAGTTTGAAAGGGTTGGCATTTTTTCCAATCAGTATCAGATCATCATTTACTAGCATAAACTATAAAGGTGTGAAATTATAAAATGAACTTAGATGATGCCTTGGTCCCTATTATAAAATTTATTACTTTGATCCTCTGGCACCCAGCTTTTCTTTTCTTTAGAAAACTCTGTTGGGTTAAGTCAGTGATTCCCAAACTTTTATGAATTTTCAGGATGAAAATTAGCTCATGCCTCACCAAAAAAAGTATATTTAAAAATAAAAAGTAGAGGGCTAAAGGGAAATAACCATGGATTCTAAGTCAGAACATTATCATTAATAATAATAATAACCCCCCCCTCCTCCAATTTACAGATCCTAGTTAGTATATTCTTAATACTTGATATAATACCTAAAAATATCACAATGACAAAATCACCCAATAATTTTTTATAATTTATACTGCAATTTCAATTGTTATATATATATATATATATATATATATATATATATATATATTTTTTTTTTTGAAACTGTTTCTAAATCTTTGATTGTCTTGCAATCATTCTGCATAACCTGGCATCCTCTTCTGCTGCATCTATGAGGGATGCTACACCGATTGGGAATCACTGGGTTAAGGGCTTTTCTTTTTAAGCTTACTAGACTTGGAGGAAAAGCAAGAAACATCATTTATCATTTCTCTTGTTCATAAAGAAACAAATAGGTAACATTCTGCATTTTTGTTTTGGTTATTTTATAACCCAATATATTCTTTAACCATCTTAGACTAAGCAGTCTTTTGACAGACTAGATTTATAACTGAAATATAAGCAAAATAAACTTTATAGCAGATACATTCAATGAAAAGCAAAAAACAAAGGAAAGATAAAAACATGAGCATAAGAAAAAATACTCAAAATTTTAGAAAAAACAAGTATAGAGACTTTGAAGAAAAAATGAAAATCAAATCTGTTTTATGTTCATGTAGCAAAAATTGAACTTGTAAAATTGATGTGACCAACTTAGTTTTTTTTTTTTTTTTTTTTTCCCCCTTTCTCAGATGTGGAAGACAGTGTTTTTCCTGTAATAACATTGGATCAAAAGCAATTCATGGTTGGTGACAAGATTGAAATAAAATGTGAGGTTATTATTTCGAAAGGTGGACAAATTAATATGGGCTGGCAGTTACCATTTGACAGTGTGAGTATTTCTTGAATTGTTAGCATTTGTAAATACAATGTCTTGTACATTTAATTTTACATTTAGCTAAAATGGCTTCTGATATGAAATGATATTGTCACAATTTTCTTTGAATATGTTTCTACTTTAATTTTTTTGCTTTTTTTAATATTTAAATAAGATTTTATTGGGACACTCTTTTTTTTATTTACTGCATATAATTTAAAAACTAGCAAAACTGCAGCATATATATATTATCTCTTATATTATCCCTCTAGTGTTGTTGCAGTCAAAATAGCCTAATGGAATTTATTCCTCTTCAGACTGGAATTTGGTTTACTTTCCCTACCCATCTAAATTGGTTGCTACTATGTCTTCAGACTAACTTTTTTCACTATTGTCCTAGAGCCATCCCCAATAAATTTTAAATCATCCCAATATTAAATAAAATGAATATTTTTATAAAAATGTTTAATTAAACATTCTAGTTAAATCTCCTTGAATAATTTTACATGGAAATATTCTTAATTTTCAGTGTACATTATTTTATCATTCTGTCATTCTTGGAATTGTGTTCTATGCCTTCATTTTTTATATTAAAAGTATTAACACATACAAACAATTCAAAAAAAATGTTTAAAGTCTTTATCAAAAATGTTTATTTACAACTACAATCACATTATGACTAATTTCAATCTTTTACTTTTTTTTTTCTTTTTTTTTTTTTTCATTTTTAAAGTTTTCTGTTTAGTTTCTGATGAGCAGAAAACATAACATGTTAGTGGTTTATTCAAATTTTTTAACCAAAAATTGACAAAAAATATAATTTTCTTGTTAAAGTAAAATTAGTTCTTACAATCAGATCATAATGTTTTCCATATTTAGAAATAAATACAAATATCTGAATTTAAGTCCTTCAAACTCTATTTTTCATTTAGGTTTCCTTAAATAGTTTAAAAAGAAATGCTTATGTTTTATTTATGTGTATGTGTGCACTCCATTTATTAAATCTATTATTGGTGAGATTTTTTATTTTAAGAAATTAGTTCTTTTAGAATAAATAGAATTAAAGATGATATTTTTAGTCTTGGTTGTGATCTAAAGTAACTGATAGCTGGATGGAGATGAATTCCAGCCTTTTCCAACGGCACTGGGGTGTGAAATAAATGAACCCAAATTCCCTGAACTCAGCTTGTTAATTTCCTGATCCACACGTCCCTTTTGTTCTTTGTAATTGGGAATAAATAATCACTGCCCATTTGAAGTGGGGATTGTTTCACTTGACTTCAAATTAGATCATCATAAGATTTTTTTTTTTTCCTTTCTGGTTAGTATTTTAATTTTGAGGCTGCTTTAATTTTGGCAGAGGTGACAAGAATATGCCAAGTAATAAAACTCATAGGGTTTTTATAAGCATAGCTTGGATCTGGTACAAGACTGAAAGTGTGGAGTATCCAGTAAAGATCAAACTCTCTACTTGATCATAATTAATCTAACAAGAATGTGTCAAGTATTACAACTCCTGTACACAACATTTATTACCACTACAGTTATGGCTAAAATAAAATTTAATAATTCAAGTTGAATCAACATATAGATTTAATATCAAAGATTTCATGTTATTAAAAAAACATGTTGATAGATTTAAAGGAAAACTTGATAATTTTTGTTTCATTACACATTTAAAGATTAGTTCCTTGGTTGTGTAAAGATTCACTGAAATCTTTGTGCTTGAAGAAATAACTTTTGGTTAAGTTGACCAAAAGATTTTGGTCAACTTAAAAGAATATATACTTTATTTCTTTTTAAAAAAATATTCATAATTTCTAAGTAGCTGTAAGTAATTTGTAAGATCTAGAGGTAAACTTTTATCTCAAAATGTGGTACTTCAGCATTTGGAATTTGTTGGTGGTAATAATTATTTTGCAAATTCTTTTTGTACTTTGTTTTCACAAAATATTGATTCTGCTTCTCCAGTGTAATACGTAATGGTTTCCCTTATATATGGTTATTTTTAAATCTTTAAAAAAAATTGTTTTTTTTTACATTCTTTACTCTCTGCCAAATGCTGGCTTTCTTACATTACTAAAAACCTTGTGAAAACAAATGACAAAAATGGATGTAGTTATTTATCCTAGAGATAAAGTTTTGAAAAAAAAACAAAAAAAAAACAAAAAAAAAAACGGTAATAAACAACTTTTGTAATCACAATCATTACAATCATTACAATTATTGAGCTTTGCTTCCACCTCATTTTTCAGACAACTTTCAATGGTTCTGATGAAAAGGTAAAAATCCAAAACTAAAAAATGCCACAAGAGACATTTTATTGCTGTAAAGTCTCTTCTCTCTTTTTTCTGTTTCTGTTCTGGCATCATAAAAAAGAAAGAAATAAAATACACACATAAATGCATGTCTATGCATGCTTTAACTCTCTTCATTGTCTTTCTTTTATACTTACTCTAAACCAAATTTAAATGATTTCTTTTTCTTTAGTTTATCATTTGACATTTCTTTTTTGATCTAATGAAATAAACATTTTTCAAAAACTTTTCCCTTTTTGGAACAATCAGTTAATGAAGTGGATGTTGCATTTAAATTTCATAAGATATATATTTTATCAGTTTCGTTTTCAATAACATTTTAGAGCAATTATTATAAATATTGTGTTTCCAAGTAGAATTTACATTAGGTAGGTTAAATAAGTACAAGGAAAAAGATGCTGTACAGAATTTGTGAAAATAATATTCCCTTTCTTTTTTATGTAACAAATTATTCCAAAACAAAATTTTTTAATCTGGAAAAATGAAATTAAAAAAAATAGTTAAGGTGATTGGCTTTGATTATCAGTCATCTAAGTTTGATGAATTTTCTATTTTTGTATCAATGATTAAAGATTATAGATGCATTGAAATTACAAATATATATATATATATATATACACACACACACACATACACAATGTTTGAAAAATATGAAATTTTGAATTCTTTGCCAATAATCTTGAAAATAATGAGTCTCATTTAAATCAGATAGAAATTGTTAAAAAAAATGAAAAAAAAAACAATTATTTCTGGAAGTGCAGTATTTAAGAATAGCCATTTTTTTTTTTTTTTCTAGAAAAATATTTGCAAGATTAGAGCCTATATTTCTACTACAAACTTGAATATTTTCATTTTAAACAAGCTATATTAAAAAACTTATTTTCTCTTGGGTATTGAAATATAGACATGTTTCGGTTCTCTTAGCTGTAACCTATCATCTCAAACTTCTCTGTGTGTGGCATGGTGTAGCCCCGCCCCTTAAGTTTTGTGGTTTTATTTCTGATTCTCACTTGATTGCCTTTCAAAAAGCAAATTTCTAAATTGCCTCTAGCTGCAGCATGCCAGAGTATAAAGGACCATAGTTTGTTGTAGATGGTCTTTTAATGTTTCTGATTAGCCCTCAGGTAGTTAATATAAATAATTCAGAAAAGCATTACTTAAAATCTGAGTAGTTTTCCGTTAGTCATATAAATTTATTAAAACATTAATTAGTATATCTCATGACATTTATATTGAACACTGTAGTTAGAATAAAATCTTCAAACATTAAGTTGTAGTTAATCATAATTTATCTTTATCATTGGCTTTTTCTTTTTTTTAAATATTTACTTGTAAATTAATTGTAATTTGCCTTAAAAAGCCATAAAGATGAATCTTAAATACTAGTAATAATTCATGAATAAATGCTAAATTGTCCTTTCCACCCCTGATTTGTGTTGATGAAAATGATTTCTAATTCACCCCATATTCTGGGTTGATGACGAACATTGTAATAAAGAGAAAGAAAATGGCCAAGATTGATATTAACAATAAAAATAATCTTCACTAAATATGTCTATTACTAATTACCTTTTGTATCTTGACAAACTAATGTTTTTACTTTGTATTTCCTTTAAACTAGAAAAATGTTTTCAGTTTAGATAAAGTACAAAAGTTATCCATGTTTCATAAAATAGCAAGTTTATAACCAATCTTAGAAATTAAAAATTCTTTTTCCTATTTTGAAATAACAAATTATAGTTAATTTTAGATAACTTAAATATTTGTTTCTTCATAGTTTTCCTGTTGTACATAGTTTCTATAGTTTATGTATATATATCAAAATGGTGTCATATTTGGTAAATGATTTTTCACTTTTGGCTACTTTGAGAAATTAAATCAAGAGACTGGTATCCAATGTTAACAAATCAAATTAAAACTGTTTAGAGATTTCTTTTTTATTCCCCAAAGTTTTAGCCTGTCAACATTATTAAATACAAAATTATGAAAGAAAAATATTAACTGGTTATAATTTTACTGTACAATACAAAAACCAAGTAAACAAACTAAATTCAAATTTAATTCCTAAAAACATGTTATTACAAATGTCTACTCTGAATAACTTTTCAGTTTGCTAGCCTTTTCTTTTTGAAAAAGTAGATGCATGAAAATTACTTACTCTACAACCACCAAAGAACTTTTGAATGTTTGTAATTTCACAGATTAAGTTGGTGTTTGTAATAAATGAAAGACTAATCCTTAAATTCAACATAGAAAATAAAAAAAAAATATACTTTTTCTTGTTGATAAATTGACCATCTTTATTAGAAACTGTCCAATGACATGAAACTTTACAAAAGAGGATAATATTTGAGGTATTTTGCAATTATAAATTTATATTAAAAAGTAAATCACTTTCTGTAGTGATTGTGATTGATCTGTTAACAAATTGGCTGATAAATCTAAACATCCCAATTGTAAATATAGATCTTGCTCATAAAAAAAAAATGATACGACAAAATGAATTTACTTATAAAAGATGAGAAACTGACTTGCCTGCTTTATGGGCTTTATGCGGCTTTTGTTAAAAGCAACAAAATTTCTGGTAAATGTTTGAAGATGTTATTTTGTCACTTGTTCCTTTGCTGTTTGTTCACAAGCCATATAAACAATGCAAACCTCAAAATGGGAAGCTTATTGTCATTCTGTCTCTCTTTCTCTCTCCTGTTGGTCGCTTTAAGCAGGATTGAAACACAAATTTCCTAATTTTGATTACTTGCTTATGTTGGCTTTTTTACTATGCTTTTTCTTATAAAAAGGAGGCTTTTTAAAATTTAAAATAACATTTCAATAAATAAATGAAAAATTGTAGCCTATTAAATAACTAGTTGTGTGTTGACTTGTCGCTGTTTAGGAGCATGCTATTTAATTATTTGAATAACAGAAATGGGTTTCTTTTTATGACAAGGGAAGAGAAAATGCATGTTTTATTGATAAATATTTTGGCATTTATAAATCAGTTTTTTTCTTTTTTTTTTTTTTTTTTTTTTTTTTTTTTTTTGTTGGGTGGGTTGTTATTGTTTTGTTAATGAAAATTATTAGTTAAAAATTTCCTTTCATTTCTTGCCAATGACATTGCATGATATGAAATCTTTCTAATGGTCTCTGAAGACCATTTAGCAAATGTTTTCAGTTAGAATTTCTTATTTTTCATAAATTTAACTTCTATAATAATTTTCCTTTAGGGTCTATAATTTTTACAATTCATAGAACAACTAGCTGCATATTGAATTCTTATCAAGTAACTATTGGCTTTGCAATTTTTTTCACATACTTTAATGGTAGAAGTATATACATTTTTGAAATTTTAGCTGGTGTTTGGAGAATTAATTGCTTGTCCATTTATTTTTCTATAAAAATTACAAGTGGTAAATCTTAATCCAAATTAAGATTAGCATATGGTTAAACTTTTCTATTTTCTGATTTCATATCCATCTTCCTTCAAGATGGACTCACTTTGTGTAGATAGGAAGGATCTTGCAGCCTTTCACATTTTTTTTTCTTTTTAAAATCCACATTTAGAAAAAACAACACTTTTATTCTTTTTGTTATTTGTGACTGACTACAATATATGAATCTTTTGTAGAAAAGTATGTTTAAAAAAAATTTGCTTCCAATCAAATATCTAAGAGAGTGTAAAGAACCCAGCTGATGATTAGTCAATCAGTTACAGTTTGGAAAGTGGGTTGGGCTAAGAACCTTTCAATATCCACTTATATTTTGTTCATTTAGACTTCCCATTAGAATAGTTTGAATATTTAAGTTGATACTTAAAGTATTCCTTTATTTTTCTCTCCTTTTTCCCCTCTCTCTCTCTCACTCTGTTTCCTTTTTCCCTCTCTCTCTCGCTCTGTTTCCTTTTTCCCTCTCTCTCTCACTCTGTTTCCTTTTTCCCTCTCTCTCTCACTCTGTCTCCTTTTTCCCTCTCTCTCTCGCTCTGTCTCCTTTTTCCCTCTCTCTCTCGCTCTGTCTCCTTTTTCCCTCTCTCTCTCGCTCTGTCTCCTTTTTCCCTCTCTCTCTCGCTCTGTCTCCTTTTTCCCTCTCTCTCTCGCTCTGTCTCCTTTTTCCCTCTCTCTCTCGCTCTGTCTCCTTTTTCCCTCTCTCTCTCGCTCTCTCCTTTTTCCCTCTCTCTCTCTTGCGCTGTCTCCTTTTTCCCTCTCTCTCTCTTGCTCTGTCTCCTTTTTCCCTCTCTCTCTCTTGCTCTGTCTCCTTTTTCCCTCTCTCTCTCTTGCTCTGTCTCCTTTTTCCCTCTCTCTCTCTTGCTCTGTCTCCTTTTTCCCTCTCTCTCTCTTGCTCTGTCTCCTTTTTCCCTCTCTCTCTCTTGCTCTGTCTCCTTTTTCCCTCTCTCTCTCTTGCTCTGTCTCCTTTTTCCCTCTCTCTCTCTTGCTCTGTCTCCTTTTTCCCTCTCTCTCTCTTGCTCTGTCTCCTTTTTCCCTCTCTCTCTCTTGCTCTGTCTCCTTTTTCCCTCTCTCTCTCTTGCTCTGTCTCCTTTTTCCCTCTCTCTCTCTTGCTCTGTCTCCTTTTTCCCTCTCTCTCTCTCTTGCTCTGTCTCCTTTTTCCCTCTCTCTCTCTCTCTCTTGCTCTGTCTCCTTTTTCCCTCTCTCTCTCTCTTGCTCTGTCTCCTTTTTCCCTCTCTCTCTCTCTTGCTCTGTCTCCTTTTTCCCTCTCTCTCTCTCTTGCTCTCTCCTTTTTCCCTCTCTCTCTCTCTTGCTCTGTCTCCTTTTTCCCTCTCTCTCTCTCTTGCTCTGTCTCCTTTTTCCCTCTCTCTCTCTCTTGCTCTGTCTCCTTTTTCCCTCTCTCTCTCTCTTGCTCTGTCTCCTTTTTCCCTCTCTCTCTCTCTTGCTCTGTCTCCTTTTTCCCTCTCTCTCTCTCTTGCTCTGTCTCCTTTTTCCCTCTCTCTCTTGCTCTGTCTCCTTTTTCCCTCTCTCTCTCTCTTGCTCTGTCTCCTTTTTCCCTCTCTCTCTCTCTTGCTCTGTCTCCTTTTTCCCTCTCTCTCTCTCTTGCTCTGTCTCCTTTTTCCCTCTCTCTCTCTTGCTCTGTCTCCTTTTTCCCTCTCTCTCTCTCTTGCTCTGTCTCCTTTTTCCCTCTCTCTCTCTCTTGCTCTGTCTCCTTTTTCCCTCTCTCTCTCTCTTGCTCTGTCTCCTTTTTCCCTCTCTCTCTCTCTTGCTCTGTCTCCTTTTTCCCTCTCTCTCTCTCTTGCTCTGTCTCCTTTTTCCCTCTCTCTCTCTCTTGCTCTGTCTCCTTTTTCCCTCTCTCTCTCTCTTGCTCTGTCTCCTTTTTCCCTCTCTCTCTCTCTTGCTCTGTCTCCTTTTTCCCTCTCTCTCTCTCTTGCTCTGTCTCCTTTTTCCCTCTCTCTCTCTCTTGCTCTGTCTCCTTTTTCCCTCTCTCTCTCTCTCTTGCTCTGTCTCCTTTTTCCCTCTCTCTCTCTCTCTTGCTCTGTCTCCTTTTTCCCTCTCTCTCTCTCTCTTGCTCTGTCTCCTTTTTCCCTCTCTCTCTCTCTCTTGCTCTGTCTCCTTTTTCCCTCTCTCTCTCTCTCTTGCTCTGTCTCCTTTTTCCCTCTCTCTCTCTCTCTTGCTCTGTCTCCTTTTTCCCTCTCTCTCTCTCTCTCGCTCTGTCTCCTTTTTCCCTCTCTCTCTCTCTCTCGCTCTGTCTCCTTTTTCCCTCTCTCTCTCTCTCTCGCTCTGTCTCCTTTTTCCCTCTCTCTCTCTCTCTTGCTCTGTCTCCTTTTTCCCTCTCTCTCTCTCTCTCTCTTGCTCTGTCTCCTTTTTCCCTCTCTCTCTCTCTCTCTCTTGCTCTGTCTCCTTTTTCCCTCTCTCTCTCTCTCTCTTGCTCTGTCTCCTTTTTCTCTCTCTCTCTTGCCCTCTCTCCTTTTTCCCTCTCTCTCTTGCCCTCTCTCCCTTTCCCACGCTCTCTCCCTTTCTCACGCTCTTTCTCACGCTCTCTCTTTCTCTCCTTTTATCTCCTTTTTCTCTACCTCGCTCTGTCTCCCTGTCTCTCTCTGTCTTACCCTGTCTCTCTCTGTCTCCCTGTCTCTCTCTGTCTTACCCTGTCTCTCTCTGTCTCCCTGTCTCTCTCTGTCTTACCCTGTCTCTCTCTGTCTTACCCTGTCTCTCTCTCTCTTACCCTGTCTCTCTCTCCTTTCAGAAATTGATTTTTTCAGCCTTCTATTCTAACTGTTCATTAATGTAATTTTGATCTGCCAAGTTTTTGAAATAGAAAGCTTGATGCATGTAAAGTATATTTCAATGAAAATACACATCTGTCAATTAGCCACTCGCTTATTTGACTTATTAATTTTGCAACTGTTTCTTGAAGTTTATAGTATGTATTCTAATGTTGAGCCATTAAGAAAACTTGTAATGAAACATAGTTCTCCATATAGCTGTACATGACACTTTTTTTTAATTATTATATAGGACAATCTTAATTTACAATTATTGTGCATTGTAGATGGGATGCTTATTTGGCTTTTCATCCAATTATTGAAAAGGAATCTTGGATTTTTAATCACCATTACCAATCGTGTACAATTTCTTGAAATCAATTGTTTTTGATTTTGGTTACCGCCTAAAGTGCACTTAGAACTACTGCTACAATATTTTTATATATATATATATATATATATATATATATATATATATAGAAACTGATGGAAAATAAAATTGCAACACTCTGAATATATTTTCCTTTACTCATCGTAAAAAATACAGGTAATCTACCTCAATTACTGAAAGTGATCACATATACAGATTAATACATGCACAGGTTCCAAAATAAGAGGGTGTATAAACAATGTGTAGACTCCATGTTAATAAATTGTATATTGTCTTCAGGAATATTCTGACAAGCAGGCAATTGTAAGGATAACAAATACCATTTCATGATATTTTATTCTATGTCTCTTGCACCTGGGGACATAGGCCACCTTTAAATTTTGTTGGACTAATTGAATGAGTCGGGTATTGTTCCACACATATTTGATTGCGGGGGGTGGGGTGATCTGGCAACGATGTAAGCCCGGAAAGTTGTTAAGCAGAGCATATAGAGTAGTAGACCTTCCTGTTGAAAGATTCCATGTTCCCTCTCCAAGGACTGAAGATAAGTGAACATTGTAACTGGTGACACCTCACATCATCATTTTGAATGCTTTGAAAAAGTTTTAAGAGCTCATATTTTTCATATTTATATGGCAGATCTTTTTCTGCAGTTAAATTTAATGCTTTTTTTTTAAAATGGCTGCTGTGGTTCAACTTTTAATATTTGTCATTGAAAAAAAAATTCTGTGAATTCTTTGTATTTGATTTTCTGTGTCAGGTTTGTGTCTTGATTTGTTCATTTTAAAATCATTTGAAAGTTTTTATTCTTTTCTTGTTGAAATTCACTCAATTTCTTTCTTTCTTTTTTTTTTTTTTAACTTCATTCTAATCATTTTTTAATATTTAAAACTTTACTGATTCCTAAGTGAAATTTTGCATTTCTTTTTGTTGTTACAATTAATATTGTCATTACATTTTACTAATTCTTTCCAACTTTGGAGTTTGGTGCACTACTGAACCATAAAACAAAAAACTGCTTTATCATTATTTCTATAAGCATGAGTTTGGCAAAGGTCTTACTTCATTTTTTTCAAAACTGTTACTAATTCTTTTATATATTTAACTAATAAAATTTTGTTGATAAATTTTAAATGTTTTAAGTTTAACTTTCTTTCACATAAAAACTTTCAAATTTATGCATTGAAAATACTTTCTAAATAAATTGTTAAACTTTTGATTAAACCAAATTTATTGGCACTGGATAATAAAAACAAAGTTGTGTAGGGTTGAAAAAAGTCTTAAGATTTTTTAAGTAATACAAATCTATATATTTAATATCGTTTAGCTTATAAAAGGCATATAGTTAGTAGAAAACTTTGAATATATCTGCAAAAGACCCAGATTTATTACCTTTTTGTTTTGTAAAATTTTCTATGTTATGGAATTAAGTCTTTGAAGATTTTGGAATTTAAAAATTGACGTCTTTTTTTTTTTTTTTTTTTTTTCCTTTTCTTTTCTTTGCTGATATTCTCAGCTTCCTCATCGTATCAAAGTATCAAAACCAGCAAGAGAGGTGAAGGATAATTTTGATATTTACTACAGTTGGATAAAGATACAATCAGCTCGGTTGTCAGATGGAGGAAAGTATACATGTGGTGTTGATGGTTTTTCTCCACACCTTGCAGAAATTGAAATAAAAGTTTATGGTAAGTTTGTTTCATTTTCTCTTCTACAATTACCTTGCTTTTTTTAAAATTATAATATTTTATTTTATTTTACAAGTAAGCTTGTGCTACAACACAATCTTACAGATGTTCAATCTTTTTCATAAAGTGGATATAAAAGTCTTGATTTTTCAGAAAATGTAAATCTTATGTTTTCACTGCTTTACTTGTTAATTGCTAAATGATGTTAATTGATATTTGTCCTTCATACAGTGATTTAATTAATACCTTATTTCCAGTAATACTATTTAGTTTCTGGGGAATCTCCTTTGTTCTATTTTTGGTTGACTCACATTTATGTGGAAAACATGACTTCTTTTTTTTTTTTTTTTTTTCCTTAAAATTAAGAACATGAATTTGCACATCTCATGTATGGAAATGACAATGGAACAGTTGAAGTGAAAGAAGGTGAAGAGAAAGTTTATCTTATGGTCAGTTTGGAGGCCTATCCAACACCGACTGTGATCTGGTTCAAAGATGGTGTTCGGATACATAAGACTGATCTAAAGTATGAAATAAGGTAAGCAAACTTTTTGCAAATTTTCTTCCATATTTATAGAATTTGTTTTCAGTTTTTTAATAAGTTGGTTAATGTTTTTTTAGGGTCATTGGATTTGAAGTAAAAATCTTTATTAACCTATTAAGCCCTGCATTTCTGAACAATTTTAATCCTTCTGACTGAGCCCAAATTTGCAAATAATTGGTATGTAATGTTGCAAGGTATACAAGTGTTTACCCCACCATTCAACTGGCGGCTATGCATTAAGTCATTTTTCTCTACCACTGGTAATGTGGTGGCCAGGGCTCAAAGGGTTAAAAGACTTTGTACATGATAAAAGGAACATGTTAATGAGTTTTAGTATTAAACAATGTTATTTACTTTTCAATATTCCTACTCCTCACCAGCCAAGTTTTATTGAATCTGTCTAAATTTTTCATTAATATATATATATATATATATACTTCACTTCCTAATTTGAAGTTGTTTGAATTTTTGTTTTTGATATTTTTCTCTTCAACTTTATTGTTGCTTTTTATAGCAAGGTTCAAGTCAGTTTAAAATTTTGTGGCTATTGTATAAGTAGCATGAATTGAGAAAAATAAACTTTGCTATTTGCTTAACAGTCAAAGAATATAAAATGACCAGATGATTGTTATCTATTTAGCATTCTGGTTTAAATAAACCAAAAACAAACAAAATGAGTCAAAATATTGTAAAATATTTGGTTTGAGTGAACTAAGAATGGTACAGTATTTTTGAATATTAAGACTATTTTCTGCATTTTGAAATAAAAGTTTAAATTTCATGTAGATATGTTGCCCTTATTTGTAACTAAATAGTATACTATCCTAAAAAGTGGAGGTTTGTACACTTTATATTCTTGCTTTGTTGCTGGTTAGTGATAAATTTCATCTAATATATAATGCTAGTTACATATGTCTGAATGTTGTATAATATCATTGAAATATGAAGTTCAGTGTGAGGCTACTCTTGCACAATAAAGGTTAGGAATACAGAAATGCCAAAAACTGAAAAATATTTTTCAGTCATACACACACACACACACACAGATGCATGTGTCATAAGATATTAGAAAGTGAATGTTGATGAAAACTTTTCAGCACCTTGTGTGTGTGTGTTATTGTGTGTATAACTTTTCAGTGTCTTTGATGGTGGTGGAAGATGGAGGTAAGGTGCTATTAATTGCCTAAATCTACTATCCTTAGCTATAATAGGAGACCTTCTCCTGCTAGAGGAAAGCTGAAGAATTAATCTAACCAAATATTGTAATTATCTAGTGTTTTAAAGATTATTCTGTCTCGATGACCTGGCCATTAAGACAAAAGCAAACAATACACTTAGCTTCAGGTGATTATTCCCAACTGCCACATTCGTCAGGCAGCACCTATCCCATTGCAGTTAGAGAAGGAAGACAGTCAATCCCAATGCCTGAGGTGTCCTGGTGATGAAATGCTGAGGGAAAAGATCAATGTTTGTTGGCAATCCCATGTCCACACGATTCGCACTTGTGCAATATTCTGTTCAAGTGCAGGTAAATATTTCCCTTACTAACATTATTCCTGAAATATGTTGTTTGCCTGCTTCACTTTCAACAGTAGGTTGGTGCAAAAATAATGACGTTTTCTCACATATGTTACTATGTGAGAAAACGTCATTATTTTTGCACCACTCTAATAGAAATAAACTTGTATGCTGAACTTGTAAACAGCTTTTAAGTTAAAATTTTTCCACTGACTGGGATTTATATATTCTGTTAATGTTTTTACATTTATATTTTTTCTTTCTTTTTTTTTTCTAACTTTGAAATGATTTGAATCACATGATCAATTCAGAAATAAAGGCAAATGCCTTTTTTTTGTCAAATATTGAGAATAGTTGCTCAACTAAGCTGTATTTCAAGACTATTTGACATGGACAGAACTTACTATCAATGACTTTTGTGATGAATATGCTAATTACTGTTTTATTGCAACTTTTATTATTTGAATATTTCTTGTATTTTCTTCAATTCCTTTCTGTAATTCTCACATCACTTAATTATTTCCTTTAAAAAAAATTTGTTAATAAGGTTGTTACTAATTTTAGATTAATCTGCTATAAAGCTATGAGTGCACAGTGATGATTAAACTCACTGTAGTTGTAATCATTGTATAAGATTTTCTGTGTAAATTATTAAAGCATTGAGTATTTGGAAATTTCATTTTTCTGGCTGTTAAAATATTATATATAATTCCTAAAAAGCTCAATGTTATTTCTTTATTGAATCTTTAATGGAATTAAATTTACTCTTGAAACATGGTTAGCAATTTGGAAGATGGAATTGGTAAACCAAGTTAAGTTCTGGCTGAAGCAGTTTGTGTTCACTTTGCAGTGATGCCCTTGGGAAAGGCATGAATTTATTTTTCTAATCTCCACCTCTGTCCTGTTATAAATTAAATATCAGGTTGGACTGAGCTCTCTAACATTTCTTGGTAACCAGTCTATGAGAAGGACAACTCTGAATTAAAAAAAAAAAAAAACCATGAGAAAGTTACTAAAAATCAGTTCACTAACTTTTTCAAGAACAATCATAACAATTCATTTTACAGATATTAAAAATGAAGCTGTGGAGAATCATGATCACCTATGTCCTGAAGGAGGTTGTGATTAATGTTGGATATTGAAAAATGAAAAGTTACCATTGTTGAAAGGAACATTGAGTGTGTCAGTTACAAAAAAAAAAAAAATAATAATAATATTCAAGCCATAAATGTGAAGAGTCTTTAATCAACAAACTTGATTAAAATTAAGATGTTGCTCATGAATATACACATACACTGACATCAGGATTCATTTAGTTCAGTACTAAAGCATATTATAATTGGGATGAGTCTAAGTTGGTGTGCATATGTTAGTGAGCCCTTCATGGAAGTGGTTGAAAAGTTGCAATCCTCAATGTAAATGTTTAAAGAATCAGAATATCTTTGTTTGCAATATTTCTTTTTCTTATTTGTTGAGTTCAAATTGTCTAGAGTGGGTGTGCTTGAATCATTTTAGTCATAACCTTTGGCAGTCAACACTTAGTCTCACTCCTCTTTTTATATAAATTTTTAGGAAATTTATTTTGAGGCTTTAAAATGTATTTTTAATAATTTGTATTTTGTCACACTTTTTTATTTATTTGTTTTTTATCTATTTATTTCATTTTTTTTTTTTGTTTACAGAATATTTGATCGTAATTTGGATTTAGTAGTTCACAATGTTGCTAGTTCAGATGGTGGTGTCTACACTGTCTGGGCCATCTCTAATGACATGAACGATACCCTCAACATTACTTTGAAAGTTTATGGTAAGTTTAATTTTTATTTTCTCTTTGTCATTTCAAGCTTAGTACAAGACATTATGCACATTGTCATAGTTTAATGGTTAATTAACTTAAACCATTTGTTTTTGTGTAAGAAATTCGGTTCTCAGTATTAGACTAACCTGAGCCTCAAAAATACCTAAAAAAGCCCTGCTAATATCTGCAGTCAGGAATTCCCATTTCTTGCTCTTGTCTATATCAGGTTGATGTACATTGCATTATTGTAATTCAGAACTAATTATCATTAGTAATTTTTTAGTATTAAAATTGCTCTAATTTCTAAAAATATTTTTTTCTTAATTTTTTACATTTTTTTATTTTATTTTTTTTTTTTTTTTTTACTAATTTTAAACATTATTTTTAATTATAGTAACTTTGACTCTACAACCTTCCCTGCTTGCACACATTTTAATACATGGCCAACTCAGGGTAGTTTATTTTATCTCAAATATATTGTTTGAAAAACTTTTTATTCACTTCTTTTAGGTAAACCAGTTGTGGAAATAGCCAGCTCTCCACCCTCAAAGGAATTCTTCTTGATTGACCAAAAACACACTCTGACTTGCAATGTGACCTGTAATCATGAAAACCACACGGTTTTCTGGAAATGGCAAGCCTGCAATCCTGGTAACTGCTCTTCTGATCCAGAAGCTTGGTCAGTTATTAATGAAACATCAATTGAAAAACTGGGAAATTCTGGATGTAAGTATATTTTGCTATAGCTCACTTACCTAAGTGATTAGCAGAAATTCTTCATAGAAAGAAGAGGAAAATAACTTGACATAAAACATTTGTTGAATCTGGTTCTTGTAAAATTTTAAATACCTGGGAAGTATAAATGATGAATTTAAATACTAATAAGACTTGATTTAGTTGGAAGTAGTTTGATTTTTCTGTTGTCACTAATTTCCAAAATGTTTGGCCGGCTTCCATTTTTTAAGTTTTTTCTTTTGCAAAAAAATGTTTGGTTGTTTTTTTTATGTAAAGATGTAATTAACTTTGCTATTGAAATTTGATTTTTAGGTTCTGGAAATTGAGGTAGGATTTATTGGTACATGATTGGCTTTATTAAATTCTTTTGTCATTATTTTCTTAGATTTATCATTGGAATAAATTTTAAGCTTTGTTTGCTTTTAATTACATAGCAGTTTGTCTATCTGACAAGTGATAATCCTGTTTAATGTTTGACTTCCTGATGATGATTGTTGTGGATTGGAAAATACAAACTTTATTGAAATGTTTACAGCTTTAGTCTCACATTGCTATCATGAAATAAGTTTTAATTTGAAAAAATGAAAATGTTAAGAAACCACTTTGAATCAGTTGGTAATGAGAAAAGAATTTTGGCTTTAAGAAATTGTTTATTTTATCTAATATTGTACCACCAAAATTCTTGTTGTTTTATTCATTTCTGTCAATCAGTATAGAATACTGGTGATAACTGTTTTGTCATAGCAATGAAAGAACTGGATTCATGTCTTTTTTTTAAAGGCATTAGAATAAAGGAACATGTTTTGACTTCTGTAAGCATTAATAATCATTGCAAACATTAAAATTTGGTAGACACTGAAAACAATGAATTAGGAAATTTTCTATCGGAAAAAATAAAACAAATTTATCCTCTGATGCTTGGAGAGAAAAAAACCTAAAAACAAAACATGGAAGCTACTTTTTTTATATAACTAAAGATCTTTGAATTTTTGTCTGTACATTCTGTGCTAACATTTTACTAGAACAGGTGGTGTAACTTAATTTTCTTGGTGTCATTTCCATTTTACAGTAGCTTTCAAATGAAGTGGGGTTATGAGGAAAACTAGTAATTTTCTCTAATTGTTACTGTTTTCCTACTATTAGCAAATACGATACTTTAATTTTTCTCTCATTAACAGCAATTAACCACTTTCCATGTGTTCATTACCTAACTTTATAAATGGAAATTATAAGTTCAACATATGTTTCTACTTTAAAGCACAAGAATCTTGAAATTGAATCTGTTTAATTATTATTGGTGGTCTTAAGAAAAAGATCTTTTCTGAATGTTTATCTCAAGAAAAGGATTTGCCATCTTGATTTTATTTTATTCCTGCATGTCCTTCCTATTTGATCTTAAGATTGTCTATTGGGTTGAGAGTCTGGGTAGGTAACATGATCATGGGAGAGTGGTTTGTTTATTTTCACTAATTTTTTGAGCCAACCATTATAGCTGATGACAATCTTTTACTGACACAGGAATGTAATAGACAAGTAAGCAATTTGTTTCTGCTGATTCTGTTTTCCAGAATTATGCTAGATTTAATCATTTTCTTTTCAGTAAATGGAAAATCTTTACTTTGTAATAAAGATGCCATTATATTCAATGTGCATGAATGATTATTTTTTGTGTAAGTTTTCTAAATTTTTGACTTAGTTGGATCATTTAGTGCATGGATCTTACCAAATGAATAAGCATGGGGACTTTTTTTTTTTTTGTTATGGCTTCATGATTGGTTAAGAACCCCACCCCCCCAAAAAAAACAAAGAAATATTTATAAATTCAAAATCAAGTCTCTTGCTGAAATTAATTATGTTGCTAGAGTTCTCACAGCTGTTAGGTATATGAAGATGCATCACAGGATATGTGGTGACTGAATTTTGATCTGAAATTTTTATCATATAATGTTCAATCTGATTATTCACCACGGAATAACAAAGAAAGATTGTTAAAAAATATTTGTTTCATCAAATAAATACTTTTCATCATTAGTTATGGATTTATTGATATATGGTTAAGAAGTTAATAACTTCTATTTAGTTCCTATTACTTTTAAGACTCTTGAATGCACAGTGTGGCAGATGACATAATTTTGCACTGTCTAAAAAGCATGTTATATCTCCTCAAATACATGTATGCACTGAATATAATGTTTAAAGTGATATCTGTTTGTATATTTAGAGAACCAATTTATGCCTAAATTAAGTAAAACAGTTTGATTGCTTTCAATTAATTTCTACTTACAATTGTTAGAACTGAAATATACAAACACAATTTCAATCAATGATTTGGGGAGGTGGAAAGAAAATCTTGAATGTCCAAATTGTCCAGTTGTTGACATCTAAAATGCTGCTCCATTTTCATAAGGTCTTTGTGAATAGTGTTTGAAATATAGTTGATCTGGTCTTTTACAAGAAAGCAAGAAAATTACATCAATGAAGTAAAAATTTCATCTAAAAAAATACTTTGATTAGTTCATTTGATAAAAATGTGTGCAAGCCATCATAAATATATGTCACTGTTTAAATTACTAGGTTGATTGCGTTGACAACAGCAAACCTATAACATCTAAAATTTTAATTTAAAAATTTTTTTTATATATCTTGTCAGCTAACCTCCCCTACATTGTAAGCTAAATTCTTTTTGAATGCAATCTTTACAGCTTCATCTCCCAAATGGTTAAGTTCTTATTTATTGTTACATCCAGCAGTTTTTCCAGGAATTAAGCTTGTGGATTTGTCAAATGACCCTTCTGGAAATAGCTTAAACTCTTTGTCAATTTATTTCTTCCTTTTTTATCCCTTGGACTGTATGTAGATGAAGAATGTACATGACCCCAACTCTTGATTCTGTAGAATGGAAGCTGATTAAAATTTTTTCCAGTTGTTGGTAGTAACAAAAAAAGAATATTAAATGAAACTGACTAAATATTTGACTAAAAGTTTTGTTCATTTATCTTTAGCAGAACTGATGATCAAATCTTGCATTTTGTTTTATTTGAAGAGCTTAACCAAAAACTTCTGATTTTTAGGGAACCCTGTCAGGTTGACAACAAAATCTTCAAGTATCAGCACTTTGGATGTGACAGCTAAAGTACAAGGAAAATACATGTGTGAGGCAACAAATCAAGAAGGAACCACAAGAAAATTTCTTAACTTCCTTCTTACAGGTAAGACATGATGAGGATGTTTTCTAATTCTTTTCAAATCTATAAACAGTAAATCTTATTAAAATAAATAAACTTTAGCTGATATCTTTGCCACTCTTCATAAAATTATAGAATTAGCACATTTAGAGGATGTACACCAAGATTTTTTTTTTTTTTTATTTATAAGTGAATAAATAAATCACAGATGAGTAGCAAAACTTTTTTGTTCAATAATTGAGCATTCTGGCTTCCTAAGATATATCTTAAACTGGGTCAAATTCTCATTATCATTCTGTTTGTTCCACTCTGAGTTAATTATTGCCTATGTATGTTACGCCCTGCCAATAACTCATAAATAATGGACTATTCTATTTTGATCATGATGAAAGGCATATCAGAGATGCTACTTTTGGTTTCAGTGAGAAAATGAAAGAAGTGTTTAATAGCGGTTTCAGTGAAATGGAACAAATTGTCATTTTCAAATTTTTTCATGTATGTCTTTAAAGATAGATCAGAAAATAAAAATAGGAAAACTAAAAATTTTCACAGGTATTTCTAGTTTAAATTGTAGAATTTTATTTATTTACTTTTTTTTTTTTTTTTTTAAACCATGTTGTGGGAAATATGCCATGTTCCAGTTTTGAAGCCAAAATTGTGGAATGATCTTGTAATTTGCATTTTTAAAACAAATGTCAAGTGGAAACTATGAGCAAATAGTTAAGAGAATTCTTGCTGGGGAATTCTCTTATTGGTTGGGTATGTCTGCTAAGAAAGATAGCCATAAAATCATCAGTATTGGAATCAAATACTACAGGAATTGGACACTGGATCATGATGAGTAGGTCACAAACAAGACTTAAACACAGGAACACCACACGTATGTGATGAACACAGCCAAAACACCAGAAACACAAACAAGGATGAATGAATTTCAAATGACATTGGCTAACACAGACAGAAATCCTTGATAACTCATGGCAGTCATATTATATGGTCCACATGGCATGTTGCCAGTCTGCCTATTTCTGGAAAATGTGCTTTTATGGAGCCTGAAACTTTAGTAGTTGGCTAGCAATAGGAATCACTGCCAACACTGCTCAGCTCACCATCCCGACTATTTCATGGAGAAGCTGCTAGACACTTTCTTCATAACCAGACATCCCCAGGTTTGTACTGACTCTGTTCTGGCAGGGCAGCCATTTGCTTTCATTCTGAAGAGGCAGCACACTAAACGTCATCTCTTTGATTGACTGGGTTGGGTACCATTATCATTCACAGTAAGTTGTATTGGCCAGATAACAAATTGGTATTCACTACAGATTTCTTTATTAATAAGCTTTAGGCAAGGCTTGGATTTTTTTTCTTTTGGCAGAGAATACATACATGAGACTAGTGACTTTCATTGCTGAACTCACCCCACCCCCGATTTCATGGTAGCACCAACATTCTTGACAATTTGGTGCTTCTTTGCTCGGTCAGTGCTTCAACATCATATCTTCATTTGTCTTTAGCCACTACTGGAGATTCGTTGAATGTGCACAGTTCTATCTGGAGTTCATAGTCGTTTGAAGAGAAATTATTTGCTCTGTAGCAGAAATTTGTTTCCACATTGATTGAAGATCTATAATAGTATGTCAGGGAATAGGATAGACTGTGAACTGACGATCTCAGTCACTTTCCCTGTTGCAAATTTGAAGGTACATTGCCTCTGGGGTAGTTTCACTCACACAATATCTCCTATCTTGTATTTACCATGCTTTATTGTTGGTTTTTATGATGGTACTGAATGAATACCTTTCAGTCCAATCTCTGGAGTAAATTGGATTGATGATTGCAGTAGTGCTTGAGGTGCAATTTTTTTTTACATGGCTCCCTGTATTGGAAATGGCTTCCTCAGAGTCATCCATTTAACAGTCCTGTGATATCTCTCCACAGTTCAATTCCCTGATGGAATATGTATGCACTAAAAACATTGCTGGATGCCTGTTCCTCTTTACAAACCTTGAATATCCTGCTGCTGAATGCATTATTATTATCTACAAAAGATCTACTTTCTTCATCTATTCAATGAGGGATGGAGCAAATATTGATCTGTCAAGTTCACATATCAGCTTTACGTCAAACTTGTCGTCCATTTTTATTGATGCCAAAATTGCCTGAATTTGTCCAATTACAAGCTATCAGGTCATCCCATAAGTTCTGTCCGAATTTTAACTTTTTGTTAAAATGAACAAAATTTAAAGAGTATTTTATAATGTCTAATGGAGCTGGACATTATTTTTGTTTAGATGCATTTACACTGATCGAATTTTATTTCAGAGAACAATAAAATTTAAATTTTGTTTAATTAAAACCCTGCTAACATGGAAGTACCCAAGAATCATTTGAGGCACATAATGCTTTATGAGTTCAAGAAAGGAAACTCAGCAGCCGAAATGGCTAGAAACATTCACTCAGTTTATGGAGAGGAATGTGTGAATGAAAGAACTTGCGGAAGATGGTTTGCAAAATTCAGAGGTGGAGATTTCACCCTTGAAGATGAAAATCGAACCAGACATCCAGTTGAGTTTGATGAAAAGCTTCTTGAAGCAGCCCTTGAAGAAAATCCTGCTTTATCAGTTGAGGAATTGGCAGTGGTTCTCAGTTCAAACATACAACTTACCACCTAATGCAACAATTAATGCTCAAATATACTGTCAGCAATTAGTGTTTGAACCAAGCTTACAGAATCATTTGGAAGAAACAGCTTTTGTCACACAGGAAGAGGTTAAAACTGACATTTGTGAGTTCTTCAAATCAAAGCCAAAAGAATTTTACAGTAATGGAATTAGTAAGCTTGTTAATAGATGGAAGGAAGTCATAGATAATCAGGGTAAATACATTGTTGATTGAATCTGTAATTAAATGTAACATTTGGTTACTTGTTTTCTTTATCCAAAATTTGGACAGAACTTATGGGATGACCTGATATATCACTGATGGTCAATATTAACAGTCACCAAAACATCAACGGTTGCAAATTTGGAACAGCTAACCGACCAAAATACTTGATTCTAGTGATTTGTATAGGCATCCAAGATTTTGTCAAATAGCAAATTTGTATTTCCTGCTGATTTCTTTATTAACAAAGCTTGAGACACAGCTTGAATTACCTCTTTTAGCAGAGATTTCGTGCCACATATGGGAATTACCTCTTTTAGCAGAGAATTCGTGCCACATATGGGTATTTCACCAGATGAGACCAGTGACTTTCATTGCTACAGTACTTAATTGAATGAAAACATGGCTCCAACAAAAGAACTGTCAAATAAAACAATGTAAAACATTGTAAAGCTCATTCAAGAAGGCAATTCACAGTGAAGAATAGTGAAAGACATTGATTGTCCCCAGTCAATTGTGTCTAAAATTTGGTACAAATTTAAAAGAGATATGATCGTTAAAAGAAAAAGAGGAAACATTTTGGTAAACCACGAAAAACCTCAGTGTGAGGATAGAAAACTCAAAGCAATAGTTTGCCTTGAAAATAGGAAATATAAACCAAAATCAATGGATCAAGACAGGTGTCAATGTTTGTGACAGAAGTGAGTGAAATGGGATTTATATACAGAAAAGCCAAATGAAAAGCAGCATTAACACAAAAACAGAAGGAAATGGGGTTAAAGAGAAACAATCATAGTGTGTGGGCAATTAGATGAAAAGGATATTCAGTGATGAATCAAGAATCTGCCAAAGTGATGATGCTAATTCTTTTATCCAGAGCCTTTCAAATGAAATTTGTAAAAACAAGTAAATTTCCCAACTTATTCGTGATATGGGGCTGCATATCATTTACATGATGAAGGGAGTTGACAATCATTACCTCAACAATGAATGCATATGTATGCATATAAAATCGTGGATAATCTTCTCATTCTTTCAATAGAAAATTGTTTTGGTGATAGCTTTTTTTTCACAGGCTTAGGTAATGCAACTTATCACAATTTAAAGGATATTGAAGTTTTCTTCTGGAAAAGCATCTAAAAATCAATGACATTTCTAGTGAAGAGTCCAGATCTCAATCCAATTTAAAATTTATGGTGAAAATTTAAAAAAAAAAATGTTCCATGAGAAGGTTCTGCCCACCAAAGAAGATCAGTTAATTGCCATTCAGGAAAGTTTAGAATGACTTTGATAAAGATTATTGCTTTAAATTAGTGAAATCCATCCTGAAAAGAAATAAGGCTGTCATAATGGCCTTTATGACAATCTCAACTCTATAATAAATTTCTCTTGGAAAAAATTATACCATTAATTTAAATAATTTAATTTAGTTCGTTTAAGGTATATTTTATGAAACCAGAATGTTAATCTGTTCAATAGAGTTGTTTTGAATCTTATCTGTAATTAGTTTATTTCCTTCAAAATAACAAAAAACAAGATGACTATCCACTAAGTGTGTTAAGTCTATAAATTTTGCCAAAGTTTTGTTGTAGCATGCCTATTCGATTCACGTTTTGGTAGGAACCATAAAGAAGTTTTGTTCAAACATCAAATGTTGATAAAACAAGAGAAATAATACAATTTATCCACTGTTAATTATTTGCATCCTTTCCCTTTATTTTAATCTTAATTTTCGCTTGTTTTTCTTTACATTTTCTTTTTTTAATTTTATATATATTTTATATACTCACATATATATCTTATATTTTTTTTTAGTATGCATTTTTCATTTTTACTAATAGTCTCCTTTCTCTAATATAACCGTATTTTCCATTTAAACATTAAAATTGTCTTACTTGCCTTCAGATATTTAATCATTTCTATTCTCCCTGCCTCATCTGTATAAAATTTATTTTTTCACAAATGCTCTTGTTTTTCTTTCTTCAAATAATATCATAATTGAATAGACTATTGTCCTCATTTTTGTTGCTATTCTCATAACATTTCAGCCATTTTGTGCTACCCAGCTTTCATCAGGTGCTTCAGGCAAGTTTGAACTGAATCCTTTATTCAATCTACAGGCATAGATTGTTCAAATTCCACTAGGGGTTTTTAGGGGTATTGTCTTGTTCTGCTCTGTTATGGCTCTCTTTGTTTGCCATGGGACAGTAACTAGAGTGGATTAAAGCATTGCTTCATGAATTTGGTAATGTAGCAGTTGTGAGTTCAATTCCTGATTGAGCAGACTTGGACTAAGTGGAAACAGAGTAAGCAATAACTGAGCAGACAGTATTGAACACTATGATAACAACAACAAAGATGAGGACAATTGTCTGAAAGTAAATAATTCCTCATCCCAAAAATTCAAAGAGAAACTACCAAATCTTAAATTTTCTTTTTGCCCTTATTTTCAATATTAAATATTGTAAATTTTTATGGCTTATTTTGTAATCACTAAGAATGATTTTTGCTTTGTAAATATTTAAAATGATCCCTTAATTTTTTTTTTTTTTCCAAGATTATCAAAATGGATTCAAATTTTGGTCATGTAATGAGAGACCGACAGAAGGTGATGAAGTAAAATTAACTTGCAGTGCCAATCTCTGGAAATACACGGATATGAGCATGTCATATGAAAAATCTTCTGATATGCTTCGTATTCCTGCCACTTCAACTAGTTTGACTCATTTGGCATTTCCATTAAATGCAACTTGGTAAGTTAGTGCTTTTGAATTTGATGTCTTAAATATTTTGTGATTTTGGGGGGAGATGGGGGTTGTTCTTATAACTAAATTTTTCTTGGTGTGTATGATTGTTAATCTTCTACCAGTCCTTGTTTGTAGTTGTTTAAGATGAAAAGAAATGTGATTTCTTTGTGTATATTTGAGATAAAAAGAAGCGAGTATGAAAGTCAGGAGGAAAGTGTACGTGTCATACAGGTGAGGAAGATAGGTGAATGAGTAAGGGAATTTCTTTTAAGCTATGCACATCATGAACTATTGGTATTCCTTCTTACTTGCTTGTCTGGTTTAGAAACTTTGCTTATATACCCTTCAAAGAGATCACAAAGCATGTTGTTTTTATTGTTGGTGGGAATGCAACCCATTGGTTGAAAAATGTTAAATATTTATTTTCAAAGCATTAATTTATTAACTGTTCTTATTTACATATAATACATAAATTCTAAGCAATATATAAACTCTGAAACCTGATCCTTATTCTAGAAAGGTAGAACACACATTTACTTGTACCCACACTGATGCAAAATTCAATTCAACAGCAGTTGGTAAATGTAGGTATTAATTTAATACTTATGTGATATGTAACTTGACACAATGTTATTTTGATATGCAGTTTGCAAAAGTGTACTTGGTATATCAGTGTTAACCTCAGGTCTTAGGGAATGCCTTGACTTTGTATGAAGGTGTGTCAGTACTTATCTTGTTACTATGGTATCCTCAAAACCTGCATCTCCCAGAACCAAACTGTTTGTACTTTTTTTTTTTTTCTAATTGTTTCTCTTAATACAGTATTAAATATTTACAATATGGACTGTATTTTTTGGTAGTGGAAAGTAAACTAAAATAGCATTTCATAGTTGGGTGACATATTTTAGAAAACTTCTTTCTTCCCCTCGCATAACAAATATAGCAGTAAAATTGTTAACACCTCAATATTTTTTTCTGTTTATTTTCAGGGGAGTCAAACTTAAAACCATCTCAAAAATGTAAGTTTCAACCAATATTTGTCTAGATTATTTATTTAGATTTTATGTAGATTATATTTAGTTTATAAATTTGGATTAATTTTTATTATGTTTAATTCAAAGAATCTCAATTAGAAAAAAAAGATGACTTTATTAAACTCTATTTTCTTTAACGGTTTTAAAAATGATGAAAATTTACTATTTAAAACAATTTTGGGAAAATAATTACTTTGGCAATATAATCCTTTTCACTTAATCAATCTCTCATCCTGAGGCAACTAAATTCCATTAAATGCAATTTAATGCCAAAATGTTTGGTTCATTCAGAGGTGCTTGCTGTTGTGTTTTTTATTTTATTTCTTTTTTTAATTGGTTATTAATTGAATTTGTTATATTTGCTTGCTTTCTTAGCTGTTGTTCTAAAATACATTTTATTAATTATTTTTTAAAATCTGTTAGGACCAACTATTCAAGGGTACTGTCAAAAACATTTGACTCTATTCAACTTGGTGATTCTGGTATTTATTATTGTGTTGTAAACTTGTCAAATAAAGTTGAAGAAAAGGTCATTCATCTCAAAGTGAGCAGTGAGTATCATCATATTTTATTTTTTATTTTGTTTATTGTACATTTCTTCAGACTTTGAAATGTTGGCATATTTATTTTAATTTGTGTATTTTATTGTTTTCTTATAACGGTTTATATAAAAGGTATGATTCATTAAACAAATGTCAAAACTTTGATTTTAATGATGCATAATGTTAATTCTAGGTCTATGAGCTGAGGATATTAGTCGGAATCCGTTTCGATTAATCTCAATCACTTGATTTTGTTTTTCTGAGTGCTCAATTGAGCATGCATTGCAAATAGTAAGGAAAGGGATTGTCAGTGGTCAGGAATTAAAGCACAAGGTGATATTTATAATTTTCAGAATAATGAATGTCCAAAATGAGGGTAGTGAAAAAGTCTAAATCCAGTCTCACAAATCCAAAAGGCAGGAAAGATGAGTTGTATGGAAATCAGAAATCACAAGTCCAATGTCAAAAGTCCAAGAGGCAAAATTAAATACGGTAAAAAAATCCAACTCGGATTCTAACACAGCAAATTCATTCTTGCTCATGAACCAAAAAATATACTCTCCACATCAAGAAAAGCAACAGCTTTTATTGAAGAGATAAATTTTGCAGTTGATCACGTTAGTCAGCTTGGATAAAAAAAAATATATGTGAGGCAGTAATTAGTTTGGATTTTTTTTTTTTTTTTTTTTCGGCAACCTATGAGCAGGATACAAACACTTTCGGAGTAAGTGATTTTCCCATTCACCATTCCCCTCTTGTCACGCAGGTGACAACTAAGGGCAGGCCTATTGAGTCTTTTGCTTCTTCTCAGTGCAACAATCACTGTCTCTCCTCCAGATGATTCACCTCATGGAGAGTCATCAGGCTAAGAGTTGCTTGCTTCCAAGGATGTATCAGAGGCATCTCCAATGTTGACTAGTCTATCGCTTTCTGAGGAGATGCTGCTGGTATCACTTGCTGACTTGTTTGGACTGAAAAAAGGATGCAGGTCTTTTTACGTGGTGTGTTATCCCATCAATGAGAATCATGTGGGCTATTGATCACAGTCACATGTCCTACTTGATATTGAGTTGTACATTAGCCTTGTCGGGGATTTACCCATCCATGGTATCCTAAGTTGTACATCAGTTGTCTGCACTCTTGTTCTGGTGGAGGTGTTGTGTCAGTGCCTTACGGACTTGGTAGTGGTGGATCTCATTGGTAGGTGCAGTGGAAGATGATATATATCATCTTTTAGTGTGACATTGTGCCAATACATAGCCTCCATTATTGAGCATTGTTTCCATGCAGAAATTCATTTGACACTGTGATGACATCATTCAACTATTCCGTTGCCAGAGGGGATGTATTTGCAGCAAAAATAAATGTGGACCTCCCACTCTTCCAAAAAACATTTTGCTGTGAAATCTGGTGCCATTTCCTGGTGAGTATTTCAGCAGGAGGGCCCAATTCGAAAAATAGGACCTTTTTAAATGGGTGATCTTGCTGATGCAGTTGTTGTCAAATAATGATTCTAGTGGGACCAGAGTCTCTTGACATCAGGTAATGTCTACCATTGTAATGAGTAATGTTTGTAATTGCAACGAGTAATGTTTATTATCACCACACGATATATAAAAACTGTGATTTATTAGGCAAATGTAAAAACATTAACAATTAGTGAATTGTAAATTCTGGGGCTATAAAATTAGGGTGTAGTGTCTCTGTTTTTACAAACAATGTCAGGCATAGTTTTGGTGTTCAATTTGTGTGTACATAGTAAATTTTGAAGAAACAGGTTGACACTGGTTGGTAGACTGAAGAAATAGAATCTCCATGTTCCATCTTTGAGTGACTTAACAATATTTCAATGCTATTTATTGTGCATGTGTTTCTTATCTATTACTAAAATTATTTATTTATGGATCAACGTAATATCTGTACCCTCTGCTCCATAGCAATTCAGAATATGGACACAGATTATGATTTTGACAATTATCAACTTAAGCCCAAATTGTCAATCTTCTTTCAGTTTTATTTTCTCTTAAATAACATTGAAGTTACCTTGATTGTTATTTCTCTTTTACAGAAATGTCTCCCCCTGTGTTTGAAAGCAAAATTGAAGGCACCTTACATGCCAGTGTGAATATGTCTCTGCCACTGACTTGCGATGTATCTGGGAGACCAACACCTGTGGTTCAATGGTTCTTTAACAATGAACTCATTTTGATAAACAACACTTTAGGAGTAAGGATAGAAAACAAAGGCCACCAGTAAGTAAAATATTTGAAATATTTTTATTAAAATAAATGCTTAACAGAATGTACACACACACAAATATTGCAGTAGAAACAAGCAGTTGAAATGTTTTGAATTTACAAAAACACATACATACTCACAAACTACTTAACTCCTTGAAGATGTTCTCAGATGTGATTGTACTTGGGAAAATAAAAACTATTTGAAAGAAAATTTTGGTATTTTTCTAAATCAATTTTCTAAAGTTAGCAAGAAATTAATCTATGAACTCAAAAGAATCACAACAAAAACTAATTGACATGATATGTCTAAATTATTTAACCAATCCTGTTTAAATATATATTTATATATATCTTGTGTTTTATTGGTGTTAAAATTTTCCAGACTATTTTTATGAATTCTGCAAAAGGATTCAAATTCAGGTTTGTCTATAGAAAACTAACTTTTCAGATTTTTTTATTTTAGAATATTCTTAATTTGGAACTGCCATTGTCAAATAATTATTGGTAAAATATCTTTATTTAGAGTTTGTTCTTAAGTTTTCAATGTTCAAACTCCTGAAATTACTTTATACTGCTTATAAGTAAATAAAATTCCTGTTTATTGAAGTAAAAGAAATTCTTTTTAGGAAAAGGAAGTGTTTTATCAAAGACAAAGGAATAAGCAAATTGTTTATTTCTGAAAATCTTCATTATTTTCCTTATATTATGTTTCTTTTCTTAAAGTATAAATTAGTTTACATTATCTTTTAAGCTGAAAATTAAAAATTAAGCTCTTCTCAGTAATAAATCAAATGTTAGATTCATAAAGAAATGCCAGTTTTTTAAAAATGTCCGATGAAGTCAGAATGGTTCAAGAATTTTGAATGTTTAATTTCAAATGTTATAAGTTCCTTACTATTTTTATATATTGATATATTTGGGTGAATGTCTGCATGGTGCCTGCTCCCTCATTTTGTCTGACATCATCTGAGTATTTTGATCATTATATTATCAAGTCCTATTCAATCCCTGAGTGAAGCAGTGAATGTTTAGTGGGAAAAGATTTTTTTTTTTTTTTTTTTTTTAGCTCTCTATTATAATTAATACTAAATTTTAATTTTAATTTTTATAATTAATACTGGAATTTGTGATAGACATAAATGAATTAAGTATAAGGCAACAACACAAAATCTGTTGTAAGGTAAATTTTTATCTTGTTTTTTGTCTCTGGTTTATAAGATTTTTGCAGTTTAAAGCCAAAAAATAAACTAAAGTTTGGTGTCTGGGGATTAGTTTTCCAAGCAGTACCTCCCAGTTATGTTTTAATGTCTGCAGCAAAAGTTAAATTCTTGACTTATGTGCTGTAAACAGGTTTCCTCATCATTAAAAAAAAAAAAAAAAAAAAGTGGGTGGAATAAAACTTAACCAGGTTCCCTATTTTTTTTTTTCTGTGTTGGGGGAAGAGGAGTTTGGTATATGATAATGTTGGCATCTTAGTTTATAGCATTTGATTTCTTTTAAAGTCCACTGAAATTGAAACACAGAAATATTTTCTTTTCTCTTAGGTTGGTCATTCCAAGAACAATGCCAGAACATTCTGGGGTTTATATGTGTACTGCAAAGAACAGGGCCGGATCTTTGTTTGCAAATGCAACAGTCATTGTTGGAAGTGAGTAGTTGAATTTTGTTTTCAGTAAAACTGAATTTTAATTTTGGATTACAAAATTGTGCTTTTTATTTTTAGTAAGGACCTTATCTCCAAAAAATTCTTACAATCTAAAAATAATTTCTGGATTTAAATAACCTTCAAAAAGTCATAAAAAACAAATCAATTTAATAAGTGTGCTTATTAAGGAAAATGTTATTTTGTTTTGCATTTTAAAATTGTTAAATCACTTGAGTAGTTAAATGAGATTTAAGGATAGCTTTGTAAGTTGTGCAAATTAGTTTTGTTTTTAAAAAGGAAAAAATTTCTTTTTTTTTTTTTTTCTTTTTTTTTTATTAATCTTTACAGTGTTTTTAGTTGAGGGGTGGGAAGAGTTTCTATGGAAAAGCAACTATGAATCTTTTAAAAAAGTTTAAGATGATTTTAACTCTTAATATTTTTTCTTCTTTTCTTGTGTGTCTTATTAAATATTACAATGTTTTGTTTTTTTTATGTTATTCTGGAGCAGAAATAAGAAGAGATGAGATTATGTTGGCTGTGGGGGTTGCTGTGGGCGTTTTCATTATCAGTTTGGCAATTATTTGCTTTGTAATCAAGAAAATAAAGAACAAACATGTAAGTACTCTTCTGTAGTTATCTTAGACTTTTGGAAAGCTTTGTTATAATTGGATGGGACATTTTCTCTGCAATTTCCAGGGGTGGAGACATATTTGAAATAGCAATTTTTTTTTTCAGTAGGAAAAAAGAAAAAAGTGTTAACCAGTTATGTCTGCTGTTTTTGAATTGTTTAAAAATGAATTCCTTTTGAAGTACTTTCAAGTCAAAAAGGTTGTTTGTCATTTTACTATTGTAGAAAAACTATCCTCTCTCAATGTTAGAGTTTATGACATAAGAATAGAAAAATACTGGACTGTGTTTTTTCTTTTTTGTCATTGAAAAAGATCTTCAAACAAGTTTTAAGCATTTTTGCATTGATTAATAATATTTATTTTATTATTCTAAGTATGATTGAGATTCAAATGCAAATTATTTTGCTTCTAATTTGTTTTGCTCTAATATAAAATGCAGTTTGAGAAAATATTTATCCTTCTAGTCCTAATTAGGAAGATATTCCTTTGTTATGGTAACATGATGTCAATAATCTGCCTAGTGTTACCATAACAACGGAATATCTAATTAGTAGTAATAAGTTGCTAATAGAATCTTGTCATTTTTGCTGTGTTACTAAAACTCAATTGCAACATTATTTGAATGCCATTTTTTATCGTACAGATAAAATAGTACACATCTAATAACGTTTTCATCATTTTATTCCTGTTGTTTTTTTTTTGTTTTTTTTTTTTTTTTTTTTGTAATTTAAAATTGCTTCTTTTTATTTCTTATTTTGAGAAATATTTCATATATTCATGCAGAATGGCTTTTATTCTAGTCAATGGTTTGTAATAAGGAACAATGAAAACTCACACATAAAATTCAAATATCAATCATTTATTTTATTTTTTAAATCTGTGTTGTCATTCTATAAATTAACGAATGAAAATTGTCTTTGTTCAAAAATCTTACTGGTGATATCACAGGTTGTATAAACAGCTTATTATTTGAAAAATTTACTTAATTGAATAACGAACAGATAATTACACTGATGTGTCATGAAACACTTCTTGTATAAATAACAAAAATGCTTATTTTTTAAACCTTTCAGCAATAATAACTTCAAGTAAATCTGTGCAAATAAATAAACCTGTCATATGTCTCCTATCTGGGCCCCCATCCCCCAACTTCCAAAGGGTGAACATTTTATTTTATAGATATTATCTTATTTACTTCTGAGATTTTATCTCTTTAATTTTACTGCAAAATGTCAAGCCTCCTTTCCATCTGTACCTTTTTAAACAATAATTGAAACACTTCTTACATGTCATTTTGGGTGGCAGGTATAAACAAATTGAAAATACTGAAAATTTAGGTTGTTTTTTTTTTTTTTTTTTTTTTTTTTTTTCCTATGTGTACAAAATTTATATTTGTTTTTTTATTCTAAAATTACTGATTATTTTTTTGGTTTCTTTGATTTCTTAGCATTTTGATGACCTAGAAAAACAACTTGTGGTTCCTAAGGGAGATTATAATCCAGACATCCCGATTGTTGAACAAACATCTTGCCTTCCATATGATTCCCGGTGGGAATTTCCTAAAGAACGTCTCCACTTGGGTAAATAAAATATATTTGGTAAAACTTGTATGTTACAAATTACTATGAAAAGTCAGTATAAATGGTAAATATATGCATAGATTATCTGCATAGATTATCTGCTTCTAATATAAGTCAACATTGGTAGAGTTTTGTTTATTGATTCTAACACTGAAGAAAAAAAAGCAATATTTTCAATATATTATGCTTTTTATATTTCAAGGTAAAAATATGACTAACAAGAAAAATTTGTTGAGTTTGTAGAGAAGTTACAGGGAATGATCAAATATATAAAAAGTGGTTTACAAAGTTTCTTGTTGAACAATGGTCTCTGTTGATGCAAACCAGTTGAGGTTAATAGTATTACTTGAGAATAATTGTCATTTTAAGATATGAACAGAAAAATCCAAACTGATTTTCATGATACATCATGTTTTAGACAGACTTGTAGTTTTTGTTATAAAGCATTATTTTTGTATTTTATCAGTTCAGCATTCATTGTTTATCTTGCATATTTAGAGCTACTCTATCTTTACTGATTTAGCATTTGTCCAAGGATGACCAAAGTACAGCTTTTAAGCCATATGAGGCTCTTTGATTTTTAATATGCAGCTTGTGGAAATATGTTGGCTGAGCTCATTTTTTTCATAGCAGTTCAGTTCATATAAATGGTAAATAAGAAAAAAATTAAGCTTTATAATCATTTGCTAGGTATGAATTATGACCTCATTTGATTAAAATGTAAGTTTAATGTTAATGTGTATGTAACAAAATCATATGTGTAAATTTTGTTCTTGCCTTGTGGCTCTCAAACATCTGAACTTTATGTTGATGCCTTAGCTCTATGCTAATTAGGCTGTCATTTTACAGTTTTCCTTATTGTTGGAAAGTTTTTAGAACCTTCCTTAATTAAATAATTATAAATGATAATCACTTAAAACCTATAATAAATGTTCTGAATATGTTTTTTTCTTTCTCAGGTATGATTCTTGGACAAGGAGCTTTTGGTAGAGTAGTGAAAGCTGAAGCCATTGGTATTCAAGATGATGATGATGTTACAACTGTTGCTGTTAAAATGGTCAAAGGTGTGCCTACATTGGTTTTTTTTTTTTTTTTTTTTTCGTTTTTTTTTTTTCCAACCTTTTTAAACTCTTAAAGTGATTTTCAAATTTGCTTGACTAGTTTAGACCAGAGAATCCTAAACATTATTTGTTTATAGTAACATCATTTGTTGTGTGACAAGTTTTGTTAGTCAAGCCAGGTATATAAAAAGAAATAATTCAATGAAAAATTTAGTTGAAAATTGTATAAAGAACAGATAATTACTCTGATGTGTCTTGATGCACTTATTTGTATAAATAACAAAAAACTATTTAAAGATGTTTACTCTCATGAAGTATCAATTTTAAAAAATTGAATTCTTTAGTTTTTCATTATTTTGTGGTAATCAGCAAATTTTTTTTAAAGAAACTCTTTTGTTTACTCTTTCAGATTGCACTGACCGTGAACAAATGCAAGCTTTATTGTCTGAACTGAAAATTTTAATTCACATTGGGCAACATTTAAACATTGTCAATCTCTTGGGAGCTGTGACTAAAAATATTCGTTATGGTAATTATTTCTTTTTATTTCAAATCAAAAATGTAAAAAATCTGATCATAATATTTGTAAACTGAGATTGTAGCTTAGTTGTTATTTCATTCCAAAGCATAAAATTATTTGATTGCTTGGAAAAAAGTTTGTATTTTATCTAAGCTGGAATAAAAATGCAATCTTATGATTTCCCAAATTGAACAAAGACACTGAATGGAGAATTTTCTAAGTTACCTTGAAAATGTACAATTTATTTACCCTCCATCACATATGCCTATGCGAGTCTATTTTTTCCCTTTCAATATTTGCAGTGCAATTCTTGTTCTCTTATAGAAATGCAGTTTGTCATGTTATATTTATATAGGTAAGTATGAAGTATTAATCATATATTTTAAAGTAAATCTTTTCAATATTGTTTACTGCAATGGAGATATGTAAAAGGGAATTAGAATTCTATCTGAATGCTTCTGACAGAAAAAAGGTCTATTATTTAAAATGTCTTTTTTTTGTTACAGGTGAGTTGTATGTAATGGTAGAATATTGTCACATTGGGAACCTTCGCAATTATCTTCTGAGGAATAAAGACTACTTTGTCGATACAATGGAGGATGAGCTTGAACCAGGAATGGAGAAGAAGCGCCTATCTGATTTTGCCTCCTCTAAGCCACATTACGTAAACAAAGCGCAACCAGAAAGTACAGCTGAACTTAACCGTCCACTCACTACTAAGACTCTGATTTGTTATGCTTATCAAGTTGCCCGGGGTATGGAATATTTGGCTTGTAAGAAGGTTGGTATATTATCATTAATGTCCTCTTTCCCTACCACCAAATTAAACCATTCCTCTTTTATAGGTTCTTGTATAATTTAGAAAAAACACAAGGAAGTTTAAAATTTCTTATATTTTGCATATTGATCATTGTTTTGTTTGAAAAACAGCAACAACATAATTTCTTACAAAGTGAAACTTTCCTTAATAATAGAACAGGTTTGTCATTAAACAAATGAGAATTAAAATTCAAGACTAAATACTTTATGCAAATAGCATTTTCCTGATCTATAACTTCTATGGTAAATTTTTAATTTTCTAATTTTCATATTATAAATAGATATACAATTTTAAAAAAATATGAAATGAAAACAAAACCAAGCTATTTAGATATTAAATTTTTACCTAAAAGATGAAACTTTAATCTCAGCATTTGTAGAAAGGTTGAAACAAAATTTGTTTTACTGCATATGTATTAAATTTATAATGAAATTTCTTTCCATTCACTTTTATTCATTTTTTGTCGGCCATTGGATCTGATTTGCATAACTTTAATTTATACAAATTAATTTTTTTTTTAATTTGATGCCAGAGAAACACATCTCATGCAAATGGAAGCTTAGGGAGAAAATAAAAGTTCTTAAACTAAGTGAAAACTACATATTGAATTATACTATTTCCAAATAATGGTGCAAACATTTCTGATTTCCTAAGTTAGATTCTGAGTAGATTTTACTTTTATTCATGAAATTTTAAAAATCCACAAAGATATTGAAATTTGGTTAACTTCAAGGGCAAATAATGAATCCAGCCTGTCTCTGTCAATTTGGTAAGAAAATGAGTTTGAGGAAATTCAGCTAATGTCATTGCTTGTGTGTGTGTATGGGGTGGGTGGGTCATTTAAAATGAAAGTCAAGCCAAAAACAGCAATCATAGATGAAGTTCTTTTTTTTTTTTTTTTTCATTGGTTAACTGTTGACCTTTGTTTGGGCATAAAACTTGCATGTTTATATCATTAATATATATATACCCTGTAAATTTTATGATAGCCAGACATTTATCAAAGGATTTTTGCTTTAAATTTGAACATTTTCCAAAAGTATTTCAGTTTCATCAGGCAATTTCCCCTGACAATTAAAATCTTGGTAAATCCAAATTGTGGAGATTGTGCAATATAATTATTGGTAGAATAACCCAAACATTGGAATAATTAGAATTTTAGATGTGGCTGTTTATGTTTACATGAAATCAATCCTCATGGTAAAAGGCTTGAAACTCACTGTTTCCTGTACTTACTGTCATCATCATTTATTGAAATGTTTTATTACAAGATTCTATGGTCAAGTGGATGAATGACTGCTTGGACAAACAGCTTTACTTGTTGAAAAAGCTGTTTTACTCATAGTTAACCTAGACAGATTGAATAATTCAATATTATTAACTTTGGATTTTTTCCCTTTATTATCAACATTTCATATTCTTTGCAATGAGGAAATTTGCTCCCAAGTTGATTACTTGTTCTGTGTTACATGCGTGTTCTCTGCATATTTTTTTTATTTCATTTATTTAGTTATGAATTCTATTTAAACATTTGTTTAATCTCACTTTCTTAATTTTCACTTTTTCTCTATTCTTAATTGCTGCAATTTTCTATTTCAAAATCCTAGTATATACACAGGGATCTTGCAGCCCGAAACATCCTCTTGGCAGCTGATGATGTAGTGAAAATATGCGATTTTGGTCTGGCTAAAAATTGTTACAAGTCTGCTGAATACCACAAGAAAGGAGATGTAAGTGTTCAATGAGTTTTAAAAACAAATTTCATGGTGTAACTGAAACTTTTAAAGTTTTAATTTTGCCCCACATGAAACAATTTCTTTTGTTTTGAATTTAAGCATAATTTTATTAATAATTTTTATATTAGTTTCTCTAATCTAATTGAAATTTGAATGTGCATAAAGTTGTAAGGAATGTAATGTCTATGTGGGTCCTACAATGGGGCAGAGTGAAATGTCTATGTGGGTCCTACAATGGGGCAGAGTGAAATGAGAAGTTTATTAGATTTAAATAAATTTGAAAATTACTTCTTTTTGCTTTCAGACACCTGTTCCTATTAAATGGATGGCTATTGAATCTTTGACACACAGAATTTATACAACAAAAAGTGATGTGTATGTATATATATTTATCTATTAACAGTATATATATATATATATATCTTGAACATGATTTAGGTTTTTTCTTCTAATTTGTATCTTTTATTTTTTATGCTTGTTTAGTAATTCTTTCTAATTTGTATTTTTTAATTATGTTTTTGGCTTGACTTTTACATGTCAACTTGGAGGAGAAAATGTTTAATTGAATTAGCTATACAGTCACAGATTAGGTTCATTATGATGATGATTATCATCATCATCACCCAAGCAAGATGAACTGTTATTGCTGTTATCCAAAATTTGATTGCTTGTACAAAATGAATTCTTTTTTTTATTACTGTTATTTGCATAATTTTTCAACAGTACAACTTCACAATTTGTATCCATCAATATTTCTTTTCTATTTACAAATATTTTGTTTTTGTCTACAGTCTAAAGGACCTTTTGATTGCACTCTTGAAATTTTTCAAATTAGTCATCAGGGACATTGGGCAATAACAAAAGAATGAGTTTAATATTCTTTGAATATTTTAATTAGATTTCAGTCTTAGCAACATTTTAATATATCAACAAAATTGCTATTTTTTTTATTTTTAGATTAAATACATGAACAATGTTGTAGATTTATAGAATAATAAAAAGCAACAAAAAAATCAGTAATTTATGCAACTCTTGAAATGACGACATCTTAAAATGAAAGTCACCATGTCATTGTTGAGATTGTATCAGTTGCTCATTTTTTGTAATGACTTTGAAAATAGAAATTCTAAACTGATGCCACAATAGAGGACAATTTCCATATAAATGCTTTCTTATAAAATTAAAGTTTTTTAAAATTTAAACTGATGTGCTAATTGTCTGATTTGTTGATTAGTAACCATAATGCTTTTTTAGTGTTTATTATGATAAATATTTTATACAACTAATAATATACCAAATATCTTTACTCTGACACAAGAATCTATAAACTTTAAATTTCTGATTTCTTAAAATTTTAGATGGTCTTATGGTGTGTTCCTCTGGGAATTGTTTTGCCTTGGTAAGTTTATTTGCTTTTAAACATTTTATTTTCTTCCAAAACAAAAACTGTATCCATCAGAATCTGTTACAACAGATAATTAGAATAGTGTATCAAAAGTTCTTAATAGATGTAAGTTTTTGAAAGATGACCACCCCCGCAAAAAAAAAAAAAAAAAAAGAATAAATAAATGAAAAACATTGTTTATTAAATGATCTCATTCTTTGTTTAGATATAATCTAAGAATCCCCAACCTTTTTTTTTGTTTGTTTTCACTTGTAAAATTGTAGTTCACTAATTTTATATAAATGTTACTGTTGCTTTACCTTTATTATTTAAAGCCACTCAAATTTATTTGCAAGTTTGTAAAATTCTTTTCCAGGTGGCAATCCATATCCAAGTGTAAAAATTAATGAGAAATTTATTGATTTGCTAAAATCTGGATACCGGATGGACAAACCCTTATATGCGACAGATGACTTGTAAGTATATGATTCTGGGAACCTCACTATGTGACTTGACCCTTGCAAATTTATTGGGTTCTTGGTTCCAATTGTTGAGCATAATTGAACACTTGTATACTTAGTAGTTTACTACTTCAAACTGTTTTAGTCAGCCTAGTACAGTGCAGTAATAGATCCCAATGAGGATTGAACTCTATACTCTGAAGATGTCTTAAAAAAAACAAAAAAACTACACCCTGTCTTCCACAGGCACACAATTCTCTTAAAAAGCTGTTCATATCAAATTACGTTAGGCCGGGAACTTTTCAGCACCACATTTGTGGAAATTACTCATGACATTCATATTGCTCTATGCAGGTGGCTAATTCAAAATCTTGTGCTTGTAATTACTACAACAAAAAAATTTCTCGGTTTGTGTATTTCTAATCACACAGCAAAAGCAACAAATTTCATTTGAAAGCTAAAGCAATTTTCCATTCAGTCCGGTTACCGATTTCTGAATCTTTTAAATAAGTAAAAAAAAATTGATAAGGGAGATAACTATAAATTATCATTAAAATAATGTAAACTAATGAAAAAGTTAAGGGAGATAATTCTTTATTTATTAACTGCTTCTTGTTTCCCTTGACCTGTCTTTCCTCTTCTCTGCCAGTGATGATACTTTAAGTGTAGCAATAATTAATTTTTTTTTTTTTTTTTTTTTTTTTAATTGCATTCTTCTGATTACTGTTTAGATACATTTTAATCTACAACGTGTTTCTTTCTCCCCCCCCTATTGTCAAGGTACAAAGTGATGTGTGATTGTTGGAAAGTTGAGCCTGGCCAACGACCCACTTTTACTCGTCTTGCTGATACAATGGGAAGCTTTTTGGAAGCCAGAGTTAAACAGGTAAAGAAATTTTTCTAACAAAATGGATAAATATTTTTACAGTTAAAAATTTTTTTCTTTCTATCTATAGATGTTTTTTTGAAGTGTTCACAGGTGCTGATACTTTTTTTTTTCTTTTCCTCTTATGTGTGCATATGTGGGCTTTTATAAAAATAAGAATTGTTTTCTTCATACAAACTTCTTTGCTTTGATTAAAACTGTTTCTTTTTTTTTCTTTGTTCTCTTCTAGTATTACTTGGATCTTAGCCAGAATTATGTCGACATGCCAGCAGAGAATTCACAAAATGATGGTTACCTAAAAATGGATGGAGGCCAGTATACAAAAATGTCTCCCCAAGTGCCAGAGGTAGACACTGTCACCCTGTCCAGCAATTATAGTCAGAATGAAGATCTTCAGGAATATATGAACCCACGATGGGGGAACGAGAAAGCAGACTGCTATGAGAAGCAGGCCATGCTTCCCTTGCAGGAGGCTGGACACCTTCCGTCTGATGCTCATTCTATTCAAAGAATTAAAGCCCAGGTTCACCACCAAGAAGACAGTGACAGTGGTCATTCCAGTGCCTATGCTCCTGGTACATCACCAGATATGAGTAATGAAGAGTATCTGTTACCTAAAAGCATGGGAAAACGTCCTGATGACTTAAAAGTGGATGATGCCATGGACAGTTTTGGTTCTCCATATCATTATAATGATGTCGCACCACCAGATTATAGTTCTGTGATGGAAGATGTCGGAGAAGAAGCTTTATAACTTTATTAAGTGAATAATATCTAGCAAGTTGTATTTAGTAATGACAATTTTTTTTATTTTTGTTTTCACACACTTAAAGTCCTGCTTACGTTTGGGGTATTTGGAGAAAAGAAAAATTATACTGACAGGCCAAAATGACCTACAATGATTTTTTTTTTTTTTTTTTTTTTTTTTTAAAAAGAAAATAATGGATACCCTATTTAAATAGAAGAAAAACATTATTTGGATGCATGACGTACAATTTTTGATGGGACAAGTGAAGGAAAATAGACAGACCAAAATTACTTGTCCCAGTTTTTTCTTAAATATTGCATTCAGACTGAATCAGTTTTGAACCCAGAAAGCAAGCATTTTTTTTTTTTTTTTTCCACTATCATTTATGGGGTAAACCACTGCCGGGTATTTCATCATTTAAATGAACTGAGAAATGGAAGAAAAGACATAACTTAGAAATTATGGGACCTGAAATAACTTTGTTTTTCTATCATTCTTTTTGGGTTGCATAAAGAATTCATGAGTGGATGAATTTATTTGTGGTGATTTGTTTTGGTTCATTGCCAAAATATTCACAGAATCATTTTTGATTTTTGTTTTATTGAAACATTTTGATTTTAGAATTCTTTGCATAATTGCTTTCTTAGTTCTGAAATAGATTTTTATTGCTTTTATGTCTTTCATTTGATCTTTTGTTTAGAAGGTTTGAGAAAATTTTGTCAGTCTTTATTATAAAGAAAGAAAAATGACTTGATTTTCATTACCCAGAGATTTAAACTGCTTCTGTAAATATGAAAACAACTAAAAAAAAAAAAACTTAAAAAACAAGCAAAAACATCCTTGAAATTACAAAAATACAATTTCCCTTTTTCTTAATTAAAAAGGAAAATGCTTTTTAGTAATGAATCTTTGGCACAGATTCAATTTTTCAAAGATGAAATTGATTTTGAGTAGAAAAGATAAAATCTTTATCATTCACTTTTTGCTATTTTTGCCTGATTAGGTGTTTCTTTTTCAAATATTTCTTTCTATATTTTTGACTTGTATGCCAAGGTTTATTTTTAGATATCCTTTTTGCAACTCTGATCTTACTATTGCATACATGTTGCTTTTCGTATCACTTCCCATGTTATATGCTAAAATCAAGATGAAAACATTTTACGGGAAAATTTGCATTTAACTGACTTCAATTGTAAAAAGCAGCATTTCAGAAAAAAAAATCTTTTTAATCTTTCAGAAATGACAAAATCCAGAGCAAAATATTTTTGGGGAAAATAAAAAAAAAAAAAAAAAAAACTTATCAAGACAAACCTCTATATTTTTTTAATCTATTAAAAATTATCAGCATTATTAGCAAATCAATGAATCTAGATTCAATGGGTGATTGAAGAAGTTGTGAATGCTGTCAAAATTATTTTTAATGGCAAGTTCTACCCTCTTAAATTTTTTATTGCTTTGACATGTATAATTGCTTATTTAATGTAAAAAATGTAAAACTTTTTATTGCTATATATATATATATATATATATATATATATATATATATAATTTTCTTTATACAGTAAATTGTATGAAATATTCTTGAAAATCTGACTAACAGAACATTTTATGTAATTTACTACATAAAGATAACTTGTGCTGAACAATTGTATAAATTCTTCCAGCAATGTTTCTTCCTTCTTTTGAACATCCTGCCATAATTATTCATAAAATTTTTCCACTCAACCACATTAAATTCTTAGCTTCAACACAAATGCATTTGTGATATTTTCAAATTTTCCATTTTCTCATTTGATAAAAATGATTTCCTATTGTGTGCCATATTCCATTGCTGTTACCCCTCCCCCCCACTCACCATGTTCTTACAGGGGTCAGAAAACCAATTCTATTCTAGTCATTGATTTATTTGCATTTTGCCCACTCTTTCTATTTATTTATCTTTTATTTATTTTTTTTGGAGAGACCAGTGTTCAAAATAATGTGATTGAGTAATTTTGAATATTCTTTTTACTGCCAAAAGATGATGTAGTAATCAAATAAAAAAGAATTTAAAAAATAAAGGCCAGAAGTTAGAATCATAAATTTTGAATATTTTTCAGAATTTTTTCCCCATTTCCTTACACAAATAGATTTACTTTTTATAAACAATTTTTACTTTTTAAAAGAATATTTTTTCATTTAAGATTGTCTTTTAGTTTATTGAATCTCTTCACACTTTACAGATTTTTAATAACTTTTTTAAAAATATAATTTAAGTTAGCTTTTGTGCATTTTGAGTTGTATTAAAAAAAGTAGTTTACAAAAAGTAAACTCTTTTATTGGTCATGTCTTGATATGGTGAATACATGAAGAAAGTTTTGTTCATGTTGCTATCTACTTTTCCTATAATTTAAGATTTTTATATGTCACGGTTATTTCTGAAAGACAATGGTCAACACTCTGGACTCTAATGATTGAACATATTTCATGTAACTGAGTGGGACATTGGCTCAGCTGTTGTGATTTTAACTAGAAATTAGTTGGAAAACTTGGAGTTTGTCTCATGCTGCCTTCACAGATTGTGCCTGATTTGTTCTGGTTTGAAATGCTTAAACCAAATTCTTATTGACCACTAAGTGTAAAAAAAAAAAAAAAAAAAAAAAAAAAACAGCAACAGTCTATGGATTGGTGTTTTTTTTTTCTTCCTGTGAATGGAAAGTAAAAAAGAAATGGCCACATCAATCTGCTGTTTGGAAAGTGATATTTATACCAAATTTATATCAGAATGTATTTATGGATTATTATGCTTTAAATTCATTAGTCTTTTTATTATCAAGTTATTAAAATATTCTTCAGCTTGTGTTATTTATACTTATCTCTATCAGAGATCAGTGGAGTGGATTAAAACTAGTATTGTATGATATCACTAAATATTGATGTATTTTTTTATTACATTGTTGTTGTGACTGTCTTCTCTGTTTTATCAGTGATGGCAGCCAATCTGTCATTTTTGAGCTTAGAGATTAAAAAAAAAAAAAAACAAGATATGGAAGAATATATATAAATTCCTATCAAAATGAATGGCAAAAAAAGTAAATGAGATTTTTTTTCTTGCAGAGATTTTCCAAAAAATTTTCCCATAAAGTTGTCATAAAAAAAACAAACAAAATTGATTCAAATTTATTTACCAATTCCCTACAGATTTTTTTAAAATTCAAAAATATTTTAAAGACATTTTATTGTAGAAAAATCTCCATGTCCGCTCATCAGAAAGAAATGTTTGTAAAATCAAGTATCATCAGAATTTTGTTGCATGAGGCTTTAAAATGTTTTAATAAAAAAAAAAGTTAATATTTTCCTGTGCAGTTTACTTTTTGCATGTTGTTCATTTGTTTCTCATTCATTTACATTTGTAATATTTACAAATGGAAGAGAAAGTCTATTTTCACATCTCTACACTTTTGATGCCTTTTAGCAGATTTAAGCTTTGCTGCTGCCATGTAAAATTGAATTTTACTCTAAAGATTGATCACTGACACAATACTGGAGGCTAATTAATTTATGGATTTCATTTTCAAATATTTAATCAGTCATATTTTGTCAATGTTAACTGATAAGTTCTACTTTATATAAAAATCGGGAAATTTAAAGCTGAATTATTTTTTTTTTTAAAACAGCTTTTTTTTTTTTTTTTTTTTTTAAAACAGCTTTTTTTTTTTTTTTTTTTTTTTTTCACTAAAGTCAACCAACAGAATCTGAGGTTATTGAATGACTTTTATTCAAACCATTCCCCACCACAATTATTCTGAAGGCTTGTCATAAGAATCATTAATGGGGCTGTTGATAAACTCCAAATATGACTAAAAATATTTTTTTTATTTTGTAAGAATGGCAATACCTTGCAAAAAAAAAAAAAAAAATGATGGTTATCATTTATTAGAATGTTGTTGTAAGCCATAATATATTTTCCAACAATATCAATTTCTCTGGATTAATTTAAAAAAATAAAGTTTTAAATAATCTATAGCAATAATACTATTTTAAAAATATTTTTCAAGTTTTGTACATTTCCATACTATTTTAAGTAATTTTTTAAGATAAAAATTTGAAATTATAGATATATATATATATATATATAATCAAATAAAATTGACTTCATGAAATTTTAGAGTATTCCATCTCCATTTTTTTTTTTTTTTTTACTTATTTGGCAATGCCTGCATCCATACCAGTTTAATAAAAAAGTGAAAAAAAAATTTCTGTATTGCTTAAATCAAATATTTCCCAAAAACTTTGCATACTTTTGTAAAAAGGTGTTTTTTTTTTTTTTTTTTTTTTTTTGTAATATCTGTCCTTATTACACAAATGTCAATTCAATAATGCATCTTCAAATGATTCAGGTGAAGTTGGCTTGAAAGACATTTTAAAATTGGTAATTCACCTATTCCAAATTCCACTACAAGTACTTTCATTATTCTGGATTTAGATGACATTTACCCAGATTTTTGTATGTACTTCCCTGATCCAAATTTTTCCCATCTATCCTGAATGCTTTGATGATTTAGATCAACTTTATTTGAAAAGTAAAGATTATACATCTTAACAATGGCTTTTGAGATGAGAATGCTAATAAATAAATATTCATCACACTGTAGAATGTTGAGGTCCTTTCTGAAGATCTCATCTACTTTTGGCAAATCTCTCTCCACCACCACCACTTGGTACAGGCCATTGTCATGATGCAAGACAGTGGGTGAACTATTCTGACAAGTCAGTGGTAATAAGTTTAATTAATTTTTCATTTATTTATTTTGTATAAAATGTGGTGAGGGAATTTTAAACTGAATAGGTTGCTTTAATCTAACAAGCTAATTATTAATTTCTTCTTGTTAGTAGGGTTTCTTCCTTTTAATCATAGTATTTTATACATATATAGTGTATTGGGGCAGCAGATTTTTATTCAAACATATTGCTAAATATAACAGACAACAAATGTCTATTATGTTTGATCATGAGCTATTCTAAGCTCCATATAGTTGCTTTAGCGTCTCCCCACCATCCAATATTTTGGCAAAAAATAAATCCACTGAAGAGAAAAAAAAGTTCTTTTTACATTGGCAAACTATTAACTTTTGTCTTATTCTTTATATTTTTGTGTCAACAGCATTTACTGTCACAATATTTCATCTGGTTTTGTCATTATTGAATGAAAACTGTCTTAAAAAGTTTTTTGTTTGTAATCTGGGTGGGGGTAATGCAATATTGTGAAGATAATGTCTTTTTTTTTTCTTTCTTTTTTTAAATGGTTTAAAACAAAAACAAATCGCCTGTTTGTTTTCCAGAAATTTTTAAATGGAATTTCTGATGAAATCAGATTTAATTAAATGTTGACTGTCTTGTTAAAAAGAAAAACTTACTAAATTTGTATTTTTGTCACATGACAAAAAAAAACTGTATAGTCCTTTTAATGTCAATCATTTGTTTTATTCAATTGTCATTGTAATATAAAGTTCATTATTTTATTAATGCACAAAATGCTTTCAGTTTTAAGGTATAATATCGGATGTCTCCTATATATTTTCTTATCAGGTAAATTGTTAGTTTTTCAAAAGCCTCTTCTGTAAATTAACATCATTCCTACCAAATATGCCTATTCCTATATGAACATTGATCTCTTGCTTAAGATCCCCACCCTGCCAATTCTCTAAATTTGGTAAATGTTGTTTGAAGGTCTGAGTTGGCATTGTGACAGATTTTGCTGAAAAATCAACTCCTTTTAAAGTCAGTAATCCTAAAATTGATCATCAAAAAAGAAATTGAATTGATTTAAAAGAAGAAAAAAAAATGATTAAGTATGACTATTAGGGGGAAAAAAGACAAAAGATTGTCCAATGATTGATTTGAAAATGACAAGAGATTTGTAGAAATGAAGAATCCAGTCAGGAACTAATAATTTGCTATTGAAGGACAAAATATTTTTATTTTATAACCTAAACTTTCATTCAAGACTTTAAACTAGCTTCATGGTAAATATTAAAAATTTTTAATTGATGCATATAATAAATTTTTACAAACTAGGAAAGCATTTTAAATTTTGTAACTTTTTGTAAATTAAAATGTTTTTAGAAACTTGAGTTTTTCAACATTTAAAAAAAAATTTTAGGGCTTCAAAAATTTTATTGTAAATTTCTATTTTATTTATTTACATTTAGGAATGTCTTTAAAAAATTTTTGATCCATTTTATTTCATAAAACTCAGACACACACACACACACACACACACAACATATTTTATGTGCAACATTAAATTTAAAAAAAAAAAAAGTGACTAATTCAGTTTTGTGTAATTTTATTTGTTTTGTCTCATGTCTTTAGAGATCTCAATTCATAAATAAAATCTGTTATGGATTAAGGCATAAGTTTTTGTTTAAAAGCTTATTGGCTTAAACCTGACCAAGCTGGTATTGTAGTCTCACGTCAGTGATGTGTAATTGGTGTGGTCTCTGTGGGTGTATACACACACACATTTCTGCTTTGGCTGCAAAATTAATCAGTATTCATGACTTTTGTGCATAATGTGTATAATCACAATTACCACACACCCACTTCCTCTTTCTCTCACACCCTCAACCTTACTCTCTCATTCTTTTTATGCTACCCACTTCTCTCAACCTTGGTCCCTTTCTTCCCCCCCCCACACCTATTGATGGTCATAGGCTAGTAAGCTTACTCACACAAGGATTTATTTTGTAGTTTATAAATTTTTAGTTTATTACTGGATGGCCAATTTTAAAACAAAAATAGATTTTTATTGTTCACAAAGTTTGTCTAATTGCATTAAACGCATTTTTTTTTTTTTTTTGTTAGTCAAATATTTTTTGTTAATCCTTGGAATCGTTTTATTTATACAAAGTTTGTATAATTGTTTGTAAAATGTGCAGCAGCAATTTATTTTGCAGTTTCTAACACATGATGCCTTCAAAATTCTCCCCATTCTATTTTTAATAAAATCTAAATTCTAAACTAAATATTTTTCGCTAGCTCTGCCAATTGTGCCTTTTGTATTCATGAAATATTGTCTTACATAAAGTCAACATTTTTCGATGATGAATCTGTAATTTTAGAAATGTATTTTTATACTCTTTACCTATTTGATAACAGAAATTTTTAATATTATTTAAGAATAATCCAAGGGAAATAACTTTTACTATTTTTCTAAAATACTGAATCCCTTGAAGCTAAACTGAAAATCGTATAACTTTCTTTAGGTACCGCCAAAATGGATGAGTTTTTTCCGAAATGAAAGTGAAAACGCTACTTTGTATTATTTTTTATTTTTTTTTATTTTTTTAAATTTTTTTTTAATTTTTTTTTATTTTTTTAATCACTCAAAAGTCAAAGAATTATTCGATTTAAATGAAGTTTTCAGCGCTGATGCATTAATGAATGCATTGTATACTGCATGGATTATTTGATTAGAAAACTTTATAGATATTTTTTTTTTTTTTTTTTTTTTTTGTCAATTACCTCCACCCCCACGGCCGCCATTTTGATACATCGTTAATACTTTTTAGAATAGGGGATTTGACAAATACTTCTTTTATAATTTTATAAAGAAAATTTCTAAAGTAATCTTTTGCAACATCAAATCGGAAAACATTACAAAAATAATTCAATAAAACTCAAATAAGTAATGTTTGTGAGTTGGTGTTTGCATAATTTAATAAAACATTATTTTCTCTCTAATTTGACAGGAAAAAAAAATCTACAATGAATATTTATTTTTGAAAAATTTACTTGTAATTTTTTTGTGCAATTTTGAAACTCTTACGGTTGCGTATATATAATGTCTGAACAATCGAAAAATGTTAAGTATGGTGTCGTTTTCGCATCAGAAATATTTTTAAAAATTATATTTTATTTATCTTCACAACTGTTAGATTTTTTTCTTTCTTTATATGGAAGACCAAAGGACCTGAATGACCCTCTTCTCTAGAGATAAAGATCAATGTTGATCAAAAGATATTAATCAGCGCCTCCCTCTATTTAACACTTCCTTTAAGTTAATAAATTTTTAAAACCAGAAAAATAGTAAAGATCACATTAGATGTAGTTAAAATAAAATTCATCTTATTGAGTTTTATAAGATTAAACTATTGATTATATAAAGTTAAAAATAATTTATTTTTAAACAAACAATACCAATTTCTTTCTTTCTTTTTTTAATAACTTTATCGTCTGCTTCAGTAATAGTAGTAGGAAATTACTGTTGTTGACCTATGAACATGACAACTCACGAGCTACCGTGCGTAAATAAACATTACTTTTGCAACATTCAGTTAATCTTTAAAACGCAAGGACAAATATTCGATTTTTAAGATATTTTTAAATTTGTTTACATTTTTCATCTATAATGGTGGTTCGATGGACGACAAGTGAACATTAGAATGTTTTAAAAATGTGTAAAACTTTATTTACTCACCGAAGTTTATTTTTCTTTTCATACAGATTACCTCTGGACTCTTACTTTTCAAATAAAACCAAAATTATACTAAAAATCATTCACTTAAATTACTTTAAATGCATTTTAAAGATTTTTTTTTAATCTAAATTTTGGTGATACCTACATTTCACAATTGTGTTTAAAACTGCAATTATCATTTTTGTCATTGGAAAGCTTTCCAAAATTTTATTATTGATATAAATAAATATCCCCTGATTTATCTTATATAAAAGAAAACTGTTCCATCTACAACTCGTTGTCAAGTCCGTGATTTGTTATATTGGCCTTCTCATCTCCGTGACAATCAGTTTCTGTTCATTTGAAAAATCTGCTATATCATACTAGCAAAGATTTTTACCAAGTGAAAAAAAAAAATCTGTCCAAAAACACATCAATTAAAATTTTTATTTATCATTGTCATTAAGGATATTTACGTTGACGTTTCATGTGGGAATTTAGCATTTAGACATGTAAAGTTGACAAATTATTATTTTCCTAAAGCTTGATCGATATTTTAAAAGTGCATTTTTAATAGACAATATCACTAATTTCTGACAAAGTGTTTTGTTACTGACATTGCCAAAGTGATTTTATTTTTCGCAATTACAAAAAAATATTTTATTTACAATATTGTGGCGAATCATTTTCTGCCATTTAGACGTATATTTTGATGGCCAGGAATTTTTATACAAACATCTTTTTTTTTCTGAATAAAAGTCTCGTCACAAAATATTACTGTTAAATGATGACCCTCAATTTTTCTTTTTAACTATTCATTTCTCATGCTAAGCTAATTTTATGGCCGTAATCACTTTCGAAATTTTCATGCATATGATATTCTTACACACTTTCATTGCCATGATACCTGTCTGTTTGCATTGCACGGTTGTCTTTGAAAACTGTTGTCCACAACGTTTGTTTCAGGTTTAAAAATATGAAATCATTTTATGTTATCATCCATGTATTAAAATAATTATAAATATTGAAGTATTATGTATTCTTTCGTTTTTCTTTCCATTCAAGTTTACCAAGAAATCTTTAAAAAAAAAAAAAAATGGCCAGTGTTGATAATTTATTCATAGACGAAACTAAAGTTATATCTGGAATTGGAAATGGTATTTTTTTTTAAAATCTGCTTCCAAATTTCGGTGAAATATTGAATTCAGTGCATCATTCCAGCTTTTAAGCAGGTAATTTTAGAAAGATTTCCTTCGTTAAGGAAACATTAACGGGATATTGCCTGCTTTCTAATATTATTATTGGATTCACATAAAAAAAAAAAAAAAAAAGTTTCGATTCTATTGTAATAAAATACATTTGCAAACCAAGCAAACATTTTCTTTGTAGTATAAAAATTGATTTATTTATGCATTTTGTTTGACTCTTGTCTGAAAACCAGAGGTATTCGGTGTGAAATATTATTCACAAAAAAATATAGCCAAACCCAAAATGTGGCAAAAATTACTGATCGCAACAACAATAATAATTATTGATTGTTTGCAAACTGTTGCATTAAAAAACACTTAAAAATACAAAATGTTCTTGTCTGGACAAAATATATTTGATTAAATGTGTCAATGAATAAAATTTAATGAAATTATAATTTACAAAAATAAATATATTAAAAAAAAAAAATCACTGTAGGAAGTAATGTCTTAGAGTTGCCTCCCTTGAATCGTCATTAAAGTGAATTAAATTTTTTTATGCAAAAATGCGCCGCGGTACCTTTTGCCTAATTTTATGGAGCCTTTAACATTGTTGCAGTAATGTTCATTTGTTGTTTGTACACCTAAATAAATGTAGTTCGTTTCTAGCCAGCGTCTAGAAACATTCAACTGTTAAGAAAATGGATTCCACATGAAATTTTATGCAAGCGAGCATTTTTCATTTAAACACTTGTTCAACTCAGAAAATATCATTCTGAATAAACTAGTGAATTCTGTTGAAAACAAACTGAAATTGACTGGCGCTTTCGTTGCTGTATTGTATGACGTCAAGCGGCCGTCAAATGACCTATTTCCACCCAAGGGAAATAAATGCCTTCTGTACAAATTAATAAATATTAAAAATTCTACTTAGTGTTACAATGTTAATTGGTTTAGGAGAAAATATGTTGATATTTGCAACACATTAAGATTTTTATTTTTTTTACAAGGTCTAATGGAAAGTTTAAAATTATAATAAATCCTTTTATTAAATATTGGCCAAAACACTGTGTTCAAAAGTTTTATCTTCTGTCCCGTTTCTTGACACGTTGCCATCTATGTTTAATTATTGTCAGAAATAATCACCGTCAATGGTTGATGGGAGCTAAAAATGAAAGCCATTGGTATGAAAAAAAATATTTGAAAGTTATATTAAGGTTTCTGATTACGAAGGAATTTAGAACTTTTAGCAAAATGGAAAATGCTAAATATTCAGGAGTCGAGGAACCGAATAGCATCGCCTAATAAAGAATGCACTCCTACCGTGCCAGACAAAGAATACTTTCTTAGACGACCATGGACAGGGAGTTGACGGAGCAAGTGTGCCTGTTAGCATTGGTCTACTCCTCATGACAGATGTACATGCTCATACATACATAAACAACATGCATTTAGCAATGCTTACAAAATGCTTAACGAACTGTGTGAAATAGGGCCTACATTTCGTATCTGGTCCGAGCCTATAATCTTCATTTTAGTACCTGCTTTTATTCCGAAGATGACGTTTAAGGAGTGGTCAGTTTTGTCCATACTTGTTTTTATACGCGCTGCCTGTTGGCGGAGGCCAATACAAAACCGACAGCACCTTTTAGAGTGGGTGCAATGGAATACATGGTCTGTTGCTTTCTTTCTTTCTTTCTTTCTTTCATCAGGATGGAGTGGAAGCTTGATTCAAAATTGCTTACAGTTTAGATAATGGTGAAGCGCCAAACCTGGAGTTCGAAAGCTTCTCTGGTTCACAGGTGAGGATCTTTTTTTGGATGTCTTTATAATGCCTCATTGAGACAACACTGTTGCAGTGGCTATAAGACAGCTTGTTGCAGCCAATAATCTTCCATCCTAGAAAGATATCCCGTTCACCGTTACTGGGTTTTCCTCAGTGGCATCAGTGCTTGGGAACTTCTGAGGACCTCCAAGTTGTGGGGAAATCGTACCATTAGATCTTTAGGATGGATCGCTAGCAGCTTCTTAATCATTCTTGTAGCAATATGTAGCCCAGCAGGTATAGCCGCACAGACGGGTTGTCATCACAACAGTTCTGCTTTGAGTTTGTTATTTGTCCAAACTCTCTTGTGTAGTCGTTCAATGGCGTTGCTAGTCTGTTGTTAATTTCCTTGACTGTCTCTTCAGACTATAACTTCTAGCTTTTCTTTATATCTATTGAACCTAATTTCATTCTTTTTTTCTTGGTATTTTCGTATCGGCCGGAACACTGTGGATTATTATACTCTACATTTTCCGATGACCGTTAATCTCACAATCACTCACACAAATATGTCATTAGTGTCCCGTCTTTATTTTTTAGGTTATATACGTACCCACATAGATTGACACATCTGTAGACAGGCGCAGACGGATATATAAATACAAACATTTCTCAATTATATATCAATTGACAATGGAACAGACTCTGGATTTTAAGTTTTAATAACTAAATTTACAACTTTAGTTTCAGTTTTGAAACACAGAAATTTATGTGTAGCGATGGAATCATTTTTTTTTTAAATATACTTATATATTATTTACTTTATAAGAAATTCAATCAATCTCTCTCTATATCTATCTATCTATCTATCTATCTATCTATCTATATATATATATATATATATATATATATATATATATATATATAAAGGGTAAATATTATTTTTCTGGAACATTATTATTCATTAAAAACGGGAAAAGCAAATGCATAATTAAAAGTATCACGATGATAGAACCAGTCGACAGACAATAAAATTAACGCTGTTCCATTTTTTTAATCATTTTATCCCAAACAAGACAATAAAGCCACTAAGATATAAGGGTTACTGGGTGTGAAAGAATATGAGAAAAAGAAAAACATTGTTAAGGAAAGATAGTACAAGAATTAAGAACACAAAAGATAACGATTAACATTACACTCACATTTTTAAAGATCAAAGTTAACTGGAAAATAAGAGGCTGGAAGAGAAATTACGGTTACATCTCGTCATTTCAACTGTAAAATGATGAGACCTAACTACCAATCTAGTACTGCACTTAAATTCGTAAAGTCGAGGTAAAAACAAATTGAGACTAAAAGAAATATTTAATAATAGCGAAAATATTACAGATGAGTCACTGGTAAATCCAATTTATTCCCAAACAAAAATAACAATATCAATGAGCCAAATATATTTTTTGAAAAACTCTGGAACCTCGACCTACAGGAAAAATCCAAACCATTCGACAACTCACATATAAATTTAGAGTGGGTTTATTAATCAACGGTTCTAAAGGATTGGGAAGAAGGTACTAATTAGTTTGATAGAAGGGATTCCGGAGTAATTCCAGAAATAGGTTTTTCTTTTTACCTTGTTGTTTCTGGGATTGAATTATTAATTAACTAGGTGAATTAATTCCAGAGTAATTAATGGACGGGTTCGTTAGGTAAAGCTTGTGATAAATAGTGAATTGGATTTTGGGTGGTCTACCGGGCGGAATCCAGCCAGAGCCCTCAGACGAGATAAGTGCTTTTCGCCGGGCTTAAGAAAAAAAAGCAGGGAGTCCGAATCCGATTTTAGTACCTCTTGAAAACTGGGTTCCCGCGGAGCTTCGGAGATTCGGCGGAAAACACATGGTGGTCCAGACAATTTGCATATTAAATTTCGTGGGCGGTGCCTAAAAACTGTTTAGCTCCGCCTCTCTCTATATAAGCAGCCTGCACGCTTGGGTTGAGCAGATGAGATCGGATAGGATCGGAGAACGCGAGAGAAACGGCAGAGAGAGAGAGAGAGAGAGAGAGAGAGAAAGAGATAGATAGCAGATCAAGGACCGCAGATCAGAGAACGCGAAGGAAAACGCGGCGGAAACGGCTTAGTGGGTCTTGCTGATCTGGCCAGTTGGTTGCATCCGTGAAAAAGTCCGAATCGTACCCAGAGATAGAAATCGAACCCGTGCGAATCCTGATAACTTCGTCAACAAAGCTGAGAAAAGCCGACTGCTATACCGGAGGGTGCGGACGAAGAACCACGGCTTATCTCCCTTAGTACAGCCGAATTTCGACCGGCATAATTGTGTCTTTCTCTCTCTGTGACGTTCCGTCCCAAACGAGTGAATCTCGTTAAGACAGTTTGTATTCGTGCAATTTCGTTGGTGGTGATATAAAAACAGTAGCCTTAAAGGGCTCTTTGTTTATTTTTTTTCTTTGTGTCCTTGCGGTTACGACAAGAGCCTCTCTGCACAAATAGCGATTTCTTTCAGCGTCGAGCCCTGCCATTTAATTCATCCTACCTCCGGATCGTTCTGAGGGATCGAAATACTGCTGTTCTGATCAAAAATTCACAACGTGGCGGATAGTGGTGGTTCCTTCAATTAACCGGGGGAGGACCGGGTGGTTTACTTTTCGGCCAGAACCACCGGAGAGACAGGACAGAGCTGTAGCCGGCAGGGCTTCTACGTCAGAATAATTTTAACGAATTACCATTTTTAGATACACTGATTAGAAATAAAAACCACTACATAATCTACCACAAACCCACAAACACCCAACAATATCTTCATTTCATGAGCCATCACCCAAAAAGCTGCCTAAAATCCATCCCCCTATTCCCTAGCACGTAGGGTTTGTACTATAGTGACTGATAAATACCTCCGAAAAAACCCGCTTAGAAGAACTATATAAACTCCATAAAAACGAGGCTACTCCACAGCACTAATAAACAAAGGTTTTGAACTCGCAAAAAAACAAAAAAAAAATTCCTCTCGACCAACTTAGAAATAAAAATAAACGTAACGTCGAACCAACTCTAGTGTATGTCTCAACATACAGCAAAAACAATCCAGAAATATTCACAGAAATTACAAAAAATCTATCAAGAATAATAAACTGAAAAATGCATTAAAAACAACCAAAATAATTAAAAGCAAACGCCAATCTAAAAACCTAAAACACATATTAACCTCATCTAAATTTAACCAACTTAGAATACAGGGAGTCAAAAATGCAACAAAAAAGATGTAGGGTTTGTGACATCATTATAGAAGGAAACTCCTACAATTTTGAAAGCCTCAAAACGATATTCAATATAAATGAAAACTTAAACTGCAACTCCAAAAATGTGATTTATGTACTCAAATGCACAAAATGCAAGAAGTCATATATTGGCATCAGACAACAACTGAACAACAGGGCCTCTCTACACAAAAGCAACATAAAATTACCAGACAACAGAAAACTTTTTGTATCACAACACATCTTTAAATGTAACTCGGGTAAATTTAATATTATGCCAATATATCAAACAAACAATTATTCTTATCTACAAATACAAGAAAAAAACTACATAAACAAATTTAAACCGGAACTAAATAGATCATAACCCCACACGTAAAGGCACACGACATGCACCGTAGTGACCAAATACAGTGATCAAACCACTCATATACATGCACGCACGCTCACAAGCCGGTATCTGTGGAGCACGATATATATATAAATTGATTCATCGAGTCTGATAGAAACCTCAGGAAGCACTGGACGGCCGTTTCGTCCTATATTTGGGACTCATCAGCAGTGCGCATCCACTACCGAGGGAATCGAAACCCCGACAGTTAGGTTGGCAAGCGAACATCATACCAACTGCCCGGTGACGAAGAGATTGGAAATCAGACTCAATGAAGCGCCGCTCACTCCCACATTCCGTGGTGGAGCTCAACTGAGATTCTCTCTGATCATAGGACTGAGCCTCCTGGAGCCACGACTACTCTCACCAAGCCGCTCCAACTGGAGCATTAGAAGCTGGTTCAAGCGATGATAAACACAAATAGTAATGGGGAGGATTTGATAATATATAAATTGATTCATCGAGTCTGATAGAAACCTCAGGAAGCACTGGACTATATATATATATACACATATATATATACACATATTGACAAAAGCAGGGGAACTACTCACGGGCACGCACACAAACCCCACACAACTTGGGAAGTACATGTGCATGTATGCACGTATATATGTGTGTATGTGTATGTGTGTATGTGTATACTGTTTCCATGTAAATTGGGAAGTATATGTGTATGTACGTATGTGTGTATGTATGTGTGTATGTGTATGTACTGATTCCTTGTGGTGGGACGGTGTGTGTGTGTGTGTGTGTGTGTGTGTGTGTGTGTGTGTGTGTGTATACAAATGAGTTTACTAATCGCTCGTAGTGAGACAGTCTGTATGTATGGAGACGGAATATACACATATATACACACATGCCGACAGAAACACACAAAAATGGAGATAGATCTAAGAACACACAGGGTTCATTAAAACATTAAAAGATAAGATACCGATAACTAATTCATCATTTCTCTCGGACCAATCTTAATTGTTTTATGATCCTTCGCGCATAACTCTTCACTGTTAATTCAAGAAAGACATTCGGATTATTAACACAAAAACAGAGAATGCCTCATATCGAGAACATTTAAAATCGAAAAACACAAAGGAGAAAAAAATTAATTAATTTTAATAATACGTGGAAATCTCCGCCTTTTACCTGACGACGGTCGCGAGACCAGAAACGCGTGTAGTAAAATTATGGAAAATAAAACATAATTAAAAAAAAAAATTCACATTACAACCAAAAACGTTTGCGGTTTCTCTCTTTTTAATATACACACTTTTCCCTAGTTGGAACTACTATAACCCCGTCCTTATATATATATATATATATATATATATATATATATATATATATATATATATATATATATATTACTGTGAATTCTTATAATGTAAAATGAATCCGTTTTGTTTCTACGAGTCAACAGTGTCATCAGGCGGCGCTGACCTGAATATTTGACGGTGGTCAACGGATTTGCTTCTCCTTAACGTTTGTTATTTTGTCGTCAAAAGCCAAGCCTTGCCCAAGTCAAAAGCTGCTGTGGTTAAAACAATAAACAGAAATGAAAGTGACTGATTTCCCATGGGCCCCGAGGAGGACGGTATGCAAATTAGTTACGCTTCGCTGATTGCAAATGTTTGCTTCATAAACGGACGGACGTTGCTGGAAGATAGATACAAAATGACTGACTCAATCAAGGACGCCTAACTGCTTCAGTTAGTCTGGACGACTTTTATGGTACCTGACTAAGAAAAGCTTAGTAAATAATTATTACTTTCCTAGTGAGTTAGATCTTCACGGCTATACCGACACTTGTTCCATACTATACTAAAATTAGAATATACACATGTGACATCTTGTGGAACAATGTTTAACATGCTAATCTCGCAGACTATGAACATTCTAGAGATTTCGGTCTTCAACGATTGTCATACATTTTTGCTTGTGTGGTCGATTAAGTTAAGCATAATGAATCCATTTAATAAAGCGTTGATAATTCTGAAGTTTATTTATTTGTATTAATTTTCTATCTCTTGGTATCGAGCACTCTAATTACAAAAACTGCTTGTCTGAAAATCGTTATCTTTCAGAAATATCCGTGTAGACCATTTTGAATTAGTAGGTTGGTGCAAAAATAATGACGTAATAATGTCGTTTTTTGACGTATTTTTTAACGTCAAAAAATGACATTATTACGTCATTATTTTTGCTCCAACCTAATACAATCATATATATATATATATATATATATATATATATATATATATATATATATATATATATATATATAAGGATACTGGTGTTGAAAAAGGATACAGGCGTGTCCGAAAATTTTGACTTTAAAATCTCCCTGTTTGTGCTTCAATTTAGGCAATAAGGCTAATATATCGTCAATCTTGTTGCCAATATTGTTATCATTTTGTTGCCCGTTTATTTCTCAAATTTGATTATTCAGCCTCTTAAATCCACACACACGCACACATATATATTAAATCCACACACACGCACACATATATATTAAATCCACACACACGCACACATATATATTAAATCCACACACACGCACACATATATATTAAAAATATGCGTAATACAATAATACATTGTTTGTTTACTATTTCTGGTTATCACTATATATTTTATTGTTAGGGCGGATTATTATTGTTGTTAAGTATTTAGATGAATTACAGTTTAATTTTGGATTTGAATTTAGGCCCAGATTAACATTTAAGATTGAAAACAAATGTGATAGAAATTTTTGGGGATTTGAATAATCATTCATCGAGTCTGCAAGAATCCTCAACAGAATGCAGAAATCACTGAACATCGTATTTGGGGCTCCTTAGCAGTGCGTATCCACTACCGAGAATCGAACCCGGACCGATACGATACAACACAAACGTCATATCACTGTACCAACGGAGGATTTGTACTTTCCTTTCCCTCTCTTCAACAACACCGTGTCATCTGCATATCATATATTGTTAGGATTATGGCCACCAGTAATGAATCTTGGTAAGACTTCTAGTTCATTCCAGAATTGCTTTACTGTATCAGGTTGAATAAATCCGTTGAGAAGACACATCCTTGTCTTACCCCTTTTCTATTTTTGTATATCTGATGAACACATTTTCTGTCTGTATGCAGACATTTTATATTCTTGATTTATCTTATGTCTTTCTCGAATATGTCAAACTTACTGAGCAGCTCTAACAGATCTTTGTGGCGTACTTTGTCGAACGCCTTTGCGTAGACTGTAAAACACAGGTTCACGTCCTTCTGCATTTGTGTTGGCATTTCTGATAACATTCTGAGCATGACTAGCGCGTTCCTTCTTCTGGTGTCTGTGACAAACCCGCACTTTTCTTGTCCTATCTCTGGTCTGATTCTGCTGCGCGCTCTATTCATCAGAATTCAGATGATGAATTTTGTCATGTGGCTCATTAGGCTGATTGTCTGGTGGAGTTCACATTCGTTTGCGCATGTTTTCTTAGGTAGTGCTATGAAAATAGATCTGCGTCCGGTATATCCCCACTGTTGTAGATTTAATTTATTATTTCTTTGATCTGGTCTATGCCGAAATAGTCTAAGGCTGCCAGCATCTCTACTATAATTCCGTTTGGCCATGTCGCTTTGTTTCTGTTCAGTTGGGCCAGTGCAGCTTCCACTTTGGTTTTTAATATTTCCGACCCGTCGTTATTTCAATGTATTGTCGGTTGTTCTTTTTCGTCGTGAAGAATTCTCTTATATATTCCTTCCATCTTTGAAGTATTTGCTCTTTCTCTAATATCAGCATTCTGTTCTTGGATTTTAAACAGCCTGTTGATGAGCAGGTCTTTTTGTCCTGTTAGTTCTCTGATTTTTTAAGCATAACACTTTTATCTATGACGCCTATTCTTTCTGTTTCTGCGCATTTTTCGTTGAGCCATTCTTCTTTAGCCTGTTTGCATTTCTGCCTTATTTCTTTGTCTAGTTTTTTGTATTCCGTTCCATGTCTTGGCATTGTTTTCTGTCTCCTTTGTATCATGTCGAGAATCTCATTTGTCAACCATTCGTTTTTTCTTTTTTCACCATTTTCATTTGGATTGATCTCGTTTGCTGATAATATTTTAAATATATTATTATGTTCATTTATACATGGAACTGGAATTCTCAATTTATGGCATGGAAACAATAAAATTTGGTGATATCGCTCAGTATTTCTTGGGTTCAATATATATATATATATATATATATATATATATATATACACGGCATTTTCATGTGAGACATTAAATAAAAAAATAGTGACTAATTCAGTTTTGTGTAATTTTATTTGTTTTGTCTCATGTCTTTAGAGATCTCAATTCATAAATAAAATCTCTCTCTATATAGTTTAATATTTCCTATATTTATTAGGGAATGGCTGCTCATTAACGAACCTAATCTCTCATAAATATTGCGCATATCAACATCAAAGTTAAGATGCTTTCTAGAACTTCACTTCGATGTGTTGAATGCTGCAGTTATAAGCAAGGAAATATTTAACTGACTTTGGCTAAGACCAAATGTAAACAACACAGCCGATGAGGTTCTCACTTTTCGTTGTGGTGAGTGTCTGTCGGTAATGTTCTGAGGAGTGAAAACACCATCGGCTGCCGGCAAGGCGCTGCGTGGTTAAGATTTATCGATAGAAGTGAATAGAGCATTTTCCGCTAACTCCGAACCAACAATAGAGCAGTGTGAATGAAGAAAAACATAAATTCTTATTGTGTATAGACTTGTGTAACCGCAGGCCAGTCAGAGTGCCCACGGCAACCAGTCCATCGCACAAAAAACGTCTTTAATGGAGACGTGAGCAACAGAATTGAACTTGATATTAATGGAGGAATGTTGTCAGATTCGACCAGCCTCGCTTTCTCCTGCATAACATTAACTATAGAGTACGTGTGTATCATTATGTTTTTTACAATGATGTTCACACTATACAAATTCCAAGACCTACTCGATATAGAGGGTTGCAGAGTAAGAGGCACAGTTTATGTGGATAGGTGGCGAAGATAACGGTTATGTTAACTTGAAGAGTTTAAGATTCTAGTGATCGGTGTAGTGTGCTCTTGGGAATTGGTTCCACAGAGAAGTTGCTCGAGTGGAACTTACATCTCACCAGGAGGATTATGAAGGGAATGAGGGTGATTCGATACAATACGCGTAGCATGGTCGACCTTAGCCGTGAAGGTTAGAACTGGTAGGGGCAAAAACAATGGCAAAAGGACATACTTTAGAAAACAACCCCCCTGGTCTTTGTGATATTTCGTGAAAAGTTCTCTTGTGACACATTTCACGTGGAAGGTACAACGGTCTTTTACGATGGTATTGGTTTTTTAGCTAGACAAAATCTATATTTTCATTGCGTTGCAGATCACAATTCCATTTAGTGTTACAAATTCATGACGGTCGTCTTCGAGTATAGAATCCAGAGGTTGGCAGTGAATATTTCGGAGACAGTAGGAAAGCGTAGTTCAGGTTCGCAGTAGATATCGTAGCAAAGTAGCAGAGCGTAGTTCTTCCTTCTATCATCTTCGCCTGTCAAGTTGGCACTGGTCCTTCCGTAGGGTAAACAAAGATGGCCGCCTTTATACACGACGGATACAATGTTCTGCGGCTTCTGATTGGTTAACCTTATATTGGTGGACTATAAAGGGAGTTAAGTCATTTTCACTAACTCACTAGTTACATATATATATACACAAAAAACTGTAACATTTAGCACAAATGGAATGTGTTCGACCAACAATTTTGCACTGCAGAGTTTCCAGCACTTAATTTAAAGTTAAAGGCTCTCCTGCGAAAGAGTCTGACACTCAGTCCAAGAGGAAATCTTTAGATATATTGAATCCATGCCTAATCGAGTAATAGCTGTTTTCATGGTTACACTTTGACACACATATATTTTGGGATGTGAGAATATTGGTGTGTGTGTGTGTGTGTATATATATATATATATATATATATATATATATATATATTCAAAATTATAAAATATGCAATTACATATAATCATATAAAATTACAAATGAGAATTTGACATTTGTAATTTTTTATTTTTTTTTAATGAAGAAATACAATCATAGTACTGAAACATGAAAGCTTTTGTGTAGCGATTTCAAATTGTTTTATTATAATCTCTTATAATATATATATATATGTGTGTGTGTGTGTGTGTGTGTGTGTGTGTGTGTGTATGTATAAAGCGCAATGCGTATCTATATATAACTATATTTTGTTTAATACCTTTCAAAATGAGCACAGATACTATACTCTGATCTTACATTTGACCTCCGCCTCCTTACGTCATCATTACTTCACCATTAAGTCATCGTAGCTTCGATTATGCATCTTAATTATGCATATTAGTTTTTCAGGCAAATTGATCATTCCTCTATTTTATTCACCTCTTCACAATGAACCACTTTATTTTATTTCACTTTCATAATTTTTCTCTCACTTCATCTTCACTATGTAGTTGTATTCCTGGATTTCTTCCAGATCTTCAACCTCTAATTCTTATATTTTCAGAACATTAAACTTGAAATTTTGCCATTGAGAATTTCCATATTCAATTAATTTAGTATTTCTTGTAATTCAGCAAATGATTTTGATATTAGTAAAACATTGTTAGCAACTCGTAGATGATTAATATATTCTCCATTTATGGTTACTTTCGTCGTATTATAACCTTCTTAAATCTCCTTCAGGCATATCGAGAGTATTAACGAACCAGCTTCTAATTCAAAGCAGAAAATGAAAAGTCACTCTGTGTTCTTGACACTAGACGTCAACCACGGTGACTCAGAGATAGCTAACTTCTTGAAAATGGTCAGGTGGTCCGTGTTTCAGTTTAGAAAGAAGCTGCGGTCATTTGACAGATAAGTATCATCTGTGGTCAATGAACGTAACTTCGTAAGGACAACTAGGTTCATCTACCAGGTACAGGACATCATCAACTACAACTGTAGCAAGAACCTTTCAGTACCCAGTCGTATATATAACATAAAAGTTTCATATAACATTGACATTTGACCTGTTAAAAATTTGTTTGCCTGTGAAAAGCAGAAACAATCGTAATAATTTGTATCAGAAAAATTTACCGGAAAATCTCCAAATATCAACTGGTTTTCGGATTTTAATAAAGTTTTCAGTGCTTATTTAATAAAGACATATATTTAAAATAAATTTTCATTTCACATTTCAGAGAAAAACAAAACCAAAAAGGTTTTCCCAACCCAATTTGCCAATGAACGAGTCACAAGTCGAACAATGGAGTGTTGGAGACAAATTGAGGATATGTGAAATATCGGGGACTTACAACAAAATATAAATACACATTACTTCATTCGAATCGATGCAAAATGCTTTCTGGGGCGAAGAAAATTCGAGTTTTACCTTTTGGCATTTTGCTAGATATATTGTTCGAATGTCTTCAATCTTGAGTGGATCTGTGGTTGTAAAACATATGAAGAGCAATGCGTGACTTTACAAAAAAGAAAAAGAAAAAAAGAAAAAAAAAGATGTACTACAGAAAGATCAATATTTATTAGAGTAATACATTTACACCAAAACCTATCTGTAAAGATAGGTATTTATAAGCAAGGATCTATAAAAAAAATCATATTTTTGTCTATTTGTCAGGCTGTCTATCTGTATCTTTCTCGCTCTCTTTAGGATAAGAATAGTGTGTGTTTGTATGCACGCGTGTATATGTGTGAGTGATTCCAGAGAAATGTAAAGTAACTGACAAAATAAACTGGCTCGGTTAATTGGCGTACACTTAAACTCTGACCTAGGTGATAAAACATAAACCATCTGTCATTTCTCTATATTGTCACAATGTCACATTGGCTGGAGGTTTTTCGTTTAAAACTGTCTAATATTCAAGCAACGGTTGAAGTTTGAACCCATATTGCCGGTCTTTGTCATGCAATAAATTTTTATCCGGATGTTCAGAAACTTTTAAGGCCTTAGTATATTCGTATTCCAATGCATGCAATCCAGAGAATTAGCCTCATATTTCAACTGACGTTTTATGGCACTAAAAGCAGGCTTTGGTAGGACCTAATATGAAAACAAATCAAGAAGGTTGGAAAGCACACTGCCCTGAAGCATCCGAAGTTTGTACAAGAAAAAAGACTCTTCTTGTTGCGAGAACGCTGACTTAATAGAAGCAATAAGGGTACATCAGCCATGTTTTTGTTTCAGTAGACTCTTGCTTCTATTTCTTTAACTCTTTGTACTTGTATATTAAGTAAAAGTCTAATGGATACCTACCACGACAAGAAATGCTTTAGTCATGAATTAATATATTAGCAAAAGTAGAGATTCACGAATCTTGCATTATTATTTAGTATATTTTTCCTATTAAAGTTTTGCAATTAACTGAATCCTAATTACCCGATGCATGATAGACAATTTTTTTTACTAATGGACCATCTGGAAACGATTCTGCTTACTCTATCTTCACGCTTAGTCCTGACTCGAAATTACGCCATACAAATGACGGACGCACCCCGTAATATAGTTGGTGTCAAATATAATATTATGTAATTTTATCTACTATTAACATTCACTTGTGTTATCTACATATCACCCTCAGGAGACGCATGGCTATAAAATCTGGAATTCATAGAATCTTTCTTAAATAAATTCAACTTGTCAAGCAACATAACTGTTAAACGAACCTCGAAAAATATTAATCTAAAAACAGTTAACCACTGTTCCAAAATGAAACAGTACATCTTGGCCTTCTCCAGTTAACTAAATGTTCAAAGCTGTAAATCGTCAAATGAATACAATGCAGTCGTCAAGTACTTTTCACTCAACCCCACTGCTTAAATGAGTATTTTGACATTTATCAAATTTTGAAATATCGCATCTTCTCATGTAAAAGTCGAATCATTTCATATTTTTCAGAAAACATCTGCAAATAAATTTTCTAATATGGCTTACAAGAAACGATTTTATTATTTATTTTGCATTTAAGAGTCCCAGACCGCCTCTTGGACGACAATAGAATGATGGAGACCTTTATATGAGTAATTAAGACTTGAGAAAATCTTCCGAATGTCACATAATCCACTCGGTCAGTAGAACTGTCCAAGAATTACAGTAGTTTTCCCCTTTAGTCGCAAGTAATATGTTCCAAGATTTTTATTGCGTATGATGGAAACACCGGTTCGTTGTGAACACTATATATACTGTATTATATACATAACAATGATGAAATTTAATTAGGCCGAATACGAGATTAACAACAAGAACTAATAATAAAATAGAACAATTCTAACAAAATAAACTGTAATAAAAAATATGTGACGGATAGAAGATTCGTTTTTATCGGAGATCTTAGCAACCTTAGCATAGGATTTTTTTTTATTTTCTTATTGAGAACTTTCACGTTTTCATCTAAAGGAAGCATTTTCTTTCTTTTCTTTGTTATATTCGAATTGTCAGCATCATTCCTACGCTATGGATTCTTATGAAATAAATCCATTGAAATAGTTATTTCTGGATTGGACCGCGTAATCATTGAAACAGAAATTAAAGTGAACCACTGCAATGTGAATATCACGATTCATCTGAAGAGAATATATGTCTAAATTTTTTAAACTAGCTGATAGTATTCTTCATACAATGAGGAAAGGAGATGGATATGATAGAAATAATTTGATGAAAACAAATACATCACTCGACGCAATAGAAACGAATTGAAGGTTATCGAAGGCGTTACACGTGAAGAAGTCAAGTGATGATATACCTTTTCATTAAAAGTACTTTAGCAAACAGAAAAACAGAAAAATATTATAAAATAAATATATATAGAGGTTTGTTTGCTTTTTCGATTGTTGTGTTCTTAGCATGAAATAAAACTGACAAATATCAATACTTACCAGATTTTTGACCACATGTAACGAATTTAGAGACGTTTGAAAGAACGGCGCTACAAAATTTTTAGTGAACATTTTTGCCATCAGTTAGACAAGCTATCTTATTTAAAAAATAAAATCCATAAGTCAAAGAGAAAAATTCAAAATTTGGTAAGGCTCGAATTTCAAAATTAACCTAAATCATGGTATCTACTAAATAGATATATATTTCGTTCCAAATTTCTGCGGCCATAATCGAATTTGTGATTATTTTAACAAATTCACTTAAGTTACAACAAAACATTTTGTTGATGTTAATTCAGCATTCATCATACGAGATTTTGACTGAGATTATCAAATTTCACCAAGACCCCATGACACAATAAACAGACGAGTATAACGTAAATGTCAAGTGACTTTTATTTACAGTGATATTTTTTCAAGTCATGACATTGAAGACATCGACGAGATCGGTATATTGAATTTTACATTAAAATTAATGCTAAATTTACATCTTACTAATCTTCTTCAACCTAAAAACATACAATCACTCGACGCACACATATAGACAGTAAATAACTTACACACACACACAGACACTCACATATATATATGATAAAATATAGTTTTAAGGTATGCTCTATTCATGGGTTAAAGTCCTCAGTATCAGGAATAAAACGTATGCAAATATAAAAATGGACATTGAGGCCAACACCCAACGGGGCGAAAGTCTGTTTCGTGCTTAAACGCAATCTTCAAGCCATGGCCATGGTTTGCACGAAACAGACTGTTGCCTCTAGGTGTTGACTTTAATGTCCACTTATATATATATATATATATATATATATATATATATATATATATATATATATATATATATAGTTGCCTCCAAAGTATTGTAACACCAAGGCCATTTCTTTGATCAAAAGATGAATATGAGACAAGAGTCTAGAATTTCGGCTTTTATTTCCTGATTTTTACATTTAGATCTGTTAAACAGGTTAGGAAATACGACAGTTTATGTCAGATCACCCCATTTTTAGGTGAGCAATAGTAAATAGATAGTCTTAAAGTAAAAAACATTTAATATTTGGTTGCATAACCCTTGCTTGCAATAGCTGCATCAACCCTGTGACTTATTGACGTCACCAAACTATTGTATTCTTCATTTGTGTTGCTTTTCCAGATTTTTAATTCAGCCTCTTTCAGTTCTTATTTGTTTCAGTAGGTTTCTTCCTTCACTCTCCTCTTCAGGAGACGAAATGAATGCGCTCTATTGTATTATGGTCTCGTTGGCAATCTAAAACTGTTCACTTTTTCCCCTGATGAAGTCTTTTGTTGTGTTGGAAGTATGTTTTGGATCATTGTCCTGCTGCATAATAAACTCTCTCCTGATTAGTTGGGATGCCTTTTGCTGTAAATATGTCAGACAAAATATTTCTGTAAACTTCTGAATTCATTCTCCTGCTCCCATTATGAATTACGTCTTCAGTAAATAAATAAATGAGTCTGTTCCAGAAGCAACCCTGCAACCCAAAACCAAGGCACTGCTTCTAGGATGTTTCCTAGATGAGTTTGTATGTTTTGGATTATAAGCAGATCCTTTCTTTCTCCACATTTTGGCCTTTCCATCACTTTGGTAAAGATTAATCTTCGTCTCATCTTGAAGTAAGGTGTCTATATTTCTGCTCTTGATTGTGAAACCTTCACTAATTCACTTTGGAGGTTGTTCGTGACGTCACTGACTCTTGTTTTGGGTTTTTTCCTCTCAGCTTTCACAATGATTTTGTTCTATATCTGTTGCTCAGAATACCAATAATTTCTTTCTTTTTCACGCCATTCCAAATTGCTGGTTATGCTCAATATTTGTGGAATGGTTCTGATAGATTTTCCTCTTTTTCTCAGCTTCAAAATGGTTTTCTTTTCTTCCATAGAAAGCTTTATGTTGGTTTATCCTTTTAAAAAAAGAAATGCAGTCTTTACAGGTGAAACCCAAGGCTAAAACCAAGTGTAGCCATTCTTTCTATTTAATGTTTAAACAATCAATCTAAAAGGTAACACCTGGGAAAGTAGAAACACCTGTCAGTCATGAGTTTCAATAGTTTTGCTCATTTGAAAAATGGGTGGGTAAATAAAAGTTGAAATTCTGAACTCTTGTCTTATATTCATCTTTTTGATCTTAAACCCAAATGTCTTCAGTGAACAACAACAAAAAAAAGATTTTTGGAGTGGACTATAAACAACCACACATAAATTGGATTGTTAGAATCGGATCATTGTGAACGAATAATTAGCAAATTGAAGTAGAAATTGATTTATTATCCAAATTAGGGCATTTTAACGATATTACACTAACATAATTTTCGTTACGATGTTCCGTTTTCGCTGTGTTAGGGTAACAAACTCCTAATGTCATTATAATACGAGGGTATTCCGAAAAGTTCTCGGCCCAACACACTTTCCAAATTTTGGCCGAACATTCTTTTTTCTGATGTTTTTAGGGACATCTTGGTCGAACCGATAACTTTTCAATATCCAATCGTATTGATGATCTATCTATCTAGCTAGCTAGCTAGATATCCTTTTCTATATCTTTGTACCTGTGCATTAATCTTAAGAAGTAAGAAGAAAAAAAACTGAATAAAAGACATACTTTTGAATATGAGACATACCCTCTGCCACTGACAAAATAAATGCTTTTTTTTTATTTGGAATTAATTACAAATTATTCTGCAGTATTTTCTGTTTGAATAACGAAGAACCAAAAATCAAAAATTATAGAACGTTAAGTTCTTTTAGGATTTTGAGCATAAAATTTTTCTCAAAAAGTCACAGAAACGCCTGACTAGTAGACGGCGTGATTATATCTTGAAATACTAAAGAGCAAATTCATACAATAAAATCGCCATTGTCTTCAAACACGGCCTCAAGTCGACTTTGGAATCTCTTGCAAATCTGATGGATGTTCTTGTTTAAGTTGGTGAATGCTGTCATAATCTTTGCCTGCAGTTCATCTTTGAAGTTACAAGGTGTTTTGTTGGTCTCTTGCTCAACCGCGCCCCACGCATAATAATCAAGTCTGGGGAGTTAAGTGGCCACATGTAAAGTGTGATGTTGCAGAAATTGGATTATATTGAAGCAGGTACGTATTTCCCAGTTGTCAATGCTCGAGCCCAGGTAAAGTCTAATTTTATAATATTAGTCATACTCAGCTGAAAGACTGGCGCAACACTATCTTCCTAAATCTATTTTCTATATTTGACCTTGTGTTGGACTAGGATTACTCGTACATGAATGTGTAAAATGTACTTGGAACCATTTTGGCCTTTCTCCATGATTTTGAAGAGGCATGCATTTTTTTCCACTGACAGTCATCAACCAAGGACTTGAAAGATAAGCAAGGTTTTCCGTTGCAAATGTCAGGATAAAAATGAAGCCATTTCGTGCATTTTAAAAACATTTCTCATATTAACTCTCCCACCGGAGATATTCTTTCTATCTTTCTTTCTTTCTTTTTTTTTTTTTTTTTTGTTGCTTTTTTAGATTTCTCGATTTTTCTTTCACATGTATTCATACGAAAATATCTTTTTTCCTTTGTTCGTTTACTACTCTCTCTTTATTTCACTTCTTTTCTTCTTCTTTCTCTACATCTTTCCTTCTATCTCCTGTCCATTTTTCCTCCTCTATCACCCTCTCGCCCTCTCTCTATATACGTACATCTTGATCTCTCTCTCTACTCCTTCCCTCTTCCTCTTGTTTCTCTCTTTCCTTCTCACCCTTTCTCTCCACTTCCTCCACCCAACATAAATTCCTTTGACCAGTTATTTTAATTTCACATACAAGGAAAGACGAACAATGGACGAGCCAAAATGATGTATTCGACACCACAAGTTGGAATATAACTTGTCTGCGTGAACCTCAGAAATATCTTGAAAATAAGCAATTCAAAACTAGCTTTTTACGTGTATTTGAACATCGTTTGCTGCCTCTTGTACGACGTACAGAGTCACCTTACCAAATCTGTCTAAAATGCTTTCTTGATTCTTTCAATTTCTTTCACTCAACCGAACATGGTTTGTCTACCACATCTTTTCTCAAGAGTTGACCTTTCGTTTTCTGTAATCTCCTCTCGACACAAAATATTTATTTTGTGTATATATATATATATATATATATATATATATATATATATATATATATTACTATTGGTTTAAATTTGATAAGCACAAAAGGGTTAATGTTTGCTCGTATATATTTTCTTTTCACATTCTTTGCAAATTCTCAAGCATTTATTTTTTCTGTTTGTTTTTTCTTTCTATCGTCTTTTTGACAGCCCAATGCTTATTTTCACTTTAGAATGTCATAGTAACTTTTACAAGTATCTTCTATTTCATAATCTTGTATGCGGCCATCTTGGTTATCTGCTTCTATTAGGTTGGTGCAAAAATAATGTCGGTTTTTGACGTTAAAAATACGTCAAAAACCGACATTATTTTTGCACCAACCTAATATTATGAACTCAACGTATGTTCTACAATAACTTTTACCTTCAGACTTACTAAAACTTGAACAACAGCGCTGCCAACTCTAAAAAAAACCCAAAAAACAAAAAACAAAAAAAACAACGTAATTCATTCTTGGACCGAATCCTAAGGTTTACAGAAAATCAACCGAAAATATAATCTTGTATCTAACCATAAAAAGATTTTAGAATTTTTTGTGTGTCAGGGCCAACAACTTTCTATTCCACTCTGATTTTAATACCTTATTTCTACGCTTGAAAATTATCTTGCATAAATCTATCTTTTCCTGTGCCTGAAATTTAAAATCTTTTCGCTTCAAAGAATCTGTTTGAAGTCTATAATTCATGCCAGAATCAAGAAAAGTGATTCTTATCTCTTTACTTCTTTCAAGCTTCGTTGAATTCTTTATCCGGACCTCTGGGAGAGCGGATAAAGCTCACAGTAAAAGATTATGCACTAAAGATCTCGCAACAATTTTTTTCAACAGAAAAAAATTATTCATACAGTACACGTCACTCAGTCATACATTTTCGCAAGATAAAATATGGCGAAAATAGTTTTTTTTACCCTTCTGTGAAGTTATTTGGGCCGAATCTCTGGATCTACATTCTCAGGCAATCATTCAAGTGTAAAGTGCTTCATTATCTATCTATCTATCTATCTATCTATCTATCTGATTATTTTATCGCAGCTGTTAAGTTGAAATATTTATTATTTTCTCTCTGAAGCTAATAAACAGACGCCCTTCAGGTAAGTATCAGGATACGAACTCTAATTTTTGTCTTATAAGAATTATTTACCACGAACAGTTTTCCAAATTTCTTATTTCTCAATTTACCCACTGGCATTTTATTCATTTTTAGTTGGTTCTTCTCGCCTAACTGCCGACATCAAAAACTCATTTAGTGTTCAGTGAGTTTACGATATTGACGACTAGGGAATAAGAAGAGTTTTTGGAAATCTGTTGAACCCGTTAACCGTTTAACAGTTTGCAAGAAACCCTCACCGAAAGAACTGAAGATGTGTATTTGTAGCAATGGCTATTATTCTTTCTGGGTTTGAATACCACTTTGGGATTAAAGAACTGTTCAGGTGTCAGTGAGAAATGGGCGGGTCTGCGAGGCCAAATATATTCAACGGACTCTGAGATTTTGTTTATCTAGTTGGATATTCAAATAAAAAGATAAATGTGAAGCCGCTTCATGATAAGAGCAACAAAAAGTTGCCTGCTGTTGTGTCAATTTTGAGTAATGCAAGAGGCATGAACCTCAATTTTCTTGCATTCAGCAGTAATCTCCTACATCATTTTTCGTTGGATGACTTTTGAAAAAAAAGAGATCGATTATGAGTCATTCTTTCTAACAATAATTAATTTATATAAGAACCCGTTACACACGTGTGTATATATGTGTGTGTGCGCGCGCGCATGAGTGTGTGTGCGCGCACGTGTGTGAAAAGTTCTCTATCCAATTCAATTTTGAAAATCTTACGAAATGACTACACAAATTTTTGTGGAAGATCTTTTTGGCCGAATCGATACCTTTTCAGCATTAATTTCTTTTAGGAATATTATTGTTTTATAACTAATTCTACATTTCATCGGGTACTTTCCCACCATACACAAATTCAATTTCTCAGTAAAATATTTGAAAATGAAATAAATATCCTTCTCTTTCATATTCTTTTCTTCATTTCTCTTTTTTATTTGTTTCTTCATTTTCTCTCTTCATACTTTCTCTTCTTCCTTTTCTCTCTTCATATTTTCTCTTCTTCCTTTTCTCTTTTCATATTTTCTCTTCTTCCTTTTCTCAGAGTTTGTTTTTACATTAACAGGGATGAATATCTTCTCCATGAAACCCGGAAGGAAATTATAATTTAGCTGACCGGTGGATCTGAATAGATTGTCAACGGTGATCATTAATCCCAAATCCATAGCTCACAGCCCATTGTCCTCCACTCTCCCAAAATATTCTGGGGCCATATAAAGGACAGGATCTTTTTTCTCATCAATCTGCTTTTATCAGTACTTTCCCTGCCATAAATCTTTCAATTTTCCTATCATACATGAGAACAAATACCACTTAAGCAAAATAAAATTCTCAATGTTTTTATGGTCATCCATTATTACCCGTCGATAACCTTTCCTAAATGCTAGTAATTTTCATGTCGGTAGAGAAACACATATACTTGCAAACACACATTTGTCATCCTGATCGGATCCCAGAGAAATGGGTGGTGAGTGGAGGGTGCTAGTGCACTTTAGTCAGTTATATTAGTAAATCATAGATTCGAATCTTCAGTACGTCTTATGTCTCTATCAAACTTCAACATTTACTTCATTTCATTATTCCTTGTTGTTTTCCGAGGACATTTGTGCCGCAGGTTGAAAAATAAATACATTTATGAAGAATGTGTAAATTTCATTTAGAAAAGTATTCTCGAAAAGTTAATGTAAGAAGGCATTCAAAATTTCAATTTGAGAAGTCAGAGTAGATTTAAATACATTTTAAAAGGCTTAGAGGCGAAATTCAGATTATTCTACAAGTTTTCAAAATTCATCCTACAATTTTAAGATTATGGAAAACTGGACATTTTTGGCATTTTCAGAAAGGAATCAGGTATTTTGTAAAAATATTGATTTGCATAAATAATTACGTAATTTATAAAGAACTTTGGGGATTAATTTTTAATTGTTCAAACAATGATATGGTTGTAAATGATGAATGTAATTATTTATTTCTAAAGATTTTGTAATTATCATCTATTTACTCAGCAAAACCACCGTCAGATGCAAGGAAAGCCTTGATGGGACTTCGTAAGCGACAACAGGTTCAGATCAGGTTGTTCATGTTGGCTTTTACGTTCACGAGGGCGACTTTCAACGAGTCCTTTTCTTATATAGCCACGATGTAGGAGTCGTTGAGATTCAAATCAGTAGATATAGGAAGTCACATATTGTGTAATATGATCATAAAAATCATTAACCAGCCACGCTTGGGTCACTTGTGTCACGCGAGAAGTAAAATCAAACGGCCTTCCTCAACTATCCAGTGACTGATCAACAAGTTTAGCAGCTCGATGTAGGCGTTGGTATTGATCCAAATGAGCTAGGGAATAAATGGAGCAGCATGACATGGTGCTCGCTTCTCAAACGCCTCAGAACCATGGCAAGCGACGTGAACTTGGTGTACATCAAAGTGGTTATATCTACAGGGTAGGTGCTACAGCGTACGCGAAGAGACATCATCAGTCGCTTACTCCGCTTGTTGCAGATTGCGCATCAACATGAGATATTATTTTCCAAAAAAGTTCGATCACCAACAGCAGAGTTCAAAGAGTAAAGGTCAAGTCCAGTCATTAAATAGACAATATCAAGCCAGCGATTTAGCTATCGACCTTTGCTTCTTTTACCGAATAACTTGCCTTCAAGGAATAACTTCTTCACACCATGAGCCACCTGTCGTTAATCCAGTTCACCTGCTGGTCTTGGACGAAGTTCTTGTCGGAGAAGAAACAGAAACATCTTCACACCATATAAGATTTGTACTTCTCCAAGAACCAGAAGTCAAATAGCAGACTTCGCTACGTTAAGTTGCTTGGCGATAACCCTCATCGATTTATGATATCTCGAACCTGCTGAAAGAATTAAAATATTTTTATGACTTCTGAATTTTAAGATATTTTCTCTTGGCTATGGATGGTATGTCCTGACCAGGGACCTGCAAGACGTGGCCACTTTCAAGAAGTTGGCTATCACTGAGTCGCCCGTAGTTGGCGTCTCGTTCCACAAACATGGTGAGCTTTTACATTTCTTGTGTCAGATTCGAAAGTGACATTATAAGGCTTTAAGTGCTCAAGGGTCACGTGGATCATGCGTAGAATTCTGCTGCTGCTCCGTTGTGGCATTGATTACAACCGCCTTGCAGAAAGAAGTAACGTGGCATGAACTGACGTTCGCCTGAACATTTTAAGGAAGCTCATTATCTCTGCGGCATTCTAGTTAGTTATTAACCCCATAAACACGATGGTTTCTTTTTATTTCCTGTGTCACATTAGAAGCTATCACTTATTCGGTAAAATATCTGAAAGAGAACTGAGAAACTTAACATTTGACGCAAGCTTTCCTAACATTACATGACGTATAGGGATTTTCAAAGCATAACTTAGATGTAGCACAAGGCCGAAAGTATGGGACACCCAGTGAGGATCGAACTCATTATTCAATCATAAATGATCTAGCGAGACAAACTTGCTAAACATTACACCATGTTGCAGTGCCATGGGGAATTTCTAAGCGTTTCTTAGACGCTGGGGCGAGTATATTGAAGATCTTTTCCACGATGAAAGGGAACAACCAACAATGCACAGAACTACAGACGGAGCTAAAATTTTGAAAACCGAAATAAAAGCCGCACTGGTCAAACTGAACAAAAAAACAAGGCAGCTGGGCCAGACGGAATTGTAACGGAAATGCTGACAGCCTTAGATGACTTTGGCATAAACAAGATCACCGAAATAACAAATGAAATTTACAACAGCAGGAACATACCGGAAGACCTCAACAGATCTATCTTCATAGCTATGCCTAAGAAACCAGACGCAAACGAATACGAACTCCACCGAACAATACACCTAATGAGCCACGTGACAAAATTCATCATCCGTATATTGATGAATAGAGCTGAATCAAGCCAGAGATAGGACAAGAACAGTGCGGGTTCGTTAAAGACACCGGAACAAGGTACGCGATATTTATGCTCAGAATGTTATCAGAAAGAGCGATACAGATGTAGAAGGACGTGTACCTGTGTTTTATAGACTATGCAAAGCCCTTCGACAAAGTACGCCACAAGGATCTGATAGAACTGCTCAGCGACCTTGGCATATTCGGGAAAGATATCAGAATAATCAAGAACCTATACTGGCAGCATGCGCATAGGGAACGAGTTCAGTGAATATGCAAAAATAGAAAGGGGCGTAAGGCAAGGGTGCGTCTTCTAACCCGATCTGTTCAACCTGTACAGCGAGGCAATTCTAAGAGAATTGGAAACCCTACCGGGATTTAGCGTTGACGGCCACAATCTCGACAACATAGACGTATTCGCACGGCCAAGGACGCATTCCAAAAGCTGGGCAGAGTATTGCGAGACAGGAGGATTTCTTTGGTAAATAAAAGAGTACTGAGCTGTTACGTGACATCTGTCCTTTACAGCAGCGAATGTTGGACGATTTCCTCAAAGATGAGGAAGAGACTCGACGCGACAGAGATGTGGTTCTACAGAAGGATTCTGAGGATATCATGGACCGATCGTGTGAGCAACGATGAGGTCTTAGAGAGGATGCAAATAAGGAGGAGGCTTATGCTTAACATAAGGAAGGGGCAGCTGAAGTTTCTGAGACACATAATGAGGAAGAAGGGCCTGGAAAATCTGATACTCACGGGGCGAATAGAGGGAAAGACAGACAAAGAAAAGCAGCGCGTGACATACCTGGCGGACTTTAGCAAGTGGATGACAGAACGTGGTCTGGGGGAGGAATCAGAGGGAAGGGACTTGCTTAGAGCTGCAAGGGATAGAGGCAGGTGGGGAGCCATGATCGCCTACGTCCTGAAAGGACATAGCACATAAAAAGAAAGATCTTAGATGTGGCACAAGGACGAAAGTATGGAACACCCAATGAGCAGTCGTAATTGTTCTAGCGAGACAAACTTACTAACACCGCATCGAAGTGCCCTCTTTCTAAGCGTAAATTACATGTGGCACAAAGCCGAAAACAATGGAGTACCCAATCATTATTCAGTCGTAAAGGTCATTTTCATTAGACTCTGCTAAAAATGGGTTCAACATACTTGGATACTTTAATATATATATATATATATATATATATATTGGTTGGATTGATGTGAGTTTGTGACCCTGGGTTTCACGCTTTTTCTAATTATTTATATATATATATATATATATATATATATATATATATATATATATATATATATTTATATTTATATACACATACTTTTCACACACACACACACATATATGAGTAATCAATAGGGAATTATAAATAATTATGCATCCATTTATATAAATAATTAATAATGTACATGATGAATTATCTCTTCTTTTTATAACTAATTTCTATGTTTTTCTGAACATGGGTTGTGTATTTTTAAGAAGCCATATTATCATCATCAAAGATCTTGTAAAGAACAATGCTTGTGGATAAAACAGATCATGTAAGAAATTATCTGATAAGCACTTCATCCTCACAATTTGGAATTGCCTCTTATCTGTGTTGAAGAGTTTGAGATTGTAAGAAGTAGCTCATGTTTTTCACCTTGAGTTCAATTCTCTTTATCTGAGAGTTTTCATCTGTTTGGTCTTTATTTCATTATCTGAGGTGGGTGGGCCATTCTGTTCACATCTAAGTAGAAATAATCCACCCAAATGAAGTAGTTCACCCAGATTATTTTAAAAAGGATTGCGGTTCTGAATTAGGTAAATTTTTTTATATTGGTTTTCAGGCATGCTCACTCTAAGGCTGGCGCAACACAGTCTTACTCTTAGTAACAAGTAAATTAATAAATGTCTATTATATTCATCACGACATAAATATCCATCCCTATATCTAGTGGATGTATTTGTGTAATGCCACCTATTCATTTCCCTCGAAGCGCTATTTAATCGCCTCTTCACGGTAGCAAGGTGTGACACAAGGACGTGGGGGTTTCCATTGAAGCAAAAAGAAGCCCAATAGAATAGAGCAAAAATAGAGCAAAATGTTAACTATAAAACACTTTATTCTCACATATTCCCTACCATTAGCTACTTCATTTAATGGGCGCCTAGGACCTGACTTGTTAAACATATCGCTCTCACTATTACTGAAGACTTAATTGTGCTCAAATCCATGTCTTGTCTCTGTAAATGCACGGAATGCATCAATGAATTTAAATGGGCATATTTTTTTCAACATAGAAGAATTCAATAACACATCTACACTTCGTATGGACTTTACGTCAGACATTATTTTTCCAGTCTGCTGCTGAGCTGCTTCCTGTTACAAGGTAAAAAAAAAAAAAAATTAGTTATTGGCAGAAAAGTTCACCCTCTACTGACATGCCAAAAACATCCGCCTCTGATGTCTTAGCCTAATATAATAGTGACCTTCACTAAATTTTCGATACTTAAGTTTTAAAATCAATTTAAAAAAATGAAAAAGCATTCTTAGAGCTTCTTTTCAGTTTTAATTAAAGCGAACTGATAATATTTACTATTTCCAGTAAGCAAAATAAACTGGTGTATTTTAACTAGAAATTATATTGATTGGAATCTCAACTTTTTAGTCGCTTTCAGAAAATTGATTAAAATCAGCCATTTTGTCACATTTTGATATATTTTTAAACAAAAGCTAATTCTTGGTTTTAAAATCTTCCAAAAATAAAATATATATTTGTGACAAGTTATATGGGGAAAATTAGCAAATGTAAAGTTAAATTAATCTAATTTGAAACGAATATTACTTACTTATAACATAAAACGTAGTATACAAGCATTTCTTAACCACGGGGTCTTTAAGTATTGATTGATTGACAGCCTGACGTGTTGACAGCTAAGTATGATTGACCAGAATTGACAGAAATTTATGAAATATACGTGAATGCTTTGTTTTTGGTTTTTAACTATCTAGTAATTATTAAAAATTAACATATTTTCAGCAGTTATCTAATATTTTATTGAATTTTAGTTACTTTAGTTTTATAGTCTTACGTTTGAAGAAGCTTTCTAAAAAATAATAAAATTTAAAATGCAATACAATTTTCTTAATTTAATTAACTTAAAAATTTAATAACCGAGATATTAATGAAATACCATGATACAGTAACTCAATAATTTATGAAATGTTATGTGCTATTTTATTTATATTGTTTAATATCTTATTTTATTTCATTTTATTCTTTATTATTAATCATGATGTTTATGAAAAAGTTATTTTATTTATCAAATTTTTATAGTACTTTAAATGTTATTATTAATTACGTAATTTTTTACCCTTTTATTATTTTAATCCGTATTGCACTGAAATAATAAAAGTGTAAACAATTACGTAATTAATAATAAAATTTAAAATAATAAAAAAAAATTAATAAATAAAATAACTTTAACATTTCATAACCATCATGATAAACGATATATAAAAAATCAGTAAAGGGAGGGCAATTCTTAAAACACGTGACCTTTTAATAATAATGTCATGTATGAACTACCATAATTACAAAAATGGGAATATTTTTAAAAAAATTAAAAATTATTTTCAAAATCTTAGTGAAAAACGACTTTTATTAAGCTTTTCAATTTTTGATTCGTAAATATAGTTTCCACTTAACCTAACCGGATTAAAGTAATGCAGAATTCTAAACGGTTTAAAATATTATTATTAAAATTTAAAAAAATGAAAATAATTCTTGTAAAAATTTACAATTCATCGAATTTTTTTTTTTTTTCAAGACAATAGTGTACTTAATAAATCTTATTTGTAAAACCAATTAAAAACCTTTCTAATTAAAAATGTCATAGTTTTGTTCATTTTTTTTATTTTACGATTTTCGGGAAAAAAGGTTGATTTACATTCTACAAGGAGTCCTGCTTTTAAATAATAAAACAAATTTAAGATTGAAATTTAATTTCTCGAAATTTCGTGAAATTAATTAAGTAGGAGTAACATATGTTAAAAAATATTTTTACCAAAATTTTCTAAAAAAAAGTTTAAAAAATAATTTAATTCATTTGTGAATAAGTTCTGAAGGTTTCATTAAAATCTGACAATTATTTGCTTTTTGCAAGAATTTCCAAATTAATGTTTTGTACCTGAGGAAAAATGGCTCCAAAATACTAATCGTAAATATTAAGTCGATCGCTGACGTAAAAAAAAAAAACAAAAACAAAAAAAAAAAAAATTTTTAACCAAAATTTCAAACGTGACAGAAAGGACTAAAAAATTTAAAGAAATACTTTGGTTTTTCCTACTAATAATCATAAACATTTTGATAAAACTTTGCTTTTGAGTTTGGTGCCTTTTTTCATCATGCTATGCTGCTTTTTTAGAGACAACTGGAGGTGAGTACAAAAGTAGAATGCATTACTTTTGGAGTGACCCACGTATATCTTTATATATTAGGAACAGTTTTAAAATTAAGTAAGCTTAGCTTTGTTTAGCACAAGGTCGTCTTAACGGGGAACTTAGTTGCACCTGATATTATTAGCTTGGTGCAAAAATAATGACGTAATAATGTCGTTTTTTGACTTTAAAAATACGTCAAAAAACGACATTATTACGTCATTATTTTTGCACCAACCTAATATTTGTCACTCGTCAATTCACTAAGAATTCACTCACCGTTTTGCTAGCCTCATTATTCGTCCGCACCTGTTTTCGTTCTTCTGACAATCTCGTTGAAGAGCTTTACACGGAGACCCCAGGGAAGAAACATGTAAAAATAGACGGCATGTTTATTTTTTTAACACTCCACACAGAGATGCTTGTACATGTGTTTATGGTTGAGGATGCAGAGAAGATGGCGTCACTGAAGACGTTCGTTTTCTGGTTAGAAGAGTTGATTTCACTTTCTACAAATCAGTTTCCCAGAATTAGATTATCATATTAGAAAATTATCACAAATGTGTGAAAATATTCTGATTGACTAGTTAAACTCATTTGAATTACGAAAGATATTATTAAATTTCATTTGGATTAACTTAACTACAGACTTATTTTGCTATTAACATCATATTCTGACGGTCATTAATTAAAAAAATAAATAAATCCAAGAAATTGATGACTTTTTTTTAGTATTTTATCAGTTGTGTGACACATGACCACAGTTCAGTGAGCACTTTGTGATAAGTGAAGATTACATGTGTTTTACGGAAAGATAGGTTGCTTTTCTTTAGCGCCAACCTCTATGGATTAATGACGAAATGTACGCAATTTTTTTCATCTTAATTTTGGAGATAATAATGGTTTAGTGATACATGTCTTAATAATTAACCCATAGCTGGGGGAGAAGAGGTAGATTCATACTTTTTACAAGGACATTTGCCCGTAACGAACCCAACTGGAATTGGGAATCGGCACTGCAATTAACAATTCCGAGTCATTATTCATTACACCCCCTGAACATCCAAGATTACGTTGCAGCGTGATATGGTTGCAAGCTTTACGGAAATAGAAATTTGTTTTTATTAAGACTAGTTTTACGGTACGGTGACGTCTCGTAAAGGTCACATGCATTATAAGCGCTTGATTGTCTCAGTTTGTCTCAAAATACACATCACTTTACACTTGATTAATCTGTTTGATTCGCAATCGGTGTTTTTCTAGCGTCGTCATGTATAAAATTAAATTATGTTTATTTACATTATTTACATCATTCGAACTGTTATCCCCATCTTCATTACTATATTCACAACATTTCGACCGCTGTACACTCCGGTCTTCTTCAGGTAATTAGAATTTCGAACCGAAACCTTTATTTCTTCCACCGGGGTAGATTATTCTAGTTTCACGTGCCATGCCTCTTCCGGATGTCTCAGTTACTTCCTTTTAACTCAACCCTAAGTTTTTTGGTTCAACACTGCTATAGCCTGGTATTGAACTCACAACTCTTTGAAATAATAATAACGGAAAAATTCCAGTATGGACACTGATAAAAACGATTGCAGTTTATAAGTCCCTGAAATTCATGTACAGATATCCTCAAGGACGCATGGCCCAGTGGTAAAGACGTTAGTTAGATCCAGTAATTAGACCCAAAGAGTTGTGAGTTCAAAACAGCAGTGGTAAATCAAAAAAGATGGACAGTCGAGTTATATACAGATAAATTATGCTTAGTAATTATCAATAATGGAAATAAAATAATAATAAATGAAATAGACAAGTAATTACGACTGTAGTGAGTGAAATCTTCACTGGGTGTTCCATATTTTGAACTTTTGTCAGACTAATTTAAAAAAATAATTTTTAGTACTCATCCTGGACGTATGAATTGAAATGAACGGTTTTTAATGATAATTGTCGATCCAGGTTCAAATTACATTTAAAACTGCTTTTCTCATTTTAATATCGTCGTAAAAGGCATGGATCGAACTGTTCTCTGTCCGATCGTAAGTCATCTTGTCATTTGCAGGCCATGATAGCAGGTAATAAAAATTGTCAATTGTCAAAAAGTAAATTGTCAAATTAGCGGCTAGAATTACCTTATTTTTTAGAGTAGTGTTATATAACTGTTATGTCTATTGCCAATCTTGACAGAACAAAATCAGTTAGAGTCATTAAGTAATAGTAGAGGAAAGTTAAACAAATTCTCGATGAATTCTTATTTTAACCCTTCCTTAGTGAATCTGGCTAAATAGAATAATTTTAATATTGTGTCTCTTATTGGTCACTTGTCGTAGGGCGATGGGTTTCCTAATGGACCTAATGAATGTAATGTTGCCTCACACTTGGAAACACCATAAATATGTATTGTATCCATTATTAATATAATGTAGAGACATTATAATAGATGCGCGTTAACAGATTATGACTTTACTCTTTTGTTTTTGCAAGGCTGTACGTCTTTGTGGGTGGCAAGGAAATAAAATGCGTGTAAATGTTTTTCGCTTATCATTTCCGGCTAAGCGCCATTCTTTAACAAGTTGAAAATAGTTTTATCTCTGAAAAGGTTGTCAAAGTTGTTATCAGGTGTTTCTTTGAATAGTCTCCTTAAGAGGGAGTGTAAAAAAAAAATGAAACACAGAGTTAGGCCAGAGGATAGTGCATATTTATATGAAGCTATTTACAAGGGGATGCTGAAAAGCTATCGACCGACTCTCTTCCCAAATTCTAACCAAATAACCAAATACTAGAATGAAAAAAGTCTTTCTTGACCAAACTAAAAATATTTCGACATCGTTTCGTGGGTTAACAAAGATCTCCATTCGCACACAACACAGCCAAGTTTAATTTGAGATTTATAAGAAATTTCCTTTAAAGGAGAAATAATTTTATTGAAATATTACGGAGGATGTCCTTCCAGACATTTCATTTCCTTTGAATTCAACTCTTTCGTTTGATATAAAATGAAATGCAACGTGTGTTCGGGTGTGATCAAGAATTTGTAACATATGACACAATCCATTATCTCCATTGTATCAACAATTATTCCAGTTTTACTTGTGAACAAGTGAATTTATTCCGTTAAAAGATAAGTAACAATTATTGGGAGAGACACACATCTGATATTGGCCGGAGAATACAGCGGCTGAAATGTGGTGATTGGACCAATAATGATGAGGATAATAGTCTGATTATCTGTCCGAATAACCGAGAGAATAAAAATAATTTATTTCAAAATTTCAGGAAAACTGTTTTAATTACATTTGTATTGACTTGAGAAATACACACATGAAACAATTTCTTTGATACAGTAGGTCCTCACTTAGCATTGTTTCGTTAAACATTGCCCCCTTATAACGTTGACGAGCAAAGATTTTCTGTTGGTTATTCAATGTTTGGATCCACACGCAACCTTTTTATCCTGACACCTAATGGGAGAAACATACATGTTGTTTACCCAGAAAAACTACTAAGGGACTACATCATTTATTTGGCTTAGTGCATCAGACTATTTTTAAACAACACTGACTCTCTCATATGTAAGGAGAGTAAATCTTTTTTTTTTTTTTTTTTCATTTGTTGTGTAAGACGAAATATATTAAAGAGTATAAGTTTTCTTGCATTGTTCGATTTAATTCTGTTTTTCTCTGGAACAATGTTCACGAGGGATATTAATAAGTCATCGGGCTAATGATGAAAAGAAATAAATATTTACTTTTCAACATAATCTTGTCAATGTACTTAATTCAGTAGGAAATATTAACCACATATATTAAACGATACGCAATAAACATTTTTATTGATGAACATTCGTGTGAATTATACACGTACACACACACATAGAAAATATCGAAGGTTAAATTCTATGTACTCACTGACTCTGTGTCTTACACATACACACACACACACGCACACACACAGTGTGTCCATAAGGTTTGTGTGCACTTTTAAAAGTTTATAACTTTATTTTTATTTACGCTAGAAATAATTCGTAAAAAGGATTAGAAAGAAGTAATTCGATATTTTTTGAGGTTTTATTGAAATTTTATACTGAAAACTAGGTACATTAAGCTTTATAACATTTTTTACAGATTATTTCTATCGCAAATAAAAATAAAGTTATAAATTTTTTAAAGTGCACACGAAATTTATGGACACCCTATATATCAAGCACCGTATATACTCTCAAAGTACAACTCAGTTGAGTATATGATGTTTAAGAAGCATAAGGGAAAGTTGGGAGCGGGTAGGCTGAGGGAAGTGGTTGTCAGAAAGACAAACAGCCCAAGAAACATGGCACACAAAGTTTACCCAGAGGCAATAGGGTGTCTAGCAACCTTTATCCACCAACGCTACTTTGTAAGAATATCGGAATGATGCAATTTGCAAGCACCCACCTCGAGGCCCATAAATATGAAAGAGTGCAAAGCATCAAATGAAAAAAAAAAACAAACTATGGTTTAAATGTAGAGTTGTAAACCAGAAGTGGTTAGGTCTCAAGTACTGGGCCATGTGACATAGATCGTTCTTTGCTTAATCTATCTATTAGGTTGATGCAAAAATAATGACGTAATAATGTCGTTTTTGACTTTAAAAAATACAAAAAACGATATTATTACGTCATTATTTTTGCACCAACCTAATATCTATCTATCTATCTATCTATTGAAGTTCTATAATATATACTAATGTAATATATTCATATATTGCCATTTATTTTGTTTAAAGCAAATACTCTCTCTGTCTCTCAATATATATATAACGAGAGAGAGAGGGAGAGAGAGAAAAGAGAGAAAAAGAGTTACATATATAGAATGAAGTTCTTTGGTTGTAGATATGCAGAAGTAATTCAAAGCTTTGGCCTGTAGACATCTTATTAGTATTTTGCATTAATATTAAGTTAATATTGTTATTAAACTGTTTGGTTTTTAATGTTAGAAATTATACTTTTATTTCTGTAATGAACACTTTTTCTATAACATTCTTTATCCGTATTTATTTTTATGCAAATATACTAAAGTTTTTAAGAATATCTTCTGTTATTTCTACGATAAAAATACTAAATAATAAATATTCCTAAAACTTTGATAAATTTGCATAAAACCAAACAAGGATAAAGAATTTACTATATTGCTTAACAAAAAACAAAACATTTTAACATTAAATTTTTCCCCATTTAGGGACAGGGGTTCTATTCATATCATTCAAAATCATCGAGTGTTTCATCATACAAATCGTATCATGACTACCTTGCTTAAATAATTTTGAATATCCTCTTTTTGGCTTTCTGCTATTAGCTTTTGTCTAAATAGTAGAATGTAAATAGTTTCGAAGGTCTCAGCACAGATAAAAAGGAAGATATTGTCATAGAAATTGATATCTAAAACATTTTCTCATTTCACTTGGTTTGTTTTGTATTTCCACACGAAAAGAATCTTCTGATTCTCACAATCTGATTGGTCGTTTAAGTTTTAGCATCATCTGAAATGTCAACCAATCAAAGTTCTTTCAAATAAAATAAATAAATGATAGAAAAGTTTAATCGGAATGAAAACAATTAAACTGTTGGCAGACGGTTTGCGCCAACATGTTAACTTTAAAAAGAAAATAACCATTTCAACTAAATATGTGTGTGCGTGCGTGTGTGTGTATGTGATCAGGAGAGGAGAGAATTAATTGGGAAATGTTGCGGAATAGAGAATTTCAAGTAATTTAGCTGCAGGCATTTATTTGCAAAAGTTGGCATTTGTTTAAAAGAATAAGTTTAAAATATTGAGAGGTAAATCTAAAGATATGAAGACAGTAAGAAGAGGAGAAAACACGTCTGACATTGATGGCCTTCTGGAACATCGAACATTACTTGATATTTCATGCCAAATGTTTTGGGTAATACTACCGACACACACACACACATTTTGTTAATCATATCAACCCATGCAAGGCAGTAAATCTACAAGGGGTTACTGAGTCGAAACAATAAGAAAAAAGAGAAACATTATTAAGGAGCGAGAACAATAGAAGAGTAATCAGGGAGACAATAGATAACGATTGACATTGCATTTGAATTTTTGAAGCTCAAAGTTGGCTGGAAAGCATGGAGCCACAAGCGAGAAGTGCGATAAAATAAACAGCATAGAACTTACAGTTACATTTCTCGCCAATTCAACTGAAACTGATGAAATCTTGTACTTCGCTTAAAGTCATACAATCTACGTACCATAGAGAAGAGTTCACCTGAACAATTACCATGAAAATATTTACAGAAAAGGAACATTATGGCAGTGGGAAAGGGACTGAAGCTGGGACGCCAGAACAAGACCAATAATATTGCTGATTCTTCTTTGGATTTTATCAAGAATCTCTTAGATGATTAATAGAGAGTTGATTCGTTTTTGAGGCGTTAAAATTAGGGAGCCATTCCTTGCTCCTCTTAACAATAGGTAACTGTAGGTCATTTTTGCGATCAGCTGCCAATTTGACAATATCGATCTGATCAGAATTACTGTCAACAAAAGAGTAAATGGTTGTGTCATCATCATAGATATCAAGTTGAGAACTGAAGCCATCAAGAAGGTCATCGATGAAAATTAAGAACAAAGTAGTTCCAAGGATAGACCATTGATGGAACACCTGCATTAATACAAATAGATATATAGAAGAGTGGCCGTTCAGGATAACTTTCATTTCGAGATTTGGATCAGTTCATCCGGAGATAGTTTCAACTTGTGAAGAAGACCGGTATACCAAACCCTGTCGAACGCTTTCCAGATGACCTAAACAACAGCCAGAGCTTCACCAATCTTATCTAAAACTTGATAAACTCTTTTAGCAATAATCGTTAACATATTTTGACCTAGAGAAGCAAAAGCCATACTGCATCTGAAAGAAAGCCCTGTAATGTGAGATGCTTATCCAATTCAGAGTTTATTAGGGACTCTAGTAGATTACCAAAAAGAGGTAGCAGGCTAATAAGCCGATAGTTAGAAGTGACAGACGGTTCAATTGTGTTCTTAAAATCTGGAACAACAGAAGAGGATTACCAACAAACAGAAAAGCAAGTGGCAGTGAGGCATTTATTGTAAAATTTAGAGAGAACGAGAGCCAGTTCGGAAGCGCATTTCCTAAGAACCTTACAGGGATACCATCAGGGCCACTTGCTTTGTTGGGATCCAGATTAAAGATGATAACAGAAACCCTAGAAGGAGTTATATGCATATAATTTAACATTGACTCAGGTCTAAGTGAAAAGTCAGGCAAAGATACTCCAGATGAGTCAAGAGTAGAATCTGAAGAGATTTTACGGGTGAACCATTCTGTTTTAACAGCAGAAATGTTAACACATCAAATTGATTGGAGAGAGAAGGAATAGAAAATTTACTCCTATTTAATACACTGTTACATAGCCGCCACGTTTATATTATTACGTGCAGACACGAAAGGCGTCTGTTTTGATCGGAACTGTGACGCTGGCATAGCCGGAATAAGTGATTTCTGTCGGCTTCAGGGCTGAACAGGCCAGTGTGCGTTGTCCATGAAGTTGAAGTTGTGCTACTGGCGCGAAAAAAATGTATATTTATTATGAATACAAATTATAGCTCTGTTATTATACATAGAGCACTATTTTATCCGCATCAGCACTCAATATGTGATCATTTATATCCCTATATACAGGGTGCGATGGATAAATTGTCCTAAATTATGCAAAAATGACATTTTAACAAATATATTTACCAGAATTACACAAAAACATTTTCAAATAGTAAAGAGTAAATTTATTCACAGATCGCGACAGCTATTAGGGAGATATGATTAAATATACTCTAATGTTTTAAAAAATATTTATTATTATTCTTGTTTAGGTAATAAGCATTATAACATAGCACAAATAGCTATATTGTGGAAAAAGGAATTTTTGACAATATACGCATATTTTTTAACATATTTATGGTAATTTTTTCAACTTATATAAAAAACAACATTCTTGTACATGTAGTTATGAATAATATTAATACATTAATTACTAATTTTTTAAATTAATAACTACTTGTGCTCAGTTGTTGACCTTGATAGATATCTGCTGATGTATTAGCATTTTAGAATAATGCAATAAGAAAAATTTAAATTTCACCTCTCTGATAGATGTCAATAAAATCGCCATTGACTTCAACCACGGCCTCCAGACGACTTCAGAATCTTCTGCAACTCTCCCGGACGGTCTCCTTGTATAAGTTGGTGAATGCTACCATAATTCTTGCCTTCATTTCATCTTTGGTGTTACAAGGAGTTTTGTTGGTCTCTCACTCAGCTGCACCCCACACATAATAATCAACGCAGTGGAGTCTAGGGAGTTAGATGGCTAGATGTAAGAAGTGATGTTGTCGCAGAAATTGCCTGACAGCCATGACTGACTTTATCCTGCTTGTATGGCACACATAGAGTTTATCCTATTTTTGATGTCAAATATAGGGTTTTCCAGCAACCAGTTTCTTGATCCAGGGCAGCACTACGTCCTCAAGTCCTCAAGGTCCTCAGGTCCTGTGGGAAGATGAATGGAGACATAACGTCGCCATCATTAGTTTTCACTCTAAACACCTTCGTAATCACCATTAGACACATCCAACTCTTCCCGAATTCTCCGTACTGACAACCAAACACTCTAAATTTTAGTATTGGAGTTTCCTGCGCGATTGCCAAGCAGTACAGCATGCCATTTCCAAATTTCTAGTGGAATGAATTGAAGCTGCCCAACTGACCTTGTTATACTGGACAGTCGACAAAATCAAAAACAAACAAGGTGCATGCGTGAAATTAAAAATATAAAATGGTGAAAATGTATCCATCGCATCATACATATATATATATATACATATATATAGAGAGAGAGAGAGAGAGGGAGATAGACGTGTAGCCAAGTGGTTAGAACGTCCGCTTTCCGCCCATTAGACCCGGATCTCCCTATTACTGATAATGCAGATTGTCGCAATGCGAGGAGCCTACTCCTCTCAAAATTAAATTTTAAAAAATATAAATATAAAAGTAAACATTGAAGTCAACACTAAGAGGCGACAGGCTGTTTCATACTAGACGCAATCGTCAGACCGCGAGTGTTAGATTTTTTCTATCGACTATTTATATATATGGGTCATTGGTGCATTGAATGTAATCCATTCTGGCGGTTATTTTGGCGGGAGTGGCTTGTTTATTTATTTATTTCGGTTAATTTATCCTGCAGCTTTTTTTGTGATGTTTGTATTTACGTATTTGTCTGTCTGTATTTCAATCATGAGAAACACCTTTTTGACGGTTGATCGTTGGGTTTGAAACTTTGCCAACAGCGTCAAATGTCGATATCCGAAATAGAGGGTATTTTTCTCGTCTTGGAGAAAGAATTTTGCTCTTTCTTAATTCATAAATAAATCTGATCTTGCCAAACTTATACAGATTTGATGGCCCAAATCCTTGTCCACATATACGCACATTATGGCACATATGAAAAAAACAGAAAGCACCTAAGGAAAAAAATAATTTTGTGTTAAATATTTCAAAACAAATCTTCATCTTTTCAGTTTTTTATTATGTTTTTGGTTTCATATCTTCGTGATGTCATAATCATGAAGGATAAAATTGATCAAGTAAGTGAATAATATCTAACATAGTTCGTTTGACATTTTTGTTCGCTTTTAGCAAAAGAATAAATTACAAAAACTGAACATTAGCTTCACTTTTTGCCTGTTCGTTTATGAAATGTTTTTCTCAAACAACCCAAAGCAAACAAGCAAAAATTGATAAGGAAAAATGTCTATAACAAATGATATGTACTTTTGCAAGACGTCCACGAGCAACTTTATGAAAATTGCCGAAATATTTTAATTACAACTTTTTTATCAGTTAACGAAACATTGTTGTCTTTCAGCTGAGTCTTTTCTGTATACTCAGAACAAATCCTCGCATTATTTACATTGAATATCGACATTTTAGTTATAAAGATATTTAAAAAGTTGATTTTAGGTCGTTTAAAATGTAGTTTTGTTTACAGAGCTTTGATGTATTTTAAAATAAGTTATAAGTTATTAGGTTGGTGCAAAAATAATGTCGTTTTCTCACATAGTAACATATGTGAGAAAACGACATTATTTTTGCACCAACCTAATATAAGAAGTTTAGATTATCATAAGATAATCATTGATTATTTCAATGTCTGGTACAAGATTAAGTAGAAAGAAAATATCGGGACTGTTGTGTGACAGCCATTGAAATAAGAAGCCAGAATTAAGAGTGAAGAATTATTTAAATGTAAATGACTTTTGGAAAAGTTTAATTTCAACAAGCGAAACTTGCCGGAGATCTAATACAGTTCACGATTTTTTCACAATTGTATTTTCATTGTTATTTTTATCGCAACATTTCGATTACCATACATCGGAAACGGCAGATACCTGATGAAGATCATAAAATACAGTGAGTGAAACATTGGGATAAAAGCAATCAAGATATAGAGGAAAGTTCAGAAATAAATTATCATTATTCAGTTTGAAAGATCAGGTTGCTCGTTACCATATACTTAGTGGCCTTATTATTAGGTTGGTGCAAAAATATTGTCGTTTTCTCACATAAAGTTGAACGTCAAAAAACGACATTATTTTTGCACCAACCTAATACCTTGCTTGGAGGAAATGATTAAAAAAACGATCACCAACACGAGTTTACGGAAATTTATCTCGTTTAATTCTCACGATTGTTTTGGCTGTAATTCGATAGTAACTGTCTGATAAGAAAGCTGTAAAAAGTTACTAATAAACAGTAGATTTGATAGACAACTGAGGGAATCAATTTGCATAGCAGTTCGCATAAAGACGAGATTTATTTAAAAATGTTGAAAGTTTTAATCAAACGCAGCATAATCGACAATTAAGTCTTAATGAAATATGTAAATGTAGTGAGCTTGTAAAATTACAACAACAACATCTATAAAGCCTATTTTATTTGGTTGTTCTAATAATCTATGTGGTTCAATATTTGGTCCTTCACGGGATGACGAAATATCACACCAGCGCACATCTTCCTCTGAAGAAATATTAGTTTCTGTCGTAAAAGTAGCGAAAAAGAATTCCTAATCTGACGGCATTTTTTATTCCTCAACAAGATCTTTGTCCATTTGTCTACGAAAAGAAAAGTTGTGTTTGTATTTATGAGTGTTTAAGACAAAAGATAAACGTTGACAATCTTGGCCAGATTTCGAACTCATTTCGCTGGTTCTATTTTCTTCGCTGGTTCTATTTTCTTCCCTGGATAACCATTACACTACCGTAAGATCAGTAAAATAAATATACAAAAACGTCAAGACTCATTACAGTCAAAATTCGTCTTTAGTTTCCACTTTTACTATTTCATTTGGAATTGTACAAACAAAATATGAAAAATCCTCCTAAGATCCACATGTTTATGCTTCAGTTTAGAATTTGAATTTAAATTTGTTTTTACATTTCCTGGAATGCAACAAAATTGTCTGTTAATTTTCCATTTCTGATTCCGTTTCATTCTTTTGAATTTGGTCAGAATTTTTTGCCAAAATCCTAGTCTCAGAGGTTTCTTTTAAAATAGAATGTATTTTGCTGTTTTCTAGATTCCAAAACAAAACCACTCCTTCTATTTCTTCTTTCCGCTTGACGTGATTATACCTTTGAGGTGTTTATCTAAAAAGACGTATTTTACAACAGAGAGGTCATCACTTTGCCATGGGGAACTGTGTTGCCTCAGTGCAGTAATTATATTTGTTTTAATCGTAATTCTTTTTTTTTTCTGTACCGTAACCACATAAATAGGTTGCAGATGTTAGGGTTTAGGGCCCTGTAATATGAGTCAGGAAACCGCTTTACGATTCGTTTCAAATAAAGCCTCTTTTAAGAAGCTATAAATTCCTGAATAAGAAACTGTTTTTCGCTGTGGTGTGAAAAACTCACATTATATAACCCACACTTTTTGATTTGCTCACCTCAAAATCCAGCAAAACACCTTTGAAAGTGGCAGCAAGTGTTTTTTGTTTGTTTGTTTGTTTGTTTGTTATTTTAGATTTGATTCAATCAGTAAATTAGATTGTCTGACACACTCTTATTTGGTGTTCTGCTCAGAGGTTGGCATAATTTCGAAAATCGAATATACTGATCTCGGTGATACACAATGGGGTTTATTGAAAATTAAAACCCTTGATTATTGATATTTACTAAACTTAGTTGGTACAATGAAAAATAGGAGATAAGTGATTAAGAATCTTATTCTTCGCAATAATTCTTCTCTCCCGGTTAGCGATTTGCAAAAAACCAACATAGTTTATAAATTCAAGTGCCCTTTGGGAGAGTGTATCTCCAACGAATTAAATAATATTTATGTTGGTCACTCCACAAACTCGCTTTCACGACGCTTGACACTACATCTGAATGAAAACTCTAACATTTTTAGGCATTTAAAACAACATGCCTGCCCGCACACACAATTCCGTAAAATACTTGTCGAAAACACAATTATACTTCGACATGAAAACAATAGACAAAAACTAAAAATCCTTGAAGCATTATACATCAAACAGTTGAAACCCAACCTAAACAAAATCAATTATGGCATCTCTACAAATATTCTTAAATGTCTATAATTGTTAACAGAAGCCATTGGTTTATACCAACGGCTTTCGATTCATACTTCTACAATTCACTCTCGTGTGGTCATGTGTGACGTCATGAGATGCGGTGCGATTTTCGCTTCTAGCGTCTTATATGCGCGTGTTTATCGCTGCTTAGAAATCTTCTTTGTAAACATTGACAGACTATCATCACTGTCGTGTCCGTATATTGTTTAATATGTTGTAATTGACATCTTTGATAATGGCTTAAGTAAGCCGAAAGCTTAGATTGTATTAAAAAAATATGGATCACTACTGGGAATTTCTTTCTTCTTTCAACGATAATGTTATTAAACTTATCAGAAGTTACGAAAAAAATCTACATAAAATAAATAGACAACACTTGTCTATATTATTTAATGAAACGTATATATATATATATATATATATATATAAACATTTTGAAAAGGAAAGTTTTTTTACGGCTCACATCACATGTGCGTACAATTTTGGTAGACTGCTATAACTACTATCCCCCAACCGAGTTACGCTCACTTCACAACTTAATCCTTTTCTTTCATCAATTGTTATAATAAACTAATATCACATTTTTCCTCCATAGCAGTAAACATGGAAGGGCCGACTAAAACTGTGCTATCGTTACAGCTACCCCCATTCTCGAGACTCGTATCTTACCCGAGAATATTTTCGGGTGACTATGGCTGAACACTTGTCGAGCCACGTGACCCAAATATTAACTACTTGATTGGAAGAGGCCGACTTGGATAAACTGCCAGGAACCGCTGAGAAAATTTGCGAAAACGCAGGCACGTACAACGTCAACACTATCCAGAATCCAATTAACGTACAAACGGACCAAATTCAGCAACACCATCTGAGAAAATAGCTGTTATAAAAAAAAAAAAAAAAAACTTCCCACAACCAGAGTCAACTCATCAACTTCGAAGGTTTATTGGCATCAAAGTTAGCCTGATTAACAGACATCAATAAAGAGTGTAAACGTCACAAGGAAATTTAATTATGAGGCATGCAAAGAATTCTTAGCATCATGATATGAAAAATATGGAATTTTTATTATTGAACTTTCTACTTGTTAAAAAGAAAGCAATCACAAGTCAGGATCAGCGTTCAAGCTCTCGTAAAAGAACAAAATTTCAAAATCCAAGCGTCAGGTTCTCGTGGAAGAACTTTAGAGATTTTTTTCTGTTTGTTCAGTGTAGGCTAATATTTTACTAAGAGCTAAAAAGGACAGGAATTTGCAGGGACTGCATATAGAAGAAGAAGAAGAAGAAGAAGAAGAAGAAACTAATACTAATACATATCAGTTGTAAATGAAATTAAATTTAAAATTATATAAGAATTAAAAAATTAAATAAAACTTAGCTTTCCTATAAATGTTCGAATTCTTTCTGTATATGTTTATCTGCAATGGAAAATCAACTATATTATTTTGGAATTAATCAACTATATTGTTTTGGAATTGGCCCATATCTTTCCTTCTTTCGGTTACAGAGAGCGATTGGTAGAGAAAGGAGATTAAAAATGGCTTTGGAATAGCTGCCTTGAGTTCTATCTATCTATCTATTTATCCTAAAAAATATATAATTACACACACACACGCATATATTAAAACAGGCACTTTTTAAATATAATTGATGGCTGATTTCTTTTAAGGGAAACATTTATACTAATGTATATTAGTCATGAATGAGGTCAATATAAAGAAATAACTAAAATCTATTCCTAGATCTGTCTGCTGAGATACAGAATACAGTGACATATGTGATCCAAGCAGTAATGATTGAACACATTAAAATAGTAATGGTTGGCTAACTCACTGCTTATCATTGTCCTACTGCTTATCATTGTGCTACACTGAGATGACGACAATGAAATGAATTGATTTTTTAAAAATATACATGTTAATAAATATTTAGAGTTACGTATGTATCTAGTTTATGTTCTATGCCTGTATGTGACAGTGGGTAGAAGTAGTTACCTTTGTTACTCAGCTGCTGCTCTTATTATTAAGATGGATGGCAACACTGGTCATCAACCATCCCCGAAATCTCCACGCGCCAAACACTGTAAACCGCTTAAGCAGGCGGTCTAAATCACGCGAAATTACCATCAAAAGGCACTGCACTCTTCTGTACACTGCTAGTACCGGAGAGGTATAACTCCATGATAATAAAAACTGAGGAGGTGTTGTTCATTGTGTTCGTGACAAATATTTGCACCAACTCCTTGTTACCAGCACTTGCAATAAGTGTGGCTGGTTCTACACAAGCCTTCACCACTCTAAAATTTTTTTGTGTGGATAGTCTGCAGTTTAGTTCTGTGATCCTTCTTTGCTATTTGATATGTCCCGGAAAGAGATATATTTTTTCGAAGTAGCAGAGTGATTTTGGACTACTGTAACCGGGTAAGACAATTTAGCATGTAGCTGGTCCTTGTCGTAGTGGTAGGCAATAGGCGTAGGCAATAGGAGTAGTCTATGTACTTCCACGTCAGTCTGTATTTACGGCTGACACCAGCCAATCATATTACTGTGAGGGGGAACCCAGATGTATGCATATTCATTACATCACCTCCTCCTGAGCTAAATTTTCCCGTGAAATTTAGCTTCAATATTTTCTCTTTTTAGGGTCTGGACTTAATCGATTGATTTTTTCCTAAGTCTTTTTCGCCTCAATCTACCTTGCAGTAGTGGCGTTTGACACACTGATACCTCTGGCCTTGAGGTCGGGGATACATCCATTGGCGAATGTTGACTTACTGGAACAGGAATTTCAAATGCATCATACAGGACTTCCATTGGAATATCTTCGATATTTTCCGTGACCTCTGTAGTGTGTCTTGGTCTCAATTGATTCCAATGTCTTTTGCACCGAAATTTTTCCCCTTTTATGTCATATATGACCAGTCCAATTCTTTTGGTTATCATTCCTTCTTCCCAATACATTTTTCCAACCCTAAAGTTCTTGAAAAAAACTGTCACCTGGCTTATACGCTTTAGTCATCTGGTTTTCTTTTTTAGCAGTTTTCTTCGCCGGACTAGGCAACACAGCCTGTCGAACATTGAGCGTATTTTTCTCGCAAGCATTAACTCTGCTGGCGATAATCCTGACGTCGTATTCGGGTTTGGCGTGATTCTATATACTGCCAAAAATTTCTGAATACTTCTTTCATTCGTGTCCACGCCTTGGTTTTTCTTCAACGCTCGTTTAATGGTGTTCATAAATTTTGGGTGATATACTGGCGTTGTCATGTGATCAATGGACAATGGACTGGCGTTGTCATGTGATCAATGGACAATGATCTACAGAATTCCTTGAATTCTCTTCCCGTAAACTGCATTTCGTTGTCGCTGACTAAAGTTTTATGGAGTCCCAAGCGACTAAAAATTTCATTAAGCGCGTTTATTGTATTTGTTGCAGTCGGATGTCTGCACTTAACAATTTCTGGCCACTTAGTAAAACTGTCTACAATGACCAGGTAATAAGATCCATTTATGGTCCTGCATAGTCGATATGCAATCGAGACCATTGGACATCTGTCTTTGGCCATGGTTGAATTGTGGATCCCTTGCTGCCAGTTGACATCCTCTGCACTGTTTCACCAAATTTTCTATTTCTTGGTCCACCCTCGGCCAATAAGTATAGCCTCTCATTATAGATTTCATTCTCGAAATCCCTGGATAGCCAGTGTGAAATTCTTTCAGAATTTTCTTTTGCAGAGTAACCGGCATTACAACTCTATCTGCGCATAGTAATACCTGTTCGCAGATTGAAAAAGGTGACACATTAATTACCTTTTTAGTTTTCTCGTTCAGCCAGACTTGCTTTTTCATTTTTTTAATGAAATCGTCGTTCTCCGCTGCTTTTTTCACATCTTCTAGCGTAACCGGTAGTTCTCTAATAGTGTTGCATAACAGACACGACAATTCACTTTCGTCTCTTAGCGCCGCTATTACTGTTTCTTCCAGTGGTTCCGTATATTTAAGTATCAATCTTGATAACCCATTGGCATGACCTAGCCTCTTTGAAGGCACATATTCTATTTTGAAATTATAATTCAATAGAATTACACCTCAACGCTGTAGTCGATGTGCCGTGTGAGTTGGTATTCCTTTTTTTTTAACCAAATATTGTTAACAGCGGTTTGTGGTCTGTTTGCAGAATAAATTCTCTTCCGTATAGAAACCTGTGAAATTTTTTTACAGCGTAGATTATTGCTAAACTCTCTTTTTCGATTTGTCTGTAACTCCGTCCCGCGGGCAGTAACGTTCTCGAGGCATGTGGTGTTGGCGTCGTAGATCCGTCCTCGAATTTATGAAGCAATACCGCACCTAGTCCCTCATTACTGGCATCTGCTGCTATAATGATTTTCCTCTTCGGGTCGAAATGCGCTAACGATAGGTCTGCTAATAGACAGCTTTTTATTTTTTTAAAAATCTGTTCGCATTCTTTCGACCATATCCACTTTGCGCCCTTTTTAACCAAATTATTTAAAGGAGCTCTCATATACATTTTTGGGATATAAATGCTATAGTAACTTACTAATCCCAAGAGGGCCTGGAATTTAGCCACATTATCAGGTGCTGGCATATTTTTTTATAGCCTCAGCCCTTTCTGGATCCGGTTTTCTTCCTTTATTGCCAATGATCTGTCCTAAATATTTTATCTTCTTTAAGAAGAACTCGCATTTTTCAGCACTCAGCTTGAACCCATATTTCTCTGAAATACCGCTCAAATATGCGTTTTGTGTTGCGCCTTGTTTTCACTTTTAATCAAAATATCATCTAAGTATGCTATTGCATACTCCATACCAGTCAACATTGTGTCCATTATTTGCTGGAATAGGCTTGGCGCTACCTTCAATCCAAAAGGAAGACGATTTAGTTTAAAAATCCTTTTATGTGCGTTCATTGTCAGGTACTTCGAACATTTTTCACTGACTTTATCCTGAAGGTAAGCCTCCGACAAATCCAACTTTGAAAACACTCTACCCCAGTTTAATATAGTAAATATATCCCCCGGAGACGGTAGCGGGTACACATGGTCTTTCACACAATTATTTAAGCCTGTCGAAATGTCAGCACACACTCTGATTTTTCAGTTTTACTTTATATATATATGGTTGGAGACGCCCAATCCGAGTAATCGACTTCTGAAATTACGCCAATTTTCTCCAACCTCTCTAATTCCTCATTTATTGTCTCTAGTGCCAAAAATGGTACTTTTCTCTTTGGTTTAAAGATTGGTTTATGATGTGGGTGCCTAAGTTGGGCCCACAGAAGTAAAACACGGAACACGGATTAGATGTAAGAAAGATATATTAACAACAGGTTACAAAGATAGTGTAAGCAAAGCTTACTATAAGTTAGTGTCCAACACTGGTAGTCGTACGAGACTCTCACTGTCACTCTCTATCACTCAATATTTATTTGTATAAATATATACAAAATGTGGCACAAGGCCTAAAAGGGGGATGGGGAAGGACGGTCTTCATCTGTCTTAATTCTAAACTTAGCTAGTCGCAGACACTGACCCAATCAAGCCAACAATAATCCAATCACCAAAACAACACATTCACTCCTACCTTTCTTACTACGTCCACCATAATACCTCAAATTCTCGATGATGTCCTAACTAGACCCCTTATGTACAAATTTGTTCGTGGGGGGGGGGCAAAAAATCAACAACTTTTAAAATGATCCCCAAATGAGTATTTACAATATGACTGAAATATTTACAATAAAACTAAACAAAACTGTGTTAGTAATACCCCCCCCCACAAACCATAAATGTGGCAGAAACATCAGTTAACTGGACGAAATCAATGCGGGACTAAGAAAATAAGTAAAAACATTCATTTCTCCAAGCATTCACACAGACACACGCACATTCATACACAACAACAAATACGAAAAACCACACACACGAAAACGAAAGGCGTCCCGCATCCACCAGAGAACTGATATCACTGACCACCTAACGAGGAAGGGGATGGGGAATTAAACAAAAGAAAAATAGGGACAGAAATAAAAGGGACCAATGCGCATGCATACCCTAGATAAGTTTACTAGAAAAAAGGGAAAACTAAAAATTCAAAATACAAAACCTAGTCTAACCTAAAATCTGGGTGGGTTGCCTATGTTAGGACAAAATTCTGTACCTAACCGACATCTAAATGCCACTCTAAGTCAGCCCCTTTCACTCTACACATTCGCGCAAGATTCACCTACCTTTTGCCAAATTCCGATGAGGTGAGCCGCCGCCTTTCCGTCCTAATCTTGACTTTAAGCTGATGCTTAAAGAACAAGATCAGTTGGGAAGAGGTGAACTTCTCGCCCTCATGGAATCCCTTCTGACGCGTCGTCCAAATCACGACTCTCATAATCCCTAGTAAGCAACAGAACACATAATGTTCAGCCTTCGTCAATTGCGGCACCACATTGCTACAAACAGAACTGGCTTCCAGGACAAAGAACTTTCCCTGCAGCATGCGAACCATGAGGCCTTCAACAAACTTGCACAACGGCACTACCGTCTTGCACTGAAAAAAGCGTGACCAATGGTCTCGACTTCCCCACTACAGCGACGACAGTTTGGATATTTCTACAAGCCTGCTGAACAAAGTCTCTTGCCGACCCAGAGGGCCCCACGAATCATCAGCCAGGTGAGTGATGCCTCATCATTATTGAGACATTTCAACCCAGGCGCCCAAGACCATATCGAGCGAGGCTCCTGCTTCGTAAGACCGAGCTCGTCGATCAGATCATCTTGAACGGACCCCCTAACTAACAATTGATACAATGCCTTACGAGACAACGCCTGGGCGTCGGAGAGGCCATCCGTCGTCCGTAAGAAGTGCTTCAAAGCACTACGATATTCGCGACAACCTGAAGTAAACTTCGTAGGGAAGACCATCTAGTCCCGGAGACTTATCCAGGCCAACCAGCTTCAGCGCTTCCCAGATCTCCGACTCTGTTATGGGACCCTCGCACCTAGTCGCTTCAGCTGCCGAGAGGCAGGGAAAGTCAGCTAAATAGGCGTCGAACTGAGCAGAGCCCAGACCGGGCTCCCTGGTGAAAAGATCCTGAAAGTAGTCCCGAAAGACCTCACATATGCCCGCGTTTGTAGTCACGGTCCGCTTATCCGGCAACGTGACGCACGCTATATGTCGCCTAGACGCGTTTCGATTTTCCTCTGCACGCAGTTCAGCGGCCATATTCGTTGCCTCAGAAGACATTCTTTTTAACCTAGCCCTAACTACCAGAGCTTGATCCTTCTTGATAAGCAAGGAGGACAACTCTGCCTTAGCTAAAGCTATGTCCCCACTAACACGGGATTTCACAGCCCGATCGACTTTATCTTCTAAAGCAGTTTGCGCTGCTAATCTATCTAGATTGAGTCGACAACTAAAATCGGCAGAAAACGTTCGAATTTTAGATTTTAGATTTCCCCACCAGGCGTTTCCCACAACCGCTCCCGTCAATTCCCTTTGGATGGTTAGTAACAGCTGGTCCCAGAAACCCTGATCACCAAAAAGTGAACAGTTCAATTTCCAGTAACCAGCCAACTTAACCTTAGGCTTATCTAAGTTTACACGGACCCGGACAAGCCTATGATCCGTATAAACTATGTAATGGAAACTTGGACACCCTAAGAGCCCTACATCGACTCTCCTAACTAAGACTCGGTCCAGGTAGCTCGCAAGCGTCCCAGGAGCCGAGTTGCCACTAGTTGTCCAAGTTCATGCTACCTCTCGAGGATGTTCATTCCGGAACTTATCGACAAGATCAAACCCATCGATAAAGTCCCGAAATGGTTTCACATCCGGGTTGTTAGTACCTTGTTTATGCCCTATACGATCTATATCGGGGTCAAGGACGGCATTCCAATCCCCCGCTAAAACTACCCAACGAGACGTCGTCAAGAACGGCGCGATCTGCCGAAACAAAACAGGTCGCTCGGAATGGGTATTGGGCGCATAAACCGCAATGAGACGTAGTACCTTTATGGTAACATCCAGCACGCAAAGTCTGCCCGCCGGATCCGCGAAGACAAGGGTACAAGCAGCCTTCAAAGACTTGCTCACTAGTCAAGAGACACCCCTCGAACGACCATCAAAACAGGCTGAATAAAGGGCGAAACCCTTAGACAGTATGTCCTCACGATCATGAGAAGAAAACCGGGTCTCTTGTATACAACATACATTCACCCCGAGGCGCTGAAGGTCACGAGAGAGCCTCGCCCTGCGAGACTCGGACCTCAGGTCCCGGACATTTAAACTGGCTAACCAGAGAGCCATTGTGAAGCCGATTAGGGTTGTCCCTCAGGATAGAACATGGCTGGGGTGAGGACACCGACAGCTCGTCCCATAGATCCGGACGCCATCTCATTCTCGACGGTGTCATCTTGAGACAGGCCGCCGATGTCCGAAGGGTAGGTAAGTTTAAGAGCTCTATAAAGGGATGGGTGAACGAAAACAGGGACCCTCCCTTTGAGTTTTTGATTCTGTTCATCAGTTTCAGGGTCGAGGAGATAGGCAGCTGGGGGCACCATTTTTAGCGACGACTGGGCCTCCTCTATCATGCCCCAAATCTCCCGCGTTCCCGGGCCAGTTCTAATCACAGTTAAGACTAACTGCGGAAGGGAAATTATCAGGTTTCTCCACCTCCAAGTCATTTATTTTTTGGAAATTCCATAAGACTTTTAAATCTTTTGGATTTCTGGTCTGTCCAAAGACCCTTTCCGCCTGGTACCGGGAAACGCGGCAGACGTCTTCCCCTGGGAGGTACGGTGGTTTAATGATTTTTTTCTTCTTTTTGTCTGTGATTGTCTGAGAATCAGGGCTTCTGAACCTTTTTTTGTGGTGAATGAATGGGTGTCGACATGGGTGAGATATTGGGGGTAGTCGGAGTCCACCCGGAAGGAGTCCTCACCGGTGAGGGTTTGGACGAATGAATAGGTTTATTTGGAGAGTGTGGTACAGATTTGGGCGGAGGTGGTTTTGAGAAGGTCTTTTTGGGATCAGAAGGGGAAGACGGGGCAGAGGATAGGGAGCCCGGTGCCCCCAGCGATTTTTGACTTTTACCCCGCTTAATCTCCAGCTTCTCTTTAAGTTTCTTTATGTCCAGTATTTTTTCCCAGCCGGGCTCATTTAATTTTTGGGCTGCAGTAGCTGTCTTTGCATAAGACGCCGAGGCGTCGCCCTCAGAGCTGGTAGAGGGAATGGGGCTGTAGGTGACAATGTCCCCGGGGTCATGTTGGGACTGAGGAACCGCTGTTTGGGTCTTCCCCTTGCCCCTAACCACGAGGCGCCATTCTCCCTCATCCTTCTCCTTAACCACACTTGTGGCAGGCGTCGGATTTGAGAGTAATGTGGGTCTGGACCCAACCGAGGGATTTTCCCCAACAGTCCGCCTCGCAGCTAGGCCCACTACAGGCGCCGCGGATTTTGATTTGTCGGCCAAGGGGGTATTTTGATCGCCTGTGACCGGAACTCCAGGGGCCTTCTTCCCTGGGCAGGAGGAGGAAAGGTGACCAGTCTCTCCACACCTCCAGCAAGTTGGTCTCCTACCGGTCACTATGACCGGCATTTTCCGGTCACCAAACACCAAACAGTTGGGGACGAACTTGAAGGCCTCTTGATCAAGTATTAGATCTTTGGTGATAAGCTCTTTCTTTGCCATGGCCAGGCAATCTTCTGGTGTGGGCAGCAGAATGTCCCACATGAAGAACCCTGTACCCTTAATTACTCTTTGGGGTTTTATCCCCAGGGACAAAAGTGATTTAATCACTGTGTCTTTAGTGGAGCGACAAATCTTTTTGGTTTTTTTGTCCACCACAAAAACGGTCACCATTCTTTTTTTGAACACATCGAGCTCCTGGACAACATCGACGAACCCATCTTTATTTACAAGATGGGCGTAACCTTTCGCCTTATCCAGGAAATCCGCCATGTTCAGAATACAACTTGGTGGGGACTTCCAGCATGAGGGCAATTCCTCGGCTGTCTTACTTTGTGCCTCCTTTGGCACCTCTTCCTTTCTTGGAGCTAGTAACTCGGTCAGATTTGGGGCTACCATCAGCCCCTTCTTGGCAGCATTGTCAGGGGGGGTGGCTTTAGCCGCCGACCCAAAAAGGTCCTTTTTAATATTGGCCCGACTGGCACCGTCGGCCATATTGAGAAACGTGGAGACTACCACCTGCGGGTCTTTTAAAATTATCGCCAGAAAAGGAGTTTGGTGGGGGGGGGGAAAGAAATTATACAAAAAAAAAAAAAAAAAAACAAGCCTGGATGTACCAGTAAATTAAAAAAAAGAGAAACAAAGACAATAAACTTTTTAAAAGATAAATAAACTGGGAAAAAAAGACAAACAAAAATTAAACAGGAATAAAAATCTAAATGGCGCCCAAAGGCAGCCGAAAAAAAAACAAAAAACAAAAAAAAGCAGAAACTCCTTTTTTTAAAATTCAAGACAATGTACAAAAAGAAAAAGAAAGAGTCTGGTTTACAATCAGAAAAAAAATAAAGGTTTGCGGCCGAAGCCGCTAAAGAAAATAAAAAAAGCAAAAGAAAAAACAAGCTAGTTAAACCAAAAAGACGAGAAAATGCGACCGAAGTCGCTAATAAAAAGGAAAAAATAAAGTTTTTTTTTTTTTCAAAAACTGTGCTGACTTTTTTTTTTTTACAGAAACAACTAGAAAGAAATAAACAATAAAAAAGAAATCGTCCGGTAAGACTTTGTCAAACCGGACTAAAATAAAATAAAAATTATGAGGGCCGAAGCCCAAAAAATAAAACAAACAAAAAGAAATCGAAGAATAAAATCAAAAAAAAAAATAAAACTTAAAGAATAACTTATCAGAAAAATCCTCAGTAGTTTGTCCAAAAAGTTCTTACAGAACTGAAAGAAAAAAATCGTTTGCAGAAAAAAAAGGTTCGTCGTTAGTCAAAAATTTCAAATATTTCAAACAAAAGGTCAAAAAGACACTCTCTGTCACTTTCTTGTAGAGTGTTATGTCGCCTACTTAATATAGGCCTGGAAGAGTCTATTGTATAGGTAGTTTCCGGTCTCACAATACCCCCATCTTCCAAAGAGTTTTCTTTTTGAAAAGGAGAGAAAAAATAAAACTGTTAATACTTTTTCCTCTTGGGATTTATTGTTTTTCAGCTGGAAGTAGAGATCTTGATGCGTGAGCCACAGCTTTTCGCGAACTGTCTGGCAGTTTATGTAATATGCAAGCGCCTATGCCGGACGAGCTTGCATCACTTGCGACTATGAAGTCGAGACTAGAGTCGAAATGTGTGAGGGAGAGGTCTGAAGTAAGAGTTTTCTTGATCTTCTCGAATGTGTCTTGGCATTCCGGGGTCCATGACCATGGTTTGTCCTTTTTTAAAAGTTGGTTTAGAGGCCCTCTCAAATTTTGCATGTTCTTAATGAACCCTTGGTAAAAGTTAGCTAGGCCGAGGAAGCTTTGTAATGCTTGAACGTTATCTGGGGCCGGCATGTTTCTGATCGCGTTCGCTCTTTCTGGATCCGGCCGACGACCATCTTTATTTATAATGTGACGTAAGTATTTAATCTCTGGTAAGAAAAAGTCACACTTTTCCTCCTTAACCTTAAATCCGTATTCTTGTATCTTTTCGAATACGTTTATTATATGGTTCCGGTGCTCTGCCGTAGTTTTACTAGTAACTATTATATCATCCAAATAGGCTGTTGCGTAGTCAAGATCGCCCAGCAAGGCGTCCATGACCTGCTGTAAAATTGCAGGCGCAACCTTTACTCCAAAAGCTAGCCTGTTGTATTTGTACAACCCTCTATGGGTGTTTATGCAGAGCAATTTGGAACTTTCTTCTTCCACCTCTATCTGAAGGTATGAATCTGAGAGGTCGATTTTAGAAAAAAAATTTCCACCATTGAGTTTATTGAAAATTTCTTCAGGGCTTGGGAGAGTATAGTGGTGATCTTGCAAGGCGTCGTTTAACCCTGTGGAAAAATCTGCGCATACTCGTATTTGATTGGACTTCTTTTTTACGTAGACCGTAGGTGCTGCCCACTCGCTGAAATCTGTTTTTGACAGAATACCTGCTTGTTCGAGTCTATCTAAATCTTTATTGATTTGCTCTAGAGCAGCGAAAGGGACATTCCGTTTCTTTTTGAATACCGGTTGTGCACCGTCCTTCACCTTGAACTTAGCTTTCATTTTAGTACATTTCCCAAGGCCGCCAGAAAAAACCTGGGGAAATTGTTGTTTGAGTTCCTTTTTTAGATTTACCAAATTGGACGTTGTACTTTGTATCTTGCGACAAAATGTACTCATTGGGCAATCCCAAAGATTGAAGCTTTCTATCCAATCAGTTCCAAATAAGTTATCTGAAGTTTTTAATACGTAGGCTTTGAGCTTTTTGGTAACTCCATTTTGTGTTACTGTAAGTATTACCTCGCCTAAAATGTTAATCTTTTCGCCAGTTACGGATTTTGCTGTTTTATCCGTTTTTAATAAGGTCGGCTTGTTCAATTTTCGCCAAGTACGCCAGTTAATAGTTGAAATATCAGAACCCGTGTCAAGCTGGAATTTAATGGACTTGAAAATATCCACTGTTACATATTTTCTTAAATAATTTTTCAATATTGTCAGATTGAGCTTGCCTAATTTTATTTTTGGGTTTTCTCGTTCTGTTGGCGTATCGGCATGAAGTTAAAGTATGCCCACTTTTATTGCAATTTTTGCAATATTTTTTGTTCTTAACTGAGCAGAATTTCATCCAATGCCATTTACCACAATGGTAACATGGTCCGGGCGGTTTCTTTAACCTATTTGAGTTTTGGTTACTGCGACATGAGATTTACCTTTTGTCTTTTTGAGGGGAATAGGAGGTAGACTTACTTCTGATTTTATTAATCTGAGTCACACCTGATTCCTCGATAGTGTTTGAGTCACGCTTTACAGATATTACTCTTTGACAGTCCTCTGTCAGTTTTTGGAGAGTCAATCCTTGTTCGTCCTCAAGCTTAGTCAGTACCAGTCGTCTAACTTCGGCGTCTTCTGCAGATACTAGACCTTGTGCGAAAATTAAGCACTTAAAATCATCGGCAGTCAGTTCGGTTAGTTTAAAATCATTACATAGCTTGTTCACCGATGCTGCAAACGTTAGAAAATCTTGCTGGTTGTCTTTGACTGTGTTCAGGCATTTCCAACGTTTGTGGAACAAGGTTGTGCTAGGCCCGAATAATTCCGATAGGAGCTTAATCGTCTCTGAAAAATCCAAGTCAGTCGTTTTCTTGGGTAGTATGAAGTCTACGAACCTACTATGTTCTGTAGTTCCCAGTTTTCTCAATAGAAGACGTACTTTTTTTTTACTGGGCCATTGTTCACAGTCTACGTTGAAAATATCTTCGTAACGCCTGTAAAAAGCCTGGAACGTTTTGTCTTCGTCTGGTACGTATTCAAAGGTATCCATTGAATTGTAGATTATACTCTGGGAGAATATTGTATCTTTTTCAGAGTTTGAGCCTTTTAATGCATTTACGAGTAATTCTTTAAGTTGTTTCTGTTGTAGTTCAGCATTCTGAAGAGTAATTTTTTGGAATTCTATTTGCTGTTTATGTAAATCCAAAAATAGTTGTTGTCTTTCTTCTGATATTTGTTGCTGGTCCAAATTTAGTTTTAACATTTGGGCAACTACTTTTTGCAAATCTTCCATATTTAAAAATGACAGCGCTTTTTTGTTGCTTTGAAACACGTGTACTAAGAGGAGTTACACAAAAAAATCTTGATAGATTTTTGTTCCTTTTTTTTCTTTTACAGAAAAAAAATATGGACAGACAATAGTTAAACTAAACTAATTATGTGTGTTTAGCTTTTTTTTTTCCGTAGTTCCGTTAATTTTAACGTAATTGAATAAATTTTCACCACACTTATGTATTTTTTTTTTTTTTTTAGAAAGGTACAAAAAGAGAAAACTCACCTCAGTGAATTTGAGGGGAGAATAATTTTATGCCCGTGTTCAACTCAGTTACATAAAAAAATTTTCGATAGTTTTTTCAGAAAACTTGAGTAGAATGGTAGTACATGATCTTGTGTTGTCAATTTTTTTACGAACAACTGTTTTTTTTTTCTGTGTGTGGGGGTGTGTAGAAATCGTTCTCGTATTGGACAGACTTTAATATTCCGTAGATGTCGAATCGCTAGTTTGTGAATGGCGTTTGGTATTGGAATATATGTAGACGCTGGGTGTTTAGCTTTTAAATCGCTAATGTATTAATGTCAGCTTAATTTCACGTTCAACACTGCTGTGGGAATGCGTGGAATTTGTGTATTTTTCGAGTACTGTCGCTATTGATACGGTGAGAACGAAATTCTCGAATCTTCTCTGCCGCCACTGTTGTACGACTAGCAAGGTATTGCGGTTTTCCGACGTGAATGCGTTTTTAGAATTCTTCGTCGACCCAGATGTAGGATTGGTAAGGTATTTAGGTTTCGCCATGAGCGCGTTTCTTGAATCCTCGTCGCCACTGATGTGGGTGCCAAAGTTGGGCCCACAAAAGTAAAAGACGGAACGGATTAGATGTAAGAAAGATATTAACAACAGGTTACAGAGATAGTGTAAGCAGAGCTTACTATCAGTTAGTGTCCAACACTGGTAGTCGTACGAGACTCTCACTGTCACTCTCTATCACTCTCGGTCACTCTCCCTAGAGTGCTATGTCGCCTACTTAATATAGGCCTGGAAGAGTCTATTGTGTAGGTAGTTTCCGGTCTCACAATAGTTTAACATTTTCTTTCAGTTCGAAGTTGACTTCTGTTTTTGTGCACAGACCTAGACCTTCTGAAAAGACGCAAGGGAATTCGCCTTTCAAATCCGTAACAAATTTTTCTGTTTACTTCGTCTTATAGTTCTCTATGACGTTCACTTTGTTACAGAAATAATTTACCGGTAATTCCCATAAATTAAACAATACGATCCAGTCTAAACCAAAGAGGTTTGCTGAACCAGGGAGCACATACACTTTCGATTTGTGAATTTTTCCCATGAACGAAATGTTAGATTTTAATTCATCTCTAAACTTAAGTTTTTTTCCTGACACTCCCCTGGCAATTTTGTCTGTTTTAGTCAATGGTGGGTAACCGATTATTTTCCATGTTTGCTCGTTTATTATCGAGATATCACTTTCTGAATCGAGTAATAATTTTACGGTCTGCCCATTTATTTTTACATTGAGGTATTTTCTTCTTTGACCCTCCTCAATTTCGTTTTTAGACAAAACTACGTTCACCTTTCTTTGAGACTTTGCTTTTAATTTTCTGTTTTGCCCGACAATGGGAACTTCTGTGGCCTACACGCCCACAATTAAAACATTTTATCCCGAAAGAAAGAATCCTTCTTTATATGCTGTCCTCCACACGAACTGCATATAATTTTTCTTTCTTTATTTTGTATCCACTTCTGTTGTCTTACAGTTTGTACTCGCGAAATACTCTTCTCCTCAATCCAAGTATTGTCTTTTTTTATGTTTATAATTCGCTGACATTCTTCCGTTATTTTTTGTAACGTAATCTTTGGATCCTGTTCCATGATAGTCAGGATTCCAGATCTAATTTCTTTGTCCTTCAGTGTCGTTAGACCCTGCACAAAAATTAGACACTTGAACATGTTGCTTGACAATTCCTTTAATTTAAACACCTCACACTGTGTGTTAACCATACCTGCATACGTGACTAAATCATCATCCTCTTATTTTACGATATTTAGACACCTGTATCGTGTATGAAACAGACTATCCCTTTCATCGAAAATTTTCGACAAAATTTCTACTGTTTCGCTGAATGTAGTTTCTACTGGCTTCTTTGGGAGGATTAATTCGCGTATTTTGTATTTTCTTCTGTTCCCAACTGCTGCAACCATAGAGAGATTTTTTTCTCGTCGGACCATTGTTCGCATCTTTTCGTAAATAGTGTTTCAAACCTACGAAAATAAGCCGGAAACGTTGAGCCACTGTCAAGGTCGTATTTAAATTCAGAGAGTGAATTTGAAATTCCTTCAGCAGAAACAAATTAATTATATCACGATGGAAAGAACACTTTGAAAGTGTCCTTAATTCCACTTCTGCCATCGATGACAACATCATTACTTCAATTTACCAGCGACCAGAAATTCCCCAGTTGTCTCTTGAGTCATGCCTAAAGAAAATTCAGGATTCTATCCAGCAATTGTCCTTGAACAAAACCCCTGGAAAAGATGCTATTCCCCAGCCGAAATTGTTAAATATGTTGGGAAGACTCTGGTTAAGAAACTCTTTGAGCTTTTTAAAGTCATATGGAAGGTTGGTTCTGTTCCACAGGACTACAAAGATGCTTGCATAAAACATCTGTTCAAGAACAAAAACAAACAAGTTGTATGTGATAATTCCTGTGGCATTTCACTCCTAAGTATCGCTGGCAAAATTCTCCCTCGTGTTATTCCCAACAGAATAATCAAATTGATGACATCTATCCTGAATCTCAGTGTGGTTTTCGTTTAGGTCGTGGAATCATTGATATGATTTTTTTCACTTCATCAGGTTGCTGAGAAAGTTCGCGAGAAGAACCATGAACCGTCTTTATCGATCTGACCAAACGTTTGACACTGTAAACAGGGGTGCCCTCTGGAAAATACTCAAAAAGGTTGGCAAGCTATGCTAAATTTCATCATTTCGTTTCACGAAGGAATGAAAGCATCTGGTCTATCGATTTGAGAGCTTTCAGAAATCTTTGATATAACAAATGGCACAAAACATGCTGTACCATGCTTTTAGTGATCTTGACATGGGTGTGAAATTTGAATTCTGCACAAGTGGCGGGCTCATCAACGTTTTAAATCAAAATCGCTGACTCGAGCAAGCATTATTCGTGATCTTTTGGTGATGACACCATGGTCGTGGCCACCTCAATCAAAGAAGCTCAGGTACTCGTCAATCGTTTTTCCAGCGCTTGTGACGCCTTCGGATTGACTATAAGCATAAAGAAAACTGAAGTTATCCCTCAACTAAGTCCTACACCTAAGCAGGTCAAGAGTGTAAAACAAAAACCACCTGTCCATACCTTTCCAGTCGTTCCCATTATTGTTGGCAGTAATAACATGAAGTATATGAAATCATTCTCGTACTTAGGAAGCAAAGTCAATTCAAGTGCCTCTTTGGATGACAAAATAGTCAACCGAATATCAAAGGCAACCAAAGCCTTTGGGAAGCTTAAGCATGGATTATGGACTGTTCATGGGATTTCACTAAGAATGAGAATCAGTGTCTATCGAGCAGTTATTTTCACCACACTTCTTTATGGGTCAGAATCATGGACACCATACAGGACGCACATCAATCAAATTGATACTTTTCCTAAAGGCTGTCTTCGTTCAATATGCGGTTATCCACGTCAGGACAAAATCTAACCCTGATCTTTTCAGAAAATGTCAGTGGTATTGAATCCTTTCTGATGCAATAACAGTTCAGATGGGCTGATCATGTCATCCGAATGCATGATGATCGGATGTCGAAAATCCTCATGTACAGCCAACTTTTTCATGGTAAACTTAACATAGACCGTCCTTGGTTACGCTCGCGCTAATACTTCAACCCATATGACAGTCAACCCTCCAGTATGCACATCGTGTGGATTTGTTTGCAATTCCCGTGCAGGATTGTTGTCTTATATGAAACATAAACATAAAAACTGAACTGAAAGACACTTATACGTCGAAAACGACGGGAGAGTTCATCATCATCATTGTCACACCCCCATATATATATATATATATATATATATATATATATACAGAAAGCTCATTTAAGAGGAGATATTACAACCATACTACCCCTTTTAGGCTCGAAGGCATAGGAATGATACGAAATTGGCAAATTGGGTTTGGAGGTTAAAGGAAGTTAATGGTAGCGTTCAACACATAAAGTGGAAAATCATCAAAAAGGTAAAACCGAGCAGAGTCCAAGGAAACTAATGTAAGTTATTCCAAGAGAACAAATTGACGATCGTCACAAAACCAAAGACAAACTGCTAAATGAGAGGTCAAAGTGCAGACATGTCAGCAAATATTTATTGCGTATGTACGAACCTGGATGAAAAGATTTTATGTTTTTTTCTCGCCTTTTCCTTCTCCTTTACCCACTAACTTCCGTTTTTGTATATAATGTTGGTGGAGTCAACAAAAATATTTCATCCTACCTGCTTCAAGATACCTAAGGATTGAAACTTGGGTAGCGTGGTAACTTCAATTTTGATGTTCCTGATTACATTTTGTTCTACAACTCAAATTTTTGGGATCTTGTATGAAGCCCTTTTTTTTAATTGCATCTTCTTAAACGTGGCTGTTTACAGCCTCCTTTTACAATTTACTATTTTATATTGTATTTTAAATTGATATATATATATATATATATATAGGTTTAAGTAAATGGAATAACTGGATATTAGCGACCATATACTCGTGTAGTGGCGTGCATACGCTGCTAAGCAAATAAATAATTACCAAATTTAACTAAGAGGTGTAGATATAATATTGCTAATATGATTAGACAGAGCATATAGTATATATAGGTTATATATATGTATATATTGTATATATAGATTATTGTTTATTTAGTATACTTTTTTAAATAAACAGTAAGGTATATCTAGTGCTCGATGACTTGGGTAACCAACGAAACTTGAGTCGCACATCAAACGTAGGTATATCTGTATTTATTAATATATATATATATATATATATATATATATATATATATATATATATAATTACTCGATTTTGTAACTGCGTCATGTAAAAACCAAGATAACTTTAGAATTCGATATTACTAGTATGGAATAGATTCTATGTAAGTCCCACTTGCATCTATTGCTGATGTTATAACCGAGATAAAAGCCTGGATTTTTAATGTTATTTTCAAGACAAGCGGATCAGACAGTTTCTATTTGGTGCAACACAATCTTCCCATCCTATATTCCTATTACTAGTTTCTGTGTTGGACTGTTTTAGACATGCCTATAGAAAATGGAATCTATATTTTAGATGAGAATGTTTTTATAGGGATCATATAAATAATTACGTTGTAATGTCTACAACATTAATTTTTGTAACTGCATCCTACCATTGGCGTAGGGTTAAGGTAATCGAATTACTCTGATTGACCATTACTACGCAGTGTTGATGCAATCCTCTCTAGAAGATTGCATTCAATACACAATCGTTTTCTTTTTCCAAACTAAACTAACGTTAGTATTTAACAACGGTTCCATCAAATTGCTGGTGAACTACAATCTTGTCAGTGATATGCATAGCACAGACTTGTGTGTGTCATGCATGTCATTGCATGTTACACACACACGCACACACGCATGTATATATGTGATAAGGGAGAGAATCAGAGCGATTTTGAACGGGCTTATTTAATTTTCTTTCACTTTTATGTATAGCATATGTCTCACCCCACATTTTATCAAAATGGACTTTTGCAGTTAGCGAAATGCCGGTGCTTCAGAGAAACCAGGTACAGATCTGAGTTTCGCCCGATGTCAGTGGCCCGATATGTAAACACGTGCTCGATCTAGCTGCTTCTAGGATGTGAGCGCTTAGTACAAATCATATAACAGGTATCTCACCTACTACAATAGTGTGTCAAAGATGAAAGATTAAAACAGGTTCGCCAACATACAGTCATCAACACATCAACGGACGCCAGACGCAAACTCGAATTATACCGTGAGCACGATTGCCACCCCAGAGAACCCATAAGAGAACTGAGCAATTGTTATATCCTTGGTTTCGATCTAAAACAAAGTCGTTTTGTTCCAGGTGGGTGAACGATTTCGTCGAATATTTGTCATCTACTTCTGCGCTAATCACGGCCCTTTTTCCTTGCTAACACACCACTTGATCTCCTGAACATAAAACAGCTTAGGACAGTCTTTTCAGTCGGGTACTTCTTCAAATCAGAAGCATTGGAGACTCTCTAGTTTCTTGGGGTTCCCCTGACAAGTGTTGGTAATCGCCATCGCCTGAATGGTCATCATCATCATTATCCAAATGATGATCATCGTCATCTTTCACTAAAGGCAAGAAGATTTCTTGATTGTGACGCCTTTACCTCGTCATTCACTGATTTGCTCAAGTAGGGAAAGGAGCAGAGTTCTTTCATATGGTACGGCACTCCACTAACCAAAACCGTCTGGGATTTATGACTCCAGTAATCTTTCCTCTTTTATATCCCGCCATACACATGTATTTCTCACTGGCGCAACGTCCCTTTTCCTATAGGCTTCATACACCGGTTCTGATTTTGGTGAGGGTGCTTTTTCAATACTCTTCACTTGAACTTGATATGAGTTGGGCGAATTAAGAGGCGCGGTTGCTTTGTAGATGCCGTCCTTGGGCGTCACGTTATACCAGGATAACGCCTAGTAGCAGTTCGCTTTACGCTTACGTGGGTCAGTTCAACGATGTTATTTCCAGATGGCGTATATGTGTATTGAAAGTGTAAGCGGGCTCCCTATTCATAAGCAAAATTTCTGAAGCTCTTACTGGTTAATGCTGTTTCATTATCCGTTAGAATTTTATCGGGGTTGGGGGGGATCTATCTAGGAATAAAGCCTTAGACTGCCGCATCACTGTCGCAAAATCTTGTGGGTATAACCCGATTGTAAATCGCGTTGTTCCGCAGTCTATCAAAGACAAGAAGTAAGTGCCACCGTAGTGAATAATGCCCAACACAAATTTGTGCCACATGCGGGATATCACCAGTTTTCTTTTCTTCCAACAGATTAGTGATGCATCAATTACTCTGCACTTACTGTAAGTTTTGATGGTTGATCTGATGGACTTTTCATATGTGAAGGAGCCGACTATTCGAACGAAATAAATTGTCCGTTTAGCCCCCGGGATGCCTACTATGCGAGTGTAATACAGCTGGTCTCAATTTCATCTTTGGTGATATCAGTAAGGATTCAGTTTCGGTTTTGGATTCGTCACCTGAAGCCACTTCTGTGGAATTCTAGTTTCTGTCTGCTTTTTTTTACTCGACTTTACTAAAGTAACATCTACCACCAAACTGTATACATTCACTAACGTCTCCTGCCTTCTCCTTACCAACATTTCACTCGCAGTCTTGGTGCTGACTCTCATCCAACGCCGCGAGGTTGATTTTCTGTGTGTCCGATTCTGGACGCAGCCAGTATGAGGCTTCAATGGCAGAGCCGTTCGTTCCAAATAATACTCCAAACGCCAAAGAGTTTACTTCAACCCACGCAACGAAATCTTTGACATTTACATACCATTAACCTCTGGAAGGGCCGTTCTGTGTTACTCTCTCTACATTCTCTGTTAACATCTTCTTGAGTTGGGGATTATCTGTTTGATCCCTCCGTCATTTTGTCACCGAAATGCGCTTTATCAAGCCGGTTGCTACACGTAACGATCCTCACACCGGAAGATGACCGTAAACTTTCTTCTGGTAATTACTTCAGGGACACCTGGGAGTATGTTCTTCCAATTCAACTGCAATATGCCATTTTCACCCAGACCGTCAAGCCAAGCACTCTAACGCCATCTGTCAGGTGTTTTGGGTCATTCATCATTTGGCTAAGGAGTCGTAGGTATTCTGTAACGAGTGAGGTTGGTATTACATTCTCATTGATATAGACATCATCGAGGTACGCCGAAGATGCTTTTTTGATTAGCTCTTCTTGTGATAACACAGCTCTTACGATATATTTCATTATCTGCGGTGCAACATTAAGCCCAAACCCTAGTCTGGTCAGGTAGTACATCTTGCCATAGAATATAATTGCCTGTACCAGATTGACTTCTGGATGTGCACCTGTAAATAGGCTGTCCTATATTTTAATAGAGAGACATTTGATCCTTGACGGAGACCATTTACAATATTGCAAAGACGGTGTCATTGGACAATATTTTCCATAATAGCCATCAATGTCTCTTAAGGAATTCATTAAAATTTCTCGGCATATATTTTCTTTAACCTGCTGGATTGCTTGCGTACGTGATCTTTAAGTTTTCTATACAAAAATGGGATTTGCTGTCTAAAGGAACCACGTGCACTTTCATAATTTCTTGGATACTATGTAAACTCAAGAATTTCAATAAGGAGATATCACCTTTCATTATATGGAAACTTTCAACTTACATTCAAGAAAGTATCCTTTTCTACCACTCGTCCCTTCAGCCCCTCAACCTCCGGCGTCTTCCTCTTTGGGTCGAGGCGCCCACTCGGTCTGAACCGAACTCAGGGGTAGCTGGCCGCACGCTCCCTGAGTACCCATAGATTGTTCGACCGGTCACTGGCCAAGTTCCGCCTGCTGCCCATGTTGTGTTAGTTTTTAGATCCAGTAAGCGGGGTGTTGTCCATACGTTCACGGTCGATTGGGGATGTAGGCACGGCTGTGAGGGTGGGCGGCAGGAAAATTAGAATGTGGCAAACAAGGAAATAATATCTGCAGAAGCCGAATAACAACGGGACAGATTTACGAAATAAATCAATTTTTTTTTTTGTTTTTTTTTGTAATGAGACTAAAATAATTGGTAAGGAGTGTTGCGAACTCCAATAATTAAAAAAAAGGGGAGGAAGAATACTCAAACGAATGAACTAGAGGAAAAGGTTCCATGACAAGAGGTTACCAGACAGTGAACTTTTACTTAAAAGGGGCCTGATGAACCCTACAGAGAACTGAAAATTGTACCTTTGCATGCTGGAAATAATTCTTATTTTATTTTTTTTTATTTTTTTGTTTGGAGTCCGGGTTGGGAGATGCGAGTTGGAGCATGCCCCAGGTGACTTGTCGTAAGAGCATGTTGGGATAGGGTTTCTCGCACCAGCCGATGTGAAACTCATGTGTAAATGACAGATGGGTAGAGGAGGGATGTAACAGAGAGAGGTTGACACACATGAATGCACACACGCAAATATAACGTTTATTGATTGAAAATGGAAAACACGATCTTCCGTGAAAGTTACAAACTGTGTCAGCGCTATTAATAGGAAAGAATCTAGAACACTGATATATGAAACCTGAGACGGCTGATGGATAAAGAACAAATTTCAAATCGGGTTGGCGAGGAAATGTTTATAAACAAATGCAAAAGGGCAGGAGGCGATGTTTAATTTGGGTCATTAAAAAAAAATAGACGAAAATAATATGTTTGATAAAAACATATTGAAGTAAATTGGACCGGGGAGGTAAGATCAGTGTATGTTTACCGCTAGCGAAATCTGATCTAAACATAAGTTGTATCCGCTGAATTTGGTCATCGAAAAGACAATTGAAATGAACATTGAACTAATTAATTTTATCCACTAAGAGATTTGAAATAGATCTGAATTTAAACTTTGCTTATGGCGACACTCGTGTTAAGCGCGTGAACAACCTCGGTCCAGTGGCGAGTCAGAGATAAGGACTTCAAGAAATATCATCGTTGTTGTAGCAGTCGCATTGAAAAGTTGCTGAAACTTAACGTTTGTCACTTACGACTCACTGCAACGACTCACTGGACCCACTGGACCGACTCACTGCAACGACAGTCTCTCTCTCTCTCAACGCCACTCTCGTCTAACGCCCAAGTCTCCCCAACTCAGCAAAACTCGCGTTTATATAGCAAACCGAAGGTTATAAGCCAGGTTCTTCACGCGCTTAACACGAGTGTCGCCATAAGCAAAGTTTAAATTCAGATCTATTTGAAATCTCTTAGTGGATAAAATTAATTAGTTCAATGTTCATTTCAATTGTCTTTTCGATGACCAAATTCAGCGGATACAACTTATGTTTAGATCAGATTTCGCTAGCGGTAAACATACACTGATCTTACCTCCCCGGGTCCAATTTACTCCAAAATGTTTTTATCAAACATATTATTTTCGTCTATTTTTTTTTTTTAATGAACCAAATTAAACATCGCCTCCTGTCCTTTTGCATTTGTTTATAAACAATTCCTCGCCAACCCAATTTGAAATTTGTTCTTTATCCATCAGCCGTCTCAGGTTTCATATATTATTGTTCTAGATTCTTTCCTATTAATAGCGCTGACACAGTTTGTAACTTTCACGGAAGATCGTGTTTTGCATATTCAATCAATAAACGTTATATTTGCGTGTGTGCATTCATATGCGTCAACCTCTCTCTGTTACACTTTTAAATATTTCGATATTTATTTTTTTTACGGCATTTCTAAAAAACAACATTAGACGCAAATCACGTAAAGATTCAGTTGTAAAGAAAATGTGTGAAAAATAAACAGATTTAGACTGATACCTAGTGAAGAGGATGACAGCATGTTGCTGTGGTTCCAAGAATGGCCGAACACGAAAAGGATGAATCATATTGGCGCCATTGAATTTAACTACGACCTGAACTGGGAAAGAAAAATAAATAAGGGTAAGAAAGATGACGCCTAAGATTTTCTATTTCTTTCCACGATACTTTGCATTGTTTATGCGCATATATATATATATATATATATATATATATATATATATATATATATATATATATATCTTTGTGTTTGTGTGTGTGTGTGTGTGTGTGTGCGTGTGTGTGCGTAAATGCTTATAGCTAGGTATGCGTATATGATATATACACGTTTATCTGTGAAAGTGTATCTATGAATCAGTTTTATATGTGTATGGGCATATATCTATGTATGTGTCTATATGTATTAGTGCTTGTGTTTATATGTCTGCTTATATGTATATATGAGTAATAGTATTAGTAAGTATGTGTTTATATGCGAAACTATGTATGTAAAAGTATGTGTGTCTGTATGTGTGTATGTAGGTGTGCGTACATATTTTCTAAGAATATAGTGTCATATGTTTATGTTCATAAACAAGATAAGTCAAATAAGTTGGTAAATTCTCGACTTTGTCAAGTTCTGCTGCTGATGCTCCTTGTGCTGCTGCTGATGATGATGGTGGAAACGTGTTGGGGCCACACCGAATTCTTTACCAAACTGTGGAAATCAATTTTTTATGTCATAGAAGCGAGATCACCCAATGGAATTTAATATTAGAATTTTTTGCCTTCAGACTTGAACATCATCTACACGGAATGCAAACAGACTCTTAACAAGCCAAGAAAAATGACATAAATGCACAGATGTTCATCTATCATTGCAGCTTGTCATGTGGACCAATTTGTTAGTGTCGTTTATTCGATCGTCATGGAAGCTTCACTGTGGACGCCTATGGTTAGTAAAAAAATTATCCGTGTGTGTGAGGTTTGGAGATAGAATAGATAAATTGATATATAAAAATACATTACTGGCGTTAGACAATCTTCAGGGAAGATTATCGGAAGCAATTGCTTTCTTTCATTGAAATGAAAAGAGAGAAGAAGAAGAAGAAGAAGAAGAAGAAGAATTTAACAAGAGAAAAAAGCAATAGGATAATAAGCAACAGAGATAGATTAAAAGGGATGAGAGAGTGAGAGAGAGAGAAGAAGATACCAAGAGATAAAGCAAGGAGGAGATAAAGATGGACAGGAAGATAAAGAGAGAGGGAGAGAGTAAGATGATTAAGCAGGAGAGAAAAGATAAGAAAGGTCAGAGAGAGATAGAGTGGATAGAAAGGGCGAGGGAGTGCTTTAAAATGATGAATTTTATTTTAAATTAGGAAGTATTTACAGGTAAATATTTGTTTCCAACCCGATTAAAATTTAAAAAAATTTTTAATTGACTAAACAATATTAGGCATATTATGAAGTCTCCCCAAAATTATAAACAAAAATTGTATACAGCCTGCAATATACACCGTAATTCATGATGAAAATGACGAAACGCTAATTACATCGTTCGACAGAATTTTCTCAATTTTTTCAGATTTCCTCCGTCTCTTCGAAATTAGGATGTTTCTATGATGCATTTCGAAACACCGTAAAGCGAAGATGTATTTGCCAAAGTAACCTTGCGTGATATTTTGAGACGATTGTAGGAAAGCATGATCAGTTTTTTAAAGGACATGTAGGCTTAGGATAAATTTCAGTCAGTTATGTGCCACGCAGATACACGCTTAAGCGATCATGTATCTTTCGATAGACGACTGACGAGGTAGATTTTTTTATTGCAGTAGATTGCCATTCCTTTCTGCGGTAGACCAGTTGCCATCCTGCTATTTACTCATAGCTGGAGGGAGAAGAAGAGGATTCATACATTTACCAAGGGTATTAGCACATAACTGAATGTTATGTGATTCGACTAAAAAATGCATTCGGCTAAGCAGTCAAGAAGACTTTCGTATTTCAAGTCTTCCGTATAGTTACATCAGGCGAGAAAACTCGACTTTCGAAATCATGACAGACAGTGAAGAAAATTATTCTCGAATCTTGGAAACGTTAAATAATTTCCATCTGAATTAATGATAATTACTTATTCGCTTTATGCCATTTTGGATAGTGGATGAAATGTGTACTCATTGTGTAAAGGAACTTTCGTAAATTGGAGATATTTAAGTTTAGTTTAATCTGGCACAATCGCAAGTGTAGAGCATCGAATAATGCTCGATCTGCTACACCTAAATATTCCTCCACGGCGACGAGATGTATATTGTAGTTTATATTATGGTCTAAAAATGTATATTTACTCTAACATGAAATATTTAAGGTGTGAATCATAAATGTAATTAAAAAGATGGTATTCTTGAAAGGGAGTGAACCACAGCTGGAACCAGCTTGAGTTTTATATCCGGAAACATAAACTATTGGATAAAACTCTATGATGGTCAGAATAAAGTGGGAATAATTTTTCATTCTCTTGAAACTAAATCTGGAAATTATTAGATTAAAAGAGAAAAGAATATTTTCCCGAACCAAGTGATTGTTGAGAACTGGATTTCTTTTTAACTTGTTGCTGGATTCAGTTAACATACTTCTCTGAATCAAAAATGGAGAAAAAAAGTAAAAAGAGAATGCAATGAAGAAATCGGTTTGTGTACAAGCGTGGAAGAGGAATTTGGAAAATGTGTCTCTGTGGATTAATAATTAAAGATTAAAAACATGAAATCCTCGCAATTTCAGTAAGAACTACACATATGAGAAGATCTATATTCGATCGTTTTTCTACAGATTAAAATGGCCGAAAACATTGTTTTCGATTGAAAATAGCAAGAGGAGTGTAAAAATATTAACAATTTTAATGGGTTCCTATATAATTGACAGTTGTGATGACAAATAGTAGTAAAGTATCGTTGAGTCATTTCCTGTATGGATGAATTCAAATATTTGGTTCATGCGATAAACCGGAACTTGCCGGTCTCTAAAAGAAAACAACAGATTTCAACAGATGCGCCGTGAGTCACCAAAAAGTATATTTGATGATTTCCATAAGTCTAGGTAGACGCTTTTTATAATGAAAGATAAGGCATTGGTCTGCATTCTCTGATGGCTCGAGAGAGGACAAGTGTATTTTAGTATCTATCTATCTATCTATCTATCTATCTATCTATCTATCTATGAGAGGCTACCCAGACGTCCAGTAAATTTGAATAGCGCACACCACTCGAATATAGTGTGAACTTTTTCCACTACTTTTTGTGAGTAGCACCCAACATGAACCAGTGAAATACAACATGTAATATAAATCACAAGGGCCCAAAATCCACCTGCACACACACACACACACACACACACACATATATATATATATATATAAGCTGTCTGTCTGTCTGTCTGTCTGTCTGTCTGTCTGTCTGTCTCTCTCTCTCTCTCTCTCTCTCTATATATATATATATATATATATATATATATATATATATATATATATATATATATATATATATAAGGAGGGACGGTGGAGTAGTGGATAGCTGCTCGGATTGAGAGATCGAATTCCAGCCGAATTCATTACATTGAGAAAGATATTAATCTTCCATTACACTGAGAAATGTATTAACCCTCCTCTTCTCCCTCTAACTATGGGTAAATAACAGGACAAACAGGCCTTGGATAGCAACTGGTATAAAAGAAGGACAACTATGAATTCAAAAGCTGCGGAGGGTCGTTTGTGCACCAGGTCTCTGTATTCGACCCTTCAAAAAGTGTGGCTGGTTCTTAACAAACCCTTCACCACTATAGTCAAATCATATGTGCTGGTGTCGGGAGAGTCCACCATACATACATATATATATATATATATATATATATATATATATATATATATGAATGGGTAGAAATAGAGCATTCCCACGATGAGAACCATGTTCAAACCTAATCATCATCAAGGATATGACTGTGACACACAAGTCCATTGAAAACCATACTACGGATTGACCCAATTCTTGTGAGTGAATCTGGGTAGACGAAATTGTTCGGTAATTTCGTTAGCATTAAGTTTCGTGTATGTGAATGTCTAAGCGTACTGATCGTACTTTTTTGCTGTCTCTCCCACAAAGCATGCTCAATAAAGTTGCAGTAAAAACTACAGGTGAATGTTGATGAAACACAAATGTGCTCAGTCTTTCGCAGAAGTTATCGAGGGCCACCCAAGCAGGACGGGCAGACTCGTTAAACAATCGGCCAAGCGAAGCCAAAAAAGATTAAACAGCCCTAAATGATAATGGATTTTCAGCAACACTCGCATACACACCACGCAATACAAAAAAGCCAACAGGAAAAGAAACATCATACGGTTTAACCCACTGTACAGCAAAAATTTAAAAATAAACATAGAAAAATTATTTATTAAATACACACAGAAGCACTTCCCCCATCAAGCGCACTCTCCAACAGAAAAGCAGTAAAAATCAGCTACAGTTCCTCCGGGAACATGACACAAATAATAAAAAGCACAACGGAAAAACAAACAACAAAGCACCTGCACAAATCAATCTTACCTGTAACTACAGAGAAAAGAACGAGCGTCCCTTAAATGTCAATTCCTTGCAAAATAATATAATATACAAACTAACTATAAAATCAGCAGGTAACAAAGAAAAATATACATAGGAGCAACTGAAGGACCCTGGAAATAGAGAAACTACACACAAGTAGTAAACAGTACGATGCTTCCTAAACAAATATAGGCAATTAAAAACAAAAACACACCAAAGATATCATGGAATTAAGGTAAACAGCATCAGCCTACCACAAAAAACTGTAAACTCTGTGTGGAGGAGAAAATAGCTATAATCACCTTCCCAGGCCAACAAAAATTACCAAATAATCAATCAGAACTTATATCAATAGACACGAAAACAAATTTTTACTATGTTACTTAGAAAATTAAAACGAATACCTTGTGAAATAGCACCATGAACAATGCAAATATACACACTATACACAACGTGGATATAATGCAACATACTTTATAGAAGGCCAATACTTTAAACTAAACAAATAAAGTAACCAACCCTCGAAAAAAATAAGCAAAATATATAAATGAACAAATTAAGTAAATAATAAACAAACTGACAAACTACTAATTCACACACAAACACAAGTAAATGTAATAATAATAATCAGCAAGAAATAATCAATAATAAATAACAAGTAAACAATTTAATAAACAACATTATGGAATAGAAGCAAATAACCAACTTCAGATCTATTATTTCTACTCAATAGCCTCGAGAATAATTTGAAAATTAACTGTTACTGATTATCCAATAGCCGTTACGATAATAAAATAGATCATTGTCCAGCATATATAAATAAGACAAAACACAACACACATAGCCTGAAGGTTGCGTTCAAGCATCAAACAGACTGTCGCCACTCAGTGTTGACGAGTGTCCATTTTACACACGCACGAACACACACTAACACACACACATATATATATATACTGGATTACTTCATTTTTCAAATGTATAACTATAAAATGCACAGCCTGTGTCATATGATTCTGAGTTTATGAAGTAATATATAAAGGTATCAGTGGTCGATCGATATGACCAAGCTAATTGTGAAGAGCCATTAATGTTATTTTGGAGACGATAGGCATTAACGGGAAAGTGGTAGATACTTATAATTAATAACAGATTTTGTTTCAATTTTCATAACCAATTCTGAATTTTACGGTGCGCCATACTGGGTTAAATTCGTATGACCCAAATTACCGCCATTGTATTTCTATTCTTCAACTGCAAATAGCAGATATTTCTGCCGCACTAAATTGAGTTTCATTCTCATCGGATACACGTCACGTGACCTTCAGGTTAAAATCAATAACAATATTAGAGTAAAAAGAAATGAATCAGATATTTTTACTGTTTTGAATTTTCGACTTTATTTTCTCATAAGGAAAGTCGTGCCGTGTCTGCCTACATTATATTTACAAGAAAGTATGATCATTTTTATTCGTTGAAATCATATAATTAACTCTAACTAAAGCTCACTGTGTTCGTTTTATGGAAAATTGTAGACATGGCGCTATCGAAGGAAATGTTTGGCCGACATTTTTTTCTTTTTTGCTTGAAATAAATAAAAAGGCGTAATGGCACCTGGTACTCATCAGCCATGGAAAAAAAGCAGAAAGATGAATAAAGACAATAATGAAAGAAAGATTCGCACAAACATAGCAATAAATAACGATAGCGGAAGAGAAATAATAAAATGCCGGAAAATGTCCTTATTAAGATGGCGTCATGTTATATTTAGCAGGAATAGAAAATAATCTGTTGATTAGCTTGAGTGATAAGAGAGGTTAATTTACTTGGATATATATGCCATTTGATCTATCGATCTATCTATCTATTTATCTATTTTGTTTGGTGGGGTTTTTTTTTTTTTCACTGGGGAACAAGTAGCAGCAAGTCTCTTCACTAATCCAGTACTCTCTTCAATATTCAGTTTCAGCTTTTGGATAGTGAAACTATTCATTTAGATTTCTGTTAATTATATTGCAATGATTTTCAAGACTGTTTCACCTGCATTATTATTATTATTATTATTATGATTATTATTATTGTTGTTGTTGTTGTTGTTGTTGTTGTTTGCATTTTCCTAGTAAATTCTGATGGTTGTCACTGAAGTTCAAACAACTTGTCTCCCTAAAATCTTCGGCGCTCTCTACAGTAGTCTTGTGATTTCCGTCATTCCATAAGTATGAGAAGTTTCAATGTCTCTTTAAATGTCCAGTTTTGCATTTCATACTCCATTGATTGAAAAGAAGAAAAAAGTAAAATAGGAAAAACAGATTGCGATTGATCTAGAATCATTTTCAGTTAGATGTAATCATTTCCACAAACAAATCGATTTTAAGATTGCGGTGTACATATTTAGTAAATTTCGCTCTGTCTGGTACAAGGCCACAATTATTAAGAATCTAGTGAGGATCGGGCACATTACAATTATAATGGTTTGCAACATTTATGTGTTCCATGCATAGTTGTTTGATGTTTACTTACGCTAAGAAATGTTACAAATATGGAACACTTCGGAAATATCTATCACAGACTGTTCATATCTATCTATCTATCTATCTATCTATCTATCTATCTATCTATGACGAACTTTCAAAAGGAACGGACGTTTCGTCGTAATACTGCCATTTTGCAATCTCCTTTCCATCAAGAAATGATTGCAGTTGTGTACTTGCAAAATCAAGTAGACATAACAATTTCTCCTCAACAACGATGGATAGAATCTCTCTCTCTCTCTCTTTCTCTCTCTCTCTTTCACTCTCTCTCTCTCTCTCTCTCTTTCACTTTCTTTTCTTTTTCTCTCAAATGATGCACTTTCTTGTTGGTTCGAGACAGAAACCAACAAGCACTCATACATACAGACACAAAAACATTGAATACGCAATCGTACTTATATATGCACGTATTCGTACACATCGCGCGAACTTATTAACTCAAATGGACAAATGCACTCACACATATAAACACTTTATGCACACATGCACACATATATACACATCTCCCTCGTTACACACGCCCATGTACTTGGTTTATTCCGTTAACTTCGTAGCTCATCTTACGCATTTCACGACTAATAAAGAGTTGATTATTTGGTGCTTGCTCGTAACTTGTCGAATTACCAAAGATAAGAAATTATCAGTTGGTCTCTGATTTTACATAACCTTAATGATCTACTTATTTGAAAAAGTAATTTTTTTATATGTTATAGAAAATTTGGATAAATTACTAAGGTTTTAATGATGGCAGCACATCGATTTCTGATCACCTTGAACAGTTTTTCAGTGGTTATGGTTATACTTTATTTACACAATATTAAATTTTAATTATACAATGTTTGCAGAATAAAACTGTTATTAAGCATCTTTCAACGCATTATTCTCAACTCATAATATCCATCCTTATGAAAAATGAGTCTCACGTTTTATTATTATTTATTAATAAGCGTGATATCATTTTTATTTATAGATAAAAAAAATAACCCATAAAGACATATTTAGTTAAAATATTGAAAATGCTTAAATAAATTATTTTATTATTATTTTAAACGTTAATATTGGCTCCTTGACATTTTATAACTGCAATCAGGTATTCTTTTATTTAATTTTTTTTAACTTTTTCTACTTTTTCGACTTTAACATTACTTGCAATAGATTATATAGCTTCTTAGAAATTTTACCTGGAGTTTTCTTCTATGTACCGTGTCTATGTCGCGAGCAATCCTGGCTCTCAATAATTTCTGTTCTTTATAACTTTTAATAAAGTTTGTCTTTTTTGCTATCTCTCCTAATCTCTGTTCTGCCAACGATTTACACAAATTCGTTAGGGGGGGTGGGGATATGCGCTGCTTTCTTCTCTTCCTCTTGCCTTCAATGGCCTTCACATTTCGGTGTGGCAATTTGCATCCTCTTTTTTTTTCCATTTTATATAGGTTCAGTTCCTTTTTTTAGGCACAAATTTGAATAAATGGACAAAAGTCTTGTTTGAATAAAAGAAATGCAATATGCAAATTATTATTTTTTTTTCATTTTAGCGTTCGCAGATAAATACAAGAATCGATAGTCAAACGACCATCGCTATTTGTATTTTTTTACCACTAGGGCAAGGGAATATTAAAAGCGTTTTTGAATTTACCTATACCCTTGTCTGTATGCGTAAATCATTTAACTGTAGTAAGTCATTTAAAAGCTTTAGGAAAAAAATTGAGGCTAGAAAAAAGTGTCTTACATGAAGTGACAGAAATTAGTGAAATGCAAATCGCTGAAAAAAATGTTCAGATTCACTATGAAATAACTTTATTTGTGACTTTATTACAATGAAATTAAACTTATTAGTTATTTTGCTTCCTTTGGTATTGTAGTTCAGTATTGACCAGAAATTATTTGATATATATATATATATATATATATATATATATATATATATATATATATATATGGAGAGAGAGAGAGAGAGAGAGAGAGAGAGAGAGAGAGTGAGAAAAAGTGTGAAAAAGAGAGAAGTGGATGTAGGGAGAGAATATTTTGGAAATCAAATAATGGAATGTCAGACCATTGTTCTGATTAGAATGCAAAGGAACAATTTCAAATGTTTGTAATTACACAAAGAAATAATTACAATTGCAAACAATAGAAATGAAGACAAATTAAATAAAAGAAACACTTTCATAACATAAATGTGAAATATTAAATAAAAATAAAATAAAATATATATGACCAAAATACGAATGTCTAATAAATTTGAAAGTTTTAAAATTTATTTGATCATAAGGGAAAGTAGAATATTCAGAGTTGAATGTGAGTGTTTTGAACGATTCAGGTTGTGGAATGAGTTCTATCTCTATATGTCTTTTATTTTAACACTTGGGACTTAAATGAGCTTCAAGTGGAGTGACTTGACACTCCTAATGACTGTGGTTTACAGAAACAGCACGTAAAGCAACGATGTAACTTTTAAAACGATCCGATAACAGGGAATTCAAGAAAATTATAACATTTTAAACTATAGGTTTCTCTTATTTATACAATTCAGGTTACCATTGAGCTTTTTCTTCAATTTTCCGATACCGGATTAAGAATAAAATAATAAAAAGGCTTTCGTTCAATCAATCAACAGTATTAATCAGGTAAATAGTATTCATGTAAATATCATAAAATTCCTTTTGAAAGACAGTTAACATTTCCCAACGACAAAGTTATTAAATTCTCTACTAAAATAAAGCCAAATCAAATATTATGGGCTGTGTCTTAGAAATTAATCTATAGCTTGCAATGTGCTAGGTATCAAAGGAACATTATCTCAGTAAAAATGAAATCAAAGAAATAAAAGATCTTTGGTACGAATAAAACTTTCCCTAAGGCAGAATTTATCACTGCTTTGATATGAAATCTTCCGAATCAGTTATCAGAGATGCGGGTTTTGTATTGTGAACGATACATTACAAAAATACATCATCACTACAATGAGACTCTTCCTTTTCTAATCGTTTCTCTCACCGCCCCTTCTGGAGGATCTGACATAGATCAGAGCTATCAAAGGGCAGATAACGATAGCTGAATAAATTGCCACGCCTAACACTAGATTTTTTCCGAAATTTCTGCTTCAGTTTATGTTTTCCATGTTTTTATGAGTGTGTATTTATATAGTTGTAAATAGCTAAGAGCTTTCTTTAGAGATTATATTTTTATGCGCATGACTGGTTGGTTATTATATGTACATAGCATTTAGCCTGAGTATTTAGAGATCTTAGATAATTTTCAAACAAGGTCATAATTTTAAGAACTTTCCAAGAAAACCTGTGCTTGTTATAAAACATAATATGAACTGCATTCAAACGTAATAAATATGTCATATATATATATATATATATATATATATATATATATATATATATATATATATATATATATATATATATATATATATATATATCCACACATGCATATATATATATATATATATATATATATATATATATATATATGTGTGTGTGTGTGTGTGTGTATATATATATATATATATATATATATATATATATATATATACATGCATATATATATATGCTGGTTGCCAAAAAGATTTGGGAAAGTTAGTGTTTGAAAGTTTGAAACAGGTCGATGAATACGTTTGGATAAAGCATTTATTTCAGCATTCGTGTTTATTGTTATCAACAAATTTATTCTAATTTACTGTGCGAATTTTGGGTATTTAATAAGCTTAGTTGGTCTGGCACAAGGCCATTGGGAAAACAACTCTCTCGAAATCAAAGTAGGTCTATACTGCGCTAAATCGTCTCAGAATGAAAAAATAAAATAAAAATCGTGATAGCTGAGGTGGCATTATATAGAAAATTGATTTTTTTCAACAAAGGTTCTAACCCTAAAAAACATTTGTATAAAGATAAAAACAAATATAATGTATTTACTGTAGGCATTACGTTATCTGGCATAAAGCAGCGAATCACTTACAGTAACTCTGATGTGTCCACTATTCTATCATTGTCAAGTTTGATGGTGATAGCTTCAAAATGTGGCAGAATTCGAAGATTGTTAAAGTTTAACATCGCCACCACTGTAAATCTCAACACATTATGTAAGTTCCCACATTGCGCATTTCTTAATATTTATTAAGCTTAACTTACTTTCGTACGAGACTCATTTGCGTTCGGAGGATTGTGCTGCGTTTTTTTTTTACCTGTTGTTTTTATAAAACCCGACAGTTAAGCATTGTTAGACAAGAAAAACTCCAAATAAAATCAAATATTCAAATGTTCGCCATTTTAAGCGCATTGGTTAAGAGATATCAGAAATTCCTAGGAAACATTCAGCAATTGTTCTAGTGTTCTAAAATTTATCATCGACACGTAATCTTTTAAACATTTATTATTACTTCAAACGTTATTTTTAGTGGATACTAGTGTTCCAAATAGATGCGCCATTATTTTAAACAAAGTGTATTACATGTATTAAATTTTTATGGTGAGCGCAGATTCATAGTGATAATGCACACTTTAAAATAACTTGACGTCTATTTTAACACACAGGTATCTACTAAAAATGACGTTTGAAGTAGTATATATATATATATATATATATATATATATATATATATATATGATAAAAATATAGTTTTAAGGTATGCTATATTTATGGTCAAATATGGGATGAAGATTATTTTCAAACATGCAACAGATTGCCATTCGCTTTTGACCTCAGTGTTAGCTCATATATATATATATATATATATATATATATATATATATATATCTGATATTTTACACATGTGCATGCGTCTATCTCTAATTTATATTTTTGTTTTTACAGGAAATAATGGCGTACAATGCAGTTAATAATATTTAACGAGTTCTTTAATTTGCTAAGGACGAGATAAGGCCAAATGGCAAAAAAAAAACAACTTTTTACTGGGTGTCATCATCCTTCATCAATTAAGAACATTCGAAATCTCTGCTTTTATATCTGCTCGAGCATCAACGAAACATGTGCTTTTATGTCTGACACAGATCAGTCTTCCTTTATTTACTAAATTTAGATTAGTCTGGCTCGTTGTCATAGTGAAAGAATTTGATACACAGGTTTGTTAACCATCACTCCCAAGAGAATGCCGTTCTTACGAGTACGCATCTACTGATGAATATAACCCGGATGCAAGTTACCAGTGCTGAATGGCGATTGACAGCGTTCCTAAGTGGCCAATAATTTCCATGGCGCGGCGTCGACACTACGAATGACAATTAAAAATATGTAATTGTTTTAATAAAGCTGACTGCAAAAATTGGCCTGAACCAAAGAACCATTAACTAATGCAGACAAGAGTGAACACGTGACCGCAAAGGCATTAGGAGTTTGTCTTTCTTTTAGCTACTGCTACATATAATTAGTTGGTTTTTAGTTATAACGTCATCTTCACTGATCTTATGTCAGACTAAGAATCATCATTACCTCTGAGCATTCTTTTATGCTCACAGATATGAAAGTGGCGACATATATTAACGGAAGAATATAAAGGGATTTTTTATATAGTGTAGTAGAAAGGTATGCTGGATATTAAAGGAATGTTTATTAAAATTCTTGATAGACTTTTGTTTCATATATTTCTACATTTTCATAAATGTTTATTAAAATTCTTGATAGACTTTTGTTTCATTTATTTCTATAGCTTTTATCACATACAACTGTAAGATTTTTTCCGGCTGTTATTGTGGAAATATGTCTCTAATACGTAGACATTGAACTCGTTTCAAATAAGAAGAGAAATAATTGTTCCATTGTGAGAAAATGCATAGCAATGTATAAGATAGACAATTCATAAACCGATAGACATAAGTTTAGCAAATTTATGAGTGTTTGTGGCTGTATATGCACATTAAGAAATATCAATCAGAAGAGATATCTCTATATGTCTGTATGAATTTATATTCTTCACTTTAATTACATATTTGAAATTATTATTTTACTAGCAGCCATACGCAGCTGGTCGATCAGAAAAAGCGTTCAATTAGAATGGACCAAAAACAACATCATGTTTAGATATAACAGAGTCTATTTTCTTCAATTACTTTAAAGTACCTTCATTAAAAACATTTTGAATTAATGCAGTTACTGATATAACAGAAGTAGTTTGTATTTATTCAATCGAAATTAGCCGAGGACATGAAGGAGCAAAACAGGCAACATGAAAACCCATTTCAGATCACAATTATTTTGAAGTTTTTGAAATTCAATTTGTCGGTGTACTACCAGGGATGTAAATGAGGATATATTTATAAAGTTAAGTTTGATGAAAATTGGTTGAAAAATCAACGAAAAACAAGAAACCATTAAAAATCGCCATTTTTTCGCTATTTACGCGGGTTTTCACTATATGGGTGAACTCAATTATCAAGTTAAATGACTGTTAAACAATCAACTTATTGTTGGCTACAATTGAGTGAAGTTTGTATTAGATTGCTTGAAAATTGAGGGAATTTTTAGTTTAAAATTTGTGTTGAAATCGATTTTTGGTTTTGCGCGGTCTTGCGCTAAACGCAGTGGCGTAGAAATAAAAAATGAGGTATTGCTGAGCTCGTCATGATGTAAGTAACCTACATACCGAGTTTGAACGAAGTCAGAGGAATTTTAAATTTATCGATTTTTGATTGTCTTTATCGAGTATTGATTTTTTTTAAATTACCAATTTTTACGCTATCTTTTATATTTTACAATGTATGTGCCAAGTTTGGTTAACATCGGTTGGATGGATCTGGAATGAAAAGGTATCACACAGACAGACACACAGGCACACAGACATCCTCTGTTTTATATATAGAGATAAATGATGGCACAAGAAAATTTCAACTTCTTTCAATTGCTCTCGAAATTGTTTAAAATGTTTTTACACGGCATACAAAACGGTCTTGCCATCAAAATTGCTTTAATCGGTTGTAAAAAAAAGCAAGGTTTTGTAAATATCCGGTCGAAACAAAAAGTCATTAAGCGCAAAAGAAACGATTTCGAATTCTTTTTTTGATTAAAAAAGTGAAAAAGAAAGAATTTAGTGATTAGTGAGGAAGGCACTCTCTTCTGACATTTGATAAAATGCAGCTGTCAGCTGGTTTTTAAAATCTTAGTAGAGTACTAGTATGGTACAAGGTCAATTGAATGAATTGTAAGAATGCGTTATGCCACACCGCAAAGTAAGAAAATCTGTTTTCGAAATCTTGGTTTTGATCTCAGCTCAAACATTAATATTCACTCGAGAGCAGAACTTATCAATTGATTTTGATGCGATTTTAAAGAAAATAAAGCACATATCAATTTGATGTACGCACGCATACACTCATGAATAGCCACATACAAGCAATCGCAGACAAAAATGAAATTTCATAAATACACTTTGAGTTTGGTTTCTATTATATGTGTCTACATAAAAAGTTGCCAGCACTTCTTTTGAAATCTTGATATTTGGCTCATCCAAACAAACATTTACCCTTTTATGAAATGATGGAGAATCTTGCTCGGTTTCAAGTTCGATGCTAATTGAAAATGTTAGAAATAATTCCAATTGTTCGTACCGAAAAAATGAACTAGAAAGACGCATAATGAAAACAATATGATCAATAATAAATGAAACGTTAAAATTAGAAGCCGCCATGTTTTGAGCCATCAAGATGGATTGGAGTCGGCGTGTGTTATATCATTTGTTATTGTTAATCTGGTCATTTAATTAATGGATTTCAATTGTTTAGAAGAGTTAATCGTTATAAACTGTTTTTTATTCTTAAAATATGACTATCGAGCAAACACGATTAGATATTTTTAAGAATTTAAATTGGAGCAAAAATTCAGTTTAAATAAAGAGAAGCATCAATTTAGCATTTACGAAAGAAATGTTAATCACTAAACAAGATATTGGTGGTTTCGGATATTTTTATTTGCAGATGAGAATATTTAAAATGAGCTTCGACGAAGTTAAACAAACGTTGTTAACGATGAAAAACTGTTAAAAAATAAACTGTACGTTTTTGTGAAAGTTTCTCGTTATTTGGATGTGTAAAGTGAACAAAAAATGGACAAAGCGATTCCTTAAAAATTGACAGAAAGCCAGACATATCAATCACTTTTTTTGTGCCAATGATAATTTCTTTCTAAAAATGTATGGATTATCTACGATAATTATGAACGCATATTTAAAAAAAAATGTTTGTTTTGGCTTCAAGACATAATATTTTACTTCTTTAAGCCTAAAGTCATATATTATACCTGTTTTTGGTTATGGAATAACATTAAAATGCAATATTTTTTCGGCAAATATTGCATTCACACCTACTAGAATGTGAATTCCTGTAGAAACAGAAACATCATATAGCCCACTGCTAGCTATAATAAACATATAAAAAGAATATATTCATCAAACTTAATGAATTAAGTCACCAATACACCACAAACACCCATAAACATACCTGTAACTGCAGTTGGAATAACAACTAAAAGGTAACTGCCTACAAAATAACATCGAAAGAAAATAAGAGAAAAAATAAGAATAACAGAAAAGTTTCTCCCTGACAACGTCATTTAAAAAGGAAATATGCAAACAGAACAACCCTCTCAAAGTATGATGAAAACTCAAAAACACAAACCATAATAGACCAAAAGTAAGATGGAAAAATACGAAAAACAGCACTAACATACAACAACACCTTAAAACGATGTAATCTTTGCTCATAGGAAAACAGCGATAATTAATTTTCCAGAAAGAGACAAAATCCTAAAAAAAAAAAGATAAGAACTTATTTCCAAATGCAGATACGAAAACAAATTCTTACTTCGCTACCTATAGCTACATCTCGACCATAACGAATAACTAAAATCTTATAACATAAATTTAATAAACTTTATTTTAAAAGGCAAATTTTATAACGGCTGAAAAACACATAAATAAATAAAATAATTAATTTATTAATAATGTATAATTAATAGAATGGAAGATGGAAACATGATTGGTCTAAAGGTTAGTAAAAATAATTAATTAAATAATTAATTGAAAATGCTGCTAAATTTCATGACATAATGGTGCGAAGTCCACTAGAACCATTTTGTCTCTCCAGCTCTCACAATCTTGTCAGAGCGCCGGAACATCTTCTAGCGCCAGATTGATCTGCTGGGGGTCCTGACAGGCAACGTCCTTCCAGGCGCTGCTTGGTCTACTGTGAGATCGCCTCCAGTCTGTAGATGGTGTGTTGAACTGGTAGATGAGTCTGGTAGATGACCGCGCCAACGAATAGGGCGCTGAGCGATGAAGCAAGGATGTTTGGCAGGTCGCTTCTCTAGCAGAGCTCCTTGTTGGACACAAGATTGGGTCCAATGCATTCATCAGACTTTTTTTTTTATTGAATTTAAAGTAAGGGTAACGGTTGTAAATAAAGCATTGCCTTGAACCAAAGGAACTGGGAAAAGATGATTTCCTCCTCCACCTATCTCTCTAATCCACCAATGGTGTGTATATAGAGCCCGCTAAAATAATACAGGCACATGGTCTGAAGATCGATCGAGGTGCATAACTGTCAACTGTATTCCAGTGTCAAAACTGTTTACAAATAGTTCGGACTGAGGAATCGGAGAGCCGAGTTCGAATTCTAGTCGAATCTGTCACATCCACTTCCGTGCTAATACTCTTGGGAAAAGTATGAATCCTTTCTTCTCCCAGTCGCATGACCCTCATACATCGAATACGACGGAAGAGTCCACCAGAAAAGATGAAGAAACTGTTCAATAAAAATAACATTAAAGGGAGTTACAGCTGGTCTTAAAATATCGGAAAAATATCAGAATAATTGAAAATCATAACAAATCATAAGAAAATGTTGTTCAATAACAGTAATTGTAAGCAAAACAAAGCTATTAGGTTGGTGCAAAAATAATGACGTAATAATGTCGTTTTTTGACGTATTTTTGAACGTCAAAAACGACATTATTACGTCATTATTTTTTCACCAACCTAATAGATTCAACTGTAGACTAAAAAACTAAAAAGTGCCTGTCCATGGAAGATAAGGGTTTAGCCGAAAGTATAGTTTATTTGGATAAAACAGAAAATAATAAAGTTAAGGAAGATAAAATATATATCGGGCCGACTGAAAAATGAATTGAAAAAAGTAACATAATCAATAAAATTGGGTTTTAAACACTGTAAATACGAAAATGCTACAACGCTGTCAACGTATTATTGGATGATTACAAGAGATGTAGGTAAGTCCTATAAAATTAATGTAGGACATGTAAAAAAGCTCGGTATAGAAACATTTCCGACACTAAGTTTGAGCAACGATAACAGAATACTTAATAGAAAAACAGAGTTAATTAGCAGATGTAGACATAACATAAACTACCTATTTATGTCACCTCCCACCTGACTAGCGTATTGGTTTATTGGTATAACTTTATCCCCACTGATCCCGACTCTTACTACGACCATTAGTCGTTTAGCACACCCTTTGTTTATTTTTTTTCTCCCTCTGTAGGTGTGGTTATCCACTTTTTTTTTTAATGAAATTTTTTTTCCAGGGAGCTTTTAGGGTCATTTATTGTCATGGGTTATATAAAGCTCGCTCCACCCTTCTTTCATTTGCGTTCAAGACGTCTGAAGACCGAGTGAGCGTGAAATTTGGGTTCCGTCTTGAGCTATTCTTTCATAGAATTTAACGTTGTTAAGCGATTTTTTTTTTTTTTTTGCTCAGTCGAGACAATCTAAACTTCGTGCACTTTACACTAGGTAAGTTTGCTTTTAGGCCTTTTTACTTTTTCTTTTTTCAGTATTGTCGTTTTTGTTCGAGATTTTATCTGAATAACATAAATAAAATAGCATTTAACACTGGCAGAAGCATCTTGAACATTTTTAACTAATCCCCCAAATAATGAATACCAACCCCCTCCCAATTGCTAATGAAATAATCCAATACACTGCCTAAATACCTAAAATATATATAAAATAAAATAATAAACAACTTACTTTAAACCGAAACATACAACCATGATGACACTTGACGACAACTGAAAACACTCGGCAAAACACCAAGAACTAGGGTCTTACTTTAACAATTTAGACCAAAATAAATAAATTAAAAAAAAACTTGTTTGAAAGCAAGAACAAACAGAAAAAAAGATTATTAAACGGAAAAGTTCCGTAGTCTTTAAAAACACATGCCTTAATAATAATAATAATAATAATAATAATAATATATATGTGTGTGTGTGTGTTTGTGTGTTTGTGTGTGTATGTGTTTGTGTGCTTGTGTTTATAAGTGAACACTGAAGTCAACACCAGGCGGCAACAGTCTATTTCATGCTTGAACGCAATTTTCTTTTTCATTTCCTATATATGTTTAGAAATCATTGTGCTGTTTGCGTAGTTACTAATTGTAAAGGAGGTTTTGTGTTTATAATTTCTGTTCTTAGTGTTCTTCAGTTACTCATATATATATTTTTTCTTTGTTATCTGCTGATTTTACAGTGGCTTGATATATTATATTCTTTTGCAAGTAATTGCCATTTAATGGGCATTCATTTTTGCTCTATATTTACACGTCACACCATAATGCCAGAGATTTTTCATGTGTGCAAACAAACATACTCTGAAATATGTTGCTTTCCACCTGTAGATCGCTCACATAATCAACTATCACTTGTGACCCTTTTGCAGCACTACAGCACGATGCAAGTAAATGATTCCCAACGACTATACAAACGCCTTGATGTTTTTCATTGTTTTGCTTATAATTAGTCGATTTAGGTAACCTTCTGTAGTTGGTGGCCATTTAGAAACTGGTGTACAGTTGTAGGAATACTGACTTGACCATTATTGCCAATATCGAAGCACCCGTGTGTAGCAATTCTCTGAAAAGGTACACAATCCTACCGGTTTCAAATAACTCTAATTGAAATGAGTACGTGTGTGTCTCTGTAGCATGGCGCCTACTTACATTGGACTTGCATTTTACTACACAGGACCTTCACAGCCATCACCATCTAAAATTCAAACATAGACTGTGCATTTGTATGAGTATTAGTACGTCGCAAATTGAGCGAAAACTTTGAACATATTATCAGAATATCTGCTATCCCTTGATCTACATTTGACCCCAAACTCACAATATTACTGTCTCTCATGTCTCCAACACCACATAACAATCACATAATAAATAATAATCGTTTCGTTGTTTCCGCGTCTTACTGTTTCTCATTTTCACGATTATTTTTGTATATAATTAGGGAATTTATAATCTCTATATATATAATTAGGGAATTTATAATTTATAATCTTTATATATATAATTAGGGAATTTATAATCTCCTGCAAAATAATAAAAACTCACCTACAACAAAAGAAACAGCTAAGATAAGAATGTTACTTTGAATAAATAATGAGGAATAGTTAATTATTTGCTCGGTTTCTCGATTTAATGGATAATTTTTATAATGGAAATAACCAATACTGAGAAGTTGTTTTCCCGGAATTTAAATTCTCTGTTTGAATCAAAACCTGAACAGCATCATCATGGCCGACATTACATTTCGTCTAAACGATGACCTCTTAGAGAAAAAGAGTTTTATAAACAATACACATTTTGTATTATCTCGCATCACAGCAGCGAATGAAGGCTGAGAACATGTTTGGTGTAAAGTTTCATAAGAAAAAGAACTTGTTGCGAGCTTTTAATGACCTGCCCAAAATCTACATTGCGTCAACATTCATTTCTGTGAGATTCTGAAAAATAACACGAAACTATTTTGTTTGCTTGTGCGTGAGAAGCAACGGGCGAAGTTGACAGATGACAATTTCAAGCCTGCAGCAACGAAATTATTCCAGGTTTTGGTTTTGGTTTTGTTTTCGTTTAGAGAAAGCGATGCCACGGCACTGCTCTTCTCATGCACTTATGTTAATATGAGTGGGATAGAATGTCAGGACGTCAGCTGGCAGGAACAAAAGAACGTTAAATTATAAAAGGCTTTACTGAGTGCACAGAAAGTGTTTGGAAGAAAAAGAGTGTGGGTGTCTTCTTTAGCATCTGAAGTTCTAAGAATATTTACTTTAGTTACAATATATATATATATATATATATATATATATATATATATATATATATATATATATATGTGTGTGTGTATATATATATATATATATATATATATATATATATATATATATATATATATATATGTATATATATATGTATATATATAAATATATATATTAAAGGTATTAAATCTTTTGGTATATAATCCAAGTGAATCTTAGTAATATAAACTATTAAGACAGATCCACAAAAAGTGCTTAGTGTATTTATTATTACAGAGCAAAAAGTAATATACAATAAAATCCAAAATCACCTCATATGAGGAATAAGATTATTTCGACAGGCGAAAATATAATTTGGCAGTCTTATCAACCCCACTATAGATTGAATTTGTGTCGAAAATAGAAATTTAACTGTGAAAGCTACAACACACACACGCATATATATATATATATATATATATATATATATATATATATATATATATATATATATATATATATATATATACAGTGACACGCATAAGTATTGGATACATGTTATTTTCTGTTATAACTCTAGTTTATGTTCGCCATTCTGCCTGATATTTGGTAAGTAATATCATGTAAAGTTGTTTTAGTTGTATGTGGAAGGAAAATTAAAAACTCATGGTTGAATCCATTTTTTTTTTTATCAAAGTTCAAAATTACCCTATGCAAAAGTATTGGATACATGACACTTTTTTCAAATTTCCAATCAAAACTTTGTATTTTAAAAGTCTTTAAATATTCAAATTTTCGATAGTATTGGAATGTTATCTCTGACCAATCAGAGAAGCACACAATTGTTGACAAGATAGTGCTACTAATCATCTGACTCTTTGATGTGCATTCTGCAATTCAAGGATTAAAAATGGCAAAAACTAAAGAATTATCCAGAGATATGCGAGGTAGAATCATTGGACGTCACAAAGGAGGACAAGGTACCGAAAAATTAGCAAAGAAATGAATCTAGCACTAAGTACAGTAGGAAATATCATCAGAAAGTATAAGAAGTATGTCGACGGTACAGCAAACCTTCCACGAAATGGAAGACCAAGGAAAATAAATGAGAGTACTTCAAGGTGGATCAGCAGAAATGTGCAAAAAAAAAAAAGACCCTTCATTACTCTTTCTGAAATTAAAACTGATCTTGAGGGTGCTGGAGTTAATGTAAGTAAGGATACCATTAGCAGAGCTCTATATCATACAGGCTTTCATTCAAGATCACCAAGAAAAGTACCTTTACTGAAAACCAAACACGTCAAAGACCGATTAAAGTTTGTCGAAACTTATGAAAAGAAAGGCATGTAGCTTTGGGAAAAGGTAATCTGGTCGGATGAAACGAAAGTTGAACTATTCAGAAGGAACAAAGTGACAGATGTTTGGCGAAAAAATGGCACTGCCTTCAACAAGCACAATACCATCCCCACAGTTGAGTTTGTGGGTGCTTCCATTATGATATGGGGATGCTTTTCATCTAAGGGCACTGGTGAGTTACAAGTTATCCATGGCAGAATGAATGGTAGCATGTACAGGGAGATTCTAGAGAAGAACCTTCAGAAATCTGCAACTTCTTTTGAACATAGTCGGAATTTCGTGCTTCAACACGACAATGATCCCAAACATACCACAAAACTTATAAAGGAATGGTTCGAAAATAATGGTATTAGTACTCTCAATTGGCCAAGTCAGTCTCCTGACTTGAATCAAATTGAGAATTTGTGGAATACTTTGAAAGTTAAAGTTCATAAGCGGAATCCACAAAATATCAAGCAATTAGAGGAATTATGCAAGGAAGAATGGGGTAAAGTAACGGTGGATCAGTGTGGAAAACTTGTGGCCAACGATAGAAAGCGACTGGAAGCAGTGAAACAAAACAGAGGCTACGCAACAAAATATTAAATTGATGCATCCAATACTTTTGCATACTTTTTAATAAAAAAATGGATTCAAGCATGAGTTTTTAATTTTCCTTCCACATACAACTAAAACAACTTTACAAGATATTACTTAGCAAATATCAGGCAAAATGTCGAACATAAATTAGAGTTATAACAGAAAATAACATTTATCCAATACATATGCATGTCACTGTATATATATATATATATATATATATATATATATATATATATATATATATATATATATAATGAAAAACAAACCACGTTAAGGTACCATTACGATAATTTATTTCACCTAAATCCTTTTTTAAGGATTCAGGATCATCAGGTAAAACTTCTAACAACGAATTGAGAGGAAAAATGGGATTAGAAATTGGTGGGTAGTGTAATTTTTGTAATTTAATAGAGGGGGTTGAGAGTGGTAGTTAAACAGACAATATAAAGTATAGGGAGGGGTTAATTTTATATCTCTCTTAAGTATGTTTTATATTGGAGTAGGAGGAGTGACAGAACCTTGACCTCTTTAGATGGTTAATAAAACGGAAATGAATTGTAGAAAATGTATACAAGTGAGTCTTATGGTAAAAAGAGAGATAGGGGGGGGAAGAGATGGAGTTGTTATAATTTTGTTTTAACAAAATTATGTAAAAGATAGTTTACAATGTTTGATAGAAAATTCGATGTCTGAAAAAAATTTTGTTATTAACTTAAATTTTTAATTTTTTAAGTAAATAGTTTCAGGACTAAATATAACTATTATTGTAATAAACATATTTATCTAGGACATAAAGAAATATTTAAAATTTTAATAGTTTATTCACCCGACTAATTGTATTTCCACAATATAAAAAAAATAAAAAAATAAAAAATAAAAAAAATAACAATAACATCTATTTTAATATTTAAAATTAATTTATGAATGTAATTTATTTATTATATTGTTAAACTAAAGATTAGGTTTCATTATTTAATAGTATTTGAGGGTAATATTAATTTTCATTTATTCATATATGTCTCACAAATGTATTCATGTGAATCCCTACATACATACGATCATTAACAAGTCCACAAAAAAAAAAAAAAACCATAGAAACACTTGAGATAATTTACACAAAAAATTCATTTATCCTCGTACATAAACTATATATACATTTTACAATCTTTATCTATATTTTAATATTTGAAATATATATAGATTTTGGTTAAATTCCACAGTTAAAATTTAATTTTATGTGATTTCGGACGTGTTTCATTTTAAAGGAATTTAGCTAATATTATTACTATTATTAATAGTCAAAGAATGGTATATTTAAATTTAAATTATCAATTTAGAAATGAAACTCCCTTCAGAAGAAAACAAAATTTAAACTATAGAATATTACAAAAGAAGGACATTACAAATTAAGAAAATAAATTTAAAATGTCATTAGAAAGACCCAATATTTCATTTAAAATCAATTCATGCACGTACGCACATATATACATACACACACACACACACACACACATATATATATATATATATATATACATATATACACACACACACACACACATATATATACATCCATATATATATATACACATATACATACACATATACATACATATACAATTCATATATCCATATACAAATCTATATATCAAAAAATTAATCTAACCATTTAATCATCCATATATATATATACATATATATAGAGACATACTCTTATACACATACACACCCTTAAATACATATACATTCATATATAAGCACAAAACCCTACATACAAAAAAGATATAAAAAGAATACATATATATATATATATATATACATACATATACATATGTACATCTTCCAAATATTAATTCTAAGGTAATTACGTCTATACATATATAGATTACAAGTAGTTAAATCCATAAAAACACACATATTTAAGTACATGTACACACACATATACTCGTACATACACATATAATATACATATACATACAAAACAAGCATAAAAACATTTATACATATACATCCACACCCATGCAGCATACACGTTAAAAAAAAATCTTTTTCAGTATTCAAACATGCCTCATGTTAGTATATTTATACTCACACATGTGTATATCTATTTATACATATATATCCATACTACCATACATATGTGTCCACAATATAAATTCATAGTTACCCTTATCTATAATGTTCATATATATATATCTAAATAAGTTCACATATAAAAAAAATTTTAAGTTCCACAACACATTTATCAAAGAGCAAAGTGTCAGTATTTTCATATATTCATTTAAAACAATTTATATTTTCTATTTATATATCTACACATACTTTGTTAAAATCAGATGATTTTTATGCCTACATTTACAAATCAACTCATTATGTCTGTTCAATAGTATGTCCGGATCCTTATGTTTTATAATTAGTATTTTTTCCATAATGCACAAATTGCATCTGTCTCTGAAATTAATCGGAGTTTTGGCTCTTGAGACGATTTTCCATTTTATTTGTGGGGTTAATTTGTTTTCCAATAACTCCCAATAGTGCTTTGAAAGTGAAGTTTGGTGTTCTTTTGATTCATTATAAAAGGATTGGCGATGGTTGTAAAATCGTTGTTTCCAACTTCCCGCCGAAATTCCTATGTAGATCTTCTTATGTTCAATATTTTCTTTGGGGAAAATCGTAGCTTCGTATACTATGTTTTTGGACAAACATGCTCCTTCTACTGGACAGACAGATCCTTCCCTGCAGTTACAGGTAGATTTGGTCTTTGGGCTTGTATTAGGATCTTTTTGAAGTTGATTATAAAATTCATTTAAAATTTTACTATTATGGGAGCTAATAATTTTTTCCATGTTGTTCATGCAGGAATAACTAATTTTTAAATTCATTCTATTGAACAACTTTTTTAATAGCTTATCTTTTTTAAAATGTTTATCTATTAATTTAAGAAAATATTTTCCTATATTAATTTTCGACAGCTTACAGAAGGGTGGGTTGAACCATATAATTTTCCTATTTCTATTTCTAGATTTAGAAGACGTGTCGCTAGTAGATTTATCTATATAAGTGAGTGTTTGTTTGAATTTGCTTTTTAATAGGGCTTGATTGTATGTTGATTTATTTTGATCAAAGATGCTTTTACTAGAGGATAGTTTATTTATTCTAGTATTTACAGTGTTAGGGATCTGTTTCATAATTGCTATAGGGTGGTTTGAGTCGATATTTATGTATATGGGCGATTGGTTCTCCTTTTGGAAAGGTTTATAAGTGTTATTTTCAAGATCAAATGTTACGTCTAGAAAATTTACTATTTTCAGGTTAGATGATATTTCTATTTTAAAACCTATATATTTGAAAGCCTTAATTATTTTCTTCTGTAGTTGGGATGTAAGAGGTCCATTAGAGTTAGGTATAATAATGAGACCATCATCCCTGTAAAGCCCTACATTTTGGGGGTTAAGAAATCTGTTCAGAATATCTAAAATATACATCCCTATTAGGTCCGCTATTTGAGCAGAATCAAACGCTCCCATTGGGACATCGAAATTGTCACTGTTATTTTTAAACCAAGTAGTGTCGTTAAGTTTAAGTACAGATTTTCTGGAATCCATTATGATTTTAATTTCCTCGTCAGTGATTTCAGTATAGTTTCTAGCAAAATTTAGGCTATTTTCTAATAAATCTTTAGAAATGGAGGGGTAAAAATCGATAATGCCTAATTGGATAAAGGTGGCTTTATTTTTAGATTTTATATTTTTGAACCACTTAATGGTGTCAGATGAATCTTTCCAAAGGTTTAAGGGATAATTTTCTAATATAGATACGTTTATTCTTTTAAGAATGTTTCTAGAAATTAGTCCTAACTCTGATTTGGAGGGATTTATTAATCTGGACTGTATATTATTTTGAAAGTTAGGTTTATGGTCTTTAAAAAGTAGGTAGGCATCTTTTAAGTGAGTAGTGCCCATTTTATCAGCAATATTGTGTTTAAATGCAAATTTAGCGGTTTCTCTGTGTATGGAGGATAAGTGTTTGGAGTTATTATCATTTTTATAAGAGTTAGATACTTTGTTCAGAATCAGATGATTATATTCCGATGGATTAATCTTTTAAATGTTCTTGGATTTATCAGCTCTGATCCATAGTTTCTTAGATTTTTTGATGTTATTGATGTCCTTTTTAAGATTGGATTGGAAAGAGTTGTATTTTTTTCTAAAAGATATTATGTTTATTAGATTAATTAAGTCCTTTTCAAATGGTTCCAATAATTTATTGCAGGGAGGTGTATTTTGGGATTTTAAGTGAAAATTGTCATTAAGATTTGTAGGTTTATTTTGGGGATTAAAATAGAAGTAAGTTTTCCATCTCATCCGTTTGATGAGGTCAATAATTTTTTCCGTTAACGATATGGTGAAAGATTCAACAGAAGGGTAAGGAATATTTTTGAGTGAGTAATCCGGTGTAAAAAAATTTATATATAAAAAAATTTATATATATATATATATATATATATATATACAAGTATAAGATTAGTGTATACGGAATAAATTCCAATAACTAACAATTACTATTCTTAAAAGAGTGCTCAATATAGAGTAAAGCAGATATAATTATTTATTTAAAAATTATAACATAAATATGTTATAAAATCACTACAAAAGTAGCCATTTTGTTTCAACACCTCCGGTGTCTTATCAAGTGATGATGTTGAATGTAGAATAAATGGTTTTAAAAGTTTCAAATTAATTAACGATCCTTCACAAGGGGGAAACGCTGTTACATAAGCTAGAATGACCAATCAAAACACAAGTATAAGACAATTCAAAAAAACTTGACAACGAAGTAAGGTTATAATAGCTATTAAGGCTTTAAAGTTGGGGTTATACTTAAATAGAATTTATTTTAACCAATAAGTATTAAAATATATGATAAAATATTAAAATTAAAAGTAAAAAACTACCAATTTTAAAATCTAAATTTAATCTCTATTAAGTTTAAAATTATAAAATTACTGAGGAGAAAAGAAAAAATACATATGTTATTCAATTTATTTTTTCATTGAAATTCCGTTAGAATAGACGCTAATATTGGCTGGTCTTCCTGACAAAATGTATACATTTTAATTCCAAGTGTGTGAGCGGGGTGTTAACCTCTCGCGTAAAACAATACAAACACACTCAGATTATAATACATAAGCGTCCAGACATATTTAAATATATACACACAAAAAGGTGACGAGACAGGAAACATCTCCACGGCCATTTATAAAAAAAAAACAAACAAAAACGAACACATACATACATACACAATTAAATGTGCATGTATTTTCTATACACATAGACACCAATAAATACATGTACACACATCCACATACATTGACCTAGACAATCTGATACAACAACCAAGAAATATTCAAGACTGAAAGTGTTATTAAACGAATGCTAACCACTTATTAAAATATAACTTATACGGGCAAATATACATAGATAAAAACGGTTAAATAGAACAGAGAAACAAAGAATAGGGAAAGAAAGGGCATTAAAACAGATATATATGTTTAAAAATAACATTATCTAATATATAAAAAACGAAAATTCCAAACACACAAACATCTATAAAAATATATATTTTTATCATATAAGTCGATATACGCCTTATTATACATTAGGTGAAAGAAAATAAGAACTACCTACAGTGTACAGTCACACATATATACACATACACACATACACACAAATATATGTCTACACATACCAACACATATATATAAATACGCATACACATATGTATATCTACACATACAGAAGCAATTATAAATATATCAACCCACACAGCGACGTAAATAATAAACAAACCAAATATTAATATATATTCATACATGCACATATATACAAATGCACATATACATATACACATACACATACATACATAAACATATGCATGTATACATATGCATATATAAACTAAACACACAAACATACATATATACCAACACATATACAAACACACGCATATACATAAAAAAACATAAAAACGTACAATCACCTACATAAACATATATACGCACATACACATCCACATATATATATATATATATATATATATATATATATATATATACATATACATAAAAATAGGAATATATATACAGAAACCTACATATATTCTAACAGCATTATCTTATTGACGATAAAATATAGTAAAAGTTCATAATAATTTTTTAAAAAGTAACCATACACAGAGGTTGATTTAGTCTATAAGCAATTAAAAAATCCCTATCAAACAAAAGTAGATTTTAGTTAGTATCGATGATACATTCCAAGACACTAAGATATACATACATATACATATACTAGGACATACGAACATACATCCACATATACAAATATATAAGTAAACTCCCATCCACGCATATACATATAAATACACACACACACATATCTGCAGCAGTAGACACAAACCAAAGTTTACATACTTACACATACACAGAAACAAGATTACATCGTAGTTGTCAACACACACACATACACCCACAAACATACACACATATATATATATGTATAAATATATACATACATATACATATCTATAATAACAAGTACATGTATATACGTACATACATATAAATACACAGACATTCAACCATATGCATACATAAACGTACATACATATACAGACATAAACATATATCCATATACATACACACACCCATATGCATGTATCCTAACATACAAACAAAAACATATTCATACATACAGAAATATACGTATTAGATTTTAAAATTGGTAGTTTTTTACTTTTAATTTTGATATCAAATTTTATCATATAATTTAATACTTATTGGTTAGAATAAATTCTATTTTAGTATAACCCCAACTTTAAAGCTCTTAATAGCTATTATAACCTTACTTCGTTGTCAAGATTTTGGAATTCTCTTATATTTGTGTTTTGATTGGTCATTCTAGCTTATGTAACAGCGTTTTCCCCTTGCGAAGGATCGTTAATTAATTTGAAACTTTTAAAACCATTTATTCTACATTCGACATCATCACTTGATAAGACACCGGAAGTGTTGAAACAAAATGGCTATTTTTGTAATGATTTTATAACATATTTATGTTATAATTTTTAAATAAATAATTATATATATATATATATATATATATATATATATATATATATATATATATATATATATATACTAATAGTAATACTCGGTTGGTAAAAAGACACGGACAGCACAACTTGCAAGTATATCAAAACAAATTGGTACCCGTGGAAAAAATTGGAAAAAAAAAACTAGAAACATTCGAACAGTTCGAAACAAATCGTCCAGTACCAAATTACCCTGAAGGTCCGTTTAGGTGAAACCTAGGTAACTTGTTCCTCGCTCTTTAAGATATATATATATATATATATATATATATATATATATATATATATATATATATTATAAAAATAGTACCGAGACATTTTAGAACCTTTCTACCATACTCCCAGCTTCCAATGTATCAGAATATGGGAGGTTACAAAGATGAATCACATCTCATTTCATTGTCTAATTTGCAGAACGTTTTCTAATTTTTGTTTCAGATTTTGACAGATTATCTTTAATAATTCTTATTTCTAAGCTTTTACCTTCTTTTTTCCTCCATCATCATCATCATCATCATCATCATCATAAGAGGGCTGAACACAAATTTTTGAAAAGAACGAGAATGCGAAATGTTAAGCAGGTTGGACGTTGAAAGCGAAACCTACTCGGCGAAAGATGGGTCTAGTGGTGCACTACAACTGATCAAATAATTACCAACACACACTCTCCTGTGTTTCCAGGAACAGAACACGAAGAATCAGATTTTGATTGTGTAACTATCAAACCAAATGTTCAGAACCGCAGTTCTATACTTTGTAAAATATACACAAGTTCCGACTGCTGGAATATTCTATTTTCTAACAGTCATCTGTTACGTCAGAGTAAAACTAGTAGAAAAAATAAAACCAAACCAACGTCTAATTTGCAATATGACAGGCTCCTTAATTTGCCCAACTTGCAAGGAGGTGTAAACAGACAGAATTAAAAACAAATATAACTTGATGGAGTGGAACATGAAAGAAGCATTATTGACATAAGCGAACGAGATCGTCCCAAGGAAAACGAGACAATAAATAAAAGAGTGGGAGACAGAGGACCTTCTAGAGGTGATAAAAAAGCGACAACAAAAGGAATGGAAAAGAGTTCATAGCACTAAATACAGAAAGTAAAAAGAAATGTAGGCGGGCTAAAAAGGAATGACTGCATTAAAAGTATACATAAATAAAAAAGGATGAGTAACACAGATAAAACAACAAAATAGAATAATTAGCAGGACATACATAATCTCACCAACAGGTTGTATAAAAAACGAAAGGATGATGACTGATAATAGAAAAAGAAAAAGTCATCTAAAATGGGATGAATACGTCAGAGATTCTCTATTGCACGATGAAGGAAAATCGACAACACGCAAAAATGTGGAAAGGCTGGAAATATTAAAGTCTCAAGTAAAATCGGCACTAAACAAGATTAACAGGAACAAAGCAACAGGTCGAGTTAATAATGCTTAATTTTCTACATAATCAGGCAAATGATCCGAATTTTGATGAATACATGGGCGCGAAGTAGAATTAGACCGGAAATAGGACAAGAATAAGTGGCTTTGTCAAGGACATTGGAACAAGAAATGCGATATTTATGACTAGAATGATATTGGACTGAGCTACAGAAATGAAGGATGTACACTAGGGTATATAGGATACACTAGGGTATACAGTGCGCTTTCAAATAAATAATTCTTGTGATATTTTATCAAAACCAAAGATTTATCAAGTTTTAGGGGTTTTTTCATGAAAAATTTAAATGTGAAATTACTTTTGAGATCAAAAAATATTTGAATATGGCAATGTAAGATTGAAAAATTGACATAGTTTGTTTTTTTTACGTTTTTTGAACAATTTTATTTGAAAGATATTAATAGAATTTGAAAGTACATTCTGTGTTTTTTCACTGGACCGAGGAATGATCGTCAAAGCGTACCGACACTCGTGAAGGAAATTCGCTTGGTCTCGGGGTTTACGACGGCGCTCAACCCGCGAGATGAGGGGACTGATAGTAAAGCAAGGGAACGCGTCCCTAATAATCCCCGCCATAATCGAATCTCCTGTCAATACGCGACGGAGGAAAGCCAACCTCGAGGCAAATTTGTGGCTCACCAAAAGTGGCATTCCCAGCCCCCTCCTCCTTGACTTGGACATTGTGCACAGACTGCTCTATCAAACTGATGCTTGCGTCACCTCCACAAAACGGAGGATAGCGAGCGCTCGAGCGGCTTCCTATTATCTTTACAGAGCGGAAGTACGGACAATCGATAAAGGATAAAACGGAATATTCAAATTAGAAAACAAGTCAGTCGCAGGAGTCGCCATAAATGTATTTTAATATGCTAATATTGGACGTCCTCTCCCAGTTGTTGACGAATGAAAAAATGCTCGCCCGATAAAAGTTCGTGTTCTCAAATCGGTGACAATGTGAGAAAATTCGTGTATGTTGGCTACCGCGTTTGTCGGGAAGTGATGTTTCTGAATGCTTACGTACATTTTGATTTTTGACATAGTACCTGCGAATCGAGATTTCGGGATTTCTTTCTGCCCCTGATATTCGTGTCTGAACTTGCAGTGATTTGTTCTCTGCGCTGTGGAAGTAATCTGCGACAAATATTTCCTTTGCAATCCCAAAACTCTTACAAATTTATTATTTGGTGGAAAGTTTTTCAAACTTTCGAGTCGTGCATTGCCATGGTTGTTCTTGAGAAGGATAGTAGATTGGTTTATCGTTGCCTTCTCCAAGGTGACTTTATCGAGACACCACCTCTGCCTCGATGGGCACTGACAGTTTTTGAATTGATCTTTGGTAGATCCTCTAGGATGGTTAACCATCTTCCTTTCTCTTTTTCTTTAGCCACTAACAAACCAACGAGAGAATAAAACCACTTTTTTCGCATTCTTATTCAACAGCTGTTACCGAATACTCGTCTAAATGTAGCAAGAGGTATGTAAATTGCTCCACGGAATAGCTTAACTCATAAATGGAACGATAAGTATTAATGGGTTATCGATAGATGATAAACCTATAATTACTACAGGAATTTTTATTACCCTATAATTAATACCAGATACTTTTATAGAAACCTATAATTAAAATCTGACATTTATTTTGAATTTTTATAATTAATATCGAATTTTATTATGGAAATTAATGGGTGAAGTGAGTGTTAATGTTTGTGTGAATGAAAAGTCCAACAGCTATTCTAGTTCCTGGCTTCGTTTATTGAAAATCTTTCAAAGGTAAATCTGTCAAACACTTTTTTGTTTATAAATTTGATCTTAAACTGATTTTCATTAGTACTTATTTTGTTCAGATTACTTTGTTTATAATTATCTGAACGAATATCTTCGTTTTGTTTTATGCATTAATGCCTTCATTACTCTTCTTCAGGTGCATACAACATTCAGTAGTCATTGAATCATTTCGATATTTTTTAAAAGAATTTTTTAAATAAAACTATGAAATTTTATATCTGTGTCTAATATGAATGTTCTAATTGAAGTGGGGGGAAGTTTATCGAACATGTTGTCAAATAATCAATTATGAAATGTAACTTAGTAAAGAAGGAAGAAGAAAGTATCAACCGAAATTTTGATTACCAAACATACAATTTTCTTGCATGTTGACGAGCGCTACAGAATTCGGTCAATAAAGAATTGGCCTCGTGATTGAGATGCGAACTTGCTAAGGTCGAAATGAAGCGGTCGGCTACCCAACATAGATGACATCCACATGTAGACTAAAATACGTTTTTTTCTTTTTCTTTTCTCCTGACAGGCTCACTTCAATGCCTTTACGCTACCAATAGGTCGCAGAATTTTTGACGTCAGCAAATATTTTTCTCTTAAGCGTGGGGAAGTGCCGGCTTGAAATGAAGATTCTCATATTTAAACTTTAAATACTTGAATATTTGAAACTTTGCAATATAAGAATCATTTTAATGATATTTTATTTTCTAGTCTACTTCTGGAATGTTTTCAAAGATTTATTTGCATTCTTATAATTATTTATATCAAGATGTTATGATATATGGCATGGAGTTAAAAGTAAAGTATTAGATGTGTTCTTAATTATGGTAAAGAATCCATTCTTTATCACATTGACACATTTTAGAAAGAAGTCATCATTATTTCAACAATGATTAGTAAACTGGTGTCTGAGTTTCTATCAATTTGTAAAGAATCAGCTTGTTCTTTTTTTACGTTACACATCCAAAGAAAGAGAAAATCTTTCATCAAAGAAGGTCAAAACAGTTGTGTATTCAATTTGATCATTGTTTAATCGTCGATGAAGACCATTTAATCTTCGTCGAAGTTTGTTTGAAATATTCTGATCTTCAAAGAAACATTACCGAAACTAGCGATTTACGGATTAGCATTTCCGTTTTTAAATAATTGTGTCTCTTTGCTTCAACTAAATTTTTGCCCCAATTTAAATTCTTACAAAATGTGTAATCGTGTTTTCTCTGGAGGTAACATACATTGTATTTTAAAGATGAGAAATAGTTTGTAGGGAACAGATGATGCAAGCAACTGAGAATAACCAGATTGACAAATGTGAAGTGTTTTATATATATATATATATATATATATATATATATATATATACTAGCAGCATACCCGGCGTTGCACGTGCTTGATTCAAAAATCGTACGACTCATACGGCAATCGCTATCACTGAATAAATAAAAGAATGAGCAAATTGGAGTAAAGTGCCATGCAGATTTAAATTTTTCCCACTTGTGACGAATGCAGCTATCGATTGTTTTGCATGCTAGTTAACATTCGTGTCAGTCAGCTGTTGACTCTCACGCTAGCCAATAGAATCTTCCTGCCTCTCACTCTGGCCAGTAGAAAATGGCCGCAAACTACACCAAAACTGCCGTAGAAGCATGAAATAATCGATTATTTACACTATCGATGGGAGTTGGGAAATGCAATGTCAGTCTTGGCCTTCCCGCTAACTTGGAGCATGTGCATGCAAATTTTGGTGCAAATCCATCGAAAATTGCGACCGTGCATTCGTTACACATACACAATCATCCTGCCTTATATATATATATATATATATATATATATATATATATATATATATATATATATATATATATATATATAAAGAGAGAGAGAGAGAGAAATATAAAAGTAAGGCTGAAAACAGCCGCGCCTAAAAGGTATAGACAACAAAATATTGCTCACTGCAAAATTCAATGTCGATTATGTAGAGCAAAAATATTTAAGAAAAGGCTAAAATGCCAGCCTACCTCGCAACCGGGGTTTCGACCGCAAGGTCTCCTCAGGCAAGTGGAAGGATGTACAAGCCAGAAAACTACTCCAATATACCAGAACACCTGAAATAGGAGTACTGGAAATGACGGGGTAAAAGTATGACGATAAGAGGAGAGGAAACATTATTGAGTTTCTATCACTCATCCAGGTTCATAGGTACCTAAAAATATTTTCATAAGTGCTTGCATCAGGCATAATCTTATTTCTCTCATTTAATAAAACACCTTTATCAGAATACGTGGCAATAGCCAATTTCTCTTCTTGGCACAGGCAGCAACAGTTACCACAAATTCTGCCAGTTTTTACCTTCATTACGATGCTCCACCACATACCTCTCTTTGTGTTTCTAGACACAATCGGTCAGCTTGGCGTCATTTCTATGGTTTTTCAACCTAAAAGACGAAGCACGATTATAAAATCTCTTTTTGAATGGGCCCATAAGTACATCGAAAGTATGTTTTCTTGAAACCATTCTTATCAATAACTTCAGCAATGATAATGATGTCATCTGTGTAGCCCTCCCCACCCAATGAACAATTAATTTTATTTTTGAAGTTGCATATCTTCTTTTCTTCCCTTCTACTTCTTTCCGTCTCCAAAATTGTAACGTTATGATTTTTAATTACATTCAACAAGTTACCAGTGCAACTGTAACTCGGTTTCATTGTATTCCTATTAAACATATGTATACATATACATGTGTATAAACAAATATATATGATAACATGTATAACCGGTGTTATAGCAGCGAGTGTGGAAATCAACCCAAGGATGCCAATGTTTTATCGTCTTGGTTCATTACAAAAGAGCATTCAGTAGAAAGCCACTTTAAAAAAAAAAAAATCAGCATTCAACAGAGAAAAAGTGAGTAGATGAAAACATTTCGTTTTCAAATAAGTTTCATTTACCAAATTTTGTTTGAAAAAATTTCTATCAAATATAAAATATTTTCGCTTATGTGTGTGGAATTCATTCAAATCCTTTCTATTAAAGGTTTTTCTCTCAATATTCGCCAGCAGGGCCTTTTCCAATAAATCGCCATTCTATAGAAGAAAAAAAAAACTCTGGTCAATGGCAAGGGTCAAAAGAGTTTCAGTTTGCAAAGGAGAAATATCTGAGACCCAAAATGTATACATTTTTTACTTTTGTGAAACATATCAAATGATGAAATGAAATTCGATAAGTTTTATAATCAATATATTCAATATTGTTAGTCTCTCTGTTTCTCCAACAAATACTGTCCAGTGAGGACCTGACCATTAACGAAAAATACAATAGCTTTAACAATAATACATTCTTCTTCTTGTGCTTTGTCTCCTCAGGATGTTGGCGATAATACCTCTCCACACCTTCCTATCCTTTGCAGCTCTAAATGTTTATTCCTTATCTTTCCCAGTCACTGTTCTGTCATCCATTTACACATGCTCGCTAGGTAGGGGTTTACTCTCTGTTTTCCTCTGTTCTTTTGGCCTTCAATATTTCATGTGCATGTCAAGTTCTCCAAGCCTTCTTTCCTCATTATGTGCCATAGAAATGATACATTAGCCCCATTCAAGTGGTACTTCACATAATTGACCCAAAAGAAGTGAGACTTTGCTCCCTCTCACAAATCTTCCCGTCATCTTGAATGTGATAGACACAAAATGTAAAAGCTCACATAGTATCTCGGTTACGTCTAAATAACTTCACGGATGCAGATTAAAGTCATCGTCGATTGGCAATCAAGATACATCAAAGCTGCGCAACTAGTTCTGAAGACATTTAAATAAGAGGACGCTTTCTAGGCAGACTTTGAAAAAGAAAAAAACGTTAAAGAAACAATACATCAATCATTCTAAAAAATTTAGAAAGAAAGGAAAAAATAGATAGATAGATAGAGAAAGAGAGAGAGAGAGAATGAATGCGCAAAAACAGTGAAAATATTGTGAGAGGGAAAGCGTAAGAGAGAGAGGATCTATGAAAACGAAAGAGATATCACTGAGATAAAGAGAGAGGTGAATTTTGAGAGATTTAGGATATAAAGAAGAATATAAGTGTAATGTGTGTGTGTGTGAGAGAGAGAGAGGGGGGAGAGAGAGTGAGAGAATAGCAAAGGGACGGCATTAGTAAGCGAAATGAACTAATGGAATTTCAAACAATGAGTTGCCCTTTTTCTTGACGACAGAAAAATGATGGAGGGCACGTGGGAAAGCAGTCAAAAAGTCGCCATTTTGGCAGTGTTAGGGTTAGGGTTAGGGTTAGGGTTAAGACATTGCGTTATCAGAGATTATTCCCTGCTCCTTCAATTCGTGATACAATATCCGTGAGAAGTGAACGGAAAGTTGGGATCAAAACATCTTTTCTCTATTGATCTTAAATTTGATTTCACTCAAATGATAACAAAAAAGATCTGGGATTCTTACATCTGTAGAATTTCTGATTATTTAGAGGATTCTCTTTAGCATTTACATTAATATACATTAGATTAATACATAAATACATACATATATATATATATATATATATATATATATATATATATATATATATATATATATATATATATAAAACAGGCCTTCGTTTAAACAGATAGGGGTCTCTGTTGAGTTTTTTGGTGAGTTTCTACTGTGTCGAATAAGTCATTTGGTGTCAGGTGGAAATTTGTAAAAGAGACTTTCTGAAATTGACTGTAATGTTCCGATTGTTTCTTATTTTCAAGGAAAGGAAAGGTGTTATAAGTCGAGAGGTGAAGCTTTATTTTGCTGTCAAGCGTTTGAAATGAACAAGGATTCCTCTGCTATGGTAGTTAAATGCTTTAGTATCACGTGATAAAATAACCTTACTGTTCAAAGATGGTCAGACTTTTGAAAGTCCTGAGATAAATGTAGGTGTCCCCGAAGACTCTCTTTTCGGTTTTATCCTCTTTCTGCTTTTTATTAAAGACGCGCCTAGGAACAACAGCATCATGTTAAATGATAGTTAAGCAGATGATTATTTTTTTAGAGAAGTGTATCACTGCTCGGACTTCCAGAGTTTGATCTTTGAGATCAGATACAAGAAGGAAGTCGATTTTGATTGGCTAAACGAGTGTAAATATGATAGAGATTTAGAAAGTTTTTTCATTGAGTTGAGTCTTAACCGTCAAACAATGTAGACGTGTTCCTTTTTGTGTCTGGAAATTTGCTCCCGAGTGGAGAGCGAGAGAGTGACCTCACTCTCTAGTTAGAAGAGGTATAGGTCGACATTAATAAAATAGTTAAGTTAAAATTACCTTTGTTGATGTCTTTCATCTGTGAACCAAAACGACTAATGATCATCGGCCGAGAGGAGAGAGAATATGCAACATTGTATTAATTGGCGCAGTGACTAAGAGACCCTCAACATTAAGAGGACAATACAACACTCAGATCACGAGTTAACATCTTTGGTGATTTACTTCCAAAAACCAAGATGACTGAAGCGTTGCTGCCTATCCCTGCTCTAACTCTAACATCTCAAAGAAGAATAAAAATTAGTTTGTAACTTTCAATACTTCAAAAAACAAGCTGGTCTAATTTCAGTATTATCATAGAGACCTTGAGCTTTCTCCATTCATGAATGGTTGTGCTCTCAATGAAACTCCGTGCTTTAAACGTCTATTGGGTCTCAAATTAACATCTTTTCATTCATTTCAACCCGAACAAGGCGTTAAAGCCCCTAAGATGGAAGGAGTGGGTGAAAGAATATGAAAAAAAAAAAACATTAAGGATCGAGGACAATAAAAGAACAGGAATTAACAGACGAGGAGGATTAACATTGCATTTAAATTTTTGAAGACAATAGTTGAATGAAAAGCAAGAAGCCGGAAGACGTTCTACAAGCGAGAAGTACACGAGAAGAAACGTTTAGCATAGAACTTATGGTTATATCTAGACATTTCAACTGTAAAATGATGAGACTTAGCTGCCAATCTAGTAGTGCACTTAAATTCGTAAAGTCAAGATACCAAAGAGGAAAGTACATCAGAATAATTGCCATGAAAATATTTATAGAAAAGGCAAAAGGAAGCTACGTGACGGATCTTAGAAATGGGCAAATGGCGAGATGCCAGGAGGGATATCATAGCAAATTCTTTTTTGTATTTTTAAAGAATCTCAAATGGAACTCATATAAATATTTCATTCTTAAAGATGCTTGAAAAATGGTTGGCTTACTTTATCGATTCATGAAGTATCTGGCTCCTTCTACTATGCTTATCTTGAAAAGATTCAGATTAAGACAAAGATGGAGTATTACTGCCATATGTGGACTGGAGCTTCACAAATTCTCAATTTCTAACCTTGATAGAATGCAAAATCGTCTGAACAGTATGGTGGACGACTTATTTTCCATTCCACCAAATCTTTTTAACAGACGCAACATTGAAAAACCTGTCGTTTCTCGATCATTATTTCCATGATACATATTACGATGATCGCCATTCTTGATTTCCTCCAGTTCGGACCTTTAAAGTTAGGATATCTAAAACCTTTCCACGGACGAGAATCGCGCCTATTTTCCTCTTTTGATAAATATAAGAAGGAATTTCCTCTAAGAGAAATTTTTCCCAACTATTGTCACTTCGTGGAACAGACTCCTGCCTGGGTGCTTCCATGAAGAGTACAATCTTAACCTCTTCAAATTAATGGTAAATAGTTATAAACTCATCTGTCCTGATAATCTGCACTACATACCAATTTTTGTCTCAGTATCAGTCTATATTTCTGTGATGAGGTATTATGTACATTATTTACATTATTCGGACTATTGTTCTTATCTTTGTCGTCATATTTATTACAACGTTTCGGCCATTGTATGCTCCGGCCTTCTTCGGGTGGTTGGAATGTCGAACTGAACCTTTTATTTCGCTCAATGGGGTAGACTGTTCTAGTTTAGAGGGAAATTAACAGGAAATAACTAATAGTTGACATCCATTAAACATGGCACGTGGAATAAAACTTTGTAATAAATATGGCGACAAAGATGAGGACAATAGCCTGAATAATGTAAATAATGAACTTTTGTCTCATCTCACAAACTTCATTCATCATTATCATATTGACTTTAACTCCCTACCACGAGTGGTTCTCGATCTGAATTGAATTGATTGAAATTTAGTAAGAAAAAAACAAACAAATAAAAGCAGGTACGAGGATACAAATTCTATTTATGGTAGGTTTCCACCGTTTAATAGATTTTTTTAATTTGGATTGGCAGACTACTTTGCATTGTAGACCACAGTATGACTGTATTTAGATGGGGTCGCATTGATGTGCCAAATATTAATTAATGGTACATTTATTCGGTGAGGTGAGAGGCTAGTTTCCCCAAGAGAAATATTGTGGTATGACAAATATATTGATTTTTTTTTTTATTATCGACAAAGAACCGATCTCCCAAAGGACAAGAGAATTTGATGGAAATCCTTCGTCTTTAGCAAAGTGGTTTTTCGTTTAAAAAAAAGTGTTGTTAGCAACCACGAGGTGGAGAGTGTTCGATTGTTTTTTTTTATATGATGATCTTAGGTAGTTTGTACCTATCTAATGGAGTTATACACCTATGTCTTATATTTTTTATTGACTTTTCATCATTTATATAATTGCTTGCAATAGAAAAAGTATTTTTGTTGTGACTTACATCGAGTTTTTAATGTATTTACTCTGATTAGCTGACCATAAAAATATTTTTCCTTCATTGTCTATGTGATTAGAAAATCCATTTTTTATTAACTTTATCCTGTAAATATATATTTTATCGGGTAATATAAAAATCCGCTAAACCTTTCTAAAAGAAAAAAAAATGAGAAAATTTTTTTAACGTAATGTCCTATCGCCAGTGATACCTCCCTGAATCCCCTGAAACATGAGATAACAATCTCTACTGTTTTTCATCTTCATTTCGAATCCTGCTGTTATAAATTCATCGGTTGTTGTTATTATTATTATTATTATTATTATTATTATTGAAACTCTTTCCATTTACTTTGATTGTTATTGAAAGGTTTAATGGATGAGCGACGTTATGTGATTTGGGACAACTAAAATTGTTAGCCCCACACCATGATACAGGCTTGGAAATTATTAATTTTTGCTTTATTTTTTTATTGGCTGCTTGGAAGTCTTGACGGGTTTGACCAATCAGAACTGAAAGGAGAGTGACGGCGAAGGGAATTTTGGAGACATGACGTCCGGTTGCGAAGGGCAGTGGAAAGAAAAATAATTCACTGTAGTCGTGAATAGAAATGATGCATGGAGGATTTTTTTTTTTTTTTTTTTTGCGTGGGTGAAAGGCAGAAACATAACATATAGAATTTTACACCAAGAGATTGTGTCATGTAAACCAACTGTGATTACAACACACAGACACAAAAAACTGAAGTTCAACACACAGACACATATATATATATATATAATGTCATCCACAGACAGACTGTTTCGCAGCTCATCAGTGCGGCTAGACATCCGGTTGCCTCTAGCTAGGATCGAAACCCGAATGAATTGGTATCAGGTGGATATTCTACCACTAAGCTGTCGGCGCACGGTTGGGATGAAGGTGGATTTTTGGCATATTTATTTTAGGAAACACGCCCAGTGACCGACAGTGACTCAATTCGGCTTGCGAAGAGTCTCGCTATATAGCTATAATAGTCACTGTTTACAAACCCATACCTCAGCCCGAGAGTGCTCAAAATATATATATATACATATATACACAGGAACGAGAATCAGCAATTCCGTTGCCTGACTCTGATACTAGCCGAATTATGATCTAAAATTTTTTGTATCATGTTCCATCTATGTGTTTAATAATCAAAATTGAGAAGACTATATTGAACAATATTAGTTGTGAAAATAAATGTTTTTTCTTAATCATTGGGCTGAAGACTTAAGTATTGCCAATTATAATTTTATCTAATTTCAATAAATCTTAATAAAGACTTCACGAAAACATTTGCATTTAGTTTTGGAATATTTCACATTATATATATATATATATATATATATATATATATACACTCCTGATCAAAAATTTAAGACCACTTGAAAATTTTTTTAAAAAGACTGTTTTCATGAAAAAATGTTAAATATTTCTTACTTAAGGTTACTAATTTTATAATCTAAAAGGTTATGTAGACAAAACTGTGATAATCGCCGTTCTGAAAGCATTCTTCTTGGACAATGTGTCTTACTCCTTCCCCGCCCCCCGCCCAAAAAATATTGTTTTTCTGAATTCTCATCTTAATTGCAACTCACCACCGGCCAACCACTATAATTTATATGAGAATGGATTCCGTCACTTGCCATCCACCATTTACTCGATGCATGGTGCCCAGTGAGAGAAATATATTATTTGTCGGGGCAATGGGCGATTAAAAAAAATCAGCCTTTATGTATTCTGTTGCCAATTTCATTCGATTTTCTTGATTCCTGATCCGTTTCATATCTCTTCACATCTTCTGATCCGTTTCACTTAGTTTCTCATCTTCTGATCCGTTTCACGTTTTCGCATCTTCAGATCCGTTTCACATATCTTCCTATCTCCTGTTGCGTTTCACGTTTTCGCATCTACTGATCCGTTTCACATATCTTCCTATCTGATCCGTTTCATATATCAAGGAGCCTATATTAACATATAAAATAATGAAAGAAGACTATATGTATATTTTACATACCAGAACAACGTTAATAAATTAATAACAAAGTAGAAAACTATTTTTATATAACGTGTTTTGTTCTTTAGTCCGATAAAATCATATAGGACGAAATGCGTATCACGCACAAAAACAAACAGATTTCCACTTTGTCATTAATTTTCCCAACATGTAAAATAATAAAAATTTCCAATGGTCACATTGATGATGCCAGGGATGACCTTGATTTTTAAATGTCTAATTATAACAATTATAATTATTTATGGGTGAAGTTTTCGATTTTACAAACCGAAAAATAGGAGTTCAAAATACAGTCACAAATATCTTTTTTCTTTTTGATTGGTTGGGAATCAAATAAATAACAGAAAATAGAGAGAAACAGGCAAACTAATTTTGTTCCTGCAGAAAGTCTCTCTCTCTCTCTCTCTCTCTCTCTCTCTCTCTCTCTCTCTCACTTGCTTTTTCTAAAATTGGGCGATAAACGGGTCAAAATGAAAGCAGATACGATTCACAGTGTAACGCGAGGAAAGTACTTGTTTGTTTCTTTCGATTAACTGTTTTTGAGCAGACCAGAATTAAATCACATTCAAGAGCGACAATTTAATTTCTGTAATTTTCATTCTTATATAAAGTAAAATAATCTTAAAAAATGATGAGTAAAATCACGTTGCATCGTACCTATAACGCTATCTACCTTGATCATTCATTACAGAATATCTATCTATCTATCTATCTATCTATCTATCTATCTATATCTATCTATCTATCTATATATATATATATATCTTTAAAAGTATTAAGTTTAACATTACAAAGCATAATGAGAGATAAAAAAAGAAAAAATAACCGGCAACCGGTTTCGCTCTCGCTCATCAATGTTTTATTTAACGGGAGAATTTAAAGTAAAATATAATAAATATGAGATATGAATTAGTCAATGATGAGAATGGAAAAAAAGAAAAGGAATGAACTACGAGAGGCTGATTCCAGCAAGACCTACCAAACACTCTCGCTGCTTACACAGCGAGGGTCTGCGAGAATTGATGTAAACCAACTCTCGTACTTTCAAATGAAAAAGTGAATGTGAATTGGCTAAAACAGAGAACCAATCCACACTAAATTCCATAGTATACTTTCTGCTTTGTTGGCCCACTGATTCTCTGCAAATCCTTATGGTTTGTAAGTTGTTGTTGGGCAACTGGAAGCTCCCTCCACAAATTTTCTAAAAGGTTAAGGTCCGGAGACTGACTAGACCACTCCGTTACCTTAATGTGCTTCTTCTTGAGCCATTCCTCTGTTGTCGTTGCCGTATGTTTTGGGTCATTGTCATGCTGGAACACCCATCTTCAGTGTCCTGGCTGAAGCAAGGAGGTTTTCACTCAAGATTTCCCTGTACTTGGCCTCATACATCTTTCTCTCAACCTGGTGTAGTCGTCCTGTCCCCTTAGCAGAGAAACAGCCCCAAAGTATAATGTTTCTACCACCATGCTTAATGGCTGGGAGGGTCTTCATGGGGTCTGACCACAGCACTTTCTCCCAACCCTCCTCAGAATCATCCAGGTGCTCATTTGCAAACTTCTGATGGGGCTGTACATGTGCTTTTTTGAATAGAGGAACCTTGCGTGCGCTACATGATTTCAGTCCACTACGACGTAGTGTGTTACCAATGGTCACCTTGGTGACTGTGGTCCCAGCTGCCTTGAGATCATCAACAAGCTCTTGCCGCGTAGTTCTGGGTTGTGTCCTCACGAGGGAGATTGATATTCAATTGGTGTTTCTTTCATTTTCTTATTATCACACCAACAGTTGATTCCTTCTCACCTTGCTGCTTGACAATCGTCTTGTAGCCCATTCCAGTCTTGTGCAGGTATACAATTTTGTCCCGGATGTCCTTAGACAATTCTTTTGACTTGCCCATAGTGGAGAGATTAGATTCTGATTCATTGAAGGATGCTGTGAACTAGTGTCTTTTATACAGGTAATGTGTACTTAATTAGGGGTAATAATTGAGTAATAGGGCTAGTCTACATACCTCCTGGTCACATAACCATTCTGTGGTTCCTGAATTATTGCTTGTTGGTAGGGGATGAAATATTTATTTTTTTCAATAAAAAAGAAATAAATGTTCAAAAATTAATACAATGTGATTTTCTATAAAATTTCTCTCAATTTCAAGACAGACCTACCCTGGAAATTATAAAGCGTTCCCATTTTTGTAAGGTGGCAGAATCAGCAGGGGATGAAAAACTTATTTTCCCCACTGTATATGGATGAATTTGATGCTATGCATGATATCCATATGAAAGTCTAGATCTGACGAAGTATCTGACTGCTTTTTTCAGGTCAATATTTTGGTTTTGTAGCATCCTAACATGTTGAACAAGGATACCTGTAGCGAAACCTGCGTTCAGTTTCCTGAATTTCTATACTAAAACAATTCGAACTGATTCATACACCAAGGTATCTGACGTGTTTAGAATTTATTAATTCCATATTCTGAATTTTTATGATGGATTCAGTTTAGGTGTTCTTACTGTTTCCCTTCCATTTCCTGGTCACAGTTTCTGTTTTGGAAAAGTTTATCTTAAGTCCTACTTCTTGGAGAACTCGGTAAGAATGAGGATTTTTGTTCAGGGCCGTTCTTATATCAACTATGAATAATTATGTCATCAGTATTACACCCTACCTCGCATCACCATCATTACGCTGACCCCTGCAGAAAAAATAATAGCACCGTTTTCTTTCAGTAGATTCGCCTGGGATGTTGTACGGAATGTTTAAATAATCGAAGCCCATTTTTACACATCTCTGTTTGTACACCGGTCAAAGCTTTGGTCCAGGATGAGATTAAATAGCTTGGTGTCTTCATTTCGCCCTTGTGGTACTCCAGATGAGGTTTGAAATGATTCTGTGTTTGAGTCTTCACCAAGCATATAAGTGTGGATCGATACAGTTCCTCCATCAAATCAATGCATTCAGTGGAGTGGAAGCTTGGTAGAAGATTCCTGATGAATGAGAAAAGGAAGCCTCTGTTGATGTGGTTATATACAACTGTTAGGTCAACATTGCAGGTATACAACTTTCTAGTCTATAAGTATGATATTTCATGGAGTTGTTTAATGACACATGTGTCATTGTTGAACCCTTTACCAGAACGAAAACCAAATTGAGCCGTTAGAAGTTAACTTTAGAGATTAGTGAGTCTTGATAGTAAAATATTCATTACTAATTTCACTTTAATTGACCCAATCGAAACACCTCTGTACATGTAAGAATTATATTTTTGTTTCTACGGTGCATTTATACATAATATACCCCACTTGTGTGGCGTGTATTTTTGATTCCGAACTTCTCTCATAAAACTGACAAATTCATTTCTGAATTTACAAATAGAGTAGACTACTTCAAAACTTTAGCCTCAGTGTCAAGTGGGGCTTTATCAGGTTTTAAATCTTTATTGCTTTCTCGTCTTCTTCGTCTTAGGTTTTCTGTTATTTAAGTTTGAAGATAGTCTTTGGATTATTAGCATCGACAGTTTTCTAAAAGTCACTAAAATATTTCTAAAATTTAATATTTCGCTTACTCTAATGTAGTCTTCCATTTCTATTCTATTAGGAAATACACTGTCCCTTTTTTCTTTCTCAATTATCTCCAAATTAATATCTAAAGCTTATTACAGTTTACAGGAATTATGAAGCAACTTATTTCCCATGATAGAAATTCAACGTTTCTAAATCTCATGGCCCTCTTTCTGAATATTTTCAAAAGTTTTTCACTAGTCAAGCGTGAATGAAAATCTCAAAGGAAATATATAAACTCTTGAAAAGCAACGACAATATTTAATCGCTTAGTGGGGGTACCTACCGCTTTTCAGATATCCTTGTCTTGATGGTGGTTCAACAGAATACCTGGGGCGATTTATTTATTATGTCTTTACTATTCAATTAGAGAATAGATTTGATTGCTTTTCATGACGCACATGCGCAATGTTTTTCTTCTCCTTTCTCATTTTGTTATCTTGCTATTGTTTGGTTTTCTATTGACCAATCGGAACGGATTTCCCATGGGTAGATTTTCATTAATTTCAGTAAATGTACGTACGGATTCGTTTAGTGGTTACTGCAGCTAAAAAGAAATGTGATTTTGTACAGAATCTTTTATTCACCAAAGTTTGATTTATGCGAAGGAAAATAAGCAGTTTGAACGAATAAGTTGAAGAGTAAGATTTTTCTTGCAAAGTTTCGGTTTGGGTCCCTTTGAGAAAGAAAATCAATGTTTAATGTTTTCACAAATTGAAGGATAATAATTTGAGGGAGGAAATCGTAAATCTTCTTCAATAGTGTTTGTGACTGACCGGACGTCTATATTGAACCAAAGCTTCGGATTTCCGGCCGGTTAACGGATGTCTCCTTTGTTTCTTTTGCGAGTCAACTTCCATTTGGAAGGTATAACGTAACAGTTAATCATTATTTTTTCAGTAAATCCGCTTCTTTGATATTTTTGAGAGTATTCTACTTATTGTTTTTCTACCTTCGTCATTCTCACAGAAAACACTGGCAACATCAACTCGAAGTCACAAGCCAAAACAGAAAGTGACAAAGGAACAGATGACAAATATGGCCGAAATTTGGGCGTTGATTTTGAAATTCTGCTGTATTCATGAATAAATACATATCTATCTATCTATCTATCTATCTATCTATCTATCTATCTATCTATCTGGTTGCAGATTACTAGGATTATATGAATATATCTCTCTTTCTACAATAGGTTGATGAAAAATGCATAATCCTACAAAAATAAATCTGATGTTTGTTCATTTGGTTGGATTTTGTAAATTGGGCCACGCTGTGAAATTTTCTGCGCCCTCTACATTTCTCTCTGTCTCTCTTTCTCTATATATGCACACACGCATATATATATATATATATATATATATATATATATATATATATATATATATATATATATTACTGGGTATGGGGGTGAGGAAAAGATAAAGAAGAAGAACGGAGGAGGATGAAAGAAGAACGGGGATCAATGCAACAGAAGATGTCGATTAACATTACAATTAAATTTTTGAAGATTATAGTTATCAGGGAAGCAAATAAGAGGAGGCGAGTTCCACTGTCGGGAAGTGCGAGAGAAGAAGCTGTTATAGTAGTAGATAGTAAAAGGGTAGGACCGAGATGCTAACCTAGTAGCACGTTTAAATTCATGAAATTGGGGCACCAGTGAAAATAGCTCGTTAGAGCAATTGCCATGAAAATATTTGTAGAAAAGACAGAGGGTAGCCATATCACGTCTGTGAGAAAATGACCAGAGACTAAATGCCAGCTTAGGACCTATCACATTACATATCTGTCTTTGGATTTTGTTGAGAACCGAGAGATGAACAGGGGGGGCACCATGGACGAATGGTAGATTTGTGAAGGATGGACGCAGACGAGAAAAAACCTTCAGGCGCGACATAGAAAACCAACTTTCCTTGCCAGAACCAACTTTATGCACACACACACACACACACACACACACACACACACACACACACACACACACACACACACACACACAGCAGCAGCAGCAGAAGGAGAATTCGCGAAAGTGCTACCATCGAATCTCATTAAAATATAAATCTATGCTCCGGTTATTTTCCAAATCTCACCTATCTTGAAACCAGCTTGAAATAGACTATACTCATGTTGAGGTAATTTTGTTTTTTTTTCCTGTTATATATATATATATATATATATATATATATGTGTGTGTGTGTGTGTGTGTGTGTCTGTCTGTGTATGTGTTCATAGGGAGAGAGAGTGTCCGTGAATCAATTATGGCCATTTAAACCAGTATTGATTAAGCGAGTTCGAATCGAGGATGAGTATATTTTTATTTCCATCGTATATTCTTATAACCTAAATGTACTTCGTGCCAAAATCGTGCCAGTTTGTCTAATCAATGCAAAAAATTCTCATGACTAGTATGTACCTGGTTCTTTCAGATGACAGTAGACAAATGCCATTAAAATGCAACATTGAAAAATTACGATATATATATATATATATATATATATATATATATATATATATATATATATATATATATATATATATATATGAAGTTGAGATTATAGTTATAGATATTAGTTGTTCCAATGAGAGAAAAGTGTATATTTTAAAGAGAAAAGAGAAGTTGGAAATATTTTTTGTTATAATGCGGATTTTTAATGTATATTAACTTTAAAATTAAGTATAATATATATTAAAAAATCCACATTATAACAAAAAACGTTTACGGATTCACTTTTCTCCTTAATATATATATATATATATATATATATATATATATATATATATATATATATATATATTGAATTAATTATCTTAGCTCAGTATGCCATAAGGTTTCAGTAGCAAATAGAACGGAGTTACAACGGAATCGTAAGTGCTCGCAGAAAGAGATGAACCTGTCAATCATATTATAAGTGAATACATATTTTGAAGGAACGCAAAAAGTAGACAAGGCTGAGAAATCTGAGGAAAAAAACCCTGAAAAATCTGAAAAATACCTGAATCTTTCAAAAGAATAGAATATATTCTGAAACATTAGAGTTTTGCCTTTCATTATTAGAGTGTGCGAATTTTGAAGAATTTAAAAAAAAAATGCTAGAAGCACGTCGTATTTGAGGAAGAATTGAAAACATTCAAACGGTATTATGAATAAAATTAACGGGAATACAACATAGAAAAAAAGGGAAAAGATTTGTTGTCGCTTGAGATCACGTGACAAACTCCAAACTTCGATACATGACTGACGAGGCAAATTTTCCCCGCAGTAGGTTGCCATTTCTTTCTGCGGTAGAACAGTTTATATAAGCTGTGGGAGAAGAAGAAGATTAATAACATTCCCAAGGGTATTAGCATGTAAGTGAATGTAATGGATTCGACTGGAATTCGAACTAGGCTCTCCGATTTCTCAATCCGAGCCAATATCCATTACTACACCGTGCCTTCTTGATATAGCTACAGTCCCAAAACTAGGCTTGCCAATATTTCGGAGTATTCCAATTTGTCCATCACCACCATAGTATTGCATTTACCAGCTGGCAGTATGGCGATTATAGTGTCACTCTGTAATGTCTTCATTGCGAACCGTTCTTCTTTGTGATGTTTGATTTAGGCAGCTTAGCCTTTTCTTGCGCTTGTCTTACTTTCCATCTTATCTCATAGGCTTCAACCTTCGGGATCTTCAAGGCAACCTCCTTCACTGCAGCTATCATGTCTAAATATGTAACCCGCCTGATTGTAGTGGCGAAGTTAGTGATAGTGGCGAGCTACTGATTGATGATATTTTAGGTTACTCGTATTGGCATACACACCTGATGAAGGTCGCAAGGCACAATGACCACACTTTATTTAATTGATGGCGGTAGATTCTCATGGCCATCAATTAAATAAAGTGTTTAGTGTGAAATTCCACTTTACTCGGATCGACATGCATCTAAAGGCCGGAAGAGCATTACGAACTGATCACAGTCTTTAAGAACTCGTGGCTGACCACTGATAAGTGATAATGTCTTCCATCAAGTACTTCCGGTGTATATATGACACCAGTGAATCCAAAGGTTGTCAAATGTCCCCACATTTTAAGAAATGCAGCGCTCTATTCGTTTCACAAGCACTATAATAATCCATTCGAACCCCGATAGGCCACGTTGTCTAACCATGAGCCAGATGTCAGAGCACAAGTGAATTTGGTTTGGGCTTTTCGTGCGATGTCACCGCCTCATATTAGTTCTGCATACTGTTAACGCAAGACTGTATATACAGGCTGACAGACAGACAGGCCAAAGATATAACTGAAGAGTACGAAAGTATAGGGGAAGAGAAAAGTAAAGACAGCTAAAAATCAAACATAAAAGGAATTTCAAGAGGGAAAAATTTTTGGGAGGTTCAAATATGAGTGAGGGAAAAAAAAAGAGGAAAAGAAATAAAGCGAGGATAAAAGAAAGGGAATGGCGTTTAAAATGAAACAAGAATAGAGAGAAATAAAAAGAAACAAAGAGAAGGTAAAAAGAAAGAAAAAGAAGATTGAAAATAAAGAAAAAGAGGAGAGAGATAAAGAAAAGAAGAGGGAGGGAAATAAAGAAAAGGAGGGGAAGAGAAATAAAGAAAAGGAGGGGAAGAGAAATAAAGAAAAGGGGGAGAAGAGAAATAAAGAAAAGTAAACGAAGGAACGCAAAGCGAGAAAAAGCAGAAAACAAAAAATGTAAGTTTCTTTGGTTTTCGAAATCTGATTTTCAAACTTCCTCTTTCCTATTTTCATTCTTAATTGACCTTGTGCCACACATAGATTAGGTAAAATCCATATAACTTCAGTTAGAAGATTTATTAGTCAACACACACACACACACACACACACACACATATATATATATATATATATATATATATATATATATATATAAATATATATATATATAAAACAGAGAAAGAAAGAAAGAGAGCAAGCGAGCAAGCGAGCAAGAGAGAGCGAGGGAGAGAAAGCGAGAGAGCGAAAGAGAGAAGTGGGTATTTGAGTCTCGTCGTCGCTTCCAAGTAGATTGACGTCGCATTTTCGTCCAATCAGATTAACAATTAATTTATCTAATTGACGGCATTTGCAACCATTGCCAATAATCTGGTGATTGGTCGAAAACGACCAACATTGGTTCTGTTTCGTCCGGAGATAACCGACGCTGTGTTAGTCTCCGGAGGAATCGCCTATTAAAATAAATGCGAATGACTCTTATTAACTGAAGTGTATAGAAATTTATTGCAGTACAATTTATACGGAGAAGAATATCAATGAAAATTGACACAAAAAATTAAGTAAATATATATGCATATAATTTACCCTAAAATTAAAGACAGCTACCTCATAACCCGTACTTTCTCCTCTCCCCACTGAAGGACAAAAAATTAGAACCTTAGCGTTCAAACAATAAAACTCGGGTTCGAATCTCAACATGTTCAATTATTTAAGAAAGAATTTTTTGGATAATATCCTCCTAGGGATGTGATCCCATAGTGAAGCATTGTAGGGAAGTGTCTGAGAAACATACCATGCATTGACCCAAGCCTTGTGAGTGAAATTGTGTAGGCGAATATATTCGGAAACCGTCGATGGTTGTGCTAATACGTTGTCATCGGATCTCAACTAGTGGGGCAGATAGAAGCTCTTTAGCCTTGGTTGGCAATCTATTTAGAGGTGGTGTCACGATGAAAACATTCATCCCTCAACAACCTATTCATCCACATGGATGTATTAACTTAAACTATGCACATTGATAGATATTCTTCAAAATTAAAAGAAGACTAACGTAAGATCACAATATACCGAACTAGAAATAGCGCAATATTTTGTCTTCATTCAACTGGATAACAGCAGCTACGTGACGTGACGTGACAGGATGTTTACGAGTGCTAGATTCGTTGATTGGGCATATTTAACTAGAAATTTTCGATAGCTCCCGTAACTAAATTGTGTTTGCTTGGTGGGCTTGAAAGGAAATTCTCCACCGGAGTTTAAATCAGACAATAGTTGGCGCCAATGGAACAGCAAGTCAGTGGAATGTACCCGAAATCAGTTTCCTTTCACTTGTCCATAATGACAGGTTGCGTTATCTGGCTGAAATAAACTATCACCATCGGGAAACATGTCGAGTAAAAGGGGTGCAAATGGCCAGCTACAAAACCTGTGTATGCCACATCTATCAAGACAGAATCCATTTTCACTTATGGTCAATGCGAACTACCACATCCACATAATTACTAAGTCACTATTAACTTGTACAGCACCATGATGACAGGCTGGATCCATAATCTAATGCAGTCTCCGCCACACACATGCCCGACTTCTTACCCAAGCTAGAAATGTAACTCGTCTAACTAAGTGGTCATGATGTCAGTTTTCCACCGTTTAATTGCGGTGTTCTCTGCACAGATCAGTCAAGTTATTATGCAGAAACGCATTAATCACCATACTAAACTAACTGCTGTCTATTTAATCAAGCAACAACTTAATTTATCCAGTTAAAAAGAAGATAATTTTTAACCAATCAACCTACTACACTCTTGTTTAAATAGAAAATGTGTTTACATTTATATAAATACTTAAAAAAATATTGAAGTTCGTAAATACTAATGCATTTGTTTTGTATTGTCATTTAACAAACAGATTATTGGTTCACCACTCTCGCTTGAATTTTGTTGAGATGTTTTGAAACTTGCAAGTGAAAATATGCCATATAGCAACGTGGAGGAACCTCGGCGTTGTATAATGCTTAGTAAGCTTGTCTCGCTAGAACAATTACGACTAAGTAGTGAGTTCAATCCACACTGAGTGTTACATACTTTCGGCCTTGTACCACATATAGCAACGTGGTAAGACATGTCCTTAGCACGTACGTATATAACACATATTTGCTGTTTGCCTGACTGATTTCGATCTTTCTTCATATATATATATATATATATATATCGATCTGGTGTTCATTTTATAAAAGTAATCTACTAGCGCTTTTATGTTTGAATTTATCAAACCACCGAATTGTGTAAATAAATAAAATGAACAATAAAGATGATGACTCCAACAAAATAAAATGAAACTTCATCTCAGAATTGCAAACATGACAGTGAGACACAGTTCTTTTTCGTTCCATAAGAGCGTTATTTTGTGATTTGCTTCGAGATCCTAACGCAGTCAATATTGAGTTGATTAAACGTCCATCTTTATGAGGACAAATCATGTGGTGGTCATTAATCATTCATCGCCCATTGGTCAAAATCACGTGACTCTTCATACGAGTAGAATGTATAGCAAGCAGAAGTAAATCTGATATGCCAAAGCTATTTGAACCAAAGACCACGGAAATAGCAATCCACGGGAACTCAATTTAATTTGAAAGCATTCCTTGATGCACCGGTTTGGTACAAAGGCATTCTGGGGGTTGGGATGGGGATAAGAATCTCTCTTGAGAAGAAACGCAGTGAACGGCATGACATTTAAAGCATTAGTCAACTGATAATACGTAGGAGGCAAATAAACATTATATTTCATTTCCCTCGATCAATCGAGTTTCTCTCTTTTTTTCATCTATCTATCTATCTATCTATCTATCTATCTATCTGTTTGTCTATGTAATTTGATCGAACTCTCATTCTCGATGGTCACACTGAGGCAATAGCATTGTCCCTACTCGATGCCCCTATCAAACTGCCGCCAGTATGCTTAATGAGCAAGATCATTAGAAAATTTTTCAATGAGAAACTTCTTATCTACTGAATGTACAATGGTATTCATCTTTGCATTTGCCACGGAGTTAATGCATTTGCTAATAAAGTAGGTTTGTTGTCAGGATCTTCAAGTTGGACAAACAATATTGCCCACCCAATGACATGAACACGGGTAGCTGCCTGTATTCTGTTGTTTTACTTGTATTAATTAATTACCTGTGCTGCCAAGAAAAGGGATAAGAGCGGAAAACAGACGTTATGGCAGCCTGAAAGGATATGATAGGAATAGACATGTTTGTTTCATGTCCTGTTAAAACTGTAAATAGAAAAACGAAAAAAAAGAATACCATCTTCTTCAGCCATGATTTAAATTCAAATTCTGAGATCAAATATGAAATATCATAAGAAGCAGAGGAAAGGTTTTTTCAGAAAGAAAGCAATGAAACTACCACTATTAAATAAACATCACAAAGAAAAACAGGTAAGAATTACATGAAAACTGTTTTCTCAAGATTATTTTTTAGTGAGAGCTGATGATTATGCTTGAAACTGGGCCCTTTTTGCAAAGAGTCAAGAACTAAAGTAATATTTTGGGTTAGGAATGTAAAATTATTGGTACCTTCAAAGTTGATGATGGTAACTAAATAGAATTGGACAAGATGTATTTTGAGGGGTACAAGTCACTACCAAGATTCTTTAAACTAGATTGTGTATTCATGCAAAACAATAATTATTAACATTCGGCTAAACTAAATATAGCCAACCTTATCAAAAACGTTTAATTAATGGAATGTACCACAGCATTTCCAAATATTAAAATCAATAGAAAGTTTTCCATCATTAAAAGAAATGAATATGAAAATGGGGAAAAAAAACTCAGATAGAGAATATCTGGGACGCAATAAAAACTGATGCAAGTAATTTTAAAATTGAAACAGTCGAAAAATTAACAGACTCAATAGTAAAGACTGTAGAAGGTTTCAGAATGTTAAGGAACCAATGTTAGCATTTGATATAATAATATTATTTAATATAATAAAATAATGATATATTGAGGTACATGGGATATTCCTGTTAATCAAATAAGTGGTTTTATAGCGTATAATTTTGGATTTATTTATAAATAAAAAGTTTGTTTCACCCAGTCTAGCCTGATACTTCAAAAATAAGTTATTATCCATAATTTTATATAAGGATAGATATAATAAGCTGAGTCTCACATTATTCATTGTCCAGGTAAATATAAGTATATCCTGAAAGTTTCGGAAACTTTAATCAGGAAATACTAATGTGAAACCACTGACTTTCGTAATAAAATCTGCCACGCTTTTTTTTTTCACCAGCAAATCATCGACTGCCATGTTACCAACGTCTCGTTTCATATGTTTGCAAGAAAAAATTCAAAACAATTGTCAATATTTAACTGTGGCCAGCACATAAAACTGTCGTAAATGACATCAAATACATTGGAATAGCAAGCCAATTGCAAATAGGGATTGGTAACTGCTATCAGCTGAACTTTCAAGAAAAATGAATGCCTCAGTTATCGACTAAAAATATAAAGAACAGATTTGCCACTTTTGTTTAAATTGGCAACCAGTCTAGTTAAACAGCAAACAGTTTGCAGATATTAATGAAAAAGTTGCAAATATTAAAGAAAAACTGTACCGCCATGATCGTCTATGTACAGCTTGAAGGAACATGAAATTAAAAAGGATGTATTAAGATTGGTCATTCTACTAAAGTAGAATATAGCAGTAAAAGAATTATTGAAAGAATTTATGTTCAAGACTTTTTCCTCTTTTGTCTTTGGATCGAAATGAAAATCAAAGAAAACCAAAAAATTGCAATAACTGATCAAACTTTCGATAAATAAAAGAAATAATACTATTTGTTAAGGTCCCAAATGAGGTTTAATTTCCATCCGCGGATTTATTTCGGAGTTATTCTCTTTGAAAAGCATTAATCTACATTTCTTTGTGCTCATTTGCACTAAAGCAAAAGGTGCCAATCAAGATGACTGACGGAGGTTTCCCACCTATTGTTTAGATCACGACAATCGATATTTTCTGTCAGACTTGTAGAGGAGATGGACGCTGCTAATTTAACTCCCTTTGATCTCTGAGATATGAAGAACAAAAGTTAACATATCGCAACTTGACAACCTCTGTAATTTGAGTCTAATCGACCAATGATTTATTTTTCAGAAAACAGAACTTTTCTTGAAGAAAGTTGGAAGGAAGGCGTTGTCTGGCGAAAAGGAAAATATTGGTTGCTGAGAAATTTCGGTTAAAAAGTCAGTTGCATACAAGCAATTACGTTTTACCGAATGACAGATAAATATAATATTTTAGAGTTGTAATGTATTTTTTAACATCTGAGAAACACAGATTACAGGTTAAAAATGCCAAAAATAAAAAAGACGAAAAAAAGAAAAATATTTCAGGGACAATTTGCAAATAAATTATGCATAATGAATCCGTGAGTAATAATTCCGAGTATTTATCTTTTCTTCTGAATCTGTGCCTATGTATTATTGCGCATGCGTGTGTGCATGTGAATTTGAAAGAAAAGAAAAGTAACTACGAAAAATACTCATTTTTAATTCATATTCAATTATCGATGAAGGGTACACAATTTTGATAATATTTTGATATTTATTTGCACCAGCCTCAGAACATTATCAAGTATTTAGATTTTAAATTTGACGTTTACGATAAAAATAGCGAATAAGGCAGACGTCTTTCAGTCGTTAAAAAACAGAAAAAATGTCCATTGTTGATACTTAAAATAATTTATCAAGAATTTCATTTTATTGTCATCAGCAATTGCATAGTGAAAGCTACCGCGTATTACCCCATTTAAAATAAATTGTGCAAGAGAATGAGTTTATTTTAAGTAATCATTAGTTATGAAAGCCATGGATAGTGATTTCAACCTAGACATCTGGATTTGAGCGATGGTTAGCAAGGTTATCTGACATATAATTTGCTCGTGTAGTCAATTCAACCCCATTATTGCATTGTACTAAGGAGGCACTGGCAGTGAATTCAATCCCTAATTAGTGCCCTAAAGCATAATTCTGGTAAACCTGGTTGAATAGAATAGAGTGCGAAAAAACTCGACTTCTGCTTTGTCAGCATTTGCTCAATAAAGTGACGTGTCAAGTTGTTATCCAAACTCCCAAATGTCGGAGGAAAAGTGGTAGCGAAAACATAAACAGTAATGACTAATTCGCCTTTGTCAGTTCTTCTTCCTTGTGGAAGAAACTTTTGCCCAGTGAACAAATAATGAGCGTTGTATCGTTAGCCAGGATGGATGGATGGATGGATGGATGGATGTAGACTATCAAAGTGAAATGTAGGGAAAATAATGAGTGAAAATGCTTACTCCTCTTTATGATGAAAGAAGAAAACAGCACCATGAAACGATTGAGATAAAAGTTAGATTTACTGGAAATATCGCCGTTATTTTTATGGCATTAATTGTATAATCAAATTATTTAAAGAGATTTGTTGTAAAATGTGTTCGAAAAGCTTTTATATAGTTTTGCATGACGCGTGTCTATAAAAATTCAATTTTATAATTCTACTCAACACCAATGTTAAATAGAATTAAATACCTTATAAGGATCTTGAATTGAGAAAATTCATTATTCTGCAAACATAAATTTTATATTTTGCAAAAACATTGATTCTTTCCACCAATATTAATAATCTTATGTAAAATCCGTTGTCACAGTGGCCACAGTGGTCACAGGTGTTTGTGGGATTTTTGTACCTTTAAAGAAAACATAAATGTTAAAATAGGCTACTGCGAATACAGTGTAAAAATGAGAATTGCTACTTTTGTGTGTTCGCTTGATGTATAAAACTACTGCATTCCTATATCTCGCCGATGTAAACTGTTTCTATATTGCAAGAACTTTATTTCATAAATTCCGCAGTCTGGAGTGGTTTGGAATTTTTTACCAAAACATATTCTCCGATTTTCTTGGAGGTGGTCATAAAGATCCTAGTACTGGTGATAACTAATTTATTTTTAAATCAGATATAATGTTGGAGACTGAAGTTTATGAACTTTGTGTTTTTGATATTAGAACATTTTTATCTCAGAATCCTCAGGATATGTAGTTCAAAATACATAGATAAAGATGAGAATTACATTGAAAAAACATTTCTTCACTACCTACATCAGTTTACAAGCCAAAAAGCAAACACCACCGACGGCAATTCTAATATCAAAAACAAATAAAAATATAAAATAATAATGCCTAATTGATACACGCGCGCACACACACACAAATGAATATACGTTATCATCCGTATCCCGCATAGACAAACTATACTTACAAACATAATTATCAAAATTGCACCATATATATATATATATATATATATATATATATATATATATATATAATGAGACTTTATCTGGGTTATACATTTGCATTTCCTTGGTGTTGTGTTACAATGATTTTAGCTTTCAATATTTAAGTAACGCAGTAAAAATTAATAATCATTAGCGAACAAATAAATAATAAATACAAAATACCCTAAAGTAATCAATAATAAATAAATGATATATAAAAATTGTCACCTATTAACCAATGAGTTATACAACTTCGAAACAGACTTAACTAACTTAGTAAAAAACATAAAATTTCGTAACCAATTAGACTCTTTCCAGAAAAAAGCAGATAGAAATAAAACAAAATAAACGAATTCAACCTTAGGTACTATTCACTGTAGACCAAACTAGAAATTTGTATGGGCTGTAACCTGCTGCTGTTGACAACCTTTTACCGTGGACACGTCTAAAAACACGCCTATCAACTCTCACAATACTTCCCCAGTTCTGAGCTCTGCTTCTTTTTATTTTCCTATCAGTCGTGAGTCCACTAGTTTTTTTGTTTTTTTTAATAATACTGACCTTACGTGTCCTCCTCCGTGTGTCATCTCGATAGAGTTGATTCAATTATCCCCAAATCCTACGATATTGTGATTGACGGCGAAGTCTAGTGTGAGTCCCTTATACATATTGTGTACCACAGACAAGATTGCGTAACCCCTGCATGTGACCGTGGTAAACCTTTGTCTCGTTAGCTTGAGCGCACGTAGGCATTCAGGCTGGAATAAGAACCCCATCAATAAAATACACAACATTATTGATAACTCTAACAACAGGTTTGTTGGATATAAAGAAAACTGATTGAATAAAATATCCTTATTATCAATTGTAAAATCAAGTTCTATACTGCAGTGTGGTGATTTAAGAATTGATAGTCACTACTACTAAATTAATAGTTTGCCAGTCGATTTGTATCTACGGCAGGATAATGATTTGGAAATTTAAAAACAGCCATTCAGAGGTGGTTTCATGGTCTTCAAATTCTCCCGATCTTGCTGCTGGATGTAGTTTATCGTCATATCCAGGATACTCAAATATGTAGTTTTCCTTTCAAACTTATTCATGTTTCTACTGGAATTTTTTCTCTTCATTTATTATTATTATTATTATTATTATTATTATTATTATTATTATTATTATTATTATTTCCTTTGATTACTGGTGTGTGCTTATTTTTTTCCGTGTCCTGACCAGAGACCCAAGGTGAGAAATGGCATCATGAAAGTTTTGAAAAAAATCGCACATATTTTGCATAGATAAAGCCCTTCATAAGGTGTGGGCTGTACTCTTGAGAACATTTTTTTGTATTTCTTTAAGGCATGGGCTATGAAGAATCCCTTCAATAACTCTATTGGAATCTTTTCCAATCAATTCGAGGGCTCCAACTACAAGGGGGATTGTTGATGTTTCAATGTGCCACATTTTTGAGATTTCGATTTCAAGGTCTTTACATTTTGATAATTTTTGAAAGGACTGCCATATCAATAAGGAGGCAATTGTTTTAGTTTGTGGTCTCTAATCACGATGTCTGGGTGATTAGCTTTGATTGTTCTGTCTGTGTGTATTATGAAATCCCATAAAATTGTTAACAGATTCCATCTCCGTAACCAAGTCTGGGTGGTGTTCATACAAATTTCATCAGTTTCCTTTGCGTAGAAGTTGCAGATTTTCCAATGCAGATATTGGTCCACTCTGTCATGTCGGGTTTTATATTCACTAGGTGCCAATACCGTGCAACCAGATACAAGATAATCAATTGTTTCTGGATATTTATAACAGAATCTGCATTTTGGTATAACACAATTTTTCAGTATGTGTGCTTCATAATTTCTAGTTAACAAGCATTGGTCCTGTGCAGCAAGAATAAAACCCCCGGTTTCAGCTTTTAACCCTGCTCTACGTAGCCACTGATGAGTACGGGGTTTGTCTACATCATCTTGTTTGGTATGGGCAGAGTATTGACCGTGAAGCGGTTTATCTTGCCATTGTTTCTGTATCTGTTGCATTTGTTTTTGCTTTCTTTTTTATATATTTTGCATCTTCAGTCGGTGTAATGTGCTTTACTTTATTTCTTCTCCTATTTGAAACTCCATGTTCTTTGTCACATATCTTCTGTAGTTTCCAGGTATCCTTGAAGTCCAATTGTTGTAGTTTTGTGAGATAGTTCTAGTTGAACTAATTCCCTTCCTCCTTCGGATCTGGGCATATACAGACAATCAACATAAGATTTGGGATGATGCATGCGGTACCAAGTGAGAAACTTTCTCGTTTTGGCGTCCATTCGCCTAATGTCAGCTGTGTTCCAATTAAGGATGTTAAAGCTGTATTGAACCTCAGGGACAGCCAAGGTGGTTATGGCTGATATTCTGTTTTTTGAATTCAGCTCTGTATTCAGTAACCCTAACCCTAACCCAGACGCACACGCCTGTAGTATTCATTTCTTACCTTCTCCTTCATTTGTGCATGTTGTATACCATCTCCTTCGCTATTTCTTAGGTACTTAGAGGCGTCAACATGTTCAAATTCCCTAATCTTTGTGACAAAATCTAAATCTATTGAGTGTGTTTTTGTAATTCTCCCTTTATTGAATATCATTTTTGCACATTTATGTGCCTCTAGTGTGATTTAGGCATAATGTGGTGTCTCACAGACCCATACAGTAAGGAAATTTACTATCACGTGAGAGACTTTGTACATTTCTAAAGTCTTAAGGATCCAAGAGTATAGCACATTATAAAAGTCTTTACGGTAATCGATCCACGCTGTGCTAAGATTGCTACATCGTATCCTGCAATTTTCCTGGATTATTTTGTTTATCAGTAGTTGATCTTTGCAACCATATGAACATCTCCGGTATCCCTTCTGTTCCAGTGGAACAATGTTGTTTGATTCGAAAAAGGAGTAAGTACGATTCGTCAGGACAGACGTGATCAATTTATACGTGGTGGACAGAAATGTTAGCGGCTTATAGTTTGTCGTTTCATCTGTTTCATTCATTTTTGGCATCAGGTGTGTAATATCTTCAATGATCCAGTCCGGGATTTCATTGCGATTATTTATAAGCATTGATAGAGTTTTTGCAAGGGTTTTATGGATTGATGAGAGATGATAGGGCCAGAAATTGGGCACCTTGTCATTTCCTCGGGATTTCCATTTTGAGGATTTCGTTAGAGCTTGCCTGATATTATTTGTGGTTATATTTTCCCACTCTTGCAGAGGTTTATCCGACATTCTTTATTTTTCACGTTTGATCCATTTTGTATTTGGGTTATATTCCTTTGGATTGTTCCAAATATTCTCCCAAAATTTCGCACCTTGTGAATAGATGATGACATTTTGACATAATAGTTGCTTTTCCAATTTCCTTGTAAAATTACTTAAGGTCTGTTTGGAATATTTTATTTTGGCGATAGAACCTACATCGTTTATCGCCTTGTCCTCTGTGCCTTTAACTGCAGTTTCTGTTTCAGCATTTCCTTAATTGATGGAATTTCAATTAGGGATTTAATTTTATATTTCCGCTTGATCTTCTTGTGTTCAGATATTTGGATTTCTAGTCATCTCGTATAGAAATCTCACATCTGATTTCCTTTAATTCCCGCATCAGTTTTGCCTTCCAAACTGGCTCTCTTTGTTGTTTAATTTTATCGTTGTCTTGACCTCAAGCTTCTCGGTAGCTGCTAAAGCTGTTGCATATATGACATTGTTAACTTCTGTGAAGTTTCCCAGTGATTAACAGTGTTTGCAGTGCAACGTTCTGTATTTGCACAATGTGCTGATTGGACTTTGTCATGAATTTTTGGGAGCTTGTCTCTGTCTGACTTTTTTGTGAGAGTTACACTGCTGAGTACATGGATGACGTGGTTTATTGCCTTGGTGTTTTCAAGGAATTCTACCTTAATGTAGTTGGAGTCATCTTCAATGACATTGTCTGGATAACTACAGGTTATGTCACCGATTATTCGGTGTTATTTCATGGGAGATTATTTCGTATCTCATTTATTTTAGTTTTTAACTCACCCTCTCTCATATTTTTTTATTTCGAATCTTTATTGTTTGCGTGATAGGTTATTTTATTGTCTTATACCTAGTTTCATCTTATCTGTTTCTGCATTTTAGTGTCTTTTGTTTCGCACGATGTCCCTGCAGAAAATTGGCAAGCATATTTGAGTTGAGGTGAGATCTTATTTTACTTCCGACCATAGTTCTACATATCTGTTATGTCTGATTCGTAGTATTCTTGTCTAGATTTCCGAGTGCGGTGAAAAATGACTTGTTGATACTCTTCGCGAAACCATTTTGTTACCTTTCTTTTTATTGGTTGTTTGGCATTGAGTCACTTGCTCCAAGGCGGGAAATATTCCGTTTTTGGTGACCAAGTGTCTCTACGTTTTTGGAAGAGTTTCTTCCCATGACAAATTTTTCGGCCACTGGTTCCTCTCTGGGGTACGGCCGATCCAGTATGAAATTTTGTCCGTAATCTTCGAGATTCGTAAAAATTTGCGTTTTATCCTTGACCACCAAGGGGTAATTATTTTCAAGTTACCAGCTCTAGGATGACAGTCGAACAAAACCAGAGAGATAGTGGGGATGGGGATTATATTCATATATCCATCGCTAATGAGTATTATATTCAGTGGGGTAGCATATGCGTATAGAGATTGCACTGACTATATTAATTTTTAACTTATAAGTCTCAGAGACCATTACTAAATGAAATATTAGGTTGGTGCAAAAATAATGTCGTTTTCCGACATAGTAACATATGTTAAAAAACGACATTATTTTTGCACCAACCTAATAGCAGAAGTGGACATATTAATACTTTAATATTGAGTTTTTTTTAAAAAAAAAAAAAAAAAGGATAAGGGAAAGGGAAAAGTAAAAATTAAAATGAAATAAAGTTAAATAAAGTCAAAAAGAAAAAATTGTAATTTAAAATGGTATAAACTTTTGTTTACATGTTGAGATGCAAGCACAGAATGTCATACGACAAATGTTCAACTTTCCGGCGCCAATGAGAGTGATAATTATCAAGTTTTATAGGGGCGATCATCCCCTCCATTACAGTTTGGCGAAAGGGCCATCAAGTAAATCATTGAACAAAGGGATAGAAACAAGAATAAAACATTACATTTGGAGTCATTTCTCAACCTGCTGGCTACTAAAATTTAAATTTTCACTCAAAGAGAAGTCAGTCAAAAAGCAAAACATTGTCAGATTAGTACACATGTAGGCATATGCAAAAGGAGAAAAAAGTTCATTCAATACGATCCCTATCAATGAGTATGCACACACACACACACACACATATATATATATATATACACATACATGCATCGACAGAGAAACATTATTCCAGGAAGAAAAAAAAGCAGCAAAGCACACACGCACGCACGCACACACACACACACACACAAACACACACACACACATATATATATATATATATATATATATATATATATATATATATATATATATATATAAGATAGGGAACAAATAGGAAACGTTTATAAATTATGTTTTGCTTTTATTAAAGCTTCAGTAAATAATGAGAAATGAAAAAAATGAAAGAAATATGAAAAATGTGGTATTTTTAGTTTTGTGTTTGTTTTCATTGGTTAAGCAGAATTCACGTGTGTTTGTCATGTCAAGCAGCGTGTGATGGATAAATTGCCGTTTAAAATACGCAAAAATGAAAATAGCACTGACATCTCATTTTAACAAATATATTTACCAAAAAAAAAATTGAAATAGTAAAGAATACAGTATAAATAAATAAAATTGACATTCGCTTCAACTACGGCCTCCAGATGACTTCGGAATCTCCGGCATCTCTTCTGGACGGTCTTCTTGTTTAAGTTGGTGAATGCTGACATAATTCTTGCCTTCATTTCATCTTTGGCGTTACAAAGAGTTTTCTTGGTCATTCGCTTAACTGCTCGCCATACATAGAAATCAAAGGGGTTGAAGTCTGGGGAGTTAGATGGCCAGATGTAAGGGGGGTGATGTGGTCGCAGAAATTGTCTGACAACCATGACTGGGTTTTTCTGCTTGTGTGATATGGTGCAGAGTTCTGTTGTCATGCATAGGGTCTTCTTGTAGCCACACTCTTGACCCAGAGCAACACTACCTCCAAAAGGCCTCCATGTTGAGTTTGATGCCCTCACCAACAAATTCGGGAGTTATTTATCAATTTATCCAAGTTGTCGTACCTTAGTAATCACTATTAGACTTAGCCAACTCTTTCCGTATCCTTTGCACTGTCCTCAGATTGACACCCAAACACTCTGAAATTTCTGGCGGGTGAATTGCACCATGGTGCTCTTTTTCCCACATACGGTTATTAACTGACTATATTATACTGTGCAGTCGACAAAATCAAAAACAAACAATGCCCATATGCGAAATAAAAAAATATGTAAGGGCGACAATTTAGCCGTTGCAGTCTCACTTTCTCTCCCCCCTCTCTCTCTCCCCTCTCCCCCTCTCCCTCTCTTATATATATGTATAGAGAGAGAGAGACAGAGAAAGAGAGAGAGTGTGTGTGTGTGTGTGTGTGTATACCGGTATAAAGATATGTATCGTTCAAGGTATGAATAATATTATTACAATTCTGCGTGTCTCTTCCTTTTTTAGTTATCACGTACGTTATGACTTGTCAATACCTCATAAATAATGGACTATTCCATTTTTTTTTATCGCATGGAAAGACGGTAAAGAAAACCTGATTTCAGTAAGAAAATTAAAGAAAGAAAGATAATCATAAACAATGGACTGTTCCATTTTGATCGCAAGGAAAGACGGAAAAATATCAGAGCCGCTGTTTGATTTCAGTGAGATTAAGAAAATAGAAAAACAAAATCCACACAGAAAAACCGTGGAATTTTCACGGGTGCAACTAATAATTATAATTCTGCGTGTATCTTACTTCCTTTATTAGCACGTACGTTACGTCCTGCCAATACCCCATAAATAGCACACTATTCCGTTTTAATCACGAGGAAAGCTAGAAAAAACATATAAGAGATGCTGTTCTCAGAAGAAAATCAAGCAAAGATATTCCTGAAGAGCTGAGAGTGGGACTGGAAGAGAATTTCCGAGCAAAGCATTCTAATTTATCAGTAGCAAATTACAGTACTCCAAATTGATTAAAGAGATATGCTTTAGCTTTAGAATGGTCAAGTTGAATCCATACTCGTTTAAAACTCGTTAAACACCCACTAGAATGTATTTAATTTTAGTTTTAGAATAAAATCATTCAATTTATTGTCATCAGATTTCGAACATTGCATATGGAATGAAACGATAAAACTATAAATTTTAAAATGTATTTTTATCTTTTAAATCAAGATTTGGTTTATTTGTTTCTATGACCCATCCTGAAACAATCCTATTTTCATAAAACTATGGAAGAGGCTGTAAGAATCCACATACTAAACATCTTCTTACAAGGCTTCTTGAAGCAATACTCTAAATAGAGAAAAGAATTTCGATTCTAAAAGCATCACTATTGTGCATGTCATCGAATAAAAGATTATTTAATTGTAAAAAGAAAGGCGTAAAACAACTTGGTTATACCCTTAATGAAATACACTTATGCCTATAAAGATGCTTATAAACAGAGGGAAACAATAATAAATTATTCACAGTTTACACTAACGTCATACGTCTTAATCCAATGAAAACGTAATCACATCAGCACACACATTTTTCGTGGCCCTGAGAAAATCACAGGTGTTCCACTTTGAATGTTTTGCGCATCTTACATAAAAAAAACACACGTTTTAATTGTGCTTTGCGTCTTTATTGATGAATTAAGTTTCATCACTGGGCAGTTATGGCCAACGAAGCGACCTTATGAAAGCGGGTGCAGAACAAAACAGACGTCCGCAAAAACTCGAATCCAGAGCAAGACAGACGACCACAAAAACCCGAGTCCAGAACGAGGCAAACTTTTGTAATTATGGCGATGAATAAATACCAGTAGAAAAAAGATATCTCCATAGCAACAAAACGATGACGCAGATTAATAAACATATTTACATTAAAAACCACGCGTATTACAAGCACATGTACATATACCTACGTGTCTAATTTTCATTTTCAAGCATATAAACATTTGTGCATAACAGACACGAATCACTCAAAGAAAATTTTTTTGTCATTCTCAGTACACGTACCACAAACATGTTGTTAAACGCAAATAAATTATTGAAAATTTACTAAGCTTAGCATATTTTGGTACAAAGTTCAACAGGGACAGCAAGATTATATTGCATCGAGAAGGAGCGTCTCAAACCACTCTCTACTCTATTTATCTAACTTGGATTATTGCACCACTTAACCATGTGGGAAACTGTGATTGTGTTGCGTCAATTCGCCAACTGGTTGTGAGACAATTTGCCATGAAAATTAGCACTTATTTTTTTACTTGGATTTAAACATCAAGCTCTAACGTTAATAGGAAATACGCAACTATCTCAACCACAAAGCAGGCTATCAAATATATTTACTCTTCCCAGATACCAACACACTTTCATATGGCAGCTGAAAAAATATTCACATAGAGAACAAATAAGAAGCCAAAAAACTAAAACACGGACAATTTCTGTGACAAATTGCAGATATACTTAACCTCCGGCCATATTTGAATAAAGGTTATTGTTCTATGAAATCATTGCATCACAACATTCTGTATCTAAAAGTTTTTTAAAACATTTAGAAAAAATGTTTTATAACTTTTTTTAACTTTGCCTAAGTTGCTTTGCTGTTAGAAATTCATTTTTTTAATTCAGAAGTCAGAAAGTATCTTCATCATTTTTCTTTTTATCACAAGAAATGGCATAATAGAGTGAATAGTAAATGGAATAATATAAATAACTCATTTCAGAAATCTGAACAACAATAATAAAAAAAAACGAATATAGGCTTTGAAGTTGAAACATTGTAATAAAAACAAGGAAGTTAGAGACAGTTTTTTTCGGTGGTGGTAGGTTTGAAAAGACACCCTCTATAAAATGTGCACCAGCTATTTGAGAACATAAATGTTGGAGGCCAGACAAGGAAGGCAACCTAACATTATATTCTGCTACATGCGCCTTTTTTTCCATTCTCATTTCTATTTCATATAAATCGGGAGCATTAACATGGCGGTTTCCAATCTGACAAAATGAAACGGTACGCCGTAATCTGGGCACTAGCTGTCAACCACAGCTCTTCGGAGAAAATGGCTAAGAGAACAAAAGCAGCAGCAGGTGACTGGGAGGCCTACACAGAGGTACCCAGGGTGAAGCAGTACTACTGCCTACACCAGGGTGCTGAAGGATTAACTGAATGTGTTCCTGTAGGACTCACTCCATGTGGCCCAAGTGTAGCTGGCCGAGAACTTTTTCTATCATATAACCTCCCAATATGTGCCCCCTAGTTCTAATTTAAATTACCTCTTTGAAAGCAACTAACGGCCTCACAATAATAAAGACTTTGAAGATGGCCATCGGGAACATGACGGTCAACATAAATGCTAATCAATTCATCCAGACAGTCTGTCGATTCTAAAGCCGCATCGAAGCTGAAGGTAGTTTTATTGAATAAGCATTTTCCTTATGAATATAATTAAAATCCAGTGAAATAGCCAAGTATCAGGATTTTTTGTAGGGCTTTCTGGTTGAGAACTTTTCAGGAACACTCGAATATTACATTAATTTCAAATCAATATTTGCATTTGCATATATATGTATGCGTGTTTAAGCCTGTATCTGTTTGTGTGTCCAAGAAAGGTAATAAAGCCACTAAGTCGCAAGGTGGTTAGTGAGTGTGAAAGAATATGATCAAAAGAAAAACATTATTATGGTGAAAGAGTAATAGAAGACAAGAATTAGGAAGAAAAAAGATAACTGTCTATATATCCAAGATGAAGTATTATTATTACTTACATTATTTACATTATTCGGACTGTTATCCTCATCTTCATTGCCATATTCACAACGTTTCGGCCGTTTTACGCTCCGGCCTTCTTCAGGTAATTGGAATTTCGAACCAAACCCTTTATTTCGTCCACCAGTGTAGATTGTTCTAGTTCCATGTGCCATGCCTCTTCCGAATGTCTCAGTTATTTACCTTTATCTCAACTCGCCAAGTTTGGTTCATCACTGCTGTAGCCTGGTATTGAACTCACAACTCAAGGACACATGGCCCAACGGATAAAGACGTTGGTTAAATCTAGTGACTAGACCCAAAGAGAAATAAAGGGTTCGGTTCAAAATTCCAATCACCTGAAGAAGGCTGGAGCGTACAATAGCCGAAACGTTGTGAATAAAAATGAAGATGAAGATAACAATCCGAATAATGTAAATAATGGGAGTAAAAAAGATAACGATAGGACATTGCATTTAAATTTTTGAAGATCAAAGTTGACTGGAAAGCAAAGTGCCAGAAGAGAGTTCTACAAACGAATAGTGTGAGTGAAGGAATTGTTAGCATAGAACTTACGGTTATATCTAGCCATTCTAACTATTAAATGATGAGACATAGCGACCAAATTAGTACAGTGTTGAAATTCATAAAGTCGAGGTACCAAAGAGGAAAGCTCATCATAACAATTACCCTGAAAATATTTATAGAAAAGGCAGAGGCAAGCTACATTATGGCAGTGGGAAAGTAACCGATAACATTGCATATTCTTCTTTGGATGTTGTCAAGAAATATATAGTATACACACCAGAACATATGTGAATAAATGGACGAATGGTACACTTATAAAATTATACGATAGATTCTGTCGAGAAAAATTGTCTAATACGACACAGTGAACCAACTTTCCTAGCAGCAGACTTCACAATTGATTCATATCATCTTTCAACTTAGCGGAATAAATTGTCCGAAAAAGATGCAATGAGTCACTCTTCTGGAGGTTAACATCAGCCAACCGGAAAAGATTCTCTGACGCCATTTTAAAAAAGAGCAGTAACGTTTTGGAGGTTTTAAAATTAACAAACTATTTCATGGTCAGAATTTTTCATATGGGCGCCTTTTATATCAGGCCTAGAAGAAGAACCATTAGCAGTCTCTAGAGAATTGAGGAGCTCACTTGGATTCTGAACAGCTTCAAAAATATTTAGAAGTGAATCATTTGAAATTCCCTAAGGATCTGCTGCAACAACTTTGAATTTTTTTTTTTATTGCACCATTCCTTGAATCAAGAAAGTCTCTCCCACTTGTAATTTCTGTACTTCGGGTAATTTTTTAATTCTCTAATTTTTTACAAATTTTGAAAATATTTTTAAGGGTGGCATTATATTTTACCAACAGAAGATAAAAAATGAAATTATTTTAGTTTTTTAATGTTTTCATTTGACTGAAAAAATTGTAATTCAAAATGGAGACCTGTTGAGTTCAAACAATCAAACGTCGGCATCACATATTTCATCATATTTTTGGTCTACGTTATCTTTACGTATCAATTTACCCGTAAGAATGGATTTGTTTGGCAACGATAGGAATCATCTACAAGTCAATTCTACTTCCAATTATCTCCTTTTGACCTCGGAGGTCAAATTAGATCTTATCTGCTTTACCATTTGTTAAACCAAAAAGCAATTTTGTTCTTCATTCAAACTCAACATCACAATTCATTTTGCTACAAATAGCAGGCCGTGCCCATTGATGACCTATAGTCACATCGAGTGACCTCGGAGAGCCAATCTTACATAACCGTCTTCTAGTTCTCTATCTAAAAAATTGGTTATGATGTTTTCCATATGGCTGTGAAGTCATAATAGGCATACACGCGGACACACAAACCTCAGCACTGTTATATAGACACACCTTAAATTAACCAACAGTTTTCTTGTAATTATCCGTTAGTTAACCACGATTGATATAAAAAATATGCATGCGCCAAAATGTTTAGCACCACATATAATATTTTTCTAAATTCTATTCTATTCCATATTCCTTATTATAAAAGTATTTATTTAAAGGGGCAGAGCTGTTATGAGATCACTTTTCGAATGTTATAGTCATTTTGTGGAAAGTTAGAACAAAATAAAAGAATAAAGAGGAATTCTATTGTTTTGGTTAAAATTTGAAATAAAATTTACAAAAGAGATGCTTAAAAACAAACGGGTGAGTGTGATGTTTTTTACAGCATGAATTTTCTTTGGTTTCATTATTTCTAAAGCTCGCCACGGACAAATGAATGAAAAGTCAGGGTGCGGATGTAGGTGCATTCCGTAGTTAAATAAAAGCAAAATGTAAACATGAAATAAACGAGATGGCGAAAAAAATGTTCGGAGGTATTAAACCTTGAAAATAACATCAATCTTTGGCCCAAGTAACATTTTGTTCGGTTTGAGTGATTCTTTATCCAACTATTTTCCTCTATTAACAAAAGGTGACATCATCTTTTGCGTCATGGGTTGTTTTATTTTTTCCATTTACGAATATATTTCATATGAACGCTGTATTTTCTAGCAGATGCTCGATGACCATGCTTTTTAACAGGTTAAATCAGTAAATTAATTCAGGAACGATATTTTCATAGTTCTGCTAATTAGCTTGAAATAGGACAAGCTATCAGGCTGAAGCTCCCTTTGAAGCTTATTTTAAAGTGTTCATATGATGCGATTTTGCGTCAGTGTTTTGAAAAATTATTGTATGAGATTGTGATATAAGTTTCTGTCTATAACTTCTTTTATGGCTTCAACTAACTTGACCACCACAAAGCATGTGGACTCGATTATATGCCCGAAATTTTCCAAAAGAAACGTGCTACTGAACTGATTCCTGTTTTCTCTCTGCTCTTAGATGCCTTGGCATTTCTTCCTTTCCATATCGTATGTAATTCTCTTCTGTAGTTCCTGTTTTTTAAGAACTTGGGTGAATAGTCTGATTCTTTGAACTATCGACCTATTAGTGTTCTACTTCTTTTTGGCAACTGACTCAGAAGCGGCTAATGATCTCATCTCGCAGGGTGTTCTTTCACTCATACAATATGGCCCTTTATAACTCAACCCAAATTTTTGTTCTCTCTGTTATGGCTAAGGATTCCCCAAGAACACATGACCTAGCAGATAAAGGCGTTGGTTGATTGATACAACGGCGAAAGCGTTGTGAATATGGTAAAAAAAGATGTGAACAGTTCAAACAATGTAAATAGTGCAAATAGTTACAATACATCATCTCAGAAATATAGAAAAAATTAGTTAAGTCAGATTTTATTATGAAAACATTGAGTTAAAATCTAACTTGAAGATTTTGTTGTGATTAAAAAAGATGTTCATATTTGGGCAGATTGAAGAGTTTTATCAAAGTACCTGTAACTAAATATAATATCGTAGGATTCTAGCGATCGTCTGCTGTAGAGCAACAATTTGTAAATTCATTTCACAGACCATTTACCTTTGAAATCAATTTTATACTTGGATATATCAAAATTGTGATCCTGTGTCAGACTAACCTAAACTTAGAAAATATTTTACAATTTCTGTACACTCTCTATAGAGCTTAGGGTCACAGCAACACTACTTAAGGGGATATCAACGCAGTTTCACTAGCATAGCACGATTTACAAAATGGAATTTCTATCCGCACGCTCAACAGTATCCTGCTCCCTTAAATGGTTGTTAATAAAGGCTAGAGGGCCCACTCCGCCTTGCTATTTAATTCATAGTTTTGGGGATATATAGATTCATACTTTTTACAAATTAACGCAATAGAATTCGGATCTTTCATTTCTTTTTTTCTCGTTGCCTTTTCAGTTTACCATTATAAAAGCAATAGCTATGAAAATGCTTGATAGTTGAGGTAGTTTCATATCAGCAATGATCGGGGTTCAGACTCAGCTAACATCTAGAATAATGTTTGTTTTTTTATGTCAGACAGCACTCCCCACACAATCTTTCTACATTCCATTTGTCCCCAATTTACCCCTGTTCTGTACTATGCTAAACTTTTTCAATATCCAATAAATTATAATCCTCATATAAAAAAAAGAAAATGACGATATCCAAACTATTGTGTAATTCATTCCAATTATGGGGTACTTTCATTTCATCAATCAATGTACTTGCAATATTTTCTCACTGGTTTTGAATGGAATCGAACAGAAATTAAAAGCCAAATTGTTTAGTGTGTTTTGTCTTTCTTATCATGAAAAACTTTGTGCCATTGTGATCAAGTGCTGTTGTAAATGAAAACTTATAATTGAACGACAGGAAGAAACTCTGAAAAAGGAAATCAAGTCATAATCTCTCGGCCGCTCTTCCTGGGTTTGAAAGATCGAGAATTATGAAGACAAATAGCGTCATTGTCAGTGTTGACTCGTGGTTAAAATTAGTTAGGGTGTTGCTTCAGAAAAGTTTTAGCCATTGTCTTAATGTTGTGTAAAACGAAATAAACATATAAAAAGAAAATTTATGCATAAACTTGATAAAATCTTAAACAAAATAATCATTTTTTACTTATAAATTGTAACAGTTTAAGATTGATCCATTTATTTAAAAATGAAATCCATTCTTCTTGTTTTATTTTGAGCTAAAAGGTTAATGATCCCAAGATGACTATTGAGGAAATTTTTCTCCATTGAAAACACTGCAAGCGCATTTAGTCTATCAGGATTCATAGTGCTCTTTAGAAAAGTTCTTATTCATTCATTGTTGAAAAGCAGTGTTCTAGCTCTGATGTAGTCATGGGAATTGTTGAGAGGATTTTTATGTTTCTTAATTTCACTAAGAACACCATCTAGATTATTTTCAGCAGCTCAATTAATTTGCAATATTCATGCATATTGGATCTACAATAAAATAGAATACTTTTAGTATAGTTTCAAGCTTTTCTTTGTCATTCATGGGATATGTTTCAGTGGTTAATACTATCACTTCCATAGACAGTTCATTCTTAAAACTAGTGAAGGTTTTAGGCTTAAACAATTTTGCAGCTACTAATATTTTAGTAGTAGAATATCTGCCCATTATATCAACACATATGCAGTTACACACTTCCTTTGCTTCTGCCATGAGTGTCTTTGAGGGATTCTCGCAGGACTTCAAGTTTCTTATTTCTAAAATAGCAGTTTTGAAATCTATTCATTGACTTTAAGCACACACATTTCTCAAGATGGCAGATTGTAAATTACATCAGCATATGGCATAATCTGACGAAAAAGTTCTAATCGAAACACGAAATCATCATCATTCAGGTATTGTAAAATTCCTGTTGCTTTTACAACGGTTTGATCTGCATTTGATATTGACTGAATTTTAGTAAGGCAGTTTTTTAAAGGTTGAAACGGTCCATGTATTAAAGTTCCATCTTGTAGATGATGGACGTGTTATGCTGATGTCCATATGCTTCTTGAGAATGGATACACGTTGTGGTGATCTTGACAAGAATGTTGGAATCGCCAAAATATTAGAGAAAAATATTCTTATGTTCCGTGTAATATTTACTGCATTTAAGTTAATAAAATATGCACTGCTATAAACTGCTTTTATTTTTGCTTGAAAAATGTCTGAACTATCAGTTTTTGTCCATTGTCTTGAAGTATTATATCTAATTGTTCCAGAATGTTTTGATATGCTATTAGGTTGGTGCAAAAATAATGACGTAATAATGTCGTTTTTGACGTTAAAAAATATGTCAAAAAACGACATTATTACGTCATTATTTTTGCACCAACCTAATATCTGCAGTTTGATTTTCTGGAATAAAGAATCCCCCAAAATGTTCAAATATTTATTCAACATGTACCATAGAACAATGATCATTTAAATGTGTTCCGAAACATCTGTTGTGTCATCATCAGTTATGAGGTCTACAAACAAAGCTTCCCTAATTTCTGTCCTTACCTCCTCATGCTATATTTCTAGTAGGCAGTCAAATATCTCATTCTGAATGGTTTTAGAAATATCTTTGAAAACCGTACTGTTTTCTAAGTGATTCTTCAAATGTGGATGTAATTTAGATGCAAAATTTATCAATCTTCTAAATACTTCTGGATTTACTGAATCACTTTTCATCATGTCCATATAAGGAAGTTTCAAAGATTCAGCAAAATATATACATTCTATTATTTTGGGTAAAATTTCACGGTTCTTTTTAACTTTCATGTTATGTGCGTTGATTGAAAGTCTGTATGCCTCACTAACATTCTCCATAATATTTACATTTCCTAAACATGACAGTGAAACCACATTTTCAATATTCTTCTTTGACTTCTCATGTTTTTCAGTTTCTTCTTTCATTTGGTATATATTTCTAAAACTTTGTTTTGTCCAAGTTACATCACCTCGGAAAACAAAAACATCAACATGGGAAACAAAACAATAAAGTTTTCAATTTACAGTCGCAGAGCCAACTTTTCCATTGGTACTATTCAGAATTAAAGCTGGAAATATAATTCTCATTGCTGCTTATTCCTGGCTAAGATATTTAAATATCAGGTGTTGAACATTCTCTTTTCTTAACTGTAACTTTCTCATGGAGTGACAACTGTGAAAACTTGAGGTTCACTTACTGTCACAGAACTTATTTCTTGGGGTTTCAAGGAGATCATGTTTAAATTATTAATGTGTTCTATACAATAAAACAGTAAAAAAACAACGAATTATATAGAATGACTGGAAGTATGATATTCATTTAAAGTTTATCATATTCAAGAATACGTTACACGATTTTAAGTACAACACAGGATGAGTCAAAAATTAACACTACATTACACTCGGATAACAGGATTGGCACTGCGTGAGTGACAGTGTTCCCTATAACCAGTGTTCAGCGTCTTTCGTCCAACATGTGCGCATGCGCACAACAGCCAAACACCGCATTACTGGATGTATGAAGCACACAGTTACAGTAATGCGGTGTTTGGCTGTTGTGCGCATGAAGCATAGTTTCATACAAGGATTTTTGTAATTTTTTATGAATGACGGGATGGCTACTGATATTAAATTTAAAAATTATACAATGTACAAGTATAAAGAAAGAATTAAAGAATAAAAAGAATATTGAATGTTATCAATAATATCGAGTACAAACAAGGGGTGTTGCAGTTCTGCAGTGACTATACACGAGCCGCCATTGCTCATTTCTTTTCTTTTGATCCTAATTTTTCTTCGATATTTCTCAGGTGTATCTCCTTATTCTTGCTTGTTGTCCACAGCCTTTACTTTTCTCCTGAATTTTTAAAGTCCTCAACTCTGAGGGGTACACAATAGTTTTCTTAACTTGCCAGAAAAATAATGAAAACATATACAAAACAAAGCAACAATAATTTGAATGTTAAGTTTATATAGGGCCAAGGTAGTATCTGTTGTCGGTACAAAACATTTACCAAAACATTTTAATAAAAACGTAAATAGAGCTGAGAAGAATTCGTAAGAACGATGAAATTTCTTTTATTTTCTAGAAACAAAACATGTTAAGAAAGTTTAGAAATGTATTACATACCTTCTCCCCGACCCTTTAAATCTAAACTAATGGATATCACAAAAGCTTTGTTCAGAAGTCCGGCACATTATCTTACAAGAAGCTGTCTACTCACGTGTCCTGAGAGATATCTTGTCTAAACTGCGTCTTCCAGAAGATTATATCACTGCACTGACTGACCGTCAAGGGGCAGATAATCGATTAATCGCGGTGTATAATAGTAATTGGAAAATAGAAAGGAAAGTTGACAAAACACTAACATCTTCTTTTCATCGTGTTCTTACAGGCTCATCATGACTCTCCACAACTTCCTATCGATTGGACCTCTAAGAAATGTTTGTCTTTTTACTATTCCTACTAGTTCATGTTTTGCCAGCCAATTGCAAAAACTTGTTAGGCAGGTTCCCCGTTGTTTCCCTCTGCTACTCTTGCCTTGTCATGTTTGTGCGCCATTTTATATCCCAGATATTTCAACTGTGCCTTTCTGTACAAGCGTCCTTTCATACACAGCCATTATTAGATTTTCTGAGTTCTCCTGATCATTAGTTTCCATATAACATTCAATAGTTGATATCCTTTGAACAAGATATGACGCGATGACGTTTATTTCATGAACTTTCACAAATAACCATGGTGAAGTTAACAGACTAATTCATAGAATAATGAAAATGGATGATTTCAAAACTTCAGAACTCATTAAATATATTTAATAAGATCAGTCTAATTCGTCACAGAGCTGAACTTTTTGAAAATAAAATTGCAGAGCACTAATCTTTAAAGTATAGAATGTCTGTCTGCAGAGCCGTCTTAACTGCATTCTGGGCGCCGCAGCAACACTCACTGCAATAAAATGTTAATGGTCGATAATATCAAATTTTATTGGCACGTCAACAAAACTGGTGTTAAAACATTAAAAATATGCTGTACAGCAGCAACTAAACAACATGATAAACATTTGAACAATACACAAGGCTTGAAAAACACAAATAAAAACAAAATAATACTCAGTAAGCCACTCATATTAGATTGCACAGTATGAAATTCCTATGGAGTAATTATAACAAGCAATTGCGGCATTTCTTTTCAGGGGTCTTCAGGAATAGGATGTCATTTTCTATGCCCGTGAGTGAAAGCCAGTTCAAATGATGCTGTACCATTGTGATATGAAGCAGATTTTTTATAAGTTTCAGTCTTGAAAAAGAACGTTCTCCTCTACAGTTAGTTACCATCATACACATGAACACTCGGATTGTAATTTCAACATTTGGGAATACAGAATTTAAATTGTCCAAAATTATTTTTCTGTACAGTATAAGGAGAGTCTCACAATTTTAATCAAGTGTCATGTAGTGATTTAGATGCCCACATTCATTTAAAAAGTCATCATAATTCAGGCCCTTGTGGTACATATTAGTCAGTTGCTCTCACATTTTCTTTAGTGCACCAGAAGTAATGGCTTTCAATTCCCCGAAGAAAGAAAACAGATTTCCAATCTCACATTTTGTCAATTCCAGAATAGGAAAGAACGTTTCCACCTTGATCTTTGCGGTTTTACTGAGAAGTACCTTTTCTACTTGTCCATTGTATCTATTAAGACGCATATTCGTTTTCGTTCCTGTTTTTCCTATCACTTAATCTCTCTCCGGGCAAATACTCCTGACTTTGAAGTCATATTCACTAAATTTATCTCTAGTTTCCTGAAGATAGATTTTCATAGACTCAAGAAGATTCGTGGCAACAAGGATCTTCATATCCTTTGATTTCAGGACCTCGCCTGTTTTGTTCATTCTTCCTAGCATGTCATTCCAAATAATTATGAGAAAGATTGGTTCCAGGTTTCCCCGTTTTTTGCTCAATCCTTCTTCCCATCCCCTTGTATTCATTTGCTGTTCATTGTCAGCTTATAGAGAATCCAGTGCATGTTTTATTTTCTCGAAACCCACATGCAGAGTATGAACAGTATCAAAATATGCTGAATATAGTGTCAGACAGACGCTTGAACACAAAATATATTCCTAGAGATCATGTCGATACATGAGTAGCGATGAATAGAACCAGCAAAAAATGAATACAGATGCTGAACAATATCAAAGAATTTTACAGTCAGTAGACAACATTCTGCTGCTTTTACACCCTACAAGTTCAGGTTGCGTCCAGATCAGGAGAAATAGATGACAAACTCACTGAGTTGATGAATCCGTGCATGCAGTCCAGTATATCATTCAGGCATATTTGAGGCATTATTGTATGACTGGCCCCAGCAGTTTGATAGTGAAATTTTGTTCTCATTAAGAAAATCCACAACAGTGTTTATTAGATGCTTTGCTCTATGAGAAAAGATGGGAATGAACATCAAGAAAATTTCCACAGGCTCACAGCATTTAATGTACCGGACAGTAAATGTCAGTTGATCTGTGTGTGAGATGCCTGAAGTAGAATCTACATTTATTGAATAATACTTTGACACTTTTTACAAAGAACCTGTTGTCCCATTAATTCAATAAAGGACTCACAAATATTTTCAGATAAATATGAAGGATTCCCTTTTCCAGAATTCCCATACATGTTGAGAAGGATCAAATTTATTCAGCAGCTCTTGTATACATAAAGAGTTGCCATTTTTGATGACCCAATAATCTGATTTTCTCAACGAAATGGCAAACCTCTGGAGGCAAGAAAGCGAATTACAGAAACCAAACGTGTCAACACTTTATGCTAATATTCCTGCTCTAAGCGATGTTTGCATAAGTAATAAAGAATCTACATTTCCAGTTTCTTTATGACTTATCAAATATACTAATGCGCTTTTGTTGTTCTTCTCCATTTTCATGTTCTACAATTACATTGCTGTGCTTCCAGTCACTGAACCCCGATGTAGCAAAAGAAGATTCTTTCTTGTACAATAGGTGACTTTGGAATGGTGAATAGAGTACCCATTTACGTTTTACACACTCGCCATTCTGCAGTTCACGTTTGAATACTTTGTATGATACATACCTTGCCTTAATATTCTCTACTCCAGCTGTTTTATTCATTCTGTGTGAGTTTGAGATGTTTCTATCACGATTATGACATGATGAGGGCCCCACCTATGAATCCACTAATCAATTGTATTAGTATCATTAATGACACGTTGTCCCGGATCTGTCTGTTGGATTGCAAAATCCTTTACTGTTACAGATTTGAGCATTTCCTTTTGTAAAATGGCACCCGTAGTAGCAACAGGCAATAGTAGTATGTCTGCTGAAACGAGATTATTGGTAGCAGGAATGGATTTAAATGAGAATCCTATATCCGAAGGAAGAGTACTAGTGGCTGACATTGCATGATTGGATGTTGATATGGATGCTATATCTGAAGGAATGGTATGAGTGGCTGTCGTTAAACCTGAGTTGAGTCACAATGTTAATTTTGGAAGTTTTCCTATTTTATCCTTCTCTTCTGCAGCTCTCTTCTTTTTCCGTGCTCCACTCAAAACATTACGTTTCCTTTCTGCTGAAAGGGTTATTCACCTGGAAATATATATCTTAAATATTTAGTATTTAGTCCCACGCCAGGATGTAGGGTTATATAAGTTTGCTTGCAACAAGACCTAAATATTTAAAACATTCTGCTTCCACAATGAACATGTCCTTCCTTTAATTGTAGAAACAGTATTTATTCTTAATACAAAATCTTTACCGTGTGCAGATTCACAAAACTGCCGGACAAGATCTAGATTAGTGGCATGGCTAGGGTGTCTGGCACTGATCTAGCCTCATCTATATATAGGTCTATAAGACTACATTCAAAACTTTTCTCAACTTGCACAATTAAAAAGCTTATCCATTCATATATTCACAAACTATCAATACCTTGTAATTAATACTGCACCATAAATTCATAATCTTAAATAACCACTACATGCTTACCATACAAGTGTTCAATGTTATGAATGAATTTCAGTTTCGATCACTAATAATCTATATATAGCCCTATACCTGGGTTCATGTATAATTTATAAATATATCCAATAATCATGTCATTGCTATTAATAATACTACAGTAGGTCTAATGTTACTTCTACTTTTTTCATATTTGCATTAATGTTTAAATCAAAATATGTAGTTAGTTGCAATAACTCTGATGTTTTTAATAACTGAAATTCTTCATCGAAATTGTTGCGACAAAAAGAAAAAATAGAGAAAAAAATTGAAAGAAAAGGAGAATAAAGAAATACTATTAATATTAAAGTTTTATAAGAATAAAAAATTATTTACAAAAGTAAAAATATAAATATATTACAATTAAACATTCAAAACAATATTGATTCAGTGTAGTGGAAATTTAAGAATGAAATCAAACCAAAGAAAAATAAAAGATGATATTGTCTCCAGGAGAAAATCAAGAGTCTTAGTCACAAATATTAAAAGATAGAAAGTTTTCCCGTCGAGTCTGTGCTAGGACTATGCGAAGATTGAACGTCGGGGTTCAGGGTCAGTTCTTTGATTATTTTTTTTTTCATGATAGCGAAATGGTCTGCAGGTAAACTGAACAGGTGAGAGAAACCAGCCCTTGCATCTATATAGGTGGGCAGCCTCGTTGAAGAAATTCCTTACAATTTCCGTTGTCTTCTAGGTCAAAAAGGGACATTCACCCACTTTCTTTATTTATTGAGAACCAACTCAAATGTAATGGAGTTTTCTATTATGACATATTTTCACCAGTCGCAATACGCATGGCTTGTAGTAATTTCTATTTTTAGCATTTCCTAAAAAGAGGCTTCTGTAACGCAATTCACTAAACATACACAGATTAGCATGGTGCCCCTATGTTCGTGGGGCCCCCGAGAATGTTCCCATTGGGCCCATGCGTTAAGATGGCTCTGCCTGTTTGTCTTGTAAAATCAGAATTCAAAACTTCTACGCCAGCGGTAAAAATACGTGGTTCTCTTATTTACGAAGTAAGCTGCAACTATTGTTAAAAACAGATATTTGACAGACACTTACTGTAGAGGGATAGTTAACATGTTCTGAGCGCTGTGTATTTGTTCTTCACAGAGCGCTTTTTAATATTGTGCACCACTCTCATTTATGATTAGTAAATAATGAGATAGATTAATAAATACCTGGCGGAGATTGGTGATTGGGAAATTTGTCTCACAGATCAATGAAATAGCAGATTACGTTTAATCATCATTAGATTCCCTAAAAGTGTAACCTTGTGCCAGACTAACCAGTGCTAAATATATATAATGTTTAGCACTTTTCAAAGTTTGACTGGTGTAAATGTTTTATAAAAAGGTGAGTATTTCTTTAAAATAAGCAGTCAGAGGAACAGGAACGCCTTTTTTACATGTCGTGTGTTTGAATTGTGCTTTATGAACTAGAGGCAAAAAATTGCAGAAGAGACGCCCAAGAACAAAACAAATACACAAAGCAACGGGTGTGATACCATGCAGGCAACACTTATGCACGAAACAAGGTTTGTAACATAGTAAGCAGACATTCGGCACCAGTCTCATGCCGATAAGATGATCTGTTGAAACTTATGTACACCTGGGATTGCTTATATCCTATATCAGGCTTTTGTCAGCAAGTACGCTAGAAAGCGAAGATATATATAATTAGAGGAGGAAGATATAAAAGGAAAGACCCAGTTTGATGGCTGAGATATATCAATACCTTCATATATATCAAATTTATTTTCTAATATTGTAATTTTCTAAAGAATAAACTAATTTCAAGCCCAGGTAAAAGTTACCATTTAGAATGCTAAGTTTAGTTAATATTCGTCAGTTGGTCGTAAAATAACCATAAGAATAACTTGAAAAATATAAAAAATACGATGAAACTAAACTAATAAAAATAATTATGAGAAGATATCATCGATGAAATCTGTTGAAATTCAAATCAATAAAAGTTACATCTGTTACTATTAAGTGTAAACAAACAATATAGTTCGGAAGTAAAACTGGATAAGGAGCAAGATGTTTAAATTTGATCTAGCTTTATTTCGTAGCCTAATCAATGATTTACTTTTTTTATCCTTTTTGGCAAACACTTAATGACAAATAAAGCATTATCATTATGAATACTATTTACTAGTATTTTCCTTCTTAGTTTTATTTCGTTTTTTACAAAAAGAACTATTTAATATGTGATTTAAAAATTATTCCTTATCCAATGTGCTTACAGAATAATTGTAGAGTAACGATGCGAGAGATGCCATATAGAATAAGATTTTAAAAATACTATAAAATAGTCATAATGATAATGCTTTATCTAATAAATTTAGATAACTTAATTTTTTAGGGTGTTTTCGAAATTTCGTTTTGTAAAGTTGCAAAAATGTGAAACTACGCCAACGAATTCTATTCAGAAGTTGATAATAGAAATTCTTTGATTTCATTCCGATAAGAATTTATTCCGATATGAACATATTATCTACGGCTATAAGAAATAGCGAAATATAAAAACAAATCACTCTTCAATTATTGGTCATTTCAATAGGAACAAGCTCTTCAGCGACAAACCGTATAGATTTCAATCGGCCTAATCCACTGCTGACATCCTAGCTGCGATTACGCACAGAATTAGTGAAGCACTTGGGAGCAGATACATCTCAAGGACGACCACATTAGATATTTCAAAGACCTTTGACAGGGTGTGGCATAAAGGATTAAAACAGGAGTACCCCAGGGGTCGCTTCTCGGAGCAATTCTCTTTCTACTTTACGTAAATGATCTGCCTAAGAGTATACCTGATCATTTGTGAATATCTATGCTAACGAAACGGTATATGGGTGCAACACCAAAACACTAGATGACCAGCTCTTGGCAGCAGAACTCTCTAATTTAACCTTAGCTCTAACATTTCAGTTGGGGAAATAGTAGCTGTTCAATACCTCGGAAACCAAACTAATTGACATTCCACCATCGCCGGTCAGATCAAGACTTTTCGCTAATCGTCATGAACGGATATTAAAACTTTCAAAATATGCAGAGGACGCATCTTTTCTGAGAAGCTTTTTCGAATATTCAGGCCGGTAGAGGTAGCTGGATAAAAAATACTGTTTAAAAAACAGAACTTCTACTCGGATATGAGTATCCATAAAAATAATGTTTAAACAAAATAAATTATATATATATATATATATATATATATATATATATATATATATATATATATATATATATATATATAAGGTATTGCACACTGAGTGCTGGTTTTAATAAAATAATATATGAAACTCCGAGTCGTGCTACCGGTGAGGAATAATATATATATATATATATATATATATATATATATATATATATATATATATATATAATTTTAATTATATATATAAATTTTATTAGATTTTAACTGCAAGCTACTATGCTAAAAATAAGGTTTGAAAAGAAAACGTTGTTGATTTTTCACCTGCAAAAGCGCGCACCGGGCATAAATATATCATTTACCCTTTGAAGTTATTAAAAGCGAATCGTCTTCTGTTTTTAAAGATAAGACAGAAAATGTCCTGATACTTGATAAGATAAAAATGCAAAAGGGAAAGTTTTTTAAGGCCTAATTTTAAGAGATGAACGAAAAGATGAAAAGAGAAACTGTCTTCTCTTCCCAAATCAACGTAAAAAGCCAATCCTACATCTAGGTATCTCCACTTTTTCGCGGGAAAACAGTATAGCGTAATGTTATTATTAAGATGAAAGACCGAAGTATTTTTTAATTATTTTTTTAAATGTTTTAATCCTTTCTAAAACGTTCAAAATTTTAGTTAAAATCTTGTTTTGTTTACGTCATCGCGGTGGCATAATAATAACAGACTTTTTTCAGTTAAAAATACATTGATTTTAAAAATTCTCATAAAAATCAAATAATTGTCTGATTTTAATTAAATTTTCAGGACTTATTCACTGATGAATGAACTTATTTTTGAATTTTTTAGAAAACTTTGGCAATTTTTTTTTTTACATATGTTACCCTCACCCACTTACATAATTTTACGAATTTTCGCAAAAAAAAACTTTCTATTTCCTGAATGTTTTTATTCGTTAAAAGTAGGACTCCTTGGAGAATCTAAATCATCTAATCTTTATCTTCAAACTTGCTCTATTCTAACTGAAAATCTTCTCTGAAAAACTATGCCATTATTTAATTAGAAAAGCTTTTAATTGCTTTTGTAAGTTATATTAAGGACATTATTGCCTGAAGAAATAAAATTTTTCTGATGTATAATGAATTATTACAAGAATTTTTTCATTTTTTAAAATTTTAATTATAATAATTTATAATAATTTAAAATCGGGTAAAATTCTGTATTGGGGTATTTCCTGGATGTGATATAGTAATTAAGTGGAAACGAAATTAAGAATCCAAAATTGAAAAAATTAATAAACGTAGTTATGCTATTCTATTTTTAAAATATTTTTATTTCCTATTTTTTTTTACTTAATTTGTTCCCTATTTTCATCTATGAACGTCTAAACGTGACATTATTATGAAACGGTCACGTGATCTAAGAGTCTTGTCTCATTACAGAGAAATTAATTTAAGAAAATTTTATAGTATTTTAATTTTTTTAAATTTTTGCCTAAAACATGTTCGAAAGGTAAATAAAGTCAATGAATTATTAGGTAATTGCGGAAAATATGTTCATTTGTAAAAATTACTCGGTAGTTAAAAAGGAAAAAAAATGCGTTCACTTAGATTTCTTAAATTTTGCATCAATTCTAGCCACCCACATTAGCTGTGATCGCTTCGTCACTCATCGGCGATCGCCTCATTATCGCCTCTGATAAGCTATGATAAACAGGACCAATCATTAAATAAATGGTTGTATATTACTTTTTTAGAAATAGGTCATTGTCAATCTACTGTATTTTTCTTGGCTCTAAGAAGGGCAGAAAATATTAGCAAATGACCTCTTAAGTACTTCATGTGTCATGCATGGCTGGTTTCTCTAGCGTTCACCTCTTTTCTTTTGTCTCTTGCCGTCCTCTCCTCGGTGTGCTGGGGGTTGTCAGTTAATATCTCTTTTGATAGGGATCCTGACTTACTGGTACGAAGCTCAGTTTCGGCTAACATCACAAGTCTCTTTGTGTTCATTTTTTGATTGGACAAAATTATTTTATTTTCCGGCTTTCATAACTTTTTATTTTATTTTATTTTTTTTTCATATAGCGGAAGTTATGCATGGAGCCAGTCTGATTTTAGGAGATTTAGAATCAGAAATAAATAGACTCTGGGCCCGCAAACTTCCGGCGTTTTGGGCTGGGGTCAGTCTTTTTTTCTTTCTCTTTTTATTTGAGGGTTGCATTCTCGTTAGTTGAGAGAAAAGTTTAGAGATAGAGAAAAAAGAGATAGATTTTAAAGGAAAGAGCAAATGCCTTATTTTATTTTTGTTTATATATTTTATTTTATTTTAAAAATCATAATCCAATCGCGTATCTATCTATCTATCTATCTATCTATCTATCTATGTCATTTAATATTTAGAAATAAACCTGCTTGGTGGCTGAAATGATAACGAGTTTGTCCTTACCACCAGTATTTTATGTTTGAATCCAGTGACAAAACTAAATGTTTAGAATGCCGATTTGAAAGCTCCATCCATATATTCATGTGTTGGCCTTGTTCTTTTATTTAATAGATGTTGCATTCACGTTTGAATAACCTCTGTATGCTCCATCGAAATTCAGAACAAATCTATCATTCAACTTGTACAAGAAAAGTAATGTGGGTAATGTTCACTTTAGGCCAGTTGTTGAGAGCATGATTGAACTGAAAACGTTGTGTTATTTTATTCTGAATTTTATTCAAAATAAAAATACTACTGTGACCGAAACGGTGTTATAGAAACAATCATCATGAAGATGCTCGTCTTAACGAATCATTCCGAAACAATATTAATTTTGATGGATTTTCAAATACGAAATCTTTGTTTAAAAAAATTAGTCTACAAATTCCATCGAGTAGAAAATTCAGGAAACAATTGCAGTGAGTATTTATTCGTTTTATTTCCTGTTCAGTCAAACGTTACGCTGTTTTCTGATTGGTCAGAAACTTCCGCACGTTCTTCTTGAACTCATCGCATCTTGTAAATCCTATCTGTCATTATTTGATACCTGTCTCTATAGCAACTCTTCGCACTATGTTGACCCGGGAAACGTTTTAAGCTTGCCTAAATATAACAGATTTCTATTATCATCGTATGTTCACACCTGTCATCAGAATTGTAATCCACCCACATTTAACTTAATAAGCGTATAAATGCTGAAAGTTAATACGAAAACGAAGTTCGTATATTTTGATATGTTGTTTACATTTTCTTCCGAAGCTGATTGAAGATGGACATAAATTCAAGAAACAAATTCTGATTTTTTTTTAAAGTAAAACGCATCGACATAAAATTTCAAAAAAGCAATAGATCTCTGAACTGGCAGTCATGTCATAATTTATTTTTATTTTTTTGACGTATTTACAGCCGTATATCCTACACCACAAAATGGTGCATCATCCCCTCCTCGCTCCTTTCATAAAAAGGAACCGCTCCAGCTTCTGCACATGAAGAAAAGGAGGGCGCTCCTTTCCCACTTCATCGATACGTTGTAATATTGCATCAACAAATTCTCAACTGTATTTTCACCTAATCCACATAGTTTATTGTTCCCAATTTAACTACAAACTTCAGCCTTAAAATTTATTTCTTTATTCTTATGTGGGTTGATAAAAAAAAGTCAGTACAATAATTGGCCGGTGTAGAAAAGTTTTAGAAATTTAATTTAGATAATATTTTCATGCATGCAAAATGGATATAATTTTTCGAGTGCAGCGCGTGCCCCCCTTTTTTTTAAAGAATAGTTAACGAAAAACATTTTTCCGTTTGTTATTTATTTTTTTAGCTGTTACACGTTGAATGTCATGGAAGTAAAATAATGTTCGTTACAAGATAGAAAGGTGAATCATTGGTTGTGGGGTAAGAACATCGTTGACTCTTGTTAACAGAAAACTATTTAAGTCTATATTTCTTCCGACCCCGACATAAACTTAACGCATTTTGGAGACATTTGACACTTCTACGATTTTTTAAGTTGTATTAAAAGCAAGAAAAATTAGAAAAATTACAGTTCCAAATAAGGCATGGCCGATTTTTTAAGTCCATGGAATTCCTACGGAAACAAAAATCGCTACAATGACTTCTGAACTTCAATCTTCGTGCAAATTAAGCTTTTTACTTAAAGTAAAGAACACTTTTGGTCTAAAAGAAATATTGTCCGAAATCTGAAAATCTAACTAAAGTTATTTTCTCGGAATTTAAACTGATAATTCAAACAGATTTGATTCGGATTCGGGTATTTCTACCTAAAACTAGTTCCTTCTTAAGAAGTAGGGAAACATTTTTCACGACTAATTTTTGTTGCTTAAAAATAAATGTTTTGTCAGAACATATTTATTCAGATTTGAAGAACAATTGCGAATGGTAAATGAGAGAAAAAGCAAGAGTCCTCAGTTCAGTTATCAATGACGTGAGCACCTTTTAAATTTGACATTTATAAATAAAAAGCAAGGGAAAGGTACCAGTTAAAAACGTTAGAAATTATTTTGAGACTATTTTGAAGCTCCAATTAAAATGATAATATATCAATAATTTTCAATTGTGAAAAATTTGCTGATTCTAGAAAAGGTCTAAGGATGTTAAATATTAGTCATAAAAAAAGAATTCCTTACGTGGTTATTAGTTTTGTTCAAAAGTGCCAATTAATTATCAAATGACATCCTAAAATTCCTATAACTTTGTGCTGATAAATTTTAAAATTCTCCATAAATTGAAAGTTTAGAATAGATAATTAATTTCAAACGTAAATAAAAAAAAGTTATTTTTGTTAAGTACAGTAGTGATACATTTGATAATAAAAGAAAAATTTAGAAAATATATATTATTATCAATCAGGAAAATATTTTAGAAATTTAGAAAATTATATAAAAAATTTAATAGAACAATCACTTAAAGATAATTCCATTAATGAATTACGAAATAACTTCTGAAAACACAACGATCTGAAAGTTAAGGAATTAACGTATTTCCTGCGCAAAATAACCTAAAAAATTCACATGTATATCTAATGTTTCCTGCTTGAAATTAAATATCTGAAATCAATATAAATAATTTCTATATTAAAAAAGATAAGACTGTTCAGTCATACTAAATGACAAAGCATTTGATAAATGACAATAAACTGGGGAAGGAAATATGGGCATTTTCATTAACACGTTGATATATTGTTTCTTTACCCGCTTTTTTCTTTTATTATTTTTCATCATTATTTAAGATCAGTTTTTAAATCAATTTTATTTTTAACAATGGTAAAGTCCTGAACAAAACTCTCAAGGCAAAAGCAAACTTTTTTTTAACAAAGTAAATAAACAATTTAGTGAACTTAGATTTTTTGGAGGAAAAAAAATCAGCGTTGTGTGGTTATGGTGTTGCATCTTGCCTTTGATTGAGGAAAGAATGCGTTGTTCAGTTAGATGGTGAGTCTCCCGACATTTGAAAGGACTTGGCAATTATCCAATTTCTACAGACATTGTAACGGCTAGAAATCTAGCTGACAAAGCTTAAATTTTCTAAGACTGTAGCAATTTGTGTACTAAAAAATTAATCTTTAGCTTTGAATAAGATCAAAAGAAAAAATGAGTCAGCATTAAAACGAAACGAAAAGAAATATCCCCCCCCCAATTCAATTTTACAACTTTAATTTTTATTTTTTTTATTTTATTTTATTTTAGGATCGGAAAAATGGGTGGATTATCACACCTTTGCTACTATGAAATGGAGCGGTTCCAGCTCCCGCACCTTGTGAAAAAAGAATTCTTCCGATCCTTGGCTGCAACAAAACGGAGCGTACTCTTGGAATAAGCTCCATTTAGAAGGGTCTGTTTAAAGCCCTGTACAGATCATTGTGGCAAAAACTAACGCGTTGATACAGTTACTGCAATTTGCTAGACTACTTCATGTTTAATACAGGCAAATCATGGTTATTGGCTACCCACTAACCTTCATTCATTGGCTTACACGAAAGTTTAATTCTGGGATTTCCTGGGGCTACTTATGCAAACAGAGGTGTATGGGTACCAGTTGGCCTATCCTAATTCTTGATCTCCTACTATATCTCACATGCGATATTTTATTGAAGTACTGTCCCGGGGCCAGTTTGGTAAAGAGTCGAATGTCATCACTCGTCATTAGCTGTCAAATAGGGAATTGGATGGAACTCCGAAAAATATTGAGCTCAGATCCTGTAGTAGTAGTAGCAGCAGGAATAGTAGTAACTGTTGTTGTTGAAATGATACGCTAAGTTGTTTGAAATGTAAAGATTAATTAATTTCAGGCTTTCTCAGATATTTGTCTATAAATATAGAATAATGAAAACACTTCGTATCAGAATATCAAACGTGGTTAGCATAATATTTTTTTAAACAATTTATCCAACATTTTCTGTGTATGTAAATCATTTCTACGAATTAAAGAAATGAATTTGATATTTTAGGCTAGTTTTTAATTATAAAAGCTTTATTTAGCAAAATATTGGTGCATACACATTCACACACTTATGTGTGTATATTTCTGTATATGTGTGTATATTTCTGTATATGTATGCCTGCAAAAGCTTCATCTTGTCTTTAATTTTTCTAAAAAAGCGCTGGAAAATTTTGCACACATCTACGATACAAATGATACAAAAACATACGCATACACACAGAGACACAGGTACAGATGTCTGTGCGTGTGCATGTGCGTGTGCGTGCGTGCGCACGCGCGTGTGTGTGTTTACACTCTCGTGCATAGATTATCCCAAAATATCCAAAAAGGTAAACATTAATGAAAGTGTGTTTTGAATGTTCCGTTTTATCAAGGATTCCCCAGATGTTTTATGAGAAGGAGTTTTCTTTTCTTCAATTTTTAATGGTAAATGTTGGTCCATAGGATGTAATACGTTTGCGCAATTATTGACTGCAAATGAAGGGAATTGAAATACAATTACAATAGGTGGTTTGCAATTCAACAATTTTTTTATTTGCTATGGAAGGACATTTTGAAATCATTAAATAAAGAGTCATTTAAACAAAAATCAAATGTTTTTATTTCTAAAAGTTTGAACACAATTTATTCACTATTATAATCGTGATTAATTCAGTTTCAGGCAATAACTGTAGCTGCAGTTAACAAATGTGTAATGGCGGAGGACAATGGATAAAAATTTCTTTTGAAAACCGAATGACAAATTCATCAATATTCTTCTGTAGATGCGAATAAGAAAGAAAGATTCATTTTGATTTATTTTTCTTCAGTCGTGACAACCATTTATTTCTTCAGCTCAGGAAATAAAAGATCAATATTTGTCATGAACGCACGTTACACTGATCTCAATGCAAAAGCAAAGGACAGACGTTTTATCACAACAATGAATGAAATGAGAAAGCATATCACCAGGTGCAAAGAACATACTACACTTTGCACAACTGAAATATTTATCACGTATGTACAAAAATAGTCTCCAGCGAAGAATAGGTTTTAATTGAAAATTCATTTTGGTCTTTGCAAACAAATAGGAACTTTTAGCCCCACCGAAGAAATTACACTTATAACTTAAATCTATAATACGGACTTATGTATATTTTATTAGTACAAGACTATCAAACTGTATTAAGACATCTTTACTATGTTTTGAATTTCTAGTTAAGAGTAATTAGTATTTTCAATAATTAGTAACCATAGAGAATGTTGCTTAGCTATATTGATGGAGGCGGATTCAGTGATTTGACCTTGGGGGAGCAAATGATATGGACTGGTCAACTTATCTTCATTTTACGTCTCCGTGAGTTTAGCTGTAATTGGTCATATTCTGACCTTTGATAACTTTAGTCCTTTGAGAGACGCGACATTTGTCTCAACTTCCAAGCGAAATGTTATTCAAATTCTAAAAGGCTACGGAGTCGAAGAGCAACTCTCATTAACACAAATTGACAAAATTATCCATCAAGTTCAAATTGTTTGTTGGTCTGTGTTGAACGATTCGTCACAGTCTCCTAAATTAATGACCAATATTCAAGGTATTCTACCGGTGACATCGTCGGACATGTTGCACGTAGGGACAATAGTACGTCGTTAATGCTAGTTATTAAGCTTGATTCTGGCACGGGACCACATTAATGAAGCACTCATGAAGAATCGAACTCGCTAGTGTAGTAAGCCTAACTTGTTAACCACTGCCCAATGGCGAGGCTTTCATAAAATGTCGTTATCGATGTCAGCTCTCTTGAAAAGTGGACCAATGGAATCTCTTCCTCTCGTGTTGAGTGGCTTAATGGTAATCGACACCTACTTTTTGTTCGATGAAATATTAGAATACGCACACAGTCGGCAATCATGACAAATGGGGAGCTGAAATATACATTTTTTAGTATATCCACAATAATGACGTCAGATGGAATAAATGACTCATTCATACGACGAATATTTTAGCGGATTACAGGATTTGGATATCACACATATGTTAACCTTGTACCAGACTAAGCTACAGTATGTATATACTGATTAACTATAAAAAGAAAAGAAAAAAGAAAGCCTTTTTTATCTGATTTAAAGTTCAACATCTTTTGTAGGTCGAGCGCCTTCTGTAGAGCAGTACTGAGTATTAATATTAGGTTGGTGCAAAAATAATTTCGTTTTCTCACATAGTAACATATGTTAGAAAACGAAATTATTTTTGCACCAACCTAATAGAATAACTAGTTAATTCCTCACTAGCCATCCCACTTTGTGACCTAAAGTCAATCAAAGCCTGTAAGTTAGCATGGATTCTTATATTTGAAACTGTTGTACATTTTTTTAACTGGATCCAAATATTGACATTAAAACCCACGTAAAAACTAAAATATCAAATTCTGATTTTAATGGCATTCAAGTACTAGTTAATCATCCTCTGCGTATTTGATATTGTGCACTATTAGATTAAGTTTAATGGTAATAATAATAACGAACTTTACCAACCTGGACTAAATCGGTTCTTTCCGATATTATAATTTAACAGCTATTTATTATTTAGTGATCTATCCCATTATACATCAAAGAAGTGGGCATGATAGCGACACTAACGATTAAAACGTATCGATTCCGATTGATTCAACTTTGTTATTGTTACACCAACATTTGTTCTCCACGTGTTATTATATGATGCTACGGGAATATAAAAGAAGAAAAAACTGTCTACATGATCTACATACGGACTCTTTTCCTCATCCTTATTGTTGCTTTCAAAACGTTTCAGCCGTTGTGCCCTCGAGCCTTCACTGAGTTCAAATACGCTCTACTAAGTACAGTTATAATTACTATGTCAACAAATTCACGAATCACTAGGCGATTGTCCCATAAATTAAACTAAGATCTCGGTTTGAAACTCTCTGTAAGTTATCCAGATCGAAATACACCTGATGTAGGCCGACGAACCCAACGTTTGACGACATGCTCCTCTCATCCATTGTTCGCTGCACCTGTGATGACATCCGAGGTCGGCTTTGACTGCATATACACCCGACTCGCTATTTTCACAAAGTTGTCTCCTTAGTTGTGATCGAATTCACAAAGAATAACGACAAATGCTTTTCAAGATTCTCCGGTTGAATATTCAGACACCCGCCACGAGGGTTGCATGTGGTACAAGGCCGGTTTTAATGTGGGTTCTCCGATCCCTTTCGAACCCATATAAAAGGGTTCAGGGTCAGTGAACCTCCCCGAACCTCGTCCGGGTTCCTCTCTGCCTTCGGACAGAGAGTTCGACTGTGTAGAAGAAAAGATTTCGGCTGGATTCTCTGGTTGGGAAATAGCAACAATACGATTTCGCACTAAATCGCCAATCTTTCCCTTCGGCTTCAATGGTTGACTGCTACCTCCCTAACTGCTCGCAGATCCCTTCCTCACCAGCCGCTAGTCACCCACCCACTTACTGGTCACCTAATTAGTAACTTCCTGCCCCCCTCTCTCTCTCTCCCTGATCATATAAATATTGGCTGGGGTCGGACCACCTCTATCCCACCTTTGTGTTCTAGAACAAGAGACCACTTTTGTGATTATCTAAAACATTGACAAAATGTTATGTTTGCCAATTCAAAGGAGATGGAGACAGAAATTCCGATAGTCTCTGACATTTAAGTTCACTCAAAGATGGACTGGAGATGAATTTCCTAAGAAACTCAGATAATTAAGGAGACTTAAAAGGAAAAGGAATTTATCTACTTATCTCCTATGGATGTGCCAGAAATCTCATTTATTACAAGAGCAACAAAGACGAGGGCAATAGTCCGCATTTAAATAATGTAGATAATTATAATTCCTCGTCTAGAAGTTCCGACAGAATAAAATTGCACTTTATGGAGAAGTTAGCGTAAAAATTTAAAGGTGCTAAAAGTGTTTTCGAATTTTCGCATTTGATATATTCACTGATCGCTGCCTCACGCTCAACAAACCAATTAAGATTGACAGAACACAAATCAACACAACACGAAAATAACGTTATTCGACGCAGGAGAGAAAACCACTCAAAATGCCCGAACCAAGATATATATTTGTACTAACAAAGGTTATCGTAGTTACTTTCATGTGTAGCTGCCATATACATTAGGAAAAACAAAGCAAACATGAAACACTTCTATGTACAATTTCTCTTCAAACCGTTGGTGGTCATGACTCTCCACAACTTTCAGTCATTTGTAGCTCTTAGTAAATTTTGTTTTTTGTTATCTCTCTTAAGCACCTTTACTGCCATCCGTTTACACGGTCTCCTCGTTAGGCATCCGGTTATGCTTAGTTTTCTTTTGTCCTCTTGCATTCAGAATGTTATATGACAGTCAAATTCATTGTTGCTCACATGGTCCATAATATTCTCAATATCCTTTTGTAAAAGCACATCTCTGTCGTCTCAAGGTTTGTTTTTTTTTTTTTTTTTCATATGTGCGGAAATGGTCCAGCATTGCCTGTTATATAGGAAGACTGACAGTACTCTTGTGTTTGTTACTGATGAAATTTTTCTGTTTCTTAATACTTTGTTTAGCTTTTGGAAGGCATCTTTCGCTATCCCAATGCGCCTTCGGATTTTCCATCCTCTGTTAGAATACTTCCTAAATAATCAAATTGTTGTACTGGTTTAATTTTGAAATTTGAAATTTCCAATTTGTAATTTCCATGTTGAGTTGTTCCTTTTTCTGACATTCATAAATTCTTGCAATTAATGTTTAGTCCTTTTCGCTTTCCTTCACTATCTTCTACAGGAGTTCTTATGGTTTCCTTTCTGTGTTTGCTATCAATACTGTGTCATCTACATATCTAAGAATATGGCCGTCGATAATGAATTCTAGCAAGACTTTTAATTCTCTCAGAATCGCCGCACTATTGGTTGAATAAGTCCGGTGAGAAGATAAATCTTTGTCTTACTCACCTTTCTATTTTTGTAAATTTACTGAAGACATTTCTCTCCGTATGCAGGCAGTTTACTCCCATTATATGGTCTAGATTATTATAATAACCTTCCTAAATTCTCTTTTATTAGTGTGGAATTCTTTAGATCAAATTTGTGGTTGACGCTTTAGAAGAGAAAGTAACTCAGACAGAAATATGTTCTGGATTATTCTAATATGCCCACAAAATGTAGAGTATTTTATCAAACGCTTTTGCATAATCTATGAAACATAGATATACATCATTCTGCCTTTGTATTGCTATTTCTGATATCATTCTTAGCATAAATATAGCATTCCTTATTCGAGGAACTATTCTTGTCCTATTTCCGGTTTAATTCTGCTGAATTCGGATGATAAGTTATATTTTATGGCTCATTAGGTTGATGGAGTTCACATTCGTTTGCACCTCACTTCTTATTCCGTGCTATGAAAATGGATTTACTTAGGTCTTCCAGTATAACACCACTGTTATATATTTATTTATTATGTCTGTAATCTTGCCAATGCCGAAGTTATCTAAGGCTGCCAGCATCTAAATTACAATTCCGTCTTGTTCTGCTGCTTTGTTTTTGTTCAATTTGACCAGTGCTGATTTCACCTCGGATATTACTGGTCCTTCGATATTACTGTGTATTGCGGGTTGTCCTCTTTTGTCATGGAGGAGTTAGATAAAACACTACTAAACAATAATTTGCGCGTAATTTGCCACTTAAACGTAATGAAAAAAAACAATATTTTAATAGTTTGCCCATTTATTTGACAGAGAAGAGTATGTATTTGTAAAATAATGACTTGCTTTGTCAGAAGGAATACATTGTAATTAGCTTTATTTAAATGATACGCCAGTTTTATATTGAAATGTCACATGTAATGGGTATATTTAATAGTGATTGTGTTTGTCAATAAGAGAAAACATTTGTTGCATATATGTGTATTTATTTACATATTTAATTGATTTTTAATTGTATCATTGCTAATCTATGATAAATAATTGAAATAAAAAACTACTTTTTTTTCAATTTTTTATTATTCACTGAAAGTGTTGTCAGTATTTAGTGTCTCCCGTGCACCAACAAACGTCGAAGAATGTTGAAGATTTAAGGCAACTTAAAACAATCTCCAAGAAATGAGAATATATTTATTCTAATTTATTGGAAAGAGAAAAAAACGCAGATATATAAAAAATATTCGCGCATATACTCCAACACAAAGGTTGCTTTCCTACTTTGATCGACAATCTAATTGAAAGATAAAATATTCTGATACCAAGCACAAAGCGTTTCGTTAATTGAAATGATTATAGTCTCTAGCAGTCAAAACTAACAATGAATATAGCAGCCATTTTTCTACTTTTGCCTAGAAATATAATTATTTACTAGTAAATTGATTATTCAATAATCCGCTCCTTTATGCCAATCATTGTGGCATACCATTGACAAGATTACATTATAAATAACGTGATAGAGGGAAGGGAGAATTGAATTTATGCCTTTTCAAAGTGAATTAGGATATAAAATTATGATTTTAAATTAAAATTCTCTTTATTAATGTCATTTTATCATACATTCGTGATAGGAATTTGAAACCCAGCGGGGCGTAGAATGAAGTTTGATTTCTTGTGGATCTCGCTCTTCACCTGTTTATCACCTTCAATGACTTTCACGGCCGACTAAAAATATTGCAAAATAAATAAATGACCTATTACATCATTTCTAAGAAGTCTATTCAGAACAATTTCAGCCTTAACACCATTTTAAATACATTTTTCCAATTACCTTTGTTGTATTCATTTCTTTCACAGGATTAATTTTTAACCTGAAATCCATTCAAATTAATTAAATCGGGGACTGATACTGTTAGCTTTCAATTGTAAAAATTCTGTTCTAACATTTCTAACTAGTTAGTCAATTTTGATGTCACGGAGAGTGTGTTCTACATTTAATCAGAACGAGGCAATCTTGATGCATTTATAGAAGGTTTCTTAGTTAATACAGATATAAAGAAGGTCAGCAGCTCAGAATGTGTACGATTTTCAATGAAGTTTTCATTGTTTTACATCAAGTACTCAATTGTTGAACTTTCTCTCGAGAAGTCTCGTGAATAGTTTTTGGATTAACGCTCAGACTATCGACAAGATTATCTTGATAGTGAATCTTGGTATGCATGATGTAATTTTTCATAGAGAGTAGGATCAGCCTCTAAACCAATTCAGTCCGTATCATAAATCATCTTGGCCTTTTCTCTCTATTGATTTCTCTCTGGTTCAGTGAGCTTTGTATTATTGATTCGATGTACTTGACAGTTATATAGTTGCCTAGCAACATATATATATATATATATATATATATATATATATATATATATATATATATATATTCTTTTAAATTTGTCGCTATTAATCCCCATACCATAACTGCATAGCAAGGTATCCTATACTGCAATGGTTAGTTCTTGGTTGAAACCATCAAACCCTCCTTACTGTACAAATAATCTTTCCATTGAGCTTTATTGATCTGGTGAATAAGACAATTAAGAGTCAAATGAACCAAATGAGTGTCCGACATCAAACATCAATTACTAGATTGACCCGACCCAAATCCATATTTTTTTTTCCTCTAGTTGGTTTGTTAACAATGTATACAAGCATGTTGTCCATGACAGTATCTAAGAACAGTTTATCAATTTCTCAAGTAGAAGATAAGGAATGTCAATTGACACCTTTGAATTTGAAATCACCAAGAAGCGTTTTCGCAGAGGAAACTGTTTTCGCAAAAGAATTGCAAACTTTTGAATAATATAATTTCTACAGCCAAATTACATCGACCCATGGTCCAGCAGACGTTGGGGTACAGGATTGATTGTTACCCAGAGAATTTCAACACTGAGACACCTTTCATTTCGCTATCAGGATCTAGGGTATCTTTGAAAAGCAGCTCTTTACTGAAACGCAGCAAGAATCGATATAAGTACCACAACGGATAGTAAGTTAGGGTCACAATCTGTTCGATTGATGAACAGAACTTCTTGGCCATCAAGCAAGGTTTTGGTTATAGCCACTATATCAGAATAATTTAAGAGTACCTTTCAGATGTCTAAATTTTGTATTCAGACCTTGAATATAGAATTTATTTATATATTTCAGTGATACATATTTGTAGTTCCTCCTGATGACAACAGTTTTTAAAGAAGAGCAACAACTTATATGAAAATACAAAAAGAATTTAAACGAATAAACCTTGTCGGTTGAATTGAATAAAAATTGATAAATGAATACTTGCTGCATAAATATACATTATATCTACAACGGTTTCATTTTAAAATAAATAAGCAATAGACAAGAGCAATAGAATAACGACTTTATCCTTTTGGTTTATTGGGAGATTTGTTTATATTTATTTTATCAATGCTTTCTGTGTGTGGTTGGTTTTTCAGAATGAAGATGTTTTAGATAAAGCAAGTTTCAACTTTATAACAAAATAAAATAAACTGATTTTTCATGGTGAAATAGAGTCGAATTTCTTAGGCGTCTATTTATTTAGAAATGGCTGGATCATTTGTTCTTTGTATTTTTCTATTTTAAGAATTGGGCCGAAAATAAATAATGTAGAAATGAACCGTATTTTTTCGACCATAAGAGTCACTCATACTGACAAAAAAGTGTTTAAATATTAAAGAGCTTCTAATGTAATGTCTTATGAATAGGAATTCTACTGATGAAGACTCTCACTGTAGAGTATGGAGACAGGGTGCATTTGGATGAATAGAAGTTTAAAAAAAAACTGTAAAACTACGGAGTGTTTCTCGTATATACATGTATATTATAAGTGAGTAAAGTACATCTTTTTATCTATTTGTTTCATATATTTCTTCATGACTATCAAATTCTTAAGACTAATACTTCACGGTCATATTCTTTAATATGTTTATTGACTGATTTTTTTTAATTATTGCAATATATTTTATTTATTTGTATTGTGTTTGGTGTAAAGCTTATTATATATATTTAGGTTACGGGTTTTAATTAATCTTTTTGATTCATGTTGTGGTTGTAGGCAGCGAAATAGGAATTTCTTTTCATATATGAATAAATATTTTTAAGAATTAATGAATTTACTTTTAATTCGACAATTATTATTTCAAACATTATTATAGTGGGTACTTGGTCTTTGAAATAGATGTCTCATTTTTAAATATTAAGCGGTGTGTACTACGTCCATCGGCGTGTGCATTAGAGATATCTTACAAAAGAAATTCGTTCGTCGTCAGGGATAGAACCTGCATTCACCTTTATAAGGGAAACCAAAGTTTGATCCAGTGTGCTTTACCGCTCGACCAGGAAGAAAGTCACAGCAAGCATGTTTCTATTTTCCGTTTTTAAGAAAAGCACTAACTCTTCACTCTGATTCGTTTCTTAAACGAAAGATTGCGTGTGCATGTTTACACACACATACACACAAATATATATATATATATATATATATATATATATATATATATATATATATATATATATATATATATATATATATATATATATGTGTGTGTGTGTGTGTGTGTGTTTTGTGTGTATGTATATATGTAATCATTTCACCCTAATCAAGGAAATAAACCCACTAAGACGCAAGGAGGTCTTGATTGTTAGAGAACATGACAAAAGCACTATTAAATAGAGAGGACAATAAAAGAAGATGAATTAAGAAGACAAAAGATAACAACTGACATTGCATTTAAACTTTTGAATAATAAAGTTGAGTGGGAAGCAAAAAGCCCTAAGAAAGTTCCACAATCGAGAACTCCAATAGAAGAAATTATTAGCATAGAACTTACCGTTACATTTAGCTGCCATTTCAGCCGTAAAATGATGAGACCTTGCCGCCAATCTAGTACTAAGCTTAAATTCATAAAATCTAGATATCAAAGAGGAAAGCTCATCAGAACAATTAACATGAAAGTATTTATAGAAAAATAACAGCGAAGTGATGTTACAGTGACGCAATGCAAGGACGCAATGACTGTACATTGCAGATTATTTTTTTGGATTATATTAAGAATCTTTAAATATATAGCAGGAGCATCAGACAAAATGTGACGGCAATATTCAAAGCAGGGACGACTGCTAGTCTTATAGATATGTAAGATAGATAGTCGCGATAAAAATGGTATAGAAGAACACAATTAACCAACTTTCCTAGCAACAGACCTAGCAATTGATTCGATTCATGTCAACGGAAAAAGTAGTCCGAGAAGGCTCAATGTATCATTTTCCTGGAGGTTAGGATCAGCTATGCTGATTGAAATCAATAAGGGTTCTCTCAGACGATTAAAAGTAACAATTTCATTGAGGAGTTGTTAAAATTAACAGACCATTCCTTGCGCCAGTTAACAACAGATTATAGGTCATTTTTGACATTAGATAGCAATTTGACATTATCAAACCAATCAAACCTACTCTTAATGCAAGAGTAAATAATTGTGTCATCAGCATAGATACCGAATTAAGAACTGATGATACTAGGAATGGCGTTGATGAAAATTAGGAACAATGTAGGTTAAAGGATAGAGTCCTGGCGAAGACCTGCGTTAATGCAAAAATACCCAGAAGAGTGGTCATTCAAGATACTTTTCATTTGGCGATTTGAAAGATTAAGAGAATTACAAGACTGGAAGTCTAGTACCATCAGAGGCGAAAGCGAAGATTTTGAAAGCAGGTACCTCCGACTTCGAAAATTGCCTTAACACAATTTTTGTCCGATGGAATTAACTCGATTTCACTTCGTGATTCATAAATTCCAAACATGATTTATCTCATCTGATCATATATATGTTTATACTAACAGTGTATGTTTCATGCATAAATACAATCTTCAGGCCATGTTTATTGTGTTTTGGCTCGGCTGTTTATATATATTGGTTATTTGTGCGGTTTGGGTAGAAGGTCTATTGTATTATCCTAATGATTATTGGGTGGGTGATAACGCTTATGTTACAAATTATTCAGGAATCAATTGAGTAGAAATAATTGTGGACATGAATGCGGTTATTTGTAGCTATTCATTGATTTAGCTTTGCCAACCGTTACATCACGTCGAGTGACCCAAATTGCGATTTTCTAAGCGTAGCTTAGATTTGGCACAAGGCCGAAAGTATGGGGCAACCAGTGAAGATCGAACTCACGGCTCAGTCGTAATTGTTCTAGCGAGACAAGCTTGCTAACCATCACACAACTTGTGTGCATTCGTAGTTTGTAAATTTGTTTATTATTTACTTACTTTTTTACTTATTTATTGGTTTATATTTTTGCTTTATTTATTTATTTTTTATTGTTATTTTATTAATTTTTAATTAATTAATTTATTTTTTATTTAATTCTTTATTTATTATTGTTTTTATTTATTTTATGGTGTTCGATATTTTATTTGTTTAACTTAAAGTATCGATTTTGTCTAACGTATGTTGTTTTATTGCGTTGTGTATAGATTTGAATTTGAATTTGCATACATTTTTATTTGTCATGATTGCATTTTACAAAGTATTCGTTCTTGGTTATCGATTTTTAAGTAACGTAGTAAAAATTTGTTTTCGTCTCAGCTATTTGAGATGAGTTCTCATCGTTTATTTAGTAATTTGTGTTGGCTTGGGATGGGGGAGATCATAGTGATTTTCTCTTCGAAGGGGTTGACATTTTTGGCAGGCTGATGCTGTTTTCCTCATTATCCATGATATTTTGGGTATAATTTTTGTTTAATAAAATAATAAAAATAAACAAGTAAATTAAAATAATGCACGATTGACCAATATATATAAATTGTAGACTGAAAACACAACACACACGGCCTAAAGATTGTGTTTAAGCATGAAACAGACAACCGTTGACCTCAATGTCGACTTTTCTATTTACATACGTTCTATCCCTAATAGTGAGAACTTTAAATAAAAATATAGCATACCTTAAAACTATATTTTTATCATTATAAATATATATATGTGTGTGTGTGTATGTGTGTGGGTGTGTTTGTTTGTTTATTTGTAACTGTATATATATATATATATATATATATATATATATATATATATGTGTGTGTGTGTGTGTGTGTGTGTGTGCGCGCGCGCGTGCGTGTGTGTGTGTCATAATCCGTTGGTATATAATCCTAAAAATATAAAAAAATATTAAAACTGATCCACAAAGAGAGCTCAGTATATTTGTTATCACAGAGCATATATAAATAAATAAATTACAAAGAATAAAAATTCAAAATGACCCCATTTGTATAGCTATTTCACCCTACAAGAGAGTCCTTGCAGGATTTGACAAATCCTGCAATGATTCTCTTGTAGAGTGAAATAGCCAGTCAAATTGGATCATTTTAAATTTCTATTGTTTGTAATTTATACATATATATATATATATGTGTGTGTGTGTGTGTGTTTAGATAGCAAGAAACTTCAATAATACGTATGAATGCGTCGTTTAAAAAGGGTTTTGCTTCATCTACCACAATGTCACGATAATGAGGACGTAGTGTGTATGGAAATCACGACAAAACCGTTGTGAATGGGAGTATGTTCGTCGTCAGAGTTTTACTCCAATGTATAGATAATTTGCTGAGAATAATTTCTTTCGTACAACTAAAGGCGGGATTCTAATTATGCAATTTGTTGATGGAATTGTTGGGGAAATCGAATGTCAAATAAACCTGTAGAATCCGAAGATTCGTTGCCAGTTACGATGTTTAAGTTCCTCCTGTAAATAAAGAATCCCATCGAATTTATGCAATGTGCTTATGCATGGCTTTCATTAAAATTCAAGTTTAAAAAATTCTGCCATACCTTTTTTAGGTCGTTATTTTTGCTTTCCTTAAACAAACCTTTGGGAAAGCTTCACATATCATTTTTATAAATTTCACTTTAACCACTTAAATAGTCCGTATTGTCTTGTCACACTTAATTAAATTAGATAGAGTCAATTGGGATTGAAGCTTTTTACGAGAACTTTATCACGAGAACGACATTAATGTCTCAAATGTAGATAAAGAAGTATGCGGTTGATATATAACAGGTTTACCTTAATCATAACTTACCTTATTCCCATGTTAATTTGCCAAATGAATTTATCTTCGTAAATTGTGGTAGTCAGATATTCTACCAGCACATCTGGAACTCCTAAGCTTTTATTAAAATAAAATAAAACATAAAACATAGCAAATATCTAATCAGAACAGCGTAACATTTCTTTGTAATGTTAGTAATCGCTTGAAGATGTTAGACTAAAAATAAAACTTCAGTCAACCTCCAGTTGCTTAGTAATTTAGAAAAAATAACACAAAGTGAAAAACGTGTACATTCTTTTATGTTTAAAGTTGATAAATGCAGGGAAGATAAAAAGAGATTGAAGTTCCAGCAATGAAAAAGCAAAGAACATTGCCAGAGTAACGGCATGGAATTGATAGTCATTTCAACGTTTGGCAATTATGCTTTCCAATGTTTAATTTACAAGGTAATCGACAGCATATTATAACATTCGAATGATTCGTTTATATTTAAACAACGATAAGTATCCGCAATTCACTTGTTGCACCAACTAAATGCATATAGAGGAAGGAATTTATGTGCACATTGGGTAGATCACTGTTGTTATCAAATTCAGGATAAGGAAAAATTAAATCAAATATATTGTCTTTCTTTGCAATAAAATCGATGATATTATGTTTTAAATTTATTATATGTAAAATATAAGTAAAATGTATCGCCTAAATAATAAGTTGAACAAAACGAAATAAACTTGATTTGAATTTTTATATTTAAATTTATTCTATTGATTTGTATTGTGATATGAAATCTAAGCGATTAATGCAAAATATACTGCATGTTCTGCGTTTTATCAGAAATAGCTACAACCACATACTGCTAGATTTAAACCCATAATATTTCGTAGTTTCCAAAAGGCATTCAGCACTTAACAACAGAAGTTTATCATCATTAAATTTTAACAAATGATCTGAACATGCTGAATACTAATTTGTAGATTAGATTTTGAATAGTATAATTAAAGTTTATTCACGTAAGAGTTAAACAAAAAGAAGAAAGAAAAAGAGCAAGAAAGACAAAGAAAAAGAACGACAAAGAAAAATAACATGAAAGAAAAAGAACGAGAAAGAAAAGAATAAAAAAGAAAAGAACAAAAATATAAGAAAGAAACATGAAAAAAGAACATGAAAGAAAAAGAACGAAAAAGAACAAGAAAAAGAAATACAAAGAAGATGGACGAGGAACAAAAAGAAAAAAAACAAGAAAGAAAAAGAATAGGGAAGAAAAAGAACGAAAACGAAAAATACCAAGTAAAAAGGAGAAAGAAAAGAACAAAATAGAAAAGAAACAAAGAAAGTAGAAAAACGCGAACGAAGAAGAACATAAAAAAAGAACAAAGAACAAAGAACGAAAAGGAACGAAACAGAAAAAAGAACAAGGAAGAAAAAGAACAAAAAATTAAAGCGATAGAGAAAAAAAAAACAAAAATAACAAGAAAGAAAAAGAGCGAGAGAGAAAAAGAACAAAAAAGAAAAAAAACGGGAACGAAAAACAACAAAAATAAAAAGAACAAGAAAGAAAAAGAATCAGAAAGAAAAAAAAACAAAAAAGAAAAATAACAAGAACTAAAAAGAAGAAAATAAAACAATGAGAAAGTAAAAGAGCAAGAAAAAGTATGAAAATAACGAGAAAGAAAAAGAACAGAAAGGAAAAAGGACGAGAAAATAAAAGAATCTGAAAGAAAAAGAATCTGAAATAAAAAAAAATGATAAAGAAAAAGAACGAGAATCTCTGTAAGAAGAAAAGAAAATGAGCATGGCCGATAATATTATAGATTATCGTGAATGAAATATAAATTAATGCTGTGAATATCATGTACTCCTTTCAAACATTTGGTACTCAAAACATTAAAAGATATAATGAAAGCATGACGTACATATGCAAGAATTAATAAAGAAGGAACTATAAGGTTATTATTTGAAGGGCTACCTGGAATCCTTTCAATGAGTCTATCGGAACCTTTTCCAATGAATCCGGGAGCCCCAACTGGAATTATTGATGTTCTTGTTATAGTCCGGTTCCTTGTACCAAGATGATAGTCCAAGGTAGAACCAATAAAGAAGAACTCGAATACGGATATGGAATAACACAGATATATTACAAACAGGAATATATACAGAGAAGAAGAAAGTGTTAGTTCGAACAATCAAGTTTAGTAGTACTTGTCTGAACACGACTCTGTTTCGGACTGCCTCTGACTCGACTGACTGACTTGCCCGCTCTGACTGACTGACTGACAGACTTCTGATGGACCTCACGTCCATCAGAAGTCTGTCAGTCAGACTTCAGACTGAACTCTAGACTTCAGACGGAACTCTAGACTTCAGACGGAACTCCCTGCCTCCTCTTGAGGCGCAGTATTTATTACGCATGGAATAGTCTATTATGTTATTATGGGTAAGGTCCCCTAACACCCACACTTCCGAAAATTTTGCGTAGCAGGGGTTTTTTAATGTCTTTTTTTTCTTTGGATCTATTTCCAAAGGTTCAGTAAATTTTCTTTTTCTAGACGATTTTCTTGGTTCTGGCATTATTTGCGGTCTTGTTATATCGAATGTGACGAAAATCGTGTCCAATACCTCTTCTTGAGGTGGACCGTTAGCATCCTGTAACGGTCTCTTATTTGGTGTACGTGTCTTCTGTGTGAGAATTTTTTTCCTTGAACTATGTACATCATATTGCCAATTCTTTTCTCAATTATTCCTTGTTCCCAGCAAGAGGTATTATTTTTGTATGCCTTAAAAACTTTTTTCCCATGGGAGGAATTTTCTTATTGGTGTGTAGGACTGTGTTACTTGGTTTGTTTTACTTGGTAGTAATTTATCGAACTCTGATCTAATTTTCCTAGCAAACATATCTGCTGGTGATAATGTTGATGGAGTCGTATTATTTGGCGTTATTCTATATACCTGTAGGAATTGCTGTAATGCTTTCTCCGTAGGCACATCGTACGCTTTTTGTAATGCTCTTTTGAAAGTATCCACGAATCTCTCCGCTTGTCCATTTGATCTTGGATGGTAAGGCGGGGATTTTATGTTTTACTTGATAGATTTCGCAAAACTCTTGGAAATCTCATGTGAATTGCGTTCCGTTATCTGTTACTAAACAGTCCACTACGCCAAGCCGAGGGAATAGCTCGTGGAGGAAATTTATGGTCGTTTCTGTAGTAGGATTTTTGCACTGAAACACCTCCGGCCATTTACTGTTGCTATCAACTATGATTAAATAGTAGAACCCGTAAATTGGTCCTGCATAATCTGCGTGTATTCTTGACCATGGACGATCAGTTTCAGGCCAAGGTTTATGTATGATTGGCGGTGCTTTAGCTGCTAAATTACAACTCTTGCACATTTCCACCATTTGAGAAATATCCTGGTCCATATTCTTCCAATATACATAGCTTCGCATTAGCGACTTCATTCTATTTTTACCCGGGTGTCCTCTGTGGAAATCCTTTAGTATCCGTTTTTGTAAAGTTTTGGGGATTACAACCCTTTCGTCGTAAAGTAGAACATTATCGCATAGAGAAATGCTGTCCGAAATTTTCGCATTTTTTTCTGCTATTTTTGCTTTTGTTTCATTAATAAATTCGTCATTTTTGGCTTCATTTTTTATGTCTTGCAATGTGACTGGGAGGTTTCTGACTGTAAAATATAGTACTGTTCTTATGTCTTCTTCATTTCTAAGGGCTGCGATTGCCGTATCTTCCAATGACTCTGTCTTTGTTGGTATAAGTCTCGACAGACCATCCGCGTGCCCGATTTATTTTGATGGTAAATATTCCAATCTGAAATTATAGTTCAGAAGAATCGTTCCCCATCTAAGTAGTCTATTTGCCGTGTACCCCGGTAGACCTTTTTTTTTAACCAAAATTTTTTATTAACGGTTTGTGATCCGTCTGCAAAGTAAAGTGTCTACCATAGACGTATCTATGGAATCTTGTTACTGCGAAGATAATTCCTAGAGCTTCCTTCTCAATTTGAGAATAGATTTTCTCCGCTGGTAGAAGGGTTCGAGAAGCATGTGCGATAGGTTTTATTGTCCCATTTGGCATTTTATGTAATATACACACTCCGACAGCGTAGGCGGTCGCATCACCTGCTACAATAATCTCTAGTTTAGGATCATAGTGTGCCAAAAATAAATCCGATGTTAATGTCTTGATTATTTTTTCGAATGTTTCCTGGTATTGATCTGTCCACTGCCAAATCTTTTCTTTCTTTAGCAGTTCGTTCAATGGTGCGCGAAGTTTATGCATTTGAGGTATGAATTCCTGGTAGTAATTCACTAATCCAAGAAAAATTTGTAGTTCTGTTATGTTCTTAGGAACTGGCATCTTTTTTATTGCTGTAGACCTTTCAGGGTCTGGACGTCTACCTTCTTGGTCTATTATATGGCCAAAATATTTAATTTCCTTCATGAAAAAATCACACTTATTTTCTTTCACTTTGAATCCGTAGCTTAATATGTTATCCAGATATGCTATTGTGTATTCTAGTCCTGCCAGCATCGTATCCATTGGCTGCTGGAAAATAGTCGGCGCTACTTTAATTTCAAATGGTAGTCTTTGGTATCTGTACAATCCCTTGTGTGTTTATGCATAGTAGTTTTGAACTTTCTTCATCGACTGGAATTTGTAGGTAGGCCTCACTTAGATCAATTTTTGAAAAATATTTTTCTTTTTTTACGCTGACGCATCTCTGGCAGTCTTCAGCTAGTTTTTGAAGTGTCAGATCTTGTTCATTTACCAATTTAGTAAGTATTCTACGTCTCATTTCTGCGTCTTTGGACGTAAATTAGGCATTTGAAGTTGTCAGCGCTGAGTTCCGATAATTTGAGGTCGTCACAGTATTTATTAACAATGGATGCGAAAGTTACGTAATCTTCGCTATCCGTTTTTGTAAGGTTCATGCATTTCCATCTTTTATGAAATAGTGAAGTATTATGGCTGAAAAGTTCCGTTAGCAATTTTATAGATTCTTTGAATGTTAACTTGCTTGTTTTTCTGGGAATTCAACGAATTTGGTATATTCGCCTATACCTAATTTTCTTAATAAAAGGCGTACTTTACGTGCGTCTGACCAATCTTTGCAGTCAAAAGCATATAGATCTTCATAACTTCGGAATTAATTTGCAAAAGTTTTATCTTCGTCGGGTGAGTACTTGAAATCTTCGATATTACTCCAAATAGCGTCTTGAGAGAGAACTGATTTGTTCTCGGGTTTTTGCTCCTTATTTGCCATTGCACGTAGCAATAATTCTTGCATTTCTAGATGTTTTTGTTCGTACCTTTGTTGTTGTTCAAACATTTCCAGATGTTTTTGTTCGTACCTTTGTTGTTGTTCAAAATGGATTTTGATAAGTTCCATAATGGTTGACTTAAGATCTTCCATGTTAACGTATTTTTTTTTTTTTGTGTATTTAATCGTCGTCCACTGTTACGTACGACGGATAGTACAAAAAATATATGTCCGCCGAGTAGGGAGTTTATTTTTTCTTTAAGGGTTTTCCAGATCGCTACTTGTTATGTGTCACGTATAGCAAAAAAAATAAGTCCTCCGTATATAGAGTTCGTATTTCCTTTTTAGGTGTTTCTTCGTCGTCAATTGTTATGTTGACGAGAGATGATTTTGTTGTTTGTTCTTCACGTGAGAGTTCGAATCTTCGTCGCCACTTCTTATGCTGTGACGAAAAAAAAAATTTTTTCTTCCACCGAATCAGTTCGAATCGCTCGTTATGGTCCGGTTCCTTGTACCACGGTGATAGTCCAAGGTAGAACCAATAAAGAAGAACTCGAACACGGATATGGAATAACACAGATATATTACAAACAGGAATATATACAGAGAAGAAGAAAGTGTTAGTACGAACAATCAGGTTTAGTAGTAATTGTCTGAACGCGACTCTGTTTCAGACTGCCTCTGACTCGACTGACTGACTCGCTCGCTCTGACTGACTGTCAGACATCTGACGGACTTCACTCCAGACTTCAGACTAAACTCTAGACTTCAGACGGAACTCTAGACTTCAGACAGAACAGTATTTAGTCACCCCCACAAAAGGGCATCATATGGCACAAGGCCGGTTTAACGTGGGATCTCCGAGCCCGTGGGATCTCCGAGCCCGTGGGCTCGGCCAAAAATATGCTCTTTGAACCCGTATAAAGGGGTTCAGGGTCGGTCTACCACCCCGAAAGAAACTCCGCCCTTCGGCGTAACCTCCTTCGGGTTCCTCCCCGCCTGAAGGCAGAGAGTTCAACCGATCTGCCGATTAGCCGGTCGCCCGACTTCGGACTGAACGGTATTTAGTTACCCCCCCCACGAAGGCATCATGTGGCACAAGGCCGGTTTAACGTGGGGTTTCCGAGCCCGTGGGCTCGGGCAAAAATATGCCCTTTGAACCCGTATAACCGGGTTCAGGGTCGGTCTACCTCCCCGAAAGAGACTCCGCCCTTCGGCGGAGCCTTCTTCGGGTTCCTCCCCGCCCGAAGGCAGAGAGTTCAACCGATCAGTCAATCAGCCGGTCGCCCGACTTCGGATTGGACTCCCTGCCTCCTCTTGAGGCGCAGTATTTATTACGTATGGAATAGTCCATTATGTTATTATGGGTAAGTTCCCCTAACAGTTCTCGTGTGCCACAGTTTTAGATTTCTACTTGTATTTTGATAATTTTTTAATATCTTCAAATATATATTACAATCTGCAGGGAGTGCCATGTCAATAAGAAAGCACATTCTGTTCTTGTGGTCTTTGATCACGATGTCTATTATTATTGTTTTATTTCCTTTGGTTTCTGGTCTATACTTTATTTCTTTTCGGGTCCCAACCAGAGACCTAAGATTAGAATTAGTATCATGACATTTTCCATTGAGCAGTTTTGAAAAAAAATCACACATATTTTACATAAATAATGCCTTTCGTAATGTCTTTACTTTGGATTACAATTTTTTGTATTTCTTAAAGGCATGAGCTATATGAGATTCTTTCAATGAGTCTCTTGGAGTCGTTTCCAATCAATTCGAGGGCTCTAACTACAACTAGAATTGATCTCATGTGCCACATTTTTGAGATTTCGATTTCAAGGTCCTTGTATTTTAATAGTTTTTTTTGAAGAGCTTCAAAGATACATTGCAATTTGCAGGGACTGCTATGTTAATGAGGAGGCACATTTTGCCTTTGCGGTCTCTAATCACGATGTCTGGGAGATTAGCTTTGATTACTCTGTGTCTGTTGTGAAGTCCCATAAAATTGTCACCGTAAACGCGTCTGGGTGGTGCTCATATCAGTTTCTTTCAGTTTCCTTTCCGTAACTGTTGCAGATTTTCCAGTGCAGATATTGACCCACCTTGTCATGGGTTATATATTCAGTGGGTGGCAATACCACGCAACCTGATACAATGCAAGATGGTAAATTGTTTCTGGATATTTATCACACAATCTACATTTTAGACTAATATAATTATTATTATTATTGTTGTTGTTATTATTATTTAAATATAAAATACTGCTCTGAGTATTATAGTACTTTGTCTACAAATTCAGTATTAGAATTGGATGATATAAGGAAACTAACTCTTGCACGAATGAAAAAGGAATACGATCTAGAATATTATGTAAAACAACCAGATGCTTTTATTCAATCTACTGCACGTCATGTTGTGTTTATAACAGGCAGCATTATTCATGTTATGTCGGGTTAAACAAAAGAAACCATTTTCAAGGGGAAAAACATAATCACTGTAAAGCTAGGAGCGTTTTGTGTCTTTCAGTTGAATAATTTAGAAAATAAAGCAGGCAAGCTGTGATTTCACTGTAGCCATGGAATCCGACTGACCAACCCATTACAACTCGCCATATCAGGAGATCAGTCAATTGGAAGAAAGATTGGAATAACAAGAACATTCATTTATATTTAGGCGAGACGTTCGGGATAACGAACGCTTCATACTAATAAATACAAAAATATTTCTTTTTAACAAAGCCTCTAAGAGGAAAATAATTTAATTCAATATTCTATCTTTAATAGATTTATCTTTTGCTGGAAATTTATGTCGGACAAGGTGTGTGAAAATATATGCTACTCAAAAGGTTTTCAACTGTATAGTCCCTTTCTTCAAAATGATTGCAGGAAATTTCTCAATTCTGATAACAAATAGATTGTCTTATTGGATGGTACATTGCTGGTTGTGTCTAATGTTATGCGGGAATTCGAATAGTTAAATATCAAACCGAAGATGGGTCTACGACACCGAATCCGGTAGAGCTATCAACATTCAAAATTTGATCACAAAAACCAGCTCTACGACCTCTATAACGGCAGAGCTATCGACGTTCAAAATTTCGTGACCAAATCTGGCTCTAGCGGCAGAACTATCGATGTTCAAAATGTGGTCAAAAAAGCCGACTCTATGATCGCTTTGCAGACAGAACTATCGGTGTTCAAAATTTGGTCACCAAAACTGGCCCTACCATCGCTCTAACGGCAGAACTATCGATGTTCAAAATGTGGTCACCAAAGACGGCTCTACGATCGCTCTAACGGCAGAACTATCGATGTTCAAAATGTGGTCAACAAAGCCGATTCTATGAGCGCTCTTCAGGCAGAACTATTGACATTCAAAATTTGGTTAACAAAGCTGGCTCTACGATCGCTCTAACGGCAGAACCCTCAATGTTCTAAATGTGGTCAATAAAGCCAACTCTATGACCGCTCTGCAGGCAGAATTATCGACGTTCAAAATTTGGTCACCAAAGCCGTCTCTACGATCGCTCTAAAAGCAGAACTATCGATGTTCAAAATGTGGCCAATAAAGCCGGCTCTACGATAGCTCTAACGGCAGAACTATCGATGTCAAAATGTTGTCAACAAAGCCGACTATATGATCGCTCTAACGGCAGAACTATCAACTTTCAAAATTTGGTCACCAAAGCTGGCTCTATGATCGCTCTAACGGCAGAACTAACGATGTTCAAAATGTGGTCAACAAGGCCGACTCTATGATCGCTCTGCAGGCAGAATTGTCGACGTTCGAAATGTGGTCACCAAAACTGGATCTACGATCGCTCTAACGGCAGAACTATCTATGTTGAAAATATGTTCAACAAAGCCGACTCTATGATCGCTCTGCAGGCAGAACTATCCACGTTCAAAGTTTGGTCACCAAAGCTGGCACTACGATCGTTCTGCAGGCAGAACTATCGATGTTCGAAATGTAGTCAACAAAGCCGACTATATGATCGCTCTTCAGGCAGAACTATCAATGTTCAAAATTTGGTCATCAAAGCAGGCTTTACGATCGCTCTATCGTCAGAGCTATCTATGTTCAGAATTTTGTCTGCGATGCCGGCTTTACAACCGCTCTACCGGTAGAATATCTACGTTCAAAATTTGGTCACCAAAGCTTGCTCTACTGGTGGACCTATCTACGTTCAATATTTTGTCAGCGAAACCTGCTTTACAACCGCTATACTGGCAGTAGCTATCGATGCTCAAATTTGGTCACCAATGCTGAGTCTACGATCGCTTTACCGGCAAAACTATTGACGTTTAAAATTAGGTCTGACAAACAGACTGTGCGACCGCTCTACAGTCAGAATTCATTTTGTTTTGTTGTCACTTTCCAGTTTTTTTTTAGTCCCTACATTTCTAAACACGTAATATATACAATGTTTATATACGTACATTATATATGTTCTAAATGTTGTTATAGCCGGGGTGGGGACAAACTCCTACCGTCTGTAAAAAGCTTCCGTGGCATGAGTCTCTAATATCCTCTGAAAACCAAGTCCGGAATGGGTGAAGTATGACTGGCACCTCATAAGCAATTGCACTGGGCAGATGGAGGTCGACAGACGAGAAATACAGTTCATTTAGGGGAAGGAAAACCATTTGCAGTTATACCCAATCACGGAAAAGTCTATGAAAGTAAATCCAGACAGAAAACGCGAGGTGGAGACCCGAATGTGGTTGGCAGTCAAATACTGATAACTTTCTGGAAATTCATGCAGCCAAGCTGCCCCTCCCAATGTAATTTCCTAAAAGTTAATGATTTAAACTTAATTTTAAAATATTTAACAACTTTATCACATTTTGTATTTAAAATTGGTAGAAAAAGAAAACAATTCTTGTAAAAATTCATTTTTCATCTGAAAAATATTTTGGCTTCAGAAAATAGTGTCCTTAACATATATTATTCATAATAGACATTAAAAGCTTTTTGAATGCAAATAAAGTATTATTTGGTTAGTTTTATTGATTTTTGATAATGGGGTGATTAATTTTACAGAAGAAATCGGTGATTTATATTCTTCAAAGTCTTCTGCTTTTAATTAATATAATCAATACAAGTTGCGCCGTTGAATTTCTCAAGTTTTCATAAAATTATGTAGGAGGTTGGGATAACAGATGTAAAAAATATTTTTACCATGCCTTCTAAAAAGAAACATACCTAAAATAATGTCATTTTGAATAAAATAATGTCATTGTGAATAAGTTCTGAAAGTTTCACTACAACCCAACAATTATTTGATTTTTGCAAGAATTTCCAAAACAATGAACAAGACGCTAAATTTCCTAATACTTTGGCGTACCTGTTGAAGAAGAAAAAAATATGATTTTTGACAAAAATTTCGAAAGTGCTGAAAAGGATGAAAACTTTAATAAAATAATCAAAAAATACTTGAAAAAAATTATTCTAAGGAACAGTTTTGACAATTTATTTTATATATACCTACTTCAGAATTATTATTGTTAAGGATATTTTTGGTTCTGATCATATCCATAATAGTTTGTGATGTGGTTGTTATTAATTTGATATTGCTAAGATTGGATAAACTGTTTTGGAGTTAGTAGGTAGTATTATATATGTTTTATCTGGGGTTTTGTCATTGTTATTGTTGCTGTTGTTAATATCATTATCTTTTTTTTACGGTTGCATATTTTGTATGTCTTTCTTTTAGCGTTGTGAATGAAATAATGAGGATATTGGAAGTTTTTGAAAGTCTTTTCTATGTATATTTCTCCAGGTAAGTATTGGTGCCTGCAGATTCTTCGTGCTCTTAAACTGAATCTTATAATTATTCCATATTTTATTCTATTAAAATGGTAAGAATAAAATTGACGAGGTCATTCTTGTTGGCAGATTTTCTTTAAACCTCTAACTGAAGTTCATTATTAATTCTATGAAGCATGGTATTTAAGGAGAGGAAAAAGCTGTTCGACTCAGATACAAAATTAAAATCTATTGTGGGTTCGAGGTTATTAAATTACATCGGGTAATACTATATTATGCGGATATATTAACAGAGAATCATCTATGTATCCAAAATAAGAATTTTGTAGTAAAATATTTTTAAAGGGCCACTTTATCGCCGCCAAGAGGAGAACACATCGGTAAACAAATTTTTTGTCTCTAAAAATTATCCAAGGTGAAAAAACATTGATTAGTGATTAAATGGCACCTTTTTATGAAATATCCTCAGGAAGAGGTAATGTTATTTTTGTTTTGTTTTTTTAGGTGGTTTTTAAGTAAAATTAAGCATTTCCTTTTGAGGACATTTGTATAGAAAGATTTTATATATAAACTAGACATAAATCTGTTTTTATGACTAATTTATTTAAAAAAACAAACACCAGTGTATATTTTATATGCGAGAAGCTAATTGTGCCAAGAAGTGGAGTTTTTTGGCTAGTTTGCGGGCTAGTTTATGTGGGCGGGTTCATTTGGTTTGGTTAGTTTTGTTTTACGGCATATCAACCTCAATAAGTTATTTAATGATTTTAGGATAGGTTCGTATGAATACAATATATATTATTTGTAAGAAATCAGTTTGTAGATAATGTTTCATTAACGTATTTTTGGAAAAATGGTTTTTGTCGACAGTATTGCCGGAAATATTTTTTTCAAAAAATGTATTGCTGATAATATTTTTTTCAAAAATGTATTGTTGGATCTGGGAACAACAGCAATTAAGAGCTGCTTCCATGCTTCTCAAAACCTCTTGATCAGAGGCTTTGCTGTCGGATGTTGTTTATTGCCCTACCCAGAATGGAGTTAATGTAGGGACCTCTAATTTATGTATTTTTGGTAAACCATAGAGCATGTGGATTTCCTGGCGATGTTCGATGAGTTTTAAGCAGGAACTCTCTTCATTTTTTAATAAAATGAAAACAAAAATTATTAAAGAAATGAAGACAATTACCGGTTAAAATATAAACATTTATGAAACAGACTCCTGCAAGGATACTTCCCTGAACACTACAAACTTAACCTCATAAGGTTGTAGTGTTCAGAGTTAAACACTGTTTATCCCTTTTATCTTCATTTCCTAATCCCCCCTAACCCTAACCACCCTCATTTAGTAACCCTCTAACTTGAGTAGCTTTTGTGCCTTGTATTTAGTGAACATTAATTAAAAAAGGAAACATTTAGGAATAAGTTGTATGGTTGCACAATTATAATTGTTACGGTTTTAAGGTGTTTACATATCCATTTTGTTTCTTTCGAGCTTCTTTCCAATAAACATTTTGACGAAACGATCTTTAACTACAGACGATCGTTCAGGTTTGAGAATCATTATGACGCCTTTACAAAAGCATCTAATTGTATTCTTTTATTTATCTTTGTCAATATCATTAAAGCCATAATTCTCTTAGTTGTACATTTCATTTATGCTTACAGTAATGTGTTTTTAAAATCTGGATTTTGGATTGTATTTTAATCAGAAAAATGTTCATACAGAGTGACAGACTGGAAATTCTAAAAAAAATTAAACGTTTATTTTTTATTGAAGGAGATATTTGGATTTTACATTTTCGGAGATAAATTTCTTGGGCGAAAAGCCATTTTGAGCGATCGGCTGGGATTTCCTAAATAAACACTTAAGAAAAGATTTCAAGGCGTTGACAAGAAATTCCAGATTTAGAGACAAATCACTGAAAAATATCCTTTTATCCGGAAATATTTTTTCCTTTGTTGCAAGTGTTTTATTTGAAAGACATTGACCTTCTTTTTAAGGGAGTTTCCCTGTGAAACAAGTAATAAGTAGAGAATCTTGTTATTTTCTTGATTATTTCCGATGACTTTTTGAAAGGACATAAATTCTAGAAACATTTCAAGTGTTATTCCTCTTTAATAACGAACACTTGATTTCAAGTTACTGCATGCCTCGAAAAAATTCAGTGTCAGAGTTGAGTTAATCTTTGTTGCAGCTTAGATAGTTACGTACTTTATATTGACCTGCGATTGGTGTTCGATCCCAGCCAAATGCAATGATTATAAAGGCCAATATTCTAGGCAGACAGACCATCTCCAGAAGGAATATTAATACCGCATACTAATTAAAACATAATTATTTAATTAACTTTTTTCCATATTTTTATCAAAGACTTTTTAATTAAAAAAAGACACCGCAATGTTTCTAGTCATGACCTGGCATCTTAACTTCAGTTCTTTTCCCACCGTAACCCTTTTTGTTTTTCTATAAATACTTTCATGGTAATTGTTCTGATGAACTTTCCTTATTGGCACCTAGACTTTACGAATTTAAGCGCAGTACTAGATTAGCGGTAAGGTCTCATTATTTTACAGTAGAAATCGCTATTAATAACCATAACTTCTATACAAGCAGTTTTTTCTCACGTACTTCTTGCTTGTGGAAATCTCTTCGTCTTCTTGTTTCTCAGTCAAGTTTAATATTCAAAAATTTAAATGCAATTTCAATAGCTATCTTTTGTCTTCTTAATTGTTCTTTTACTGTCCTCACTCCTTAATAGTAGATTTTCTCATATTTTAACACTCAGCAATCCATTACGTCCTAGTGGCTTTATTGCCATTATTGGGTTGAAATGATTAAAAATGACCTACAATAATTCCCGATTCGATATATATGACGATGACGCAACTTTTTTTTTACCTTTGTTTTACTTGTACGTCTGCTAGATTCGATAAAATAAAATAAAATTGACAGCTGATCTCGAAAATGACATTCAACCTGTTTTTAACTGGGGCAAGAATTTGTGCTGATAACAAATATGGCGCCAGTTTGTTTACATTGCGCAGATCAGTACGAAAAATTCAGTGATTGTGCAGGTAAGTATTGCCAACGTTGCGTGAAAACTTTGTGTGAATTGATTGGACGGTTTTTGAAATATTAGAAAAAAAGTTATATCGATAATAATTTGGCACGCAGTGTATATATATATATATATATATATATATATATATAATTTCTTCTCATTGTTGTAATTTAAAATCATCATTATTTGGTTTGATAATATTTAAGATTCTTTTGTTTTTTTATAATATCTAAACACTTCGAGAATTAATTAAGGTAGACGGTTACTGAATGAGGCGTATGGTTTGAATGTAAGAGGAGGTAGTAGGAAGTAAAGATTATGAGGATAAGGAGGATAGATAATGATTGACCGTTGAGTTTAGACGTAACAATTATAATATTCGGGGAAATATCCATGTGGGTGTCAGTTCCACAAAGTTGCAGTTCTTGGGAAAAAAGTTGTTTGCAATTGGAATACAGAGAAAATTAAGGTGATTCGACAGCGTAAGAAAATCATGGCAAGTCGTAGCTGCCACGGTTTGAACAGGTAGAACTAAAGAATGGCTCTCATTCGAACATTTGCCATGGAAATAGAGATAGAGCAATGATAGGCTTGAGATGTTGTATGCCGGAGAGGGACGACGGAATAGAAAATAATTCCTGACATACCACCTAAAAAAATGTTTGAACTCAGTCAAGGCTAAAATCTGAGGTTTAAGCAGTTCCAGCCCAGAGATGGCAGTAATATTCCCCTTTTGTCTAATACTCCCCTTTTAGTCAAATACTCCACTTTTAATCTAATCTGACACTTGGAAAAATATGGCTGAAGGAGTCAAGTACTTCGTGGAGTAAGAAAATGAGCCAACTATTTTTAAGTGTCTTTGTCAATCGATCGCGTATATGAGTTGCACTTGAGATCTGGAGTGAACTTGAGAATCAATAGACACATTCAAAGCGTAGAGTTTGGCTGTGAGTTCAACATGACTCTGGAGAAAATAAAAGGTTTGAATGGCGATAATGAAATGATAGTATCTTGGATTCTGAGGTAATTAATGTCACCAACCAGTTTTTCTCCATGTTTCCCACACAATAAAGACACATTCTTCATCTTCTTCATGCTGCACACAACGGCCTTTAGAAAAGAAGTACGAAACAACCCCTAAAATAAAAATAGATGTCATATATACTGAAGAAAAGACGACAAATTTGTCGGTTTAAATATTGTGCTGATCCCAACAAATATAAAGACAATAACCGGAAAAATTATGAAATAATAAAAATACTGTGTTTCAAAAGGTTTAGATAAAGAAAGCCGGTGAATATATCGGAAGATTATATTAAACATTACAAAAATGAAGAAAACTTCGACAATGTGTGAAATATAGCATACTTAACTTTACATTAGGCAACCAAGATTATTTGCAAATGTCTATATCAATATCGGAGAAGATTTGTTTTCATAGTTTTGAAATAAATTTGACAAATTCTGTATCCTCAGTATTTTATATCTGCAACCTTTGCTGCGAACCCAAATAGCAAATATTGCACAGCTAATTAAAATCATGCTATACTTACATTCCGTCATTATATTCACCGCTTCTATATTCCAAAAGATATTTTGTTTGCTGACATGAATGAATTGAAAAATTATTCTCACCTATTTTATAATCGTCACTTTAATTACCTCAAAATAATAAAGAAAATTTCATATAGTGCAGATATAAAAAAAAACAAGTATATATTATATATTGATTGCGTTTGGTAATCTGTTCAATCGACAACGCGAATCATTAATATGTGAATCAGACTCACAGATGGAAAAATAATAAAAAATAAATAAATGAATGAATTTCAAATAATTCATATATAGAATATAATTTCAATGAATAATGCGTGTTGACGAGTGTATCAATCCTGGGGATTTAGTAATAACGGTTCCATAGATAACGGTGATGCTTTAGAAGATTTCTAAATTAAATGTGAAGAATTAGATAGTAAATCGAGTTGTGCCAATAAAGTGGAAGTTATATAAATTCAACCATTGACAACGAAAACCAATTTGAAATAAACAACTACCTCAACCACGAAGCAGACTCTCTTCATTGGAAAGTTAAACGAAGAGAAATAGTTCAACTAAATTTAAATTCTTCGCCGAAATTCGATGATTAAAAACGTTTATTTCTGTACCAAATTGAATCGTGTTAATCGTAACATCAGCCCTGATAAACAGACTTTTCCACGTCATTTATGGGACTCTTATTTACTTGGTACCGTCAAACATTTAATCTTCCTCTTTCATTTCGCTTTCCTTTTTACAAAACGAAACATTTCGTCATCTTTTAACACTCCACAAAAAGTTAAAAACAAAAATAAATCTGATTAAAATCTTATAAAAATCATTATTTTTGTACAACTTCAAAAATCTAACAATCTTAAATTAATTTTTTATAGTTTTTTAAAACAGAATTTCCCACGATGCGATGAAAAGTTCTGACTGTTTAAGAAATCGTCTATTTTCATGTGACGTCATCATAACTGAAACCTCGATTAAACAGCATTTGAACTTTGTGTCAAAGCAGACGTGAAGAAGATTTTAAAATTTCATATGAATGTTTGCTATTGTACAGTTCTTATAATGGTATTTTCTGAACTGAGAAAAAATATCGGTTTGGATTTTTTTCAGTATCAGCCTCAATCTATTTCCATCATTATAGCATACAGTATACTTGAACAATGCCGAAAATAGTGCCAATATTTAATTGACTAATACTTTTTTCAAGAAATTTAGCGCAAAAAGACTCATATGACGCAGGACTTGTACAAACCAATTTGCCATTTTACTGAATTTGACATCTACTGGGTGCCTTACATATATTCCACTTTAAATCAGCAAACTGAATACGAATTCCTGCAGAGTCTGTGTTCAATTTTAACATAATGCCTTTTGGAAAGATATGAACTGACTTTTGTCTCATCATTTGATATACTATGAAAGATTAAAACACTATCAATCTACAGTGTTTAATGGAAACGAGTGTTCAGTCAGGTATTCTTATTTGCTGCTCGTACTATGCAAATTAATACTACCAGTTTTCTGATACACGGAGAGGAGATGAATGCTTTAATACTGCTGAGATGGAATGAAGAACAAAAATACAGCATTGCATCGTGAAGACCTTTGGATTATTATCTTGATTAAACAATAACAAAAGCAATATATCTCCGCTGTAAGTCCATTGCCCTCTGGCATAAAATTATGGGTAAACGACAATAATTTAAAGCAACGATAACGAATCCTGTCCTTTTCTGATTATGAATACAGATTAAGTAATGCAATCTTATTTGGTAGTTTTATTGTACCATTTAATAACGAACAGATGAATGAACATAATGGAACATAAATTGTAGTTAAGATATGCGAAATCACGAAATGTAATCGTGTAATTGTCCTTCTTAACAATATGTGGATATGCAACAATGTGTATATCTATGTTTAAAGAGTCGTTCACCTGACAGCATAATGACTGATCCTAAAAAAGCGAAAGGATCTCTTGAAAATCTTCCAGAGGAGAGTTTTATATCTGTGCTTTGCTTTTCACTTATAAAAATACAAATATTGAAACTTCGAGAAAAAAAAGAAATTAGAGGAGAAATAATGACTATAACGGATTATTAAAAACTAAACCTAACACATATATAGCAATAGAAACCATCACTTACATACATAATTTCAACTTCTCCCTTTCCTCTTATCTATCTATCTATCCCTTTTATCCATATATATATATATATATATATATATATATATATATATATATATATAATAGACTCTCCCGTCGGTTTCGATGTATGAGGATAACAGGGTAAATCTCCAGAAAACCCACACAAGTGATTTGATTCAAGTGGTTGAGGGCTTGTGTAGAACCATCCACACTTTTCGGGACTATTGATACATTCAGTCGGTGCAAATAAATATCACAGACGAAGCAGACAATAGAAATCGGGCTTTTCGTGTAATAGTTTTACATCTTCTAGACCGGTCGTGTTCTATAACACTAAAGAGCCCGGTCAGCCCTGCGAGGCACTATTTTCTCATAGCTGATACCCTAAAAGGTGCTACCACCCCCGGTCAGGTTGGACCTGGGAACAAAAGCAATCAATAGGTTGTTCCACGCTCCTCAAATCCTCCATCTCCCGAGGAGAAGACTTGCTACCGGATGTAGTTTATCGTCATACCCAGGACAAATATATATATATATGAATAAGGTATATTTAGGCACCCAGTTGTCATCCACACAAAAAAAAATTAAATTGATTAAAAAGAACCAACAGGGTCTGTTTTTTTAATTTTTTTATTGTATTTTTTCAATTATCGGATAAGGTGTTAAGTATTATGCTTGAAATTGTGGATAAACTGACCGGAGGTCATATTTTGTTATTTTTGTTTAAGTACTTTCGAAATCATTATCAAGAGCCGAAGTGATGGCTCTGTGGTAGATACAATCTGTTTGTCTGTATCCTGGTATTCTTTGGGAATCTGGATTTCAAATGGTCGAGCGTGACGTCAGTGTAACGGTTGTTGGGAACGAGGTTGCACAAAAAGATTGCGAATTATTTATTAATTTAATTTAAATTTTTATATTAATTTGTTTTTTTTTTAATATTATTATAAAACTGATAAAATATGTGCGCACATTAATTATATCATATGCACTTCAAGATATAGTCTCCTGTGGTGAATGATATTTTATTTAATGTGGGCTGTTTGTTTTGTATAATAATAGCTTCTATGGTTTTCAGTCTTTCTTTGCATTGGGTGTTGTAGAGTATTTTGTGGGTTTGGTGGAATTATTGAAAACTTTGTTTTCCACATGATACATGTAGAAAGAAATGGTCCAGAGGCCGAACCCATCGCTACACCGTCACTTTGTGTAGAAATGTTGCCATAGTGGGTGTAAAATGGTACTTGTATCGTGTAGGATAGAAGAAATGTTCGTAGAAAAGTTGGTCTAATTTTAAGAAGTGGGAACGAAGGGTGAATATATATGTTCTGTAGGACAATATCTATAGTTTCTGGGACTGGGACATTAGTAAATAAACTTTTTACCTCTCGGGAGGCTCGGGTGAGTGCACACTGAAGTCAACACCGAGCGGTGACAATATGATTTATGTTTGAACGTAATCTTCATGCCTTGTATATATATACATACATATATATATATATATATATATATATATATATATATATATATATATATATATATATATATATAATTGAAATATAGTAAGTATTTCGTAATCGTTATCAATATACACGAAATAGAACAGCGATCAAATGAAGTGTTCAATGCTGAAAGCAAAGTAAGAAAATAATTGCAAATAAAAGGAAAAATGCTATAATTTTTGGATTAGATGAATAATTATTTGTATGCAGGTTATCATCCTCATCTTTGTTGTTACTATCACAACAGCCGACCGAAGTGCTCTCTGGCCTTCTTCCCAAACAAACTGGGTAGCCTTTAGAAAATTTCGAACTGAACCCTTTATTTAATCTACGGGGATAGACTGTTCTTGCTTCACTACTCATGTCTAGGGTTATCTTATCTAGTTCTTATCGCTTGTCATTGTCTGTATTGAGTCCAGTTTTGCATTGCACTGCCCAAGAATCGAACTCTCGATTACTTTTTCTATTTCAGAACAAACGAAGTGGGAGAAAAAAATGATATTTGTTAATTGTCAAATGTTCTTTCGCCCGTCCGCATACTTCCGGTAGAGAATAACTGTAAAACTAAACCACTTGTATCCTCATCACAAGAATTTAATTATTTTGGAAAAATCACATTTTTAAATATTTAATCAGGTGCCAAGCGTGCCAGGAGATATTTTCTTGCATGTACACACGCACCATGATACCCGTCTCCATACTCAACAATTCCCGCTGTTCGGATGAAGAAGCTAGAATCAGTTACTACTGCCGACAGAGTCCACAAAATGGAGCCCCTGGTCCACACAACAATTCGGCAAACACACGTTCCTTGCCGCACACCTCCAAGTTAAAAGAAACTATGCAGCTACACAATCACAGCCCAAGCGGATGTTCCATAGAACTCTCCGGGCTGCCTCCGAACCCACCACCAACCGGCAGATATTTTCCGTCCGGTAACTATCATTGAAGAGGCAGTCCTCCATCTGCCCACAACCACAACTGCTACGGATGTTGTCCGGGCGCCAATTCCACTATTATTCCTTCTACAGCAGGCACAAGATCACAACTCAATTCAGCTATACCACCAATCAACCCATACCACACACCCAGTGAAAACGCTTCCCCAATACAGCGAAAAACTATTCACCAAGTTTGGCCCTCACATCCAAGCTAAAAAGCAAACCAAACCACGTCAGGATTATATGGAGACGGGAGATATACAAATAATACTTGTTACATCAGTGGGATATTTTTGCTTTAAGACTCCGAGTTATTGGTAATAATTATGTAAGAGAGAAATGGAGCTGACTGACTTAACTAGTTCCACTGATGGTCCTGTTGTGGTGGTTGCAGAGGAGATTTCCATGATCGTAAGTTGAGAGAAACGTGAAAGACAAATACCTCTACTATGATTTTCCACACCCACTTTGAGTCTTGATTTGATGGGTGGGGGGTAGTTATTTCTTTTGCATAAATATACAATTAATGTATCTTAAAAGACACCGATATTCCCAAAATATTTTGGTGGCCTTTAAAATTAAATTGCTTTCATGCCCTGCCAATATTGGGTTGTGACTATTTTATTCTCCACGAAAATTTAATAACGTGTACTTCTTCACAGATGAAAATTTCAATAAAAAATTATTTGATGAAATTCTGTTTTGTAGAATGGGCCATATCTTAATAAAAGCACCTAAAGAACACTGCTTGTTGTTTGAGAGACGAAGATGGATGGAAACACCCAGGAAATATTTTTCAGTTGTGCTCAAATTCGTATTTTTTATGAATTTAGAATGACGGGGAATAGGCAAAATGGTATTTCAAATTTGATTCATATTCTGATATGTTGCTTATTATGAAATTGTTTGTCACAGCGTTCAAGTCGGGTATCAAGTGTCAATTGTTTAAGCCTCTCAACTTCACCCCTGGTATTTTTTCATATCTTAAAACGACAATAACAAAAAAAAATCAATTTTAGTGTCTTTTAAAGTGCAAGAAAATATTAGAAAATATTAGAGATTTTCCTTAGATTGTTAAATAAAAAAGGTCATCCACTGATTTTTTGACCTGCAAATAAATTTTATGAAAAGTTATTTTTTTATGTATTGTCTCATGTAAAGATCGACACCTATTATTAAGGATAAGCCAAACTTCTATATTTTAGAGTATTTAAGAAAGTTTTTGCAGGTTTTCTGTACACATTCACGTGTAACAATAATTTTTGCCTATTTTGGTTAATGCTGTTACAAGTCAGAGTTCCAACCTGTAAACCATTGCTCAAAAGTAAACAATATTTCCAGATATGGATTATCAGATTAATTGTTGAAAAATCACAACGATTTTCTTATTATTTATCCCTTGATTTGTAATTACTGTCATGATAGACTCGCATATCTGTACAAAGACACACATAGACACTGTACAAAGACACACATAAATACTGCACAAAGACACATATAGACACTGTACAAAGACACACATAGACACTGTACAAAGACACACATAGATTCCTAGAAGAATGCTGTACTTTAAGCAAACTGACCAGAAATTACTAAGCTTCAGCAACCGATGCTCCTGTAGAGCCTTTCATTAATAATTGTTCTTTACTGATATTAACTAGAGATTATTTTCCATGTCTACATCTAACAAACCCTGACAGAGTGTCGTATTTTCATATCCTCGCTTCCATTGTTGATGTCTTTTTCGAAATGGATGATAGCAAGAATCTTTACTAAAAAGATTGTGTAAGGTTGAAGATCTGATATAAAATATATTTAATTATTCTGTTCTCCATTAAATAACTATGAAGTTTTATTTATTTATTTATTTATTGGAGCTATGGAGTTTTATTTATTAGTTTAACCTAAAATAAAATTACATTTCTCCTACATCACTAGAAGAGTTAGCTACACAAAGGCATTATCAAAACTCTTCCATGCATAGAGATACGAAGAGAGACATGGTGTGTGTTCTTTTCGACCAGTATTTCGTTTTCGTGGCATTGACACTTCTAGTAAAAAGCAATAAAAAATAAAACGATGTAAATGGTTCTCAAAAAATTAATAATAATTGACAATGCGTCACCTAAAAAATGAAAAATTAATAATTACATAAAAATGGGTTTTGCATGGACATCAGTCATTAAAACACTTTTCTTTTTCTTCTTTCCCGACACAGAAAAAAATGGTCATTTTTTCGGAGATACTCGTGGGTAGAGAATTCAAAAGGCCAAACATTATTGCAAAGACCCGTCGCATCCTTCAAAATCTCACTTATTCTTTTCCATTTTTTTCATTCATTATTTCTGTTCTCTTTCTTTCACCTTTTCTTCAAACATTTTGAACAAAAAGGAATTTAATGAGAATTGTTGGAAACAAAATTTTACTGCTTCACCTTCTAATGGGACATTCTTAAATGATGCATTGGAAAAAAATATTTATTCTGGGCAAGAAATTCGAAAAATGATCTTGCTGTTCTCATGCTGTAAATGCAACGCTGCAAACAATCATGGAACTAGAATGGAAACTTCTGCCACATATGATTATTTTTCAGACTGTCACCTGTTTCATTCTTTGCAACACTCTTTGTCTGGTCAGCAGTTCCAATGCTTTCAAAATATAGAAGAATTTACAGAATCAAAGCCGAAAACATTCTTTTATAACAGTATACAAAATTTAGCTGAAAGATTTCGAAAATACTTTGATAACAGAATAATGATGAGATTATTTTATATGATTAAGAGTTGTCAGCTTGGAGACTTTTGCATCTTTATAAGTATATAGCATTATAATTTCTTACTAAGCCATTTTTCTAGTTTTATAGATAAAAAATATGACATATTTGCAAGTCTTCTGAACTTGATTTTTCTTATAGAAGACAACAAGCGTCACACTCAATAAACATGCCTTTTCTAAATGGAAATTAGCCGGAGAAGGCTGTGCTGCAAGTCAAGGAATGTAGACAAAGGAAATGTTTTTGTTTAATTCCCAAAAAGTAAAATCAATTTGTAAGCATGTTTAGATAATAAAATTATTTCCATAAAGAAATGAATCGTTCAGCTTTGTGATATTCCAGTCTTTTCAAAATATTTCCTGGTTGATTGATTGAATGAAGATGTCGTATCGTGTTTATTTTCTTTGTTCGTCCTTTCTGTGCATGAGCTAGAGATAATATCTACAACCTTTTTTTTTTAGTTAACTCCACCTATTTCCTGTCAGTACCCAACTCTCCCTAAGTCGCCTTCCCACACTCTCATCTCTCCCCTTCACTTCGGCTCATTTTTTTTAAATCTCGTTAACATGCTGATATTTTCCCACGATCTTCTTTTTAATACTTAAATTGAGTCAAGTTTGCACCTCGCAATTCACAGTTGGACTCCAGGTTCTTTTCCCCTTCAGCGGAAAAAATATTACTCTCTCTTCTATGGCTCTTCTCCCAACATCGTTCTCTCAATTTAGACTGAAATATTTTTATCAGAAGAATTACACGAGGCAATCTACTTAAAATAATTCAGCTACGAATTGTTTCAATTTATACTCTGGATCAACGCGACTTACGTTGTCAGTGACATGGTGTTTTAAAAAAGAAAATAACCTTTTGCATACACCTTTGCTGATAATCGCAAACTGTTTCTGTCATTTGTCCTTTGAGTAATTTTCACGGCATCAAAAAGTAAAATACGCGTTGATTAAAAAAATAATCTCAACTTATGAAGTTACGAAATATGAGAAGTTCCTTAAGAGAATGAATAAATGTTTTGTCCGGATTCTAAACCACTTTTTTTCATTACCTGACCTAGGGATTGAAATCATTCGAATTCAGCAATTTGATTCACTCAACTAATGCTTTTATCCACTAAGTTACTTCTCCCGTGTTCGTAGAATCTTGAAGTTTTAAATTTATAATGCTGTTTGTTTGCTTTCTCAATCGAACTAGAGTACATGATTTTGTCATTACATACAGTATAATAAGATGGTGGAAATATTATTTTGCATAAGTTTTTTCTCAATTAAAGGCTTTCATATGATGTTAAGTTTTATGCTAGGCCTACTGAAGAGAATGTGTGTTGATTCTTCCTGTTAGCTTATATTTCCATGTTTTTTTTCTATTATTCTGACAATCCCACAAGGATTTGTTACCTTCATGTTCTCTTTACACATGATCAGTTATACATGATAACCTTTGAGGTGAGTACTTTCCGATATTCCTCCTACCTTGCTTATAGAATGATACTTGTCCCGCTATTGTATTTGTAGCGGACCGTTGGGTGATGAGTATGTAGACGAATACACGTGAGTTAAAATTTCCTGCCAGCCGGTCCAACCACCTGAGAATATCGGACTTCTACTAAGTCCAAAGAAGACAAAGAAAACAAACAAGACCGATAAATATATGTAAACAAATATATGTATTAATAACAAGTTACAGGTTACAAGCACATAGACAGTTACATGGACAGAGTGCGTGTGGGGAATATTATGTGTGTGTGTTGTGGTGAGTGTTCGTACGTGTATTGTTCTTAGCATGTTCCCAGAATTTGGGAAAAACTGTATCAGTGAGAGCTCACAACTGCGAGGTGGTAAAAGGCCGAAGGCCTGAGTAAAAAAGAGATCGATGCGAAGGGTCAGTCAGTATTTATAGCCAGGAGAGAGAGCGGCCCCTGGTGAAGGGTTAAGGAGCTGAGGAGGAGATAACTCCGACATATTCCCTGCCATAGGTAAGAAGACGATTGAAATTCTTCTTGGGAAAATAATGTTATAGATAATCATTGTTTCTCATAAAGGCAATTCTGGTACTAACGATAGATGAATCATCTGTAGATGAAAAAAAAACAACTGGAAATGCATAACTATGAAATAGCGTTGAATGAAATTCAAATGCATATTACATTCGACGATAGTGATTTCATTTAACAACACACATAGACTTTAAACAATTAATAAATTACATTATCGCTTCTACTGCTTTTTTTTTTTTTTAAATGAACGCCATTTTTCTGCGTAGAAAATTACTTTCTACTGCATTTTGCGATCTCAATGTTCATAAATATTTCTATAAGAAGCTCTACCGAGTCTTGTTTTCTGAAAGTTGTTTTATGAACTAATTTCAATTTGTAATAAGTTTGAATGACGCATAAAAGATATTTTCTCTTTTTTGCTAAAATAATGTTTGTAGTCAAGGAGTTAAATATTCAATTGAGTAGAGCAGTGATACACCGAGATGGGTTAGATTAAGTGTTTTATTGAACTACCATGTGCCAAAGGTTATGGCGATCAAGACCAAAGTCTGCCTGTCTCTCTTTCTATAGAGTTTCTATGTCATTTAAATCGCATAGATTAATGGAAACTCAAACTCAAAAACAAATATAAAATGTAAATATGAATGAAATATTTTGAAAATATTGCATTGACACTACAGGACGGATTCGTATCTGCAGAAGGGAGAAATAGAAACGCAAATTAATTGTAAATGGAAACAAAACGATTTGCTTAAATCTTAATTTGATAAATTAAAGTTAAATGTTAAAGGCGCGAACACCGGAGTCCAACCTATTACTGGGTTTTAGTTTTTTTTTTAGACCTCCATGAAGAAATTGGAAGATTCTACAAGAAAAAATATTATCTTTTCGAAAATCATGTAGTTCTATATATATATATATATATATATATATATATATGTGTGTGTGTGTGTGTGTGTGTACGTACCAGAGTGAGAGAAAAAGACGGTGGGTATAGAAATCAACGCAATAATGTCAGTTTCACACATTCTGATGACCTCTTAAAGCGTGAAGCTAACAGTCATCATGCAGAGTTGATTTCTCGGTTGATAATTGTTGATACTCTTCAAACCCTAACTAACCGTTATGGAGCAATCTTTTCTTATAGGCATAAGAAATTTCACATAATATATATATATATATATATATATATATATATATATATGTGTGTGTGTGTGTGTTTGTGTGTGTAAATTGTTTTGGAAGACTTTGTAAAAGGAGTAACGAGAACGTTATCAAATTTAGAATCTAAGAAAAAGAATGTGGCAGGTTAATTTTTACTTTTAATTCTTGACTAAAATATCTTGACAAGCAAGTAGAAAATCGCGCGTTTATCTTTTCATGATAAAGTCAAATATCGTAACATCTGAGAAGGCCTGAAATTCCTGTTTGATTTTACGTCTTGATTCTTTTACGATATTCGTCGACTTGGCAACTAAACTTATTTCTGTTTTTTATAACATAAAGATTACAAATCCTTCAGTAAATTTTATGCATATAAATTCAGGAATGAGAGATTCTTAAAATACCACCTTTTTATAGAAAATAAGTTAAATTTGAAGATGGTGGAAACCATCTTTGCAAGGAAGACTTCTTATAAATATAAAAAGAAAATGAACTCCCAGGAAACTAATAATAATTTCCTGAAAGGTGAAAGATTATCTTGTATTATGTTACATCAAACTAACAGGAGCTGCTTCACTATTCATTATTAATTCGCACCGGATGAATTAAGGAATCAAAAATAAAAATATGAAAATAAACAGTAGATTTAATATATATATATATATATATATATATATATATATATATATATATATATATATATATATATATGTATGTATATAAACAAACAACTAAACAAGCCAGTCATACGAATGTGCCCCGTAATATAAGGGAAAATCAGCGCACCCCATAATCTAAAAATGGCTCTAATACATACCTACATGTATACATATATATATATATATATATATATATATATATGTGTATATGTGTGTGTGTGTGTGTGTGTGTGTGTGTGTGTGTGTACATGGATATATATGAAGGTGCATATATACATGTATATGTGTGTAAAGGTATATATATATATATATATATATATATATATATATATATATATATGAAATAGTTTGTATGTATATACATGTGTACAAATATACATTAAAAAGCCAAGTGTACATTTAAGCACAGATATATATGAGTGCATGTATATATGTATATGTGTGTACAAGTATATATCAAAAAGAGGCTTTAGTATATGTATATGCATGGGTGGGTGTGTATTACGTTTATACAAGTATATACATAAAAACACTTTAGTTTCGGTAGACTGATACCAAATGGATACAAAAAAAGTATAATATATGATATATATATATATATATATATATATATATATATATATATATATATATATATATTATAAATTAACTCATTTAAAATATGGTTTTTTTCGCTACACAGTAATAACCATGTTTCCAAAATGGAAGCTAAAAACTTTACATTTAATTATATAATTAAATTAAAGGCATTAGTACACCTGCCCGAATTATTGGATTCCCCTGTATCCTTGGAAACAGTAAATTATGAATTTATATGTGCGTTTAAAACTCAGTAGATTTCAAGTTTTCAAGTTATTCCAATATTCGCTTGAAGATTATACGGAACTAATGCTTTTAATTTATGTATAAAATTAAATTTAAAGTTTTTAGCTTCCATTTTTGAAACATGGTTATTACTGTCTAGCGAAAAAACATATTTTAAATCAGTTAATTTATAATATTTATGCTCTGTAAATTTAAATTTACATTGAGCACTGTCTTGTAAAAATAGAAATAAAAAATAACGAACACCGGATTATATATCTTACTGTTCTTATATATATATATATATAAATCAAACAGATAAACATACAGATTTGTCTTTCTATCATTCTAACTTAAGGAAGCCACAGATAGCAGACGCTCTCAGCGAAACGCGTCGTTTATAGATTTTCGACTTTGAGTCATCATTATTTTTCTTTCGGAAACTATTATAGATCCTACAAACACAAACACACAGCCTCGCTCGTGCGCACACACACGCACGCATACACACACACGCGTGCGCGCACACACACATTTCTGTATGTCCATGTATTTTCTCAAATCATGCAGATACTACACTGTGACCCAATCTTTACTCGCCTTTCCACGGTGGGGTGGGATGTGACGTAATGCTGGTTTAACGTGGGGTGTCTATACATGTATATATAGATCAAGGACAAAATCTTCTCGTCTTCAGTGACTACCGTTAACTTGAGGTTGATATCCTCACCCCCACCAATAAGGGAGTTGCTGCTTCAGGTTCGGAATCTCTGGTGCCAGACACGACTGATAGATTTAAGAGGAAGAGAATAAATAATACACCCAAAAGGAGTCTAAACGTAGGCACATAAGTGCCACGGAGCAGTACTAATCAAAGGCAATGCACACAGATACTGGGATCCTAAACAAAAAGTACCCGATCAATACGTGAATATTCCAGTCATTTTTACGGATACTTTTTGGGATCAAGTAAAAACCAAGAAGCACCAAATGCGTATTGTTGAGTCACTGAAACCAATCCAAGCAAAGATAAAATGCTGAAGTTAAGGTTTAAAAATAGAAACAAAATAACTAAGTATTTCAAAAGGATTTTTCATCCATGGATTAAACTATTTCTATAATGGGGTCCACCCTTTTCTGATATAAATGGACTGGCTCTGCTGCCATAAAATAGCCACAGTCAGTCAGTCAGAGTCTGAGAGTGAGAGGAACAGGTAGAGGAACAGGGTGGAGAAACAGAGTGGAAAGTACATAGACACTGTGATTGAGTTGACGTTAGAAGTCAGTTACAAGGACGCCTGACTCTAAGGAAGTTTACTTCGAGACTGTATATAGCGATCTTTGATTAATACTAACCGGCGTTCCTGGATTTTACTAACAGCATTACCTTTTGTATTTTGTGTAAATACATTTAATTTCTTAGCTTAAATACTTGCGTTTGTCAATTATTGGAGACCGATTTTTCACGCGGAATCCACAACAATTTCCTTAGTAATTTCCAGTTAAAAAGTCGGTTACTCTTTATTTTTGTTTATTTTAATTTCTATTTTAATTTTTTTTAAATCTGTCAAATACTTCAGATTGTTTTTCTTGAACCAATTTTTTTTGTAAGAATTTCAATTCAAATAGAGATGGAAATATTAGTAGTAATAACCACAACAATAACCGTTTTATAAATTGCTGGCTAATTTAACATCTGTTTAGAACAAGGAAAAATCCATCGGCATGTAATATGCATCACTAAAAGTAGCGAAATGTTTGATGATTAATAGAAAGACTGAATAGCCAGACACCAGAGAGACTACGAGAATTTGACCAAGTGAAAACTTATATAAGGTAAATTCTTATAAATTGAGATCTACATCATATATCTGTCTACGCCAGGCTCTAGCATCCCATGATGCACACCAATATATTAGTGTTGATCTAAAACCTTCGTTTACAAGATCATGTCGAAGTATCGCCATTTTTTTTTTGTCGCATTGTGGCGACCCAGAGACAAACCAATAGGAAATGATCTGTATCGAACGTATCTTTCAGAATAGCAAATATCCTGCAAACATAACATCAACAAGCAGAAACAGAAGGGTTAAAGAAAAGGACTACAAACTGTCAGTCTGTCTTCAATATCTTATGGGCCTTCAGATCTGCAGTTCACACAACATGAGGACAATACTCAGAAGAGGCTAAGGAGAAATCTCTGCCGAGTCTCGTCTAAGGAAGATGATAACATAACCAAGAACTGTGTGTACACCATTCCTTGCAGTTGTAGCAAAGAATATAAAAATGAAACCAGCTACTCTCTAAAGTTAAGGCTGGAGAAACATCGAAAAACCGTAATTACGAGTAAGAAAATGATATCCGGCATGACTGATCATATATGGAAGAAAAAAAATCAGCCCCCGTGGAATGAAGTAAAAGTATTTGCCAAAGAGGAACACTGGAGAGTCAGAGGTCAGAAGGAATCAGCGCCTATACTAAGCTTTGACGACCTCCTTATAGATCTAGCATAGAAATAAATATCATATGAACGTCATTAATAAATAAAAAGAATGACAGCAAGGCTTCAACAGCAGCAACAGCAGCCTCGGTGAGTACAATCAAGCATGGTAAGTAGCAGCAACTGCTCTCATTATCAGGCATATTAGGTTGAAATCTCCAAGTTTTCCACTCAGAATTGTCCCACAGAACAATAGCATAGTGGATTAAAGGGTTGTTTCGTGAATTTAGTGACATAGGAAATGCGAATTCAATTTCTTAGAGTCGGTGGAAATGTGGTGAAAAATAACCGAGTAGTATAAAATAAGAACTAGACGATTTATCCCTGGACATGAACAGTGGGACGATATCAATCTACCACCAAAAGGGGTCGTTTTGAAATTTCCTGGAGATTACCAGGATCGAAAATCATCTGATCAAGTTCGATACAACAACCGAAACGTCGTGATAACAACAAAGACGACGACAATAGTCCACGTGTAAATAATGTAAATAAGGACAGGGAAATGCTAAATATCAACGTTGTGGAACCATGTGAAGATGAATAAAAAAACAAAGGGAATTTTATCAGTTATGGTCACAGTATGATTTAAGTAAAGGAAGTGCGTTTTGGAGTCAATAGCAATGAGAGAATTATTCGTTTAAACTGGCGAAATTTAATATACCGATCATAGTGATATATGCACACATATCTTAAAGCACAAAATAAGAAATAGGCAAGTTTTATGACACATGAGAAAATAATAAAAGACTGAACAAGTCACAAGAAATTATCGTTATCACGGGGGACCGAAATACAAAAGTAGAAAAGAAACAAATTTGCAAAATAATTGGTAAGTAAAGATGTGAAGCACGTAACGAACGCCGAAAAAACAGTGAGTAATAACAAACATTTAGTTTGAAACACATCCAAGTCGTTTGCGGAAAGAACCTGACAGGAGAATTTTTAAAAAAAAGATAGAACGCTTAACTATTAACAAGCGATTCCAAAATACATTTTTTCGCACGAAAACATACCCAAGAGTATATGAGGCTGAGCGAAAATATCATAAATAGGATGAAGCAAGTAAAAGAGGAATGGCTAAACGAGAGATGTGTAGATTCAAAAAACTGCAGGACACAGATTTAGCATAAAAAGATAAAAGAAATAACAGAACAAGAAAGGTGCTCTTCATCAGCATTTATAAAATCTAAAAGAAAACAATCGCAATGAAAAACATAAATATCCCCTAGACATGGAATGAATACATCGAAGAGGCCTTTAATGACAACAAAAAGAGAAACCTACAGTACATAAAATCATGTACGGACTTGTGATATTAAAATCTGATGTTAAGGCAGAATTGATCAAGTTGAAGAGGAACATAGCACGAGAAATGGATGAGATAGAAATGCCAAGAGTTTTTCGGATTGCTAATTTTCCCGAAATGATACATGAAATACGACAACGGTGAAATACTGGAATACATCAGTACCTCATTCTGCATAGAAATACCAAAGAACACAGTATAAGGACTACAAATACAATAAGGGGCATAAATGAAAAGGCATTATTTTGATCATCATCAAATGTTCTGCAAGTTATAATTGCTGTAGTTATAATAAGAAGAATAAGAATAATAACGTCATTAAAAGTAGAAACGAATAGAAATATTTTAGTAGAAAAATTTTTTAACCTTCAATTCATTCTTAAATTTGCAATTGCCATGTATACTAAGAGCAATGATATAAAATATTTTGCTAGTTTCTATGCCCGTAATGAGCCTGGATGTAAAAATAACCAATTTTGCTAGTTGGATCGATAAAACGGATATTGATGACTGTAAATATAAAAAAATATTGATTTATATTCCTCTGAATTTCTGTATTGAAGAGAAAATGAAAAGGGCATGCAAGACGGAGAGAGAGCGAACGAGAGAGAGAGCGAACGAGAGAGAGAGAGATACTGCTCTGCAGAGTCTTACATCATAAGCCGATCTTCCTTAAAACAAACAGGAAGGTCAAACAACCAAATCAACATAATACCAAATAATAAGTCTTAAGCAAGTAATTGTTAGCTATTTAGAGACTGTGATTAGTGGTTGAGTTCTTTGTCTTTTTTCCAATCGGAAATGCTTCTGTGGTTGTCTTATTGCTTCTAATTGTAGAAACATCCAAAATGTCAGAACAAAGTAGGGAAAGCTTTTTTTACGCACTTTGCAAGGTCAAAACTAAGAGTATTTAGATATTTGACTAAAAGTATTTGGCTTGATATACTTGAAAACAAATATTTCTAGTGGAAAAATATTCTGGAAATCTGAAACGTTTTGGGACTTGAAAACTTTTAGTCCAATTTTCCTCGGTCAGAGCCCCATCAAATTTCCTTGCACACTTTTGCTAAGTTTCCAGTTAAAACAAGAAAAGTCTGACATATATTTCAGTGAAACAAAAAAGATGAGGAAACTCGTCCTGATAATAATTCAAGCAAAGTTTCATGTCAAACTTTTAGACACTATGAAGACTGGCGAGTGTATCGCTAAAGAGTAGTGATGAAAAATAAATTATAATGATAGTCTTCCAAATTTTAATGAACTTCAGAAAATCAGGAATGCTGGAAAATGTACGAACCGAAATGTGATGATCAAAACATCAACGATGATGACAGCCATGTTTTGGTATATGGCAATACTCTCAGAACCGCAGAAAATACAACCGTGAATTCTTTGTTTAAATAATTGTATCCAAAGCTGAAAAGAATGACTGCTTTATATTACTTTCATACAAGTATTTACTCTATAATGAAATTTATGTCCATTACTTGAAATTTTTCAGCACTTTTTAAAACTAAGTTATAATAAATAATTGATATAAGTAACAGTTCACTCATTATACGTGGGTTATATGTTGTGCCAAGACTCCAGTGAATGACTGAAACTACAATTTATATCAAACCTTAAATATACTGTTTTTCTCATATATATATATATATATATATATATATATATATATATATATATATATATATAATTTATTCGTTTAAACGCTATTTTTAAATGCATACTCATATTTGAGTAGATGCTTTGTTTTTATATATTCATTAGACAGTATATTTATTTACTTATATCTATCGGCCTGAATATTTGAGAAATCTTGTTAGAAAAACGTGCTCAGGAAGTTTTTCTCTTGTATCTAAGACAGTAAGGGGTTTGGATTTTATTAATATTATTATTATTATATTTCGATTTCTGCTATGGTCACACTACCTATCAAGTCTGCAGGAAGACCCAAGGCAGGTAGTGATGTGTCCTTATGGTTACATTTCATGATTTGTTTTTCTAACTTTCATACTATCGCTAGCATTACATGGACATAGTTCTTAGTTTGTGGGCTCTACTTAGAATCCTTTGTTTCCTCTTTCTGAAATTTCCAGGAATTTTTCAATGTGTTTTTGCCTTCCTCGTTTTATCATTCCAAGCGCACCCACTATAACTGGTATTATACTTATATATTCGATTTCCAGGTCTTTATACTATAAAATAGTTTTTCAAATTTCTTGTTTGCTATGTTACAGTCTGCTGGGCAAGCCATAACAATTAGTAGGCAAGTTTGTTTTTTTCTTTTCAGTTTTTGACAGTTATGTCCGGCCTATTTGCTTCAATTATTATTATTATTATTATTATTATTATTATTATTATTATTATTGAAATAGTGGTTGTCTTGTACATTCTTCCATGTTTATATATTTTGAAAGTTTTTCAAATTCTATTTATGGATGTTTTAGCGGACAGGATGACCCTATCTATGAGATGGCACTTACGTTTTTTTTAAATCTGTTATTATTAAATCTCGTCTATTACCTTTTATAGTGCGGTTGGCAACATTTTCACCTTCTAGCATT
>OZ010572.1:1420113-1425113 GCA_963932145.1 Acanthosepion lycidas | reverse complement strand
ACATAATATTGTCATGACTTAGCCTTACACCCTACATAGGGTCTTTCGTTCTCACTGTACATATATAAAGAGGCCTGAATTAAACAAACATATCTATCTATCTATCTATCTATCTATCTATCTATCTATCTATCTATCTATTGATCAATCTATCTATCTATCTATCTATCTATCTATCTATTCGTCCGTTTGTCTGGCTGCCTGCTTAATTCATGTTTGAATTTGTATCGTCAAAATGTATTTTCGTAAATGCTAAGTACTTGAAACTGTGTCAGCGTAGGACAATTTTAAACGCTGTGTCTGTGTGCCCGTAAGAAAGTTTAAATGAATTGTTTCCCATGTTTATAAATATTATTTCGGCTAATAAGTATTTGGGGTTCTCTACATGGTGTGTGTTCTATATGAAAACATGCCAGTCAGTACGTAGCATCAATGTAAATTTATTCCATGTCCGTGCATATGGATTTGATATTGGATAAAAAAAAGCCATGTAATGTTGGTGGCGTAGATGTAATTCACGGTGTGGCGGAATTTGACAACTATCGAGAGTTAATAAATCGCGCTAATAGCAATTGCAGATGCATTTAAAAGAGTCACGTTGGGAGTGGATCAGATTGCATAAAAATACACAGACAAATGAAGAAATATACACACATTTATCGGATACGCGGTTACGTTTTCTGTCTCTAGATTTTCAAAAGGAAGGCATAGAGATTTTGTCCGCACTTAAATGTGTGTTTATTATATGTGAGAACGTAAATGTGCACGTGTATATGTGTATTTATGTGTCTCTGTGTACATGTGATTATATATGAATGTGCGTAATGCAAGCGTTTGTGACAAGAGGCAGGATTTCAAGGTTCACTCGCCGTCTCTGTCGTAAGTTTTAAGAAAAAAAGAACGAAAGAAAGAAAAAGAAATTGAGAAAAGGAAAGAAAAAAGCAAGGAAGAATTTTTTCAATGAATGAAAAAAAAATAAATCAGAGCGATAAACTTTCTTGCTTCCGGGTGACTGACCAGAAAATCTCAGGGGTACAGAAGAATTTCCTTATATCGTTTCCCTTGTGACACTCGAATTACTCTCTGATGAAAAACAGGCATAGTAGTTATATAATAATAATAATAATAATAATAATAATAATAATAATAATAATAATAATAATAATGCAATGTATCTTTCAAAATCTTCAAAAAGCTATCAAAATACAAGGACCTTGCAATCGAAATCTCAAAAATGTGGCACATGTGAGCATCAACAATCCCCGTTGTAGTTGGAGCCCACAGATTGGTTGTAAAAGATTCCAGTAGACTAATTGAACGGATTCCTAGAAGCCCATGCTTTAAATAAATATAAAAAATTGTTCTCACGAGTACAGCCTACACCTTAGGAAGGGCTTTGTCTATGGAAAATAAGCTTTTTTTTTTTCCAGTGGAAAATCTATTGATGCCATTTCAAACCTTAGGTCCCTGGGCAGGACCTGGAAAGAATTGAGTACACACCAGAAATAAGGAAAATAATAATAATAATAATAATAATAATAATAATAATAATAATAATTGTGTTCGCCCAAAATTCAGATTCTGTGATAAATATCCAGAAACAATTGATCTCTTGTATCAGGTTCGTACGGTATTGGCACCCACTGAATATGCAACCCGGCATGACAGAGTGGATCAATATTTGCACTGGAAAATCTGCAACTTCTACGGGAAGAAAACTGAAAGAAATTGGTATGAACACCACCTAGACCCGGTTAGGGAGACAGGACCTGTAACAATTTTATGGGACTACATAATACACACAGACAGAACAATCAAAGCTAATTGTCCAGACATTGTCATTAGAGACCGCAAACAACAAAAATTGACTCCTTATTGATATGGCAGTCCCTGCAGTCTGCAATGTTTCTTTGAAGATCTTCAAAAACCTATCAAAATACAAGAAGTCTTGAAATCGAAATCTCAAAAATGTGTCACAAGGGAAAATCAACAATCCCGTTGTAGCTGGAGCCCTCGGATTGGTTGGAAAAGATTCCAGTAGAGTCAATGAAGGGATTCCTGGAAGCCTATGCCTTAAAGAATTCTCACGAGTACAGCCCACACTTTATAAAGAGGCTTACCTATGTAAAATATGTTTTTGGGTTTTTTTTTAAATTGGTCAGTGGAATATATCATGATGACATTTCTGATCTTGTGTCTCTGGGCGGGACCCGAGAAGAAATGTGAACGCACAAGAAATCAAAGGAAATAAATAAATGAATGAATAAATAAATAAATAAATAATAATAATAATAATAATAATAATAATAATAATGCCTCTAACTTAAAAAAGCGAATGAATGGAATCATCCAAGCAAGAGTTAAAAGTAAAACTATTCCACGATTATGAAGTCATCAAGGTCCTTTAGGATCCTTTCATAGTATCGCAAAGTATTAAAACCTTTTTGTTATTTAAAGGCCAATCGTTTATGCAGAGAGGCCAACATGCCTAATCCCGATGTTTGCAGTTCATCAAGGTATTGTTAGACTACCTGTAGTAAGAATGGGATTAAAAAATACTCGACAATTCTTTACAACGATTGAGCTAAAGCAAAACTGATTAATGGAGCAATGTTTTCAACAGGTCACCAAAATTTCCTTTCATGCTTCTCAGTTGAAAACTAGGTATAAAAGTTATGATGAAAGACCGAGTTGAACAAAAGTAGTATGCTTGACTGAACCATTTTAATTAAAAATGTTTTTCCAAAATAGATTACTTGCTTTGCCAACTATAGCACGGAATATCAGTCATCCAACATGTCTACCAACATATTCACGGATAAAGACTCTTTCATGGGGGACGCTTTAAAAGTCTATATTCGTGTAGATCAATGCAATAACTTTAAAAGGCCCGGGAGACATTCAATTGGGTTCCACGGCTGGAGGCGGATATATAGAGATTTAATTTTGTTTATACTTAGATTAACTTACGTTCATTATTTAAGGCATTCAAGTCAGTATAATATTTATTTATTTTATTTTATTTGAACTTGTAGCATTTTAACTTGATTGAAAAAATAAAATTTCGGGGTACAAAATTGACAAAATATTTTCCGTAAGAATTTTATTACAAAGTTGACTTTTTCTTTATGTTATTGTTCTTCGTAACAATGCAATTGAATATAAAATTTATTTTTATGAACAATTTTTGTTTTTGACAGTTCTATTTTTTAAGTATGTCAAATTTTAATTTTATCATCCTTTGTAAATACAAGACAAAAATGTAAATTTTCGCAATGCTAAATTAATGAAAAATGTTATTTATTAAACATTTTATCACAAAAGTTAATGTAATTAAATTTACTAAATTTAATAATTTACAAATGTTCCGTGGTTTTGTTTTGTTTGGTTTGCTTTGCTTTACGGCATATCAACCTCGATAGGTAATTTAATGTCTAAACAAAATTATTACTGGTAAAAAATTTGTTCTCAGAAATGTATTGATGGTAATATTTTGTTTTTCAAAAATATATTGCTGATACTAATGTATTGTTGGTAATACTTTTTCCACAAAAATTATTGCTGGTACTAGAAACTATTTTTACAATTTTATAGTGTTTTTACCTCCGTTTGTGGGTTAACTATTTGTCTAAAGCTGGGACACTAACTGTTGTTAACACCCCGGATCAGGGTGGACCTGGGAACACCAGCAATTAAGAGGTGGTTCCACGCTCCTCAGCACCTCCTGACCAGAGGCGTTGCTGTTGGATATAGTTTATCGTCTTACCCAGGACGCGGATGTAGTTTATCGTTATATCCAGGACGGCAAATGTTCTTTAAAATATACTGCAAAACATAAACGAAGAAAACAATGTATTTCTGTATTGAACTAATTTAAATTTTGTCACATAAAGATAATATTTTTCCTAAAACAATGAACATATTGAGCGCAAAATTAATTTTTGTGAATAATTTTTGTTCTTTCTAACTCTATTTTTATAAAGTATTTTGAATTTGAATTTTACCATCCTTCATAAATTAACAAAATATGGAACCTTTTTTTCGGTGGACTTATAAAATAGGCGCTGTTTCCAAAAATTTTTTTTTTCCAATTTTTTTTTCATATTACTCTAGCATAAGAAGGCCAGATCAAAAAATATTAAAAAGAAAATAAAAGACTTTTATAAATCCTTGCATATTTTATAACAGTGCAAAATGTTAATGAAAAATTTTATATTGAAAAAAAAAAAGTTTACTATTGATTAAATGTTGATTCAACTTTGATCAGACATAATTGCTCAACATGGGTATATTTGCTGGATGAAATGTGATGCCAAACATTTAATAATTCACAAGACCTTGGAACTAGGATCTCTAAAGATATTAAAATTAGCCAGCTACGTTAAAAGAAAAATACTGTCCCACAGAAGAAGAAATATTAATACTAATACAACATTTTATTTTGAAGAATAAGAAATTAAAAAAATAAATTATGATAATTTTGAAATTCTACCCTATGCCACAGTTTAGTCAGTGTTTTTCTGTTTCATAATATTTGGTGTTGCAAAATTGAAAACTTGAAGGATTTCTTTGATAAAAAATATTGATATTAGTTTCTGAAATGCATCACTTCAATAAGAAAAGAAAGCAAAATATATTTTTCAAAAATTATTGTTTGTTTGATTCTCCAAAAAGAACTCGAGAACCGGCATTAAAAGCTTCAAAATTATCTTAAATTTTTATTTATAAAATCTTATAGACTTCATTTGTACAATTCTCCTTAAGAATGAATATTAAAATTTTATATTTTTCCAACTAGTAAATATATGTTTATGATACTACATTAAAAAAATGGCACGCTATTCCTTTGCCAGGTAATTTTTTAACTCCCTCTTACATATAATTAATTGCTTAACTCACTAAATTATCCTGTTAACTTTGCGTTCCTGTTGATGTAAATTGATTTTAATTATTATTTAAATTAAGTATACTGGTAATAAATATTCATTATAATATGATAG
>OZ010572.1:1387613-1415113 GCA_963932145.1 Acanthosepion lycidas | reverse complement strand
CACGAAGTAGATTGAAAAAAAACTACATTAAATAAGATATCCTTTAGTCCAGGAAACGTGATTTTGATTATCATCAATAAGTTATCAAAATTAATGTTACATGACTAAATATACCGACACTATAATCAATGTATTTATTTGTTTGGTGTCTACGGAAGTAATACTGTAAAGTGTAAACCATAAAATTCTCTAACATAAATATCAATCGGTTTTGAGTTTATCGTCTTATCTTCTGACAAATGACACTTATATTTGCTCCTGAATATGCAAAGAAAGCACAAAGGTCAAAAGCGATAGAATTGAGAATTAAAACTATACACATTTCTTGCATAGTCTTACAGCATCTTGAAACAATCATCCATTTGTTTGTACGAAAAAAATTAAAGAATAAGAGAATTATCCTTTTCAAGAAATGTTCATCTTTTGTTCGGATTTCGATGTCTGCCTTTCCATGTCTGCCTTTCCATGTCTGCATTTGCTAACTTGTTTTTGTACTCGAAAGGTTAACAAATTAATTTTAACAAGTAATTGACTCTTTGTTTAGTTTTTTACGTTATTTAAAACTGGTAGTTGAACCTTGTCTTGTCGTAAGGGCGTCCATAGCCTAAAGTTAAAGCACGCCTGGTTTAAAGTAGGTTTCCATGAAAAAGAGAATGTTAGATCCCTGCGGGAGGTAAATTTTCTTTAATGAAACTTTCGATTATTTAGGTCAGTAGACGTTAATAAATAAACAGGGATATCTACTCAAACACGTGTACCCACTAAAATAATGTTTCAGAAATATTCTCGGAATAAAAAAAAATGTTTACGTTCCGGGTGCGAAAATATAGGTTAACTGATTTTGTTATTCTGTTCCCTTCCCCTTACGACATCTGACTTCATAAACAAAATATTTACTATTTAGTCTGAAGAAGTTCTTTCGAAATGCGAAACACCTAAGTTTCTTTTTTTTCCCCCATTTTGTCACCTAATAGTTACCATTTTAGTTAACACACATATATATATATATATATATATATATATATATATATATATATATATATATATATATATATATACTGAAAATTTTCGAGCCAAGATCTACATTACTTAAAAAGGGTAATTGAGTCTTGTATTCTTCCTATTTTGCTATTACTACCGTAGTTTAAGCATAAAACTTGCTAAAAAGGAATGCATGTTCGATCCTTCTTAATAAGAACTTCGATGATGTGGCCCGGTAGAATTTAATTTCACTGTTTTTAAATAAACAGGAATATCTCCTCGAATTCGCGCGACAACAAAAATAACGTTTCTAATCATAATATAAATTTTGTTATTATGTCTTTAATTTATTTTTTTTCTCGATTATTGAAAGGTAAATTGAATGGAAAACATAGAAAACACAAAAACTGCAGTATCAGATTTCTGATAGTTAACAAAGTCAAAATCTAAACAATTTTAATGACAAAGAAAAAATAAGTTGTAATCTTGTTTAACTCGTTAGTTCAGTTTGGCTTCAAATTATAAGATTGTGATAAACGGCTTCAGTTAAATCAAGAAAAACTGTTTATGGTGAATTTGACGATTTATTGAATAAACTTGACAAAGTTTCCAAATATTGAATAACTTTCAATGTGTTGGTAGGAAAATGTAATCCCAATATTCGAACGCTATAGCTTCGGAAATAGAAAAGAAACGTTAAATAGTCTAAAAATATCTTTTTTAAATATGTTTGCCAGACATGCCTCTCTCTCACGAACGAACATGCATATATATATATATATATATATATATATATATATATATATATATATATATACTCTGAAGGTGTGCTATATTTATGGGATAAAGTGCTCAATATCAGAGATAGAGTGTTTGTAAATAAAGAAGTGAACATTGAATATTGGGATTTATGTGCTATGATAAAAGGTAATTAATTTTTAATGCATATTCTTTGAAAATCAACCACTTTTGGAATAATCTAGGGAAACACAATTTACTATTGGAAAAAGAGTTGGGGTTTAAACATGCATTTGGTGTTTGTAGAAAATGCTTGTTTTTTTTAGCTTATTATTTTAGCTGAGTCAATAAATTTAACAAAACGCAACTTCAGATAAAACAAAGAGGAATCAGAGGAAGATTTGGACCAACTTCTGATGAATGAGAAATTCTTTTGTCAGCGAAAAACTTTGGCACCGACTCATCCATAATAACTCAAGGACTTATATTTGTACAATAATGGGCAACTGTCTAATCAGTTAAAGAACATTTTATCATTGGTAAGGAAATCGACGCCCACCTTTTTTTCATGATTAATTGATCTTAAATAGTGTCGTTGAATAGAACATTGGGTGTCTTGTGCTGGACAAGGTGATTCTCTCTAAGGATTTAATTAACTATTTTCTTCCTAAATATGGCATTCCACTAATGTAATTGTCATCTGCTCAGGCGAGTGTTCTGCCCAATTTGTCACAAGTGAACAAACACTCATTTTTTTATCATCGCATTTCTGGCTTGACTTACTTTTTCTCGAACAAACCAGGTAACGCTCTGTTATCTGCCATAAGGACCTCGACAAAAAATGAGGTCATGACAAGAAATACAATAATCTTTATGAGACAAAAGTATTCTCTTTCTAACTCACAAGGATACACACACGCACATAAAGGATTCTTCTGCTATTCAAAAATAGATCGTTCCGAAGAAGAAATATAAATAACGTAGATGGAAGAAAATCTTGAGCGTCCCAAGGTCCCCAAAATCTACAGTTTCGTTAGGATATTGAAGAGCGTTCAATGAACTGTATAATAAAAAATTGTTAGTTTAGCTTTTCACATTTACTACACTGAAGAACAAACCTAAAACACTTTGACATTGTATCAAATAAAAAGGATTATATATATATATATATATATATATATATATATATATATATATATATATATATATATATATATATATATACACACACAAGTATATGATTGGTGTATACGGAATAAATTCCAATAACCAACAATTACTATTCTTAAAAGAGTGCTCAATACAGAGTAGATCAGATATAATTATTTATTTAAAAATTATAACATAAATATTTTATTATGTTATAATTTTTAAATAAATAATTATATATATATATATATATATATATATATATATATATATATATATACACACATATTGTATCAAATATGGATTAAAACCCGACAGAATGATAGGATAAGGGATAAATAGGAAACGATTATAAATTTAATGTTTCGCTTTAATTTCAGCTTCATTAGAAACTTTTGGAAATAAAGTATGGAAGATTCAAAAAAACGATTTTTAACCAAAATTTTGAACGTGCTAGAAAGGATTATAAAATTTAAAAACATAATTAAAAATACTTTGGTCTTTCATCTTAATAATAACATAAACATTTTCCTGGTAAAACTTTGTTTTTATTAAGTTTGGGACCTTTTTTTCATCATGCTATGCTGTTTTTACGGCGAATTATTGAAGGTAATATAATATAATCAATATAATCCATAGATACCTAAAACCCGCGGATAGAAATAATTGGCTCATCCTTTTCAAACTGCAACAGATGACAAAGATACGTTTCTTGTATTTATTCTCTTATTTGACGTAATTAAATCAAATGTTAAGTAATTTACTTGGGTTTTCACAATACTTCCTGAGTTATTTATTTGAAATATGCATAACATTTTTGAACAGGCATAGAACATTTTCTTAGCGAGCTCAAAGCTGATGTTAGATTTGTATTTTCGCTCTTATTTTTTTCTATTTTTGTCTCTATCCTAGTAGAAAATTCTATTAAATCCGGTACAAGACCATATTTATATAAGCTCAGTTCAGGATCAAACTCATTAACAATAGTTTTAGAGATTGAGTTCTATTGTGCTATATCAAATGCAACTGAATCAGTTTTTTTTTTTTTAGTTGTTTATAACAATTTAGATTTTGCATCTATCATATTTTCTGTGGTTTATTTTCAACTGTCACATAAAGTGAGTCGAGATATCAGAACTTCGTTTTGCGTAGAAAGTGAATGAAGCGATCATACCCACAAGCCCAAACCAATCACACATGCAAGCGCGTAGATTTAGAAAAGCTTCCCCTTTCTATCAGAAAATTCAGAGAAACGGTTTTTTTCAAGAACAAGATATAAATTCTCCCTCGTGATATTAAATGAAATCCTTAATTAGCAAATAAGTCTGTGGTATCTCAATATGTGCATGGCTCAGGTAGGGATATATTTCACGTAGGTATTCAATACAGCGAATAATATTATGAACAAGGATATAAATTATCTAAACGAGCATTCGATGTATCTTAATAAAACCGCCTTTTTTTTAATGGACTGTTTCGCTCAGCAACTAGAATACATATTACTCTTAAAGGGACATAACGATATATACAATTATGCTTTTGGGTTTCGTGGACTTTCCTCACACGTTTTCTATGCGAGACAGACCTCACGCAAGCTGTACACAACCATAACAATTTGCCTCACTTTATCAATTTTTCGGGTTGACTATAAATGGTGGTATACACTATGTTCGGAGGCGCACAATGGTCTAAAAAGATTGCATTTTTTTTGCAAAATATAGATTTAACACGTGGACAGTAAATAGATTTAATCTCAGTCCCGTCGAGAATATTAGAATCATGATGATGGAGTGTATTAAAAATGATCCAAAGAACAGCAGCCTTCCTGATAGAATTCAAAGCGGTGGCGATTTTTTAAGCGTCACTTAGATGTGGTACAAGGCCGAAAGTATGGGTACCTAGTGAGGATCGAACTCAGTATTCAGTCGTAAATGATCTACCGAGATAAGCATGTGAACCACTGCACTACGTTGAAGCAGACGATTGAAAGAGTTAAAACTTTAAATTACTTGAAAGTTTCAGGAAGGAAACCAATCAGAAAACATTGATAATAATTTGAACTCTGATGTTAAATGTAAAAAGAATTCGGTCTTATTGTGATATATTTACTTACAAATACAAACTCCAGCTGTAATTTTATGTATGTTTTTATATTGACATAGCGATGATGTTGGATGCGGATGACGTTATGTTGGAGTGGTTTTATATATGTGAGTTGACGTGCGCACAACTAGAAATTGAATTCTATTATTGGATTTGTTTATAATGAACACGCTAGGCAGCGTTTGTATCCGACATAAAGAACAGGCAAGTCAAGTAGCAATTAAAACTTGAAATAAATCGGGAAGAATAATGACGAATATGGTAAATAGACACATTAGTAAGTTCCAACTCCGTTGTAATTGCAAGTTATGCTTTTAGTTTAATAAATAGCAGTTTTATTTGTTTATGAGAATAGATTATCAAAAATATCTTTTATTATAAATTTGATTATTTTGCCGCCTTAATTTGAACGAAGGAATCTTTCTTCTGTATTAATCTAACTCGTAATGAATTGCAAAGCTGACTGGTCTTATAAAGTCAAACATTAAACGTTCGTCAAAGGACAACATTCCAAGTTGTTTTTCAAATTCAGAAGCCGTGACCTCAGCAGTGATAATTACAGTTGAAGTTGTGGTAGTTGAAAGTGTAAAAGCTGTGGCCCTGATTTTGAAGCAATACTTTTGTGGTAGCAATTAATAATCAAAATAAACATGTTATCATTTGTAAATTACGCAACATTTTTATTATGACAGAAATGACATCAATAAGTATATAATATCATTCATGCGTATAGGCCACTGGGCCCCATAATAGATGTTTTTTAATTCTTCAGGTGGATAGATATCACTTGGATGAATGCATGAATAAAAAAACAGTTGAAAAAGAAAACATGACTTTAGTAGACAAAATTTATACGTATAATATCTATCTATATCAGTCTAATTAACATCTGTCTACTATCTGTCTATATCGTGTATCTGTAGTCAGGGTTCGAGTTCCGATAAAAAAAAAAAAAAGCTAGATTTCAAAAAAGCAGCAAAATATCAGCACAAATGTGACATGATATGGATCAGAAGATTAGGTTGTGTAAATCATACAAACGGGAAATGACATACATTTCTTTGCAAAGTATTAAAAATCCTGGCTTTGAGATGGTCTCTGAAGATTCTGTCATTCAGGTAATCCTTTAGTCATTATTTAATGAATATGTTTCCTTAGTTGGGAACAGAATGAAATTGTAATCCTGAAATTTAATCCCTATTTATCGTCGAATCCATAATCATACTGTTAATCATGGTGTCTAGCATGAGTGGAGTTTCTTTTTGTTTGCTTAATTAAAAATGAGAGTCCAGTTGTCTGTTTGAAATCGTCCAACTTAATTGACGATGATAAATTCACTAATTTATAGTCTGTTGTATTGATTCCCAGCAGATCATTGACTTAGTCTGAATTTAGCCCTCTCGGATAAACAGCCAATTATGGTTCTTTGTGGTCGTCTCCAAAGCAATCTAGGGTTTTTACGTTCGATGAATAATTAGCATATTTATAAATATTTGAGCCTTAGTTCGGAATGAAGAGGAGCTAGGAGAGAAAGAAATATTCATTGGTTAAATATAAAAACTGAAAAGTAAAATTTTAAATATAACTGTGTTTGACTTTGAGGTCGAAATCTAAAGAAGAAACAAAGAAAACTTCCAACGAAGAAAGAAGCGTTGATGATTGGCAATTTTGATGACTTTTTTTCGAGTTTTCTCTACTTCATTCAAATATGAACGTAATCTAAGAAAGGTATTTAAACTTTTTATTGCATTTGTAGATGACTAGCAAGTAAATAAATTTGAATAAAATCAACAGCATTATAAGGGATTGAATTTGATATAAGACATGCAATATCGAATATCTTCTATTTTGGCTAATACCAAAATGTTTGACCATAACAAAAATAAATACTGATGAAATTCTTTTAGCTGTAGACCAGTTTGGGTCAAGCCAGAAAAGTTATAGTCGGTTTTAAAAAATAAAATCTTTAACTATGTTTAAACTTTATATATATATAGTAAATCGTTCATTAACTTTTTTTCTGTTGTATCAGAGGCTGTCGGGGACTAAACTCATGTGGGCTGAAGAGGGTCACGTTAGTAATCATGACGATGGAAAATAAAGTCTCAGTTCGGGGAAGAACTAAAAAGAACCAATGACCAGCTAACTAGAAGTGGTGTCTCGATAATTCTATCGTCGTGAAACTACTTCACTATCTTTCCTAAGAAAAAAATCATAGTCGTACACAAAATAGAAATAACAGAAAACCACTTTGGACTGATAACGTGTTCGGCAAGGAGGGACATGTACGGTAGTATTTTTCAAACTGTTTATGGTATCAGTCTGTAGTGTACCTAGTACAGAGTACACTATATATATATATATATATATATATATATATATATATATATATATATAATTAGGTAAACAATACCTAAAACAAAACCAGCTTCAAAATGGCCTAAAGCGACTGTGGCAATATGAACAATTTTTGCACAACTTTACTCCCACCAAACGGAAAAGTATTAAGAACGTCAAATAAAAATTAATTAAATCGTCTGTCATATTTAACGAAAGATGTTTATAAAAATAGTTGCTGCCTAAATATCCATTAATATATAAATATATATATATATATATATATATATATATATATATATATATATATTAGGATATTAAAACATGTTGAAAATCGCTACACAATTAAAATTATGTTTCGACACCATAAATGTGTCGCATTAAGCGATGTTAACTACTGGGGATTGATAGATTAATTTAAAAAGCCGAATACTTTAAAAATATATACTTGTACACTTTTCTGTGATTAACCAATCGAATGTGACCAACGCTAAATTTAAATTTAACGGAAAAAAAATTTTAATATAGGTAATGACACGAACTTGTCCGCATATAAAACCTAGACAATTTCCTAATGGCCAGATACAGATTGTTTCTTTATTTCGTAAGATATATCGAAGTCTGACGTTCAAACTTCCCTAGAAGCAAAAGCAAAAGAGATGGGGAGGTAATTTAACATAATTGCTAAGCCAGTTATATGCTCGTTCAGCTCGTTCATAAAATTTTGTAATTGATAAATAAAAGAAACCCTTTTTATGAAACTAGCAAACAACTTAACCGTCCGGAAAAAAACGGATCAAAAATACAGAACTACTTTGGTAAATTAATATGCAATCGTTAAATAAATAGCATCCATATAATATGTTAATAATACCAACCAAACACTTGTACATCCTTATAAATCAAGAAAAAAACCTGAAAGAATTTATTCAGAACTTTCGATCTGAAGAGATAAATATACCAAAAATATTCACAAAAAAAATTATAACCGAACAGACCTTTAAGGTTTTTTTCTTGATTTATTATTACTATAATGCTCTATAATTTACATTGGGCTCTCTTTGGATTAATATCCTCTTTGGAATCATCCCTACCATTTACATATTGTTAATAGCACTCCTAGTATATATAATCAATGATAACGTCTTCTGTGAGGCCCATTAGGTCGGCCAGTTTGCTATTGTAGTGCCTTTGATCGTCGTGAATACTCCATGAGTTTCACCTCATGAAAAATAAAGTTTACTGAAAGATTTTGTGCAAATTAAAATATTAAAAATGAAATATTAAAATATTCTCCAGGTTGAAATCCAAAATACAATTTGAATCCAGAAATATAATTAAGCAAACTGACCTGCTTAGTTGCTGATGTAGCACATTTATAACTAACTCCTTTGGCTGGTGTCCGAACTAAGATTTTGAATGCTTATTTCCAAGTCAGGCCCACCCTAGTTGATAATTCGTGCAACACAATTGCATTTCTTTGCTTCCCTGTTCGTTTCGTGTTTCATTCTGCAACAACAGTCTTTTTTATCACAAACAAGATTATTAATTTATTATTCGAAGAGTCCTTCAAATCTGGTAATCTTTTCTTTTTCCTTGTTTATTTATTATTATTTTTTTGACCCTCAGTTTCCCGTGAATCTGAAAACTAGAAGATCTAGTCCTTTTATTCGGTTAATAGGGATTTATGGCGAATTTAAAAGTATAAAAAGAAGGAAAGTTCTTTCGTGACATGAAGCAGGCTAGTGTAATGTACATCCGGCATTTAAAAAATATCTATGTAAGCAGGCGCATTCATAATTTCTCGTCTGTATTAGTGAATATTATGTTCCTTCAGTTTTTTTTATGAAGTCAGAACAAAAGAAAAGGCGAGGAGCAATTCAAAGAAAGGTTTCATTATAGACATGTCGCTGCATATTTTTCTTTCTTTCTTTCTACCCTTTAATTTTTCTCTTTTTTTTTCTTTTCTCGACTTTTCTTTTTCTCCAAAAATCTCAAAGGAAAAGGGCAAAACTGGAACATCGACAAACTGTTTCCGTGTAAGCAATGGGCTCGTTTGAATGAAACAGTGGAAGAAAAAATACTTTTTTTCTCGACAAGGATGTCAGTTGGTAATATTGCTGCATGGATCCTCATTCTTTGTTGCAAATGCGACACAGTAAATGATTCTGGAACTCGAACAAGACACCTTTTTAGGCACATAACATCTGTCACCGCCAGATAATCACTTGTTTTACGCCATACAGCCACCGATGTTTGATCCTTGAAGGAGTGATCAAATCAAAATCGGAATTTTTTTTTTTTAAGATTGAATACACAATTTAGTTAAAAGGTAGTGTAACTTCATGGAATATACTTTGATGACGAAATAATTATACTAGGAATTTTATGAAGACTTTCTCAAAAGCATCAACTTAAATACATCTTAAAGAAATATAAAAATTCAAAAACTGTATTTACTGACAAAAACCGTGTTAGATGTTTAGAAAGTTATTTGGATTCGTATTATCTGTGATTAATAAATTTTTATTTTTTCCTTTAATCAAGATGCTCCTTTATTCATCAATTCTAGACAAACAGAAATACTTCATCTGTCATCGAAACAAAATATTTTAAAAAATTTATTTTTCATTTATGGACGCATACATTAACGCATGTACATCATATAATGTTGTACATAAATTAATAGATTCCTCAATTGCTTCTATTATTGTTAGTAAATGGTGTAATTTGTTTAATCAAATTCGTAACAATATTTCTTATAATGTGGAAAATAAAAACATAGAAATAAAAACATATTAAATATAATTTGTAAAATATAAAGTATAATAAATGAAAATGATTTCTAATTTCTTATACTTGCATTAAACTAATTCTTAAGATTCAAAATTGAAACTGATAAATACATGCCTGATTTTATCGTAAAATATCATCGAATGTTATCAAATTTAGAGTTGATCGTTTCGTTTTAAAACGGCGATTATGTTTTAATTCACTCAATTTAATGAGACGGTTTATAAACTGCTAATTTGAAATTCAAGTCGCAGTTTGGAACTGAATTAAAGAGTGCTAGTAGAAGATGTGCACGTTAACAGCAATGGACTCAAAACATCTTTTTGCAACTGGTCTCTAGGCAAGAGAACCACTCATAGGATAGTGATTTGAGTTTTGTCACTCAGTTTAATATCTTGGCATTCCAGTGTCGACACTGTTCTCAAGGTGCCTAGAGATTAGATAGTCTATAGAAATAAGAGGGTTCATGCTTTTCGCAAAATCATTGATGTATAATTAAGACAATCAGCATCATACACAATCTGAACTTAGTTCAACAATTCTCTTTATCTCCATTGATAGACCTTACGTCACTGACAAAAGGAAGCTAGGAAGTCAGTAAGAAAGTGCTTGCATATATATATATATATATATATATATATATGTGTGTGTGTGTGTGTGTGTGTGTGTGCGTGCGTGCGTGCGTGTGTGACTGAGAGGCATACAGACTGACAGAGAGAGAATGGGGTAGCGAGAAACTTCCCTTTAGTTAATTAAATTTGCTTATCAAATACGTAGCATGTTTTACATCTTCTCTACTTGCGAGACCATTTGAAGTAATTTCTGCTCCTGAGTAAACTATTTAAAACTATGCATCTCTTTTTGAGGATAAGTTGCTCATTTTAGCATCAGTGCATAACAAAAAAGCTACTTCTAACATGTTAACATATATGTAAATATGGCGAAATAGGAACACTTCGTGGATAAAAATAAAATACGATTTCCCATTCAAGCCAAGTTAAAATGATATGATTTTCGAGGTAGGTTACTTCAGATATTTTGCAACACTATCATCCCATGTCTACTTAGATATATGTCATAGCAAGCTTTACAAATATAAACCAACCGCTCTAATAACGTATTCCGTGTGAATGTTACTCATTGGTAAGAAACTAGAAAAAAAGAAAGTATTTCGAATTTCCAACAGACTCTTCCTACTCAGAAGATGCTGCAATACACTCTTCACTGTATTTAATTTCCCCTTATTCTACGACTAATCTAATAAATACATTTGGTTGCAACATTATCAACAAAAACTTTTCGATAATGGCTAATGAAAACCGAAAGTACTCAGGCAATGAACAATTTGTATTTAAATTTTAATTGGAAACTAGGACTATGTATGTATGTATGTATGTGTGTATGTCTGTACTTGTGTTTGATTTGGTTTTATTTGTTTTGTTTTACGGCATATCAACACCTACTTATTCTTTATAAGAAATCAATATGTAAAGCAGGTTTTATTGACCTATTTCTGTAAAAAAGGATTTCGTCAAGTGTCAAATGTATTACCAATCATATTTTTTCCAAATCTGTATTGTTGGCAATATTTTTAAAAAATGTATTGCTAGTAATAATTTTTTATAAAATGTATTGCAGGTATTTTTATTATAAAAGTATATTATTATATTTTTATTATTTTTATTATAAAAGTAAAGAGATAGAGCGTGTGTAAATATAAAAGTGAACATAGAAGTCAACACTTAGAGGCGACAGTCTGTTTCATGCTATATGCAATCGTCAGGCCACTATATATATATATATATATATATATATATTCAGTTGTATATATATATATATATATATATATATATATATATATATATATATATATATAACGAAGTAAATAAATACTAAAATTGTTGTTTAAAATCGTATGTGTTAAAAAGTGTTCAACATCAAGTTAGGAAAATCAGACCTGTAGAGAGATTTAATATCCTAAAATAATAAAACGCTGAATGGAAAACTACCGTGGTTTCGATCGCCAAGGTCTCATCAAGTGTTTAACTCAGAGAAATAATTACAGACAACACAGCAAGAACGTAAATTTCTTAATGCGGTACCGGAAGTAATGAAAGGGGGGGGGTAAGTGGTAAAAAAATATTTGTTTTTCCAACTTCATCCTGGTTCGTATAATCCCAAAGTCAACTGCCTACATTTCGGATCTCTCATTTTTTTTATAAAACCCTTGAATGTTGCTATTGCCAACTTCTCCTCCTGACACAGCTTACAGGAGTTGCTATTCACTCTACTTAGCTTTTACTTTTCTTAAAATATTCCATTTAATAGCCGGACATATTTTCTTTTTTTTTCTCTAAAACTCCAATAATAGTTTGCTAGCTTTGTATTTAACCTGCGTTAGGGTATTTTAAATGACCAGGTATGATTATACCACCACTTTTTAAATTGGCCCTCAATGCAATCAATGTATATTTTTGCACTGCCTTTATCATTTTCTACCTCGTCACAACACACTACCCCTTCATAAGCCATTTAAGAGACAATTATTCTTTTCTTCTGAAATTACAAAGCACCTTAGTTCCACTCCTCACATGTTCTTCAAGATTCGAATTTCTTTTGTTCAACATTTTAATAATGTTGCCTAGGTTGCTAGTGTGACTGTAGCTCAACTTGACTGTGCTGCGATTAAATAATTTGTATAACCCTGACATTTTGGGGAAATGCATATTTAAAAGATTAAAAAGAATATATATATATATATATATATATATATATATATATATATATATATATATATATATATATATATATATATATATATATATATATATATATATATAGATAGATAGATAGATAGATAGATAGAAAGAGAGAGAGACAGACAGACAGACAGACAGAGAGAGAGAGACAGACAGACAGAGAAAGAGAGATTGAAACAACTCATTTTATCTGAAATTTTCATTGAATAAGTTTACATCTCTGTCATTTAGCTAGAAATGTTGAGGTAAATGAATATGATGATGTTGAAAAATAAATAATTTTTTATTTATTGCTTAAAAAAAAACCGTTACCATTGTTTAAGCAGTTGAATTTACCTATGACAAAAGTAAATTATAGTGAGAAAAATGCTATGTAGCATTTTGTAAGATTTAAAAGCCCAGAAAAGTGAATTATTGAACTGAGTCAAAATTAACGCCAAGGATGCTTTATCGGAACGGCTTGAATCTGCTTCTGCCTCGCCATCGGATTTCTTTGAGAAATATTTTTGTCCCTGATATGCCACAGTCATTGACGAAATTAATTGTGTGAGTGAATACTTCCGAAAAACATTTTCCTGTAACTATGGAGTAGCAACAAAAAGCTGTTAGCTCTCTTGTTACCCTTGAAAGCATATAATCAATGTTTCATGCAAAGCATCTAATTAAAACACCTGTATACCTTTTTACCTTAAAATGCCTGTTACCGATCCAGACACACGTAATGTTTCTCATGTAAACATTTTCCCAGTATGACCTCTTGCCAAATTAGAGAATAACAGGTTGTTGAAAAAATGTTAATTTATTTCAATGAAAATAAAAACATTTCATTAACTTCTGTGACGTTACAATCGTCACGCTTTATTGTTAAAAATGTTATTGTGTTTTTACTTACTTCCCAACAGCTGTCACTTTAAATCTGGGTCAATCAATTGAATTAAATATTTGGATGATTACGAAAGCCAAAGATTTTCAAATCGAAAATTTCTTTTGCCTTAGTGTGTGTGTGTGTGTGTGTGTGTGTGTGTGTGTGTGTGTGTGTGTGTGTGTGTGTGTGTGTGTGTGTGTGTGTGTGTGTGTGTGTGTGTGTGTGTGTGTTAGGGATCTGAATATAAATATTCCTTCATTAAATTTAATTCAATTTCTCTCTCGCGCTCTCTTTATTTCTCCCTCTCCCCACCTCTCCCTCTCCCCACCTCTCCCTCTCCCCACCTCTCCCTCTCCCTCTCTTGCTCCTCTCTCTCTCTCTCTCTCTCTGTGTCTGTCATTGTATTTATACATATTTTCCGAGTGTTTCTGCCGGGTGACGCTTAGTGGTTTTCCTTCTGGATGAAGTGCCTGGAAATCTCAACGAATTTCCCACATATTCGTCAATATTCTCATCAACTTCAACACTGTTGTGGTTTAAACGATCTGAAACTTAATCAACTTTCAAATTCTTTCAATTTCTCAGACCATAGTTATTTTCAAAATTCAAAAAGTCTTTTAATATTGCCCGTTTTTTTATTTTCCCGTTATCTTGTGGAGAGTTGGAATCGCTCACACCCTCGAATTGGCACCGTTTACAACAGCGTTTTTCTTGTTGCAGTTATTGTCTGCATTTTGATGGACAAAATGTTTTAATCGTTACATATCGTTAATTTGTTGCGCTCTGAAATTATTTGACAACATTCGATAGGAAGGCCAGAGCGTATACAGCCGAAATGTTATGAAAAACTACAAAGAAGAGGAAATTAGTTCGAACCAATTAGTAAGTGTAAACACTTCAAATTCGAAAATCTATTTTTATTTCCAACTACAGCATCTAATTTGAGTTTATTATCTGTTCGTGTTTATCATTAAGGGCCTACTCGCTGCTTCAAAACGATGACACTAAACATTCACATTCAAAGTAGTATTTTTAAGTTAATGTTTGTTTTTTAAGTTAAATTTGGAATATGAAAACAGCACTATGTTTTCCTCGTAGCTATTATGTGTATATATATATATATATATATATATATATATATATATATATATATATATATATATATATATATATATACATGTAAAATCTAAAATGTTTACATAGTTTAAATACCTACAATCTTATCTATTGATATAGTTTAATTTAATGGTTGAGATGATTAAGTGTTTGCTTCTGGCTTCAGTTCATATGAAAGTATAAAATCGAATACCTACCTTTTAAATATTAACACAACGCTTAACTTATATTAGTCAGTAAATTCTCGTACGTATAAAATATGTAGTACTTAAATGATTTAATTATCCCATTTCTATAGTGTGGCACTTGAAAATAATTTAATCAAATTCAAATACGAAATATTTTTAGACTATTTGAATTTTTATTATTAATCTAATATCTGAACAAGTATTATTCTCTTTTTTATTTGTTTTCATCATAATGCCTGTGTTTTCATCATAATGCCTATATTTGGGAATCTTCCTCAAGTTCTCCAACCATGTTTGTCCCGTATTTCTTTAAATCTCACTTTTATTAAAGAAAAGAATTCACAGATCCGCTCAACGATGTTTGGTAATCACCCAGCAAACCATGACATTCAGGGATGTGACTTGGTTTCCTACAAGAAACAAAAACAAAAGAAAACAAACTCGACTATATTCAACGATTTACCTTATGATGAAAGTTCTGTCACCAATTCATTGATTCTTCTTCAAAAAACCTTTTTTTTAAAAAAAATCTATTTGCTGTTTCTGGATCCGTTACAAAATAAAACAAATAAACTCAAATTACGTTATTCTGTTATCGTCAAATTATGAATAGACGAACTTCTAAGTTTTCAGAATAATCAATAACTGCCACCACATGCCACAACTCTTTATCCAATTAATCAGGTCAATTTTCATTTGTTTTATTCATTATGTTAGCAGAGAATGTTTAGAAAAACGTTAAAAATAATCGGGAATAATTTTTTGAAGGACAACGAGATTTCGTTTTACGATTGCGGAGTCTTTATATAATTTTATTTCAAATTATTACTCTCTTCAATAAGAATGAAAAATGGACAAACTTTAATTAACATCAACGCCCACCATTAAGTTTACAATTTTTCATTTATTTTTGTGTAATTGAATACGAATTAATTAACACCGAATAATATTTTTTTAAATGATAAATCGAAAGAATATTGAACTTAAAGTCAATTCTTGCTTCCGAATTAAAGACAAAAAGAGAAAGGGAAAGGCGCGAGAGAAAAAGAGAGAGGAAGGGGTGAGAGAGATAGAGAGTGAAAGAGAAAGAGAGAGAGGAAGGGGTGAGAGAGAGAGAGAGAGAAAGAGAAAGAGAGAGGAAGGGGTGAGAGGCCCTTAAATAAAAACTTTAAAGTTGTTTTGTGTGTTAGAAATTGTCGTCCCTTTTTAGGAAATTAAACGCCGAGTATTGAAGGGGAATGAAGTACATACAGACGTTGACTGTAGAGGTTAGGAGATGGATAACATGTTAAAAAAACTTTAGAAGGAAAAGTCAAGTTACATACAGGTCTAAGGTTTTAGGTCGTTAATTTGTTTTTAAACCTTAAAATTAACTGCTAGTTTTAAATTATTCTTAAGTTTATTTAAATGCTTAATTTCAAAGCACACACATCTTTAAATTATGGGAAGAAAGTGCAAGGTAATCTTCAGTAATAAAAAAAATACTATGAATATTGGACTCGTTTAGAACTTGAGAACGATTCTGAGAATAGAAATATTTTTTGTAAAAATTTCCGAAGTAATTACGATTATCTGTACAGTTGATCGCTGAGTTTCATATAGACAGGCCGGAACGATTATTCTTTTTTGAATAGAGATTGACTTGGATTACTGAAAGTTAAAACATTACAAAAAATATCTAAAAATCCAGCCACGCCTTTTATCATATTTGTCCCGTCTAAGTGAAACTCAAGTGTATTTATTGACTAAACATTCTTTGGACTGAGATAAAGCCGAATATGTGGAAATGGGCTCCAGAAATATTGAGTTATGCCAAGACCTGCTGGCCAAGTGAGTTTGTTATTTAAATTGCTGTAGGTAAACATTTAAAAGCGCTGTTGACCATAAAGATGATGCGATGCTGGTTGAGGCGGTCAGGTCATGATGTTATTGATGATAATAGATCTGTTAACGAGAATGCTTGGAAGAAAGATTTGTTCTCCCATTTACGTTTCTCTCGTTATCAGCATTGTCATACCCATAATATAACAACACCGATATTTCACGGAATGTAGTGGAATAGCTGACTGGAAAAAGAATAGCAAAAATGCTTAGTTCGCAGAGAGACTTATAATGCTACGTCGTACACTAAATTATATATATGTGTACACGTGCCCCATGCAGAGAAATTATAACACATGCAACAACAAACGGTGTGTAAAAAAGAGGAAACTTACTTGTTATATTTCCTGAAATTGACGGTGTCTCTATGAATTTGGTTAGGCCATGTGGTTTTTTCTGCAAGACCTACCGCTGTGGGTTAGGGACGTCTTTCACTTTAGGGCTCTACGTAGGAACCGCTGTTCGTCACTCTGCCTCCTGGCGTCATTTATCGTGACAACCTCAACGAAATGGAGAGAATCGCCGTTTGTAAACCAACAGGACATTTAGAATCAGTGTAGATAGGCAAAAAGATGATGGACGAAATGTTTCTAAAACGAGTACAATCATAAAGTAGATCACTACCACGGGAAGATAAAGAAGTTGCTCCTTTGAAGAAAAAATCTTACAAAAGATTTTGTTTTACAAATCCTACACATTTTCAACTATTTTGACATTTGTATCGCCTATAATCAACGAACTTTCTCTCTAGTTTTTATTTACATTCATCACCTGTCTGACTGTAAATTTATTTGCAAATGTTTATCTCTGTCTCTACAAACACACGCACACACAGATACACACACACATGCACATGCATACACATATACGTATACAGGGATATGCCCGCCCTCTCTCTCTCTCTCTCTCTCTCTCTCTCTCTCCCTCTCGTGGGACGAGCGGGTTATCCGACTGGATACGAAAATTCGGGTTTACAGAACTGTTATCCTTTTGTACGGCTCAGAGTAGTGAATTCCATACAGGTACCATATACACCAGCAGGATGTTTTCCATAAGAGCTGTCTGAATGCCATCTGCGGAGTTAGACTTCAAGACAGGACATCCAATGTAGACTTGTTTAACAGGTAATATTAGAGGAATTGAGTTTTTTCTTATATAGTCTCAGTTGCGGTGGACTGGCAATGTCTTGAGAACGTCTTATGACAGGATACCCACGATCCTAATGTACAACCAGTTAGGTCAGGGGTACAGGAAAGTAGGACGCGGCCTCCTTTGCAAATCACTCGCGGGTCTCAAGTGTCACTTAAGATTATCGCACAAAATTCATAACTGAATCAATTGGTTGTCAGATCCTCATAGTTCGAAACCGACGGAAGTGTTCATTATATATATATATATAGATATAGATAGATAGATAGATAGATAGATAGATAGAGAGATAGCAACTGTTCTGTGTGCCATATTACATTCCTTCCTTTGGGATACTTGGTTTTCTCAATTCTTCTCACTATTTTGAATTCTCATGTCATATAGAGTTAGATAAAGTCGAAATCCAGAGATCAACTGGAAAATATGAGATAAAGAACATCAGTCCTGTTCCGTCGCAAATTATAAGGGGATTCTGAAAGGAGAGAACCTTGAACCAAATCCGCAAAACATACAGCTCCTCTCTCTCTCTCTCTTTCTTTCTCTCTCTCTCTCTCTTAAAGCACCCACACCCGCACCCACCAAAAAGCCTACATAAACGATAATTGTTGTAATAATTTATACTCAAATAATTGGACAGCAAATATGGAGGCCATCATTTTCTTTTCTGTCTGCAAATAAAAGTGTCTAAATACTTCTCAGCATTCAAATGGCTGGATATGAGTTTTTGGATTTTTCCGTGTGTGTATGAGTTTGATTCCGTATAGATGTCTCTTAGCTTCTTTTCTTTAACGCGCCTGGTTTGACAAAGGGGCTTATGTTTCAAATTTTAAAATATTTGCACATACAGGTGTGTGTGTGATGTGCAATAGGGAAAGTGTGAAATATACAACCAGAATATATGTCTCTTTAAAATTCTTTTCAATTTTGAATTTTGGCCTTACAATGCATACAACTTGTTTCTTCCTGGATAAGTTTATGGGCTTGACATCAGATATAAAGCAGGGCCAAAATTGATGCTAGGATAATCTATCTATCTATCTATCTATCTATCTTCGAGAAGGTGTTCAAAATCTATCGGTTCGACCAAGTAGTCCTTCATCAAAATAATCTATTTCATCATTTAGCAGTTTCTCGTCGAGAACATTTCAGCCCCATCTCATAAATATCCAGATATTTATTTATCTCACTTATTCCTGTTCTTGTTCTCGTATATTTAGTCCAACTATCATTTTGCTTTCCTCCTGAGAGGCGAACGAAAACGAACAGAAGCCTAGTGATTCCTAAAACTCCCGCCAGAAAGCATCCATCAATGACACAAAAGGGGCAATGTGGTAGGTGCGTCCATAAAGCCAAAGAGTGTAAATGTTCTTCTTAGCAACTAACTAAATATTACCTCTCCGTAAATATATATATATATAGAATTTTCTGTCATACATATATATATATATATATATATATATATATATATATATATATATATATATATATATATATAATGTCTAACTGAATAGTAACGGGGCTGGGTGGGCTGTGGGAGCTATGGGCATCGTCCCCAGTGAATACTTGCTACAAGGCCAAACAATTAATCAGCAAATCTACAAAGAGATTCTGTGGCGTTTGCTTCGTTTTGCGTGCGAGAAAAGCCAAGATTTGTGGTAGGAGAGGCCATGGCTGCTTCACCACGCCAATGCACTTGTTCACAACGGTGTGAGAATCGGGCTGGTCCTGGCTGAGAAGAACATCACCGTACTGGAACGACCTCCCTATTTACCTGATCTTGCTCCGTGAATTTTTCTTTTCACTAGTCTCAAGGGCATCATCAAGTGGGCTCGTTTTGAAGGTATACAGACCATCAAGTGGGCCTTAACAACAGACATTGGGGTCAAAACCAAGTGACAGTCTGTTGCATTCTTCAACATAGTTTTCAGGTGATATATATATATATATATATATATATATATATATATATATATATATATATATATATGTAATTACCGAATTAATTGTTTTTTAGTTATCTCACGATATATCTACAGTGTCTATATTAGGTATACTCTTCATATTTCAGGTTAGACCCTATTTTCCTTTTAGAATCGCCTCAATTCTTTTTATAGATTCGACGATGTTCTGTCCATGTTGTCATTATAGCATCCTGAAATTCTTTTAGATTGGATGGCTGCAGATTGAAGATCAGAACTTCCCTTTTCAACACATCCCAAAGATGTACAATGGTATTGAGATCCGGTGATTGTGGAGGTCACTTTCTGTTGTGGCCTGTTTAGGGGCCAGAAAGAAAGACACGGAAGACGAAGGTAGGTTGAAAAAGTATATTGAAGATATATACAAAACAATAGTGTTAGTAATAAGTAGATTAGCACTGCGTCTACAACTCCACTACACTCTACCCGACTCCCGCAGTTTGTATTTATGAGAGGAGGAAGAGTTCATTCTACTGTAGGAGGGTTTACCACAACACTTTCACCTAGAAAATTCATTGCTGTGTTCCATGGACCAATCTGCCGCTAATTTTCATTTCTGACTTCTTTATGTGCCGTGTCCATTCAGGACGTAGACAATCATGAATCTTATTAATTTTTCTCAATTCGTTATTTCTCCCAAACCCTATTACGCCATCCATTTACTTAAGCTCATCATGTATGTTTTTCTTCTGTGTCCGTTTTGCCCTCAATCCGTCCTATGCGTATCAGATTTTCCAAGCCCTCCTTCCTCATTATGTGCTCCAGAAATTTCAACTGTCTCTTCCTGATGTTAAGTATAAATTTCCTTTTTGTTTCCAATTTCTCTGAAACCTCGTCGTTGCTCATCTGTTCAGTTCATGACATCCTCAGCATCCTCCTGTATAACCACATTTCTGTTGGTTCAAGTCTCTTCTTCCTCTATGAGAGGATCATCCAGCATTCACTGCCATATAGGAGGACCGACATCACGTAACATTACACTACTCTTTTCTTTGTTTCTAAAAATGATTTTCCTGTCTCTTAATACTCTGCTTAGCTTTTGGAATGCATCTTTGGCCATCCCAATGCGTCTTTGGATTTCCGTTTCGCATTTTCCGTTCTGTGCTAGAACACTTCCCAGACATTTAAATTTTTGTACTTGTTAAATTTTGGTATCTTCAATTTGTAATTTGCATTTTGAGTTCATCCTTTCTTTGTGACACGTGTGTCATTAATTAAGTGGTCAGTGAAGATATACATGTGTTTGTACGCGCGCTTGTGTGTGTGTGTGTGTGTGTATGTGTGAGGTTGTTCTTCATTCAAATATCGATTAGTTGCGAGTAATATTGTTTTGACAACAAAACAGTTTCCTAACTTTGAACACTAACGCTTTGTCATTTCATATCAAAGTATCAAGAATGTCTGGATTTTGCAATGAAAAGAAGCAGTAGGCCATGTGCAAATTATAGAATTCATTTCGCTGGACTTGCAATAATATTTGACGTTAAAACATTTCGATTCTATGAGCGCATTTTTTGTTGTGTCTACATAAAGCACATACGACGACGAAGGGATCATTTTGCGCAAGAGGCAGAGAAAACAGAAAAAAAAAACAATTCACTCGTTTCATAAGAATTATAAAACTTAACTAAGCTTGCTAAAATGCCAAATGGCGTGGGGTCTGTGAAAGAAAAACAGTGTCTAAAAATCTTCCTGTTTGGCGGAACATATCACACCTCATTCAGCATAACCATCTTAACAGTAACCCTCTATTTGAGTGGCTCTCGAGCCTCGCACCAGTTGGATTTTAGTATTAAAAACAGAAAGCATCACCGGCCTTTAAACGCTTCATGATGCTGATAGTACAGTAAATGATGTAGACACTCTTCAGCATCAAATCACGTCAACTTTAACGTTAAGTATCATCTGATAATTCTTCGAGGCCCATTTGATAGCCAACTGATTATATTTTGAAATCTGTACGGTAGCCATCTGTCTTGCTTCATTCTTTTGAGACTGCCTTGAAAATCAGAATGTGTAGTGTTAAATTTTACCCCTGCTTGAACTTCAGTAACTGGCCCCGGTTCTCATTTCACGTCCAAGTTAGGAACAAATTGACTGTTTACCTGGTGATTAAAAGGAATTACAGAACTTGATTTCGATACTAGATCCGACGTAACTCTTTAGGATTTAGTGTATTTACTGGCTTTGTGCGTAAATGAACATGCATCTGCTTTTGGGTGAAACAAGGGCCTTTGTTTGCATCTTTGTGACTGATTTTGTTTAATGACATAGAAAAGGATCAGTGCGTTATGATCCAGAATGATGATGATATTTCAACCTCTCCACTAGTGATGAATGACGATCAGGATATTTAATAATTCCTGGAAATCAAAATTTCATCATCTAAACTAACCTGGCCACCAGTGATGATATATGATGATGCTATTTCATCATCTTAAAAATCATAATCTTCATCATTATAAAAACGAACCTTCCACCAAAAACGAATTCAGTAGAGTGGCGGTAGTAAAGAAACCACGGACGTATTTTCTTCGCTCTGTAAAAATTCGCAGTTAACGGTCTCAACGAATAAATTTTCGAAACAAGTAAAAACAAGTAAGCACAAACTTTTAAACAAAAGAGACAGTTAACAATGGGAAAATTTTTAACAAACACCATACCAATATCTGGAATTCACATCACGAAAAACAAAAAATACCAATATTTTATCATTATCATCAAACCTTTTACACTCAGCAAATACATATCACGTCGGGATAACTACTACATCAATAACCCAACACCAGACCCCATTACAAGTGCTGAATATATTTTCCTAAATAAATTTGTTTCATGAAAATATATCCATATAATTTAATACTGAAGTCTAGAAAATATAAACTCAGTAACTGACTCAGCTAAATTTGACTCTCTCTAGTGTTGACCTTATCATATTTATCTTTATTAAGTATGGTTTAATGTGGCACAAGAAAAAAATGGGAGAGTGATGTGGAGTAAGAAGATAATGTTGAACCAATTTACAAACTTCGTGCTGCATACTTGATCTGAAAATTGTCATTCAAAATACCGGCTTTTATATGGGCTCGAATCCAAGCAAATGTAATTTATATTACTGTTTTTTTTTCTTTTGTTTTTTTCAGAAACGTTTTTTATAATCAGAAATCCCTAAGACATATAAATCTTTACAAAAAATATTTTCTTCTTCTCAAATATAGGTCGGTCGCGACATAAACAAGTAAAAATAAAAATAACCTGTAACGGAAACAATTTCAAAGTGAAACCAGTTTTCATTTCTTTCTTTCGCTGTAAGTCAACTCAAGTATCACGCCCATGAATCAGACAATATCAACGTGTACACACACACAGACACATGCACACGCATACACAATGCAATCTGTTAATGTTTATTTCAATCTGTAAATATCAATCTCACTCTGTTCATATCTATCTCAATTTACTCAGATCTACGAGAAACTACAACAGAGAGAGAGAGAGAGAGAGAGAGAGAGGGGGGGACAGGGGGAGAAAGTACAAAATTACACAGTTGAATAGAAAAAGTTTTCAGTTACAAAATACTTTTTCCCACAGTCTCCACCATCGATTAGACATTTTTGCTAGCTATGAATAAGAGTCTACATGCTGTGCTTGTAAAATTCTGCGCCAACTTATTACCCATCAATGATGATGCTTTCTTTTTCCATGCCGCCCACCTTTCATCGGCACAAAAGTTGGAAAGTGGAAAAATCCAGTCTATAAGGTTGGTGTGCCAAGATAATCCAGTAAAAGTTTGTATTTGATCTATGGCCTTCAAATTATTTGGGGGACTTGTGATATTAGACAAGTGAAAGGTTGCATTCTTTTTCGGAAATTTTTGCTTCCCAGTTTTGTCAGCGTGGCATTGTAATGGCCAGAGTTGATGATTTGTTAAGGTTTTTTGAAATCATCGCGTCTTTCCTATCACAAAAATATGACATTCAATTTTCTCGTTGATGACTTAATCTTACACTTTTTTGATTTGGAATTTGATTCCGGTTCGCAGTCGTGACAACAAATCTCCCCCACTGGTGACGATGACGTTCAAGAAGTACTCACTGTGATCTTCGTAGTGGATCAGCAAAACCTGATAAAATGGAAATCAGTGCTTTTTTATGTACGTGTGTAACCACTCGTAGGAAACAACTATTCAATTTTTCCATTGATCCATGTAATTAATGCAGATCCTCCTACCTCTATCTATCTAAATCTCATATCATGAAGATGTTGACTCCACGAGAGCCACTTTGTCCATCCAGCCTTCATGGTCTTGGCAGGGAGTCGGAATATCCTCCAGCTCCGGATTAATCTGCTGGAAATCCTTGTGGACGACGTCCTTCCGGTGGTTTTGTTGTTTATCAAGTCGTCTATCGTTTGCAGATGGTGGATCGAACTAGTAGATGACTGGTAGATTGGTCATCAGATTGCTGCAGGACATCACCAGGTCAGCGAACGCAGTGCTGGGCGATGGCGTGGAGAATGCTTGGCCGGTCGGTCCTCCGGCGGAGCTTTTTGTTGGACAAAAGATCGGACCAGTGCAACCTCCTCGATGATGCTCAGGGTATGAGACTCAGAGCCATGGACGCGAGAGGCGATGGTATTTCTTCGAGTCGACATCTTGGTGATGTATAGCAGCACTGAGAGGACGGCAGCGTTGCAGACTCATAACTTGGTGTGCCAGGAGATATTTCTAGAAGAATCTCATGACGTCTACAGCCAGCCAACGTTTTCTCTTGATCTCCGTGAAGAAGTCGACGGTTTTACAAACTTCTGAGCCCAGGTATACGAAAGACGTGTCAAACTAGATCCTCTGAAATTATTATATTGATGAAAAATACATTTTTCATCCCAAGAGATTCTACAAAACAAACACAGACCAATTTCATACTTTAAACACAATTCAGGTCTTCATATTTTATTGACATTAATTCAAGCAATCGAGATTTTTCTTGTTAGTAATTCTTAAGTAATTGTCTTGAGCTTTTGATTGAGGGTTATTGGATCATTTTCCACTACAAATTGCTGTCGTTGAGAAACGGGTTTGGCCATTCTCTCTTCAGGTTTTTACCGAAAACTATAGAAAATTTTAAATATATAAACTTTTGATTGCTTGCCTCCAGAATTGAAACATGGTCACAGCACGGAGCACTTAGTAAGGATTAAATTCATACGAAAGTCTTGTTAACCATCACTCAACAACAGGAACCCCCAAAACAAATTATAATCTAAATAATGGATGGAGAAAAATAAGAAGTAAAAGAGAAGAAAAAGAGAATTCGAGGTAAAAATGGGAAAACTTTTAGATTAAGAAAATAAACCAAAGACTAAGAATTTATTAAAAGATTAAAGATATGCATAAGGTATTTGCTTAGAGGAACTTAGTCGGTCATGAAAGCAAATTGAGAGTAGCCATATTGTGTTACTTCAATTTTCGACAATAGCATAGAAAATATTAATTTTTATTTCTAGTTCAATTATTATTTTATTATTATAGTTCAATAATTGAACTATAATAATAAAAGGCGATAAAAAGAGAAAGGGAGAAAATTGAAAGAGAAACCGAATAGGGTCATTAGAATGTTTAGCGGTTCCACTTTTATAGCAATGAACGAGAACTAGAAGGTTTTAACGAAAATGACATTTTTATTTATTACGTTGGTGCATTAGGTTGACGAATTTTTTAACGTCAAAAACCGACATTATTTTTGCACAAACCTAATATAATGAGAAGGAGAGGAGGGAAATTTCTCCAACATACAAAATAATACAAAGAATCTCCCTAAGAAATCCAACATATATATATATATATATATATATATATATATATATATATATATATATATATATATATATGTATATACATATCTCCCTAAGAAATCCATGTATATATATATGTATATACATGTATATCCATGTATATATATGTATATACATATCTCCCTAAGAAATCCAACATATATATATATATGTATATACATATACATAGTTAAATTCCCAGATCAATTCTGTGGACAAGACAGATTGGTATAAATAAAATGACAATTGGAAAACTTTATTGTCATTTTATTTATTTATACCATACATATACATATATATACATACATATATTAGGTTGTATCCAACATATATATATATATATATATATATATATATATATATATACGTCTGTGTGTGTGCGACTGTGGATATATATATATATATATATATATATATATATATATATATATATATATATATATATATATGCCTATATCTATCTATTTATATATTTTTGTGTGTGTGTTTGTGTGTCTGTGTGTGCGTGTATGTGTGTGCGTGTATATATCTAGATATATATATGTGTGTATATTTGTGCGTGTGTAGATACATAGATATATATGCGTGTATACATATGTGTGTCTATATGTGTATTTCTGTGTGTATGTGTTTGCGCATATACATGGTGGTATGTAATATACATCAGAGTGCTATATTTTGTATAATATCCTTGGGCAATATATATATATATATATATATATATATATATATATATATATATATATATATATATATATATATATATATATATATATAATAGCTGGCCACTCGTATTCGAGGATACCCGTCTACTAGGGCGGCTAGGCAATCCCTATTTCAGACTTTTACTCAGGCACATGTGGTTTATACTGCAACTATGCTGAGCAGACCTTAGTTATAGTTTCTGGGAGAGAGCGTGTTATTTAGAATGATCAACAATTTGAACAGCACCAGCAACAGTCAAACCCTTATGGGCGCGTGGCCGAGTTGGTAGAACGTTCGCTTTTTGGCCCAGGTTCTAATCTCACTATGGCCGATTTGTTAGAAAGGAGACTTCCTGATGTGATCGGTTTGAAGCGGGCGATCCCAGCATGCGGCACCTTTGGAAATTGCATGAAAACCATACCCACGGGTTGACACAAGTGAAATTGGGTAGACAGAACACTTGTGTCCGTCGATAGCTGTCCTAGCACGAAATCACTCAAGTCATACACTCGCACACACGCACATATATATATGCACACACACACACACACACACACACATATACATACACATAAATAAGTGGTTGTATGTGTGCGTGCGTCTGTGATATGCGCTAAGATATATATATATATATATATATATATATATATATATATATATATATATATATAAATATATATATATATATATATATTAGTGCATATCACACACATACATGTACGCGTTTATGCGTGTGTAAATTTGCTAAGTTATATTGTATCGTTGCTTGCTTGGCTGTAAATCAGTCGGTTAACTAGTTTAGTTTTATGAATAACTTTCTTAATAGCCATTGGTTTGGTTGGTGCGGGTGCGAGTGTGGGTGTGGGTGGAGCATATTGTGGAATCGTGGTTGACAGATTGGAGGAGGAAAGGCGGAGTAGAAAGA
>OZ010572.1:1192613-1382613 GCA_963932145.1 Acanthosepion lycidas | reverse complement strand
TGGGAAGATTCAGCTGGTGAGGATCGAACTAGTGAAAGCGAGGTACCAACATTTATTACGCTTAGTTCAGGCCACAAGAAGAGTTAGTAAAGACAGTAAAGGTAGGAACCTCTCTTTACACTAGAAATTGTCCGTGAGACGAGTTTGCTAGACACTTCTTTACAACAAAGAATGAGTTATATTATTTCCTTAACACGCCCAAGATTATATATATATATATATATATATATATATATATATATATATATATATATATATATATATATATATATATATATATATATATATATATATATATATATCGTGGCTTGGCTTGCGAAAGAAGGTTTGGGAGAGGCTTTCACATCTGTTACAAACTCTCAGGTGGCTAGTAATTTCTATCCGGGAGAGGCACAACAAAATACATAACTACATACATATTATATATATATATATATATATATATATATATATATATATATATATATATATGTGTGTGTGTGTGTGTGTGTGTGTATTTATATATATATATATATGTATGTATTTGTGTGTGTGTGTGTGTGCTAAGCCTTCCACATTCTACTGTGTAAATACGTGTGTTTTTGCTGGAGTCGTCATGACTTACTTTTTAATTGACACCAAATGACATTATTTATCAACAAGGATTTACTTTATTCTGTCGTGTTTTTCATTCTGACGACAATTTCCTTTTGGTCGCCTGACCCAGAAAAATAAGTCATTGAAACGCTATTTTTTCCTTCCCTTTGAAAAAAGTGTTTAATTCTCCTATGATATGAAATTTAAAGACGATCCGAAGCTTCACACATACGCACACGTTCATTAGCGCTAACATACAATGAGGCAAAAATACGCACTCACACACAAGGATTAGGGTGTCTTCTAAAAACCACTTCTGGTAGATCTTCACTTCTACAATGTTTGAGTGTCACTAAGATTTCAATAATTATGACCTTGTGCCAGTTTCTGTTAAACTTTGTAAATTAAATTCAGAGATTTCTGCCATAGAGCGATTATTAAAAACCTAATCACGCTGATTATTCTTGGTGTAATGTAATCTATCCACATTGAACAATTCCCTACCACAGTAGCTTTATACCGTATATATAAGTCAATAATATTACTAGTGCGAAAGGACAGCCGTTACTCTAGTTACTGTGTTAATAAAATTAGAAAATTTTGACTATGGATTTGACGACTTATATTTTCCGGTATATCTCATGCAAATATTGAAATCTTTGTAAATCTTAGTCTTACTGCCATTTCTCTTGACGAAATCTTGAACTCTGCGAGGTTTATTTTAGACAAAGACATTTTCTCAGATAGTCATCCTTGTCAATGCACTTGATTCAGGTGTGAATATTAATCCCATAAATAGAACACTGTAGATAAACGAATCAAAACTTGACAGCAAAATAATGTTCCAACCTACGAACTTATTGATTCAAATAAGTTGTGTATTCATCTTTGATACAAATAGGCAAGAAGATAAGGTTTTAGAAGCTTTGTTAAGAAATCCACGAATAGCATTTGTAATGTTTGAGTAAAAAAGGGAGACCGCAAATGCGAATTTTCAAAGCAAGCACTAAATAATATTACGAGGATTGGTGCAACACACTCTTTATATTTTCATCCCTCTTCAGAATTTAGGCTAAAATATATAAAACGAAAGGAAAAAGAAAAAAGGAAAGATCAAAAGAACTATAAAAAGAAAGAAGAAAAAGTTCAAAGGAAGAAAAATGATTATATCGAACAGACAGAGAAATATATTTTTCAAATCGGAAAAACGTGTAAATTAGTAAAGAAAAAGAGAAGATGATGAAATTATAATATAAATATTATATATGAATTCGAAATTATATACGTGCTTTCGTATGAATCCTTTTTATTCTGAACTTCTTCGTTCAAATTTAGCAATGATCTGTTCGCCACCTTGGTATTTAGTAGGGATGCGAACGATTTTAATTTTTCAATGGAAACCTCTGGGTAATGTAAAAGTGTATTAGTGCTTTTCTATGCTCAGAAAATAATGTAGCCCGGGCAACACGAGGTCACCTCGCTTATAGTCATTTTTCATTTGTACATATTTTTTTATGTTTATGTGTGTTAAATTTTTCTGTTTCTATGTATCAATGTTCAACAAGAAGAAAATGTGAATGTCGGACAGTAGAAGTATCCTGATGTGTGCAGTAGGAGGTTATATATATATATATATATATATATATATATATATATATAGAGAGAGAGAGAGAGAGAGAGAGAGAGAGAGAGAGAAAGAGTGAGGCAATGTGTATATGTAGACAATGATGAATGCGCTAACCTCACCTCAGGGAACATTTGTAAATAATTCAATTAGACAATATTGGTTGTGTTGAAAAAGCGACAATTCCAAGCACTGATCCATTCTTGTGAAAATCAACGGATGTGCATATTCAAATAGAAATCGCTTTTATTTGCTGATTTCTTTTTATATTTTCCTTTTTAATTGTTCTTTAATAACGCCTGATGTTTTCTTTCTTTCTTTCTTTCTTTCTTTCTTTCTTTCTTTCTTTCTTTACTAACCAAAAGGCATATTGACCCTCATTTTGCTGTGCGACAAGTTTTTGCCAGACAAATCGATAAACAATAATCACAAGATAAAGCATTGATTTTGATCTTCTGCACTTATAGTAACATTTTGAATTCATATTTCCTCTCATTCGAATATACCGTTTGAGTTGGATTAAAACTTTTATTTTCTACATTAATCAGACCAGTAAAAAAACAACTAAACACATCTATTTATTATAAATGGTAAATATTTACTAAGGCAAGTGAGATACAAGGCATCAACAATTAAGCATTCAATTGGAATTGAACTTGCTTGCTTTGATTTACGAAACTTTCTTACAGACTTATACGCTTAGAGATTTCCTAAACATATATATGCCTTTATTATTGAAATACTTGGGTTAAATTGAATTCACCTAATGAGGTTGTAGATAAACTTACAAATAATTGATTAATACTCTTGACGTTAAAGTAGAGGTGTACTAATTAAATCTGGTACGAGACCTTAATAATGTCGCCCAAAGAGAGGATCAATTTACTCATAGTGGTTCGCAAGATGAGCCAGTTATTCATCTCTTTAGTTATTACGAAAATTCTTGTTTCCTTCAAGATGAAGAAAAATATTGGCAATGTATTTTTATCAGAGAAATAAAAACACAAATTCTTTTCTGGACATAGACGGAGAGTTTTGAAACCTCTCCTTGCGTACCTTTTATTCCTACCCGACGGCGCTGGGGTACCCATCAAAAGAATATTGTTGTTATTGCTTTTTTGTTAGTGATTTTTTTGTTGCTGTTTTTTTAACGACTTGTAAACCTTTTGCAAGTTATTTAAAGCCATAAATATTTTTAGATTGTAAGATTTTTTTGAGATGATGATGATTTAATCATACAAGTCTTACTAATTAACCGATATCTTGGAGGAGAAGAGGTGGTTTCATACCTTTCCCAATGGTAATTGCACGTAATTGAATATAATGATCCTGATTGCAATTGGAAGTCGGCCCTCTGATTTCCAATTCTGAGCTATATTCCTTATATACATCTTGGTACTGACCAGGCTCGACGTTGCTTAACTTCGGTGAGCGTATGAAAACCAGCGTTTCAATGTGATATGGCCCTAAGCCGAATAATATTGCGTCAAATGTATGTTTACCATAGAACAGATCAGGCAAGTAGTATTTGTTTACAGTTTTATTTGATACATTGATACACATTAAATGAGATGTGGATGAGATTGACTCTTTCCAACAAGTAAATCAATCCTGGGAACTGTTTTAGAGAGAAACGCGCATGTTTATTATTTTCAATCAATAGTCTTGCACGAAATTCGATGATTGTATACACTGCTGAAACGCTTTGCAGATATAAACAACAAAAGACTTTTCACAGATTTTTAGAAATAGAACATAGATGATTTCGACATAGAACACCAAAACATAGTCAGTTGAGTTATTCAAAAATTTTACAAATTCATGTAGCGAATTGTCTGGAAAAGATCTGAGATTAATTCGAAAGTGATTCGAACCTGGATATTTTGGAAGTGAAAATATTACTTCGTAATATTTTCATAATACATTGAAATTAGTTTGGTGTTTCTGTATCTCACTCTGTTTATCAGCATTAGCATCGAATAGATAAGGTGGAGAGATGTTTTTATCAGCCCTCTTGATTTGATACGTACATCAAATTGACAATTAAAAAGATCTCTTTGCATTATATAAAATAGAATAGATTAGCACACTTTGCAATAAAATCATGCAGGTAATAGTAAATACAACGACATAGATCCTAACTAGGTGCTCCATATTTATTACCTTGTATCAGACCAAGGTAAGAGAACAAAAGGACAGTAAGATTTCATTGTCAAGCAACTATTAGCAAAGCTAATCTATCACTTGTTGCAGTGAGTTTGTTCCCCATTAACTACTTCATGTTTATGACATTGTTGTATACTAAATCATATTTTGATGATGCTATTGCCTTAGATAACTAATGAGCAACAATATTTATCACTCAGTTATGGTCTAGGTTAAAGTATGTTTAGTAAACAGCAATTTACAATCAGTTCATAAACTTGTTTGAAGAATGAGAAGAAAAAATAATACAAGAATCTATACAAATAAGTCTTACATTTTATCCATGTAAAAGAATATTGCCACATAGACTAAAAGACAAGGCAGTTTTATCTGTTCACATATAAAAGCCCTGTACCATCTTATATTGCATCCATAGTTATGAAACCAAATATAATTCATTGTTTTCGGGCGATGAAAATAGAAACTTAGTCTCAGAGGACCTGTTTCCCTAACAACTTTTTCTCATGGTGATTTGCCAGATACGAAAAGTAGCTTCTGGTTATGTGTTCCCTTGATTACATTTCTATTTTGCCCTAAGCTAAGTAGATTAAAAGATATACGTGCTAATTATTTTTGTCTCCACTCGTATTAAAAAAGACCTTGTTTTTTCTTACACCAAATATTTGACGAAAAGAAATATTTTTGTTATTGGGAAAATCTGACGAATCATCAAAAGTAAATGAAGTACATCATTTAGAATGAGTGGGGGTGGTAACATATGTAAAAAATGTTTTACCAATGTTTTCTCAAAAACTTACATTCAATTGTGAATAACTTCTGAAAGTTTCATTAAAATTCGATAATTATTTGGTTTTCGCAAGAATTTCCAAATCAATGTGTTTTTCACTACAAAAAAATAGACGCAAAAATTTCCTATACTAATCTTTGGTCCGCCGATGACGCAAGAAAAGCAAAGTTTTAAACAAAATTCCGAACGTTCTAAAAGGGATCAAAATATAATTTAATAATCAAAAAATTCTTTGGTCTTTTCTCTTAATAATAGCATAAAGATTTTGACAATCCTCCAAAGAGTTACATAAAGTAAAAGTGAACACATCGACTCTTTTATTTTATTTTATTTTATTTAGATACATGCATTGAAAATCTTCTTTTTAGGTAAACGGAACTCGAACACTGATTTTGTAGGTGGAAACTACGCCATTGTCGAATTGATAATAAAGAGTCCCAAATGCTCGCCAATTCTAATAGAGTTTACAAATTAACAATCGTCGTCGTAATGATGTTCTTTCCAGTTGGACTTTTTACTTTTACTTTTAGCAAAAAGAAAATACTTTTATAGCAGGTTTGAATTTCAACAAGTAAAGAATGTGATTTTTGTTTGGGAAGCTTGCTTATAACAATTTTATGGCTGAAGGCTTCTGGTTTCACTTCATGAAATTCGAAGACCATCGGAAGGCCATCTTTGGCCTGTTATGTATGCAATATATATGTATATGTTACGTTGTTCAAACAACAAACTATTTAGGCTCCAAATGGGAGAAGCAATAGAAAGAAACATGAAAATTAAAAGATAAACAATTTCTCTGACGTCAAAAAAACAGGATACGTCGTTGCAATTCAATGAATCTATTTATCTTGTTAATCGTATTACATGACACAATTTTTTATTCAAATCTATTCAAAAGGATGTCTTTTCACATCTGACGAGACAGGTAACTGATTGCTTACCTTGTGCATATCTTCCTCCCTGTCTATATATGTCAGTCTCTTTACATTTACGTCAATCTGTTCACACCTGTCTATTCTTCTTTGCTTATAAATATGAAAATATATATTTGTTTTTGTGCATTTTATTTGCTAGCCAGACAACATATACATGACATGCCTGCTGTAGAGCAATAATTACCCATCAAGTCTTATAAACTATTCTGAATGAATGAATTCGATCCTCACAGAGTGCATAGTGCTTTCTTCCTTCTAATGAAATGATTTCAGTGAAGTAAATGACTAAATTAATTCATCTACTGTAAAAAATACATTTGTCTATGCTTCTCAGTTCGGTCCTCACTTGTCATATCATAAAGTTTCCGAGATTATGTAGATATTAACTAAAATAAAACAGGTAAAATATTTATGGACATACAAAAAAAAAAGAATTTATATTTAATAAATTTCAAACCAAAATTTAAAGAAAATTCTTTCTAATTCATTGATATTTTTTGCCTTTAAATGAATAATATGGTTTTATGGTCGGAAAGTCTTGACCCATGGAGCCAATTCCCTTTCCTAAACGACTTCTTTTCACGGCATTCACTAATGCAGCGTCATCTATCCTGTCGATTTGATAACTCATATCATGTCCTTTAGAGCATTTCATCGACGTACGAAGAATATTGGCTCTCAGGAAGGAGCGAAAACGCCACTCCCCTTGTCAATAAATTCTTGTATTAACTCAAGCAACTTCCTGGCAAACTAAACTTTGTTAAGTTTCATTTAAAATTCATAATTTCAAATGAGTGTCAAAAATTTAATAAAAAAACAAACAAACTTTGATTTAAAATTATAATTTCTTGGTGTGAATTAATATTTTCGGTAACTTTAAATTAATTGGGATGAATTAACAGAAAAGATTAAATTTGTCTCTTTTGAGTGAAGTCATTTTAGTTGGTCTCCTCTTAAATTTCTGGTAGTCCAGACATCGTTATTCTGTAAACACCTAAGTAATAAGAAATTTATAGAAACACTTACATAATCTTGACAGAATCATCACTGGATGATTACCATAGCGCAGTGAATATCAATACGATACTTTTGTGAGTTTGGTCCTCGCAGTCTTGTTTCAGAATAAAGTTTAGTAAATATACATAATAAATGGTTGCACCAAAATACATGACTTTTTATCAGGAAAGAAGAGAAAGAGTCTTCTATTTAAAGACTCGCAAAGTGTTTTATTCCCTCTGTGTATCTCAGAAAATGTCACCAACCACAATTTACATTTGCATTTTTCGAGTGAAATAATTTCCTCATTCTTGCCACTATAACGATTTTATGGACATAATCATTAGATAAATGATTTCTTATCTATATATGATTTATTTTGCTACTAACAGAAGTGTATACTTTGAGCGCCTTCCCCGGCTTCCAGAAAGTCATTTTGACACTAAAAGAAATCAAAGATAACGTACCAGTAAATTTATTCTTAAAGGTTTCACAGTTTAACCATATATGGAATAAATTCCCAACCAATGTGAAATCAACAAATGCGATTTTACACATTCATTTCTAATTCAAGGGAAACATATAGATGGACAGTTGGGAAAAAGTTGCATCACGAAAACTTTAAACAGAAATTTTCACTAGATATGAACTAATTCATGACAACCGAATGGATTTGAACTTTCATTTCAGATGAATTTCTCCACTGTGCTTAACATATTGAACGAAACACCTGATGTTGTGTAATGGTTAACAAGCTTTTTTCTCACATATCATTATTATTAGGTTGATGCAAAAATAATGACGTAATAATGTCGTTTTTTGGCGTTAAAAAATACGTCAAAAAACGACATTATTACGTCATTATTTTTGCACCTACGTAATAATAGCTTGTTTCTCACTAACTACACTCCAATTTTGCAGCCTGATAGCAGTCTTATCTAAGTCAAGTAAATATTAAGCATCTACCGAAAATCAATTGCAAATAAATACACTGCGTTCGATCTTCAGTGAGTGCTAAGCTTCTGCGAGCTTTTGCTAGTCAAAAATAACTATCGTCGTTTGAATGATCTGCGTTGTTTTTCTGATTAAAAAAAAAAGCCGTATAAAATATCTGCTGCTGGGAACAAACGACCGAAAAGATCGCCAGAATGAAACTTACTTTATACTGACCACCAAACTATCATCAACAGATTTATTACGTCGACTGTTGATATAAAACATATTTTTATGAGTCAGTTTATCGTTTCGAGCAATGAAAATAATGATTACGTGTCCGATGAATACTGCCGGCGTTGATAAATAATAACTAATAAAGAAAGGAATATTTTGGTGATCATTGTTGGCGGTGAATTTAAGATGAACTGCTCTATGATATTATAATTCAATCGGAATCTAGTTTGAATTCGAATGAAAGCTGTTATCACTAATCAGTGAACTCCGATGCGGTTGAATCTTGACAATTCTAAAGATCTTTAATAGAAATAAATCAAAGTAAATGTTCCCAAATAGTTTAGCTTTGATTTACTGAATCAGTCGAAGAAAAACATATTTAAATCATATTTTTATTAAGGTAGTAATGCCATTCATTCTATCTCTCTTTTCAATTTTTAGTTTACTCATGCCTCCCAAGACGGTAGCATATTTACTGAAGTCCTTACTATCATTATTAAGTTTTCATAAATGAATTTTTAAACATGTTTTCTTTATAGTTGTACTCATTTACGGAGCTGGTGTTTTGCGCCTCCTGGCTTCGGAAACATCTTTGAACAGTTTGTCATTATAATAAAAAATCGCTATCACCTGGCATACTCTAACCCAGCAAAATGCTGCTGACATTTTAGTGAGAACGGAATTACAGATATACGTGGCATATAGAGAGATGTGCGTTATTTTGGGACGAGAAGTTTTACTCCTAGATTAGGATTTCTTGGTATTGATCTATAAAAAAATTGGCCTATTTGAGTACTGACATGTTTTTTTTCCTCCAGTGCTAGCAGTTGGTGTTCAAGCCTACATATAGGATGGTGTACGTCGATTTTCAAAGTAAACAAGTTATCTCTATTAGTGCTATACTATGTTTTTACATTTCAAATAATTAGATTAATAATTAAATTATTCCAGTAGTTGTTAAATATGCATTACTAACATATTGGATATATTATACCCACATATCTCGGCATGTTTCTACAAAACTTTTAACAGAAAAATGTATTTTAAGAACCTATATGATCGCTTGTAATTACTAATGACTGTACATTCAAATATAAATGTCCATTATTTCTTTAGAAAACCCTTTGCTTACGTTTTGGATACGAAATTCAGCTGATATGAACATTTCGAGACTAGGAAGAGAAGGATTGAACTTACAGGCACAATTCAGCCTTGCTTGACCGGAAAAGTTCTTCGCAACTGAGTCGGGGCGACTACTCAAATATCCACTAAAATTAACGTTTCAAATGATAAAACTTTATAAAATATAAATAGAAACATAAACATATAAATCAGCAACGAAAGAAGAGTTATTATGAAACAAACGTTTACTTTTTGTCATTCAGCCATTTTCAAAATAACACACACTTTATTTTTATATATATATTATATTTACAGATTTAAAAAAAAACCATCAATCTACCTAAGATACGTTGATGATATTCTTATGTTAGTTAAAAATACAGATGAAATAATTCAACTTCAAAAACGTTTCCAATATAATTCTGTCCTTAAATTCACATATGAACTCAATACTAATAATAAAATCCCCTTCTTTGATATATTGATAAACACAAATAATAACAAATTTACTATTTCGCCATACAAAAAACCTACAAGCATAAATTCATGTACACTTAACTACAAGAGCGAATGCCCATATTACTACAAAATAGCAATTATAAAGAATCTAATACATCGTGCAGAAACTAATTCCTCCACAAAACAGATTTTTTACAGTGAACTAAAGAATATAAAACAGACACTTATTAATAATAGCTTTCCAAACTATATAGTTGATGAACAAATATGATGCTTTCTTAGAAATCTCAATACTAAGAAAATTGTACATAATACTGCTTCTACTGATCTCAAACATATTAATCTCCTATATCGTAATCAAATGCATACTAATTATAAACAAGGTGAAAATATACTAAAAAATTTAGTAAATTGTTAGGTTGGTGCAAAAATAATGACGTAATAATGTTGTTTTTAACGTTAAAAAATACGTCAAAAAACGACATTATTACGTCATTATTATAATAATATTATATATCAACTACAGATCCTAGCAAAAAAAAAAAAAATTAATTATATACTACACTAAATCTAGTATATCCAACTTAATTTTTCGCAATGATTCTTCTCCCCCGGTTAGCGATTTGCAACATAGTTTATAAATTCAAGTGCCCTTTGGGAGAGTGTATCGACAACGAATTAAATAATATTTATGTTGGTCACACCACAAACACGCTTTTACGACTTTTGACACTACATTTGAATGAAAACTCTAACATTTTTAGGCATTGAAAACAATATGCCTGCCTGCACACACAATTCCGTAAAATACTTGTCGAAAACACAATTATACTTCGACATGAAAACAATAGAGAAAAACTAAAAATCCTTGAAGCATAATACATCAAACATTTGAAACCCAACCTAAACAAAATCAATTATGGCATCTCTACAAATATTCTTAAATGTCTATAATTGGTAAAAGAAGCCATTGGTTTATACCAACGGATTTCCATACTTCATACTTCTCCAATTCACTCTCGTGTGGTCATGTGTGACGTCATGAGATGCGGTGCGATTTTCGCTTCTAGCGTCTTATTTGCACGTGTTTATCGTTGCTTAGAAATCATCTATGTAAACATTCACAGACTATCATCACTGTCTTGTCCGTATATTGCTTAATATGTTGAAATTGACATCTTTGATAATGGCTTATGTAAGCCGAAAGCTTAGATTGTATTAAAAAAAATATGGATAAATATTGTGAATTTCTTTCTTCGTTCAACGATAATGTTATTAAACTTATCAGACGTTACGAAAAAAATTAACATAAAATAAATAGACAACACTTGTCTATATTATTTAATGAAAAGTGTATGAATATATATATATATATATATATATATATATATATATATATATATATATATATATATATATATATATATACAAACACACAGACACACACACACATATATATATATATATATATATATATGCTCCCGGGAAATCTAGTTGAGCTCTCGAGAGAAAGGATGTTTAAAAATACAGCGGCTCCTACTGCTATTAATGCATTACTCTTCAAGTATGAATTGAGTTCTCTGGGCCGCTGGCGTATTTCGTACAAAAAACGTTAAAATTTGCCCTTTCTCTCTGCCGTGCGACGATAGCTAACTGATGTCATATCGGTCGGGTTTCGATCTGGGCTTGAAGCAATCGAACGGCTAGTCACACTGAAGAGCTTTGATACAGCGAGATAGTCTGTCTGTGCATGACAATACATACACAAACGCACATATATATATATATATATATATATATATATATATATATATATATATATATAGTAAAATTAATAAATCCGTTGGTATATAATCCAAGTTGATCCTAGTAATATCAAATATTAAAACTTAGCCACAAAAAGAGTTCATTGTATTTATTATTACAGAGCAAATAATTAGTACCCAATAAAATCCAAAGTTAACACTCATCGATAATTAAGAGCATCTGGATTAAAGTCTGAAACGGAATTCTTTATTTTTGCAGCGCAAGACCAGAATCTTTTTACTAGGAACTTTCAGGCAAATATTAGTGTGGGCCCAAAATGCAGGATTTGTGACAAATATCAGGAAACTGTAGACCATATAATCTCACGGATGTTCCGTACTTGCGCCAAATGAATATAAAAATCGTCATGACAGAGTGGGGGGGGATACTTACGCTGGACCATGTGCAAACACCTTGTTAAAGACGTTAATAAATACTGGTATGAACATCAGCCAGCATCGGTTACAGAAAGAGAAGACATCACAATTTTATGGGATTACACCATCTTTATAGACAGGAAGATTGAAGTAAATAGGTTGATATAATTGTCAAAAAGCGAAAAGAAAAACAAACCTGCCTACTAATTGATATGGCTTGCCCAACAGATTGTAACATAGCAAACATAAAGTTGAAAAACTATTGAAGTATAAATACCTGGAAATCGAAATAAAAAAATGTGGTAATTGAAAACAAGAATATTACCAGTCATTGTAGGTGCGCTTGGAATGATAAAAAGGAACACAACGACATATTGAAAAAATCCCTGGAAATCCCAGCTTAAGAGAAATACAAAAAATTGTCATGATAAATACAGCCGACAGACTAAAAAGAACATTGTCCATGTAACGCTAGTGATGTTATGGGAGTTAGAAAAACAAATCATAAAATGTAGCCATACACAACACACCAATACCTGCCTTAGATCTTCCCGCAGACTTCGAAATATAAAAACAACAACAACAACAACAACAATAATAACGATAATAATAATAATAATAAACTTGTCAACAAAACAAGAAATAAAATACTCTATTTCAAATCGGATCAATGTGTATCTTTATGTTAACCAGTCTAGTGAGAAGTTGTAAATGATATTTTTTACTCGAAATACACAGATTACAATTTTTCAAATAATCTCAAATGAAAGAATAAAAGCCACTCGAAAATTTACAGTGAATCATCATAGAAATCAAATTTGAAAAAGGATTGGCAAACAAATTCAAATCCAAAGAAAATTACACTTTCTTTTGACCTTTCATTTTTTATTGTTTATTTGGGATCGGATGATATTTTATGAAAACATTTCACGCATGATTCTCTCTAAATTTGCTGCAACCTTTGACTAAAATATTGTGCAGCAAAAAAGTCGAAAAAGAAGGAAAGAGACCAATGTTAAGGAGTTAACCTCAAAATTCTCTAATTGATAAATTCCAACAAGACATTTTCCTTTCTGTCAAATTTAAAGAGATTCTGTTTGAAGACTCATTATGCATTAACAGGAATACGTATTATTTAGAGTGCCAATATCTTTAGACGTATAACGACCAAAAATTCAAAATATTTAATATTAAAACATTTAATATTATCATTTCTAATAATCCCAACCCACGATACTAGAGAAGGCAACGCCTTTCTGGAGATCTTATTAAACTAAAACATCCGCAGTTAAATAAGATCTTCAGTTAACGAAGTGGAATTTTCAATGTATTTGTTTGATAAGTTCTACCCAGAGATGAACGTCGCATAAGGGTAGCCAATTGTGTGGGACATTATAATAACAGACGGACGATATTATGAAAAGTGAAATATAAAAAAAACTCTTAGAACTATAATCACAGATTTTACTTCCAAACAATAAGATCTTAGATCTTGATAATGGCTAAGCGGATACTCGAAAGCACACGATCAAAAGTGCTTTTCTTACATAAATTGACAGACGTTCATTGATAGGTTAACTGAAAAGGTTAATTAAAAAGAAAAAGATTATTGTATTACTGACGAATTATTTATATGTATACAGGTACGCTGATTGTCTTTTGTTAATGTAAAATGGTGTTAATTCCAAAATTATTTCTGAATTTAAGCAGAATGTAATTCAGTAATCATGACATTTTACAAAAGTCCCATTTTTTTTCTTCACGAGTTAATTTCTTATTCTCTCCTTCCTTTATTAAAAGGTTGGTTTCTGTTGAACATCTAGAGTTGCAAACCCATATTCGTTGATGTCAATGGCAACATCTCCCAAAAACTATAAAATCCCACTAATATATGCACTCTCCCTAAAATAACCGCAGACATTTTTTGTTGTTTGTTTACACACAAGTCTAAATATTTAACGATTATAAATGACACAAGAGTTTAATATGCTTAAAAGTTTTTATATCAGATTTTTATATTTTATTATTTATTAAATACCTGCTCATGAAGAATCACCCCTGTTAGTCTTCCGCTGGGTACAAGGTCGAGAATTCTCATTTGTTCTAGACTACATATATTCGATTGTTCCTTACTAGGCACTCTTCAATTAGAGCCCATAGACAGTGAAATAATAAAAACATATTTGCAGTATACAGGGTGCGATGGGTAAATTGTCGCCATTTTATATTTTTATTTTCGCGCATGCGCGTTTATTTTGTCGATTGCACAGTATACGAGGGCCAGCTGGGCACCGTTTGTGTCAAAAGGAGTACCATAACGCATTTCACTCCGCCAGAAATTTGGAAACGGCCTGCTGTACTGCTTGGCATTCATAACAGAAGCTCCAGTATGAACATTTCAGAGTGTCTGTGGGTCAATCTGGGGGCGGTACAGAGAATTCGGAAAGAGTCTAATAGTGATTATGAAGGTACTGCAGCTCGGAAAACTCACTCAGATCGTTCCGACAAGAAAAGAACTCCCAAATTTGTTGGTGAGGGCCTCAGACTCAACACGAAGGCCTATATCAAGTGTCTTTAGGTAGTTGAGGTAATTCTGCCTTGGGTCAAGAGGGTGGCTGCTGGAAGACCCTATGTTTGGCAACAGGACTCTGCAACATGCCAAAAAAGCAAGACAACCAAATCATGGTTGTCAGACAATTTCAGCAACAACATCACCTAACTCCCCAGAGACTGTCCCTCCCTTGATTATTATGTGTGGGGTGCAGTTAAGCGTGACTCTAAAAAAAAAAAACTTGTAACACTAAAGATGAACTGAATGCAAGGATTATGGCAGCATTCACCAACTTAAACAAGGAGACCGTCCAAATTAGTTGCAGGAAATTCCGAAGTCGTCTGGAAGCTGTGGTTGAATGGAGATTTTATTGAATGAATTTACTTTTGAGTATTTCAAGATATTTTTGTGTGATTTTGGTAAATACATTTGTTAAAATGGAATATCAGTATTATTTTCCCTTTTACGTAATTTAGACGACAATTTATCCATCGCACCGCATCCACACACAGGCACACACACATATATATATGTTTACAGCCAAAAAAAAAATTGCCTCAACATAGAGGATAGTCTATTTTAAGCCTGTTCTGTTATAATAAATACATCTATTAGGTTGGTGCAAAAATAATGACGTAATAATGTCGTTTTTTGACGTCAAAAAACGACATTATTACGTCATTATTTTTGCACCAACCTAATAGCTCTCTGTGGACCAGTTTTAATAATTAATATTACTAGGGTCCACCCGGATTATATACCAACGGATCGATTACCTACCTGTAATATATATATATATATATATATATATATATATATATATATATATATATATATATATATATATATATACGTACATAGGTACCTCCACTAAAAACGCTATACCTAACGTTTAAAAGGATTCTTTAATAATTGTAAATCATTCTTGAAGCTCTTATTTTAATTTTAATTTCAAGCTGGGAGATCAAATCTAATATTTCCGATAAACAAAAATGTTTTATTTCGAAACTAATTTAAATCGATTGGAAGGTATTTCATTTTAAAATATCTAAAAAAAATTTTAATTTGGTGCCATTTTTATCAAACTGTTATCAAAATGTAAATTTCTTTATTAAAAAAATCTTCCAAAAATAAAATATACTCTTCTGAAACTTTATTTAAGCAATATTAGCTAATTTAATGTATAATTAATCTGATTTGAAACAACTCTTACTTAAGTTTAATATATCACAGAAATGCTTTTTTAATACGACGGTAGCCTGTTTATTTATGTTGACAGCTTTTTAAAAACACCGTGACAGCTCGATGGCAGAATAATTTTTATCTAATGTTGTTCTACGGAGGATTTATCCGTAAAAAAATGAATTGAGGAATATAATGCGAACATCTTTTAAACTTTCAGTAATCTTAAAATTGTATTGAATTTTAGTGAATTTTTACTCTAAATTTACTACAGTTATCACTATTAAAAGATTTTAAAAAATTATAAATTATTCTAATTAAAATTGTAAAAAAAAAAAATTTTGTAAAAATTGATTTTTCATCGAAATTTTTTTAATACAATATTTTCCTTAATATATATTGTTCATTAAAAGCTTCTCTAATTAAATAATATCTTAATATCTATATTGCGTTTTTTTTATTTTACGATTCAGAGCAGATTTTCCCAAAACAAAAAATTTTACAAAAAGAAAATGGATGACTTAAATTCTCCAAAGAATTCTGCTTTTAACTAATATAGTCACTAAAAATGATCTCGCTGAATTGCAATTCAAAGTCGCAAATACACTGTTCTGTCAGAATACGATAATCTTATTATGTGTATATATATATATATATATATATATATATATATATATATATATATATATATATATATATGTATGTATACACACACACATACAGTGAGAAAGTGGTTGCATATATTTATATGTGTGTAACGAGTGCACGGCCGCAATTTTCGACAGATTTGAACCAAAATTTACATGCACATGCTCCAAGTTAGCAGGAAGGCCAAGACCGACATTGCATTTCCCAACTGCCATCGATAGTGGAAATAATCGATCTTTTCATGCTTCTACGGCAGTTTTCATGTAGTTTGCGGCCATTTTGTACTGGCCAGAGTGAGATCCTATAGCTGGCTGCCACGAATAGACAGGAAGATTCTATTCTCCAGCGTGAGAGCCAACAGCTGACTGACACGAATGTTAACTAGCATGCTAGCATGCAAAAAAAATCGATAGTTGCATTCGTCACAAGTGGGAAAAATTTAAATCTGCATGGCACTTTACACCAATTGGCTCATTCGCTTGCTTAAACTCAACGTTGATTCTGATTCCGCAGAACTGGGTTTGGTGTGAAAAAGTATTTGCTATTAACATTCTTTTTTCATTCGGTTTTTCCAGTTACGAGTCCTTTTTTAAAGCTGATCGTTTTGTGTTCATTTTGTTTAGTTCTTTTTTCGTAACAGATTTAATGTTTAGTATAGAGCTTAGAAAAAATTAGCAGTGTGAGATAGGCAAGAAGTAAGGCATGTAGCAACATCAGCGTGGCAAAGGGCACTCCTTTAATGGTAAGGAAGGGCAAAAATATTTTAAGCGATAGCGATTGCTGTACGATCTTTGAATCAAGAACGGGCAACGCCGGGCCAAGCTGCTACTATATATATATGTGTGTGTGTGTAAATTGGGGTGAAATATGAATGAAAATCCGACAAAATTATAATATAAAGAACAAATAGGAAACTTCTATAAATCTAACATGTTTCGCTTTTATTTAATCTTCATCATAAATAAAATATGGTGGGAAAAGGAAAATTCTGGTACTTTTTATTTTTTTATTGCTTTTTTTTTCATTGATTAAGTAAACCTCACATGTATTTGTATGGTTGAAACCAACAAAAGACAGGAAGCTGTGGAGAACTATGATCATCCCTGAAGAACATGGTACAGAAAGAAAGAGTTTGATCTTCCCTTGTCCCAATCCTATGGACTTAAACCAGACTAAACTAATTGCAAATATTTTCAGCGGGCTTTTGGCATAATCATTTATTCGTATCAGTTCCTCATATCATGGATCAGTCATCAAAGTATTTTCCTAACTTTGTCTAATCTTTACGTCCTGTTTTAACTACATTATAAAATATCTATTCTGGGTTTATTCTATAAATCCTTTGATATCACGAGTGATTGCAATATTTACGATATACAGTTCAAATATTAAACATAGTCTAAAACTAAAAGGTCTGGAAAATACGCAATGTTAATTTGTAATGCTAACTCGATCACTGTTTATTGCCTTGCAACAGAAGGACTAGCGTTGTAATATAACAAAATAATCAGTCGAGTTAATTACCGGAACAGAGTTTTTCTCTTTCACCGTCTCGTTTAAATTTTAGTGTACTGTAACCGCTTATTCTGTTTCCAGAAATTCCAAACAGAAAATCTCTTTTGATCTCCACGAAACACCTATTCTCAATAGATACCATATCGCTTTAATTGTTTAAGGCTTTCCTCAATCTAACCACAATTTTCTTGCTTTTTTGATGGGAGGATTCTAGTAATAAATCAATTATTCATCGGTTGAACAAAAATGAATTTACTCGTATAAAAAAATGAAAGACACATATTTAAGCATTGAACGATCTTTTTTCCCGTAAATTCATGCAGAATTTATTTTTCTACCTTCAAAATTTTTTTCTCGCGCTTCTAAATGACATAATAGAGTTGACTTGACTTGGTACAAGTAAATTTCAAAGACACTTCTAAAATTTCCCTAGTATTTTTCAAAACATAAAATAATATATAACTTAACGCTAATCAAGATTTTTATTGTTTGGTGGGATTTTAATAATATTGCAAAATACGTGTGTCTCCGAATATTGTACACAAGCGTGTATTTATGTAGTTTTATTTACATGTGTGAAGGTCAAGAGAAAGCAGCGCTCGCCTTGGAGGAAGAACAAATGACACATTTCTGTCATGGGATTAAATGCTTAAAAAAACAACATATTTAACATGTCTTTTAAATAAACGTCAATTATGACATAAATAGTGACATACTTTTACTTTGTTCCATATGACATTGGATTTCCTTGCAGGTTTAGAATCATATAAATTGTAAAGTGAGCATTTTTTTTTTTTTTTTTTTTTTTGAGAATCATGCCAAAGTTTTGCTTTTCAAGATACGCCATGCTCTTAACCAATAGTTTGACTGTTCTCAATTCATTTGAAAAAAAAACTGCAATGAGTAATTTTTAGATAACAGAATCGAATGTTTGATTGCCAGAAAATGACTCGCATTTTCTTGCGGATATACGCGACTTTTCTGGTCTTTTCCTGGCCTCTCCCACGCCCAAAGCAGCTTTCATTGATTCCATCAGTATATAATGTAATTGTGTTGACTACGCAACGTTGCACACTGATTCTTTTATTATTATTATTCACGTTCTTCCTCTGTAATGATACAACAGAGAATGGGAAACTTAGTGACATGATTTGACAGGATGTACTTAATCTCAAACAACGTCGCTTGGATATTTCATGGTTGAAAGGAACACGTTGCTTTGTCATTGTGAAAAAAATTGATATTTTAGAATGTTTAGAGTTTTTAAATTGTATTTTATATTTACTCTCTTGTCTCTATATTTACTAAAGCTCAGTACGTCACAAGGCTCAAAAGTCGGAGAATTGGAAGGTTGTGTTACGTCACTCCTCCAAGTGGGTAGGGACTGACTTACTAGAATATTAACATTCAAAATACTGTCTTCCTCTGGAATTCAAACTTTTTTTGTCGCTTTGTATTTCTCTTTCCAGTTGCATATATGACAGATACTCTAAACATTTCATGAATACCGACCAGAGGGTTACGTGAAATTTAGAATGACACAAAACTCTCTTTCCATTCACAGATAAACATTGTCACAAGCATGTTTGTCTTTTCTTAGAAAAAAGATAAACGTATCGAACTGAAATTTTGAATATTTTAAACAAACATAGTACTAGTAACAAATGGAAGGATTGATTACGTATAAATAAAGTATACAAATGATCGATTACACTATTTTCCATTTTTTGTGTGTGTCTGTGTGTTTAAATAAGTTCCCGATAATGAAACAACAAAAATGGATAAAACGCAAAACTACATGATCAGCAGAACAGTAGCAGTGGTAGTAGTAGCAATAGTAGTAGTAGCAGTAGTAGTAGTCGTAGTAAGATTACAAGCACCAGCTGTCTGCTACATCCAACGATTACATATTCTCTCTGATTCTGTCCCTTCTCTCTCTCTCTTTCCCTCTCTCTCTTCTCCTTTCTCTCTCTTGCTCCACTCTCTCTCTTTTGTCTCCTTTCTCTCTCTCTCTTCTATATCCATTCAGAACGTGGGCGTCCGTGGTTCTCCACAATTTTCTGTCTCATATTGCTGTCAATAATACTTTTTTCTTTATGGCTCCGTGTTTGTCTGTTTCTCACACTTGACAAGACCGTTACTCCTGCTTTCTTCTGTTTATCTTGCCTCTGACGTGCCTTGTGAATGTCAAATTCTCAAAAACTTCTTTCCTCTGCTTCTCTTTGACGTGCCTTGTGAGTACCAATTTCTCCAAGCTTTCTTTTCTATGTTTTTTTTTTACATCTGATGTGCCTTGTGGGTGTTAAATTCTTGAAGCCGTCATTCCTCTGCTTCACTTGTCTTTTATGTGTCATGAGCGTTAAATTCTCCTAGCGTTTTCCCCATTATGTATCAAAAAACATTTCAGCGATCTCTTTTCTATTTGCAACTAGCAATTTTTTATCTTCTTTAAAAGTTCATATTTTCTCACTTCTGTCCTTGGTTTTCTAAAGATTCTTTGGTAGAACGACATCTTTGTTGTGTTAAGTCTTTTCCTTACCCTTAACGAAACTGTCCACTATTTACTATCAGATAAACGAGTCAAACATGGCATATGTGTTCAGCACACTTTTTGTCGGTTCTAATACTACTTTTCGCTGAAAAGTATCATTCGTTAGTTCCATACGCTATCGGATTTCTGTTTCGAACCTTTTGCCATTGATGATTAGAAATGTTTTTCTTCCTCTGATTTTGATGTTCCTGATGGGTAACTCATATCTTAGGCGACCTCTTTTGCTTGCAAGTATACATTCCGTTTTCTTACAATTAATGTTTAGGCTTTCTTTTTGCTTATGTACTCAATCCAGCATCGCATTAAATTTTCTTTTCTCATAATGATCATTCCTTTAGAGTTTATGGTGAAGACTATGTTTTATGTTATGCAATTCCTTTGGGCTTTTTATTCACAGCCGATTAGTCTGTTTTGTTATTTTTTCAATCTTTCACTTTTCTCATTGATACTTTCCTCTTAATATATACTGCATTATATATATATATATATATATATATATATATATATATATATATATATATATATATATATATATATATATAATCAATTTTTTTATGTTATTCATGGTTTACATATAATTAAGAGGTGATTGCTCCCGTAACATTGCTTGCGTATGTTTTTCAGTGCAAGCCACGAACCATACTCACTCTCTCTCTCTCTCTCTCTCTCTCTCTCTCTCTCTCTCTCTCTCTCTCTCTCTCATCGTAATACAAGTTAAGGACAGAAAAAAACTAAGAATCACAAAGAAACGGTCAAAGTAATTACTATCACAAGTAATTTTCACTTATGTTATTATTGAAAGTCTAACAGAAATGAAGGAACAGTACAGAAAATAATGTCTTAAGATGTTCAAATTTCTTAACTGAAGCGTTGTCATTATTTTTCATTTTTAGAATTGTGGATATGAGTTCAAATCTGGAATTCAGTTTTTTTCTTTATAATGTAGTCTATGTTACTTACATCATGGCTGTAGAATAATTGTAAAACGCTAATGTTGCAATAGAAAAAGTAATAGAAAATCTAATCAAATTCATAAGCTATAATATTGTTTGAAATTCTGAAATATGTTTTTAATTCACTAGGATTAAGATTTATTGTTGTGGAGTACTAACCAACAAATCATTTTAATTCAAATAACGGAATTGAGTTATTTTTCATTAAGTGTAATAAGTGAGCCTAATATGACATTTCTGTGAAATTGATTGTTTTTTTAAAAAATTTCATTTACATGGATCATTCATAAAGTTTTGACTGCAATAAAGAAAGGAAGAAAAGAATATGCCAATTGTTTGTTTATTGACATATAAAAAATAGTGTAAAATAGTAAAATGAGCCACTGCTTTGTTGAACAGATTCCATAAAGTGTGCTTCCCTGGCCACAGCAATCTTCAATCCTAGAGTCAGCCGTTATCTATCCTACATATCCTACATATTGAAAATTCAATTCGTACACCAACAACCCCATTCAATAATCCACTACTTTGATAATATATTATGGATTTGTGTATTGTTCTCTTTAACACACAGCTTTTACTATTATTCCGAACGTTCTTTGTTCAGACTGACTGACAACGGAACATGGCAGGAAGCTTTGTGCTTTTCTCGAGAGCCTCAACTCGCAAGCCCCGTAGCCGATTCGGGTTGTAAAATCGCCACATATACTGCAGCCATAACAGAAGTCGTGTGTCTTGGGTCAGATGACCTGAAAGAGGCCAGACCTCTTCAGGCCGGTTTTGAATTCAGTTCGTCTTTATTCAAGACTGGTGACCACATGAAGGAAACAGAGCCCAGCCTGCCATAATATTTTACCCATATCTGGAAAAAGAGGGTTATATGCCATTTCCAAAAAGATTAGTGCGAAGTGAACGAAACACGATCTAGCGGAAATTGAACGCGACATGCAGTTTTCACTTTTCGCTTAACTTACGCGATCGACACATCATATTCTTGGGTGCATTAAAAACAAAGTCGTTTAAATTTGTTCAACAGGGATACATTTCACCAGCTTCATTGATAATTGTGAATCATGAAGCCAACTTGTCACTAATGCAGATTCGAAACATCCTCATCTATTATTGGTTACCTTAAACCGGCTGCCGTTTTAGGGCTTCGGTCTAAATGCCACCGAGACAGCACACAAGATATTCCTCTCTTACTTAATTTCTTATTTCTTAGTCATCAAACATCAGAAACACTGGACAACAAGGAATGTTCGTTTTTTTTCTTTCGATTTTTATTTTTCACGTTAATTTATCTATAGCTGCGATCAACCGCGCCTTGTTTATTAAACATACACGCACACAGGAATATAGATGCCATCAAATATACACACAGCGACGTGCACACACACATACGCACTCACGCACACACATAAGAGGTTCAGTGAAATGGAATTTAAACAAATTGATCCATTTATTTTTCTAACAACTTAGTAGGTTAGCCTGTCCCATGTCTCAGCGAGCTTGTCACATTTCTATCTCTCTCTCTCTCTCTCTCTCTATATATATATATATATATATATATATATATATATATGATATAAATTTTGCCATATTAAATGTGCTCACTATCGGAGATAAATAATATAGACATAAAAATCAACTTTACATGGTGAATGTCAGTTTCATGCTTCAATTCTACCTTTGAAAGAGACAAAGAGAGAGAGATAGAGAGAGAGATATATAACAAGATCAGCAAGAAAGGACACATACACACATAAATAGATTTTTATCAAATATAAGTCTCTCTCTCTCTCTCTATATATATATATATATATGTGTGTGTGTGTGTGTGTGTGTGTGTGTATAATTTATATTCGACATAGACATAAAAATAAACTTAAAAGAAGTAGATTTCCTAGATGTGACACTCAACCTAAGAAAAAGTATATATAAAAATATAGAAAACCCAATGTCAAACCACTTTACATACACACATTTTACAACCACCAGCTAAATATAATCAAACAGTTCTCGCAATTAATTAACAGCAGTTTATCTGACAATTTCTCTAATGAAACCGCATTCAACGAAGATTATAAAAAGGCCCTAAAAGATAAGCGGATTTTCTGCAGCACTCACATATCCACCCCACTTTACAACAAAGCCAGCAGGAAAAATATCATCATACGGTTTAACCCACCATACAACAAAAACGTAAAAACAAATGTAGAAAAATATTCATCAAACTCATACACAAATACTCCTCCACCAGGAAGCACACTTCACAATATATTCAAAAGAATCTCAGTAAAAATCAGATACGGTTGAACCGAGAACATGACACGAATAAAAAGCTCAACAGAAAGTAATAATCAAACCATCTGCATTAATCAAGGTCACCTGTAACTGAAGAGCAAAGAACAAATGTCCTTAAATGGCAATTGCTTGCAAAACAACATAATATATCAAGCCACTGTAATATCAACAGATAACGAAGAAAAACAAGCATACGTGTAACTGAAGGACCTTGGAAACAGAGAAACTACGCACACAAAACTTCCTTTAGAGATAATGAATACGCGAACAGCACAATCTTTTCTAAACATATATGGGACAGTAAAAAAATAAATTACACCAAATATATCGTGGAAAATAAGGAAAAGCATATCAGCCTACAACAATCAATCCAAACACTGTAAACTCTGTCTGTAATAAGAATGATATAATCCCCTTCCCAAATTATTAAATAAACGATCAGAACTTATTTCCAAATGCAGACGCGAAAACAGATTTTTAATACGTTATTTGAGAATCGAAAACTAAAAATGAACACCTCGTAAAATACCATCAGGAAAATGTAAATATATGAACTATATACAATAAAGATAGTGTAGCAAATAAAAGAGAAAGCTAGTAATTTAAACTAAACAAATAAGATAACTAATTCCCAAAATAAACCTAAATAAATAAAAAATTAAGTAAATAATTACGAATGCGAACATAAACACAAGTAAATGTAATAATAATAATCAAAAACTACTAATTAAGTAATCAATAATATTTAATAAACATCAATGTAAAATAACTACAAAAAACCGCATTCGGATCCACAATTATTTCTACTCGATAGCCTCGAGAATAATTAGAAACATAAGCGTTACCGCCTACCCAAAATACCTTGCTACCATTGACAAGCATATATAAATAGTGGAGCCAAGATACAACACATATGACCTGAAAATTGTGTTTAAGTGTGAAACAGGCTATCGCCCCTGGATGTTGACTTCAGTGTTCATTTTTATATTATATTATATTATATATATTCCTGACGAGTGGATGGAGTGATTGCTGGAGGGTCCTTCTACAAAACTCGAGATTCCGAGGTGCTGGAGGTAACACCAGTCAGCTAATTGAAAACTTTATTTTTGTATTATATATGTGTATGTATGTGTGTGTTTGTGTGTATGTGTGTGAGTGAGTTAGTGAATTAGGATCCAATTGGACAGAATAATAGGATAAAGAGCAAATACGAAACGTTTATGGATCTAACATGTTTCACTGTTATTAATACTTCATAAGTGAATGAGATATGGAGAAAATGAAATCCTGGTATTTTTACTTTTGTTTTTTCAAACGTCGATCCCTTTTATGACCGTAGATACGGGCTTTTAGATTTCAAGATATCTAGCCAATGTCATTGACCATAACTTTGTGGCAAGGCTTGAACATTTATATTTACAAATGGTCTCCATCCATTCTGAATGAGATTCAGCTATTTTACAAAGAAGAATGCACACAAGATTTCAATCTCTAGATGTGCAAAGCGTGTAGAGAAATACGTCAAAAGACTTTTAGGCGTAATTGCAAAAAAAAGGTGTTCTATGAAAATAGTGACTTGGGATGATGGCGATGAATACTTTACATCCAAGTAATGGCTGCTCTGTTTTCCCAAGTCTTCTTTGTGTCACAATAAAATGCATTTTGCACATTTAAAGTACCGTGTGGAATTTCATGTTGACCAAATGGTAAAAAGACGATTTAATTCAATTTAAATTACAATTGGTAACACGAAATAACTAGGAAATGTTGAAGTTGGTAAATACTCAGACAGAACAATATATATATATATATATATATATAGCGGTGATGAAAGTTCTTGGCCCAACCCAAAAGGGATACGCCTACCAAATTCTGTCATTTTGTAAAATTTTGGGAAGTGGGTCAAGCCGAGGATGTTGCAGTTCCTTGTTGTAAGGCTGAATACTTTGGAAGTTACTGCTTCTGCTGTTTAGTCCAGCCGTAGAAGCAAACTTCCTCAGTGTTAATTCACTATACGTCTCTGAGGAAAGCCACACAGATATTGAGTATTATTATCAGTATCTTTTCAGTGATATCAGTTCAAACCCAGGTAAAATCTAATATCAGAATGCTAATTTGGTGGCAATAATAAAAATCTACCATCAACGAAAATGTTTTACAAGAAAAAGAAAAAATGGAAATGGCAAAAAGGAAAAGTCATGTAAATTAAGAATTAAGGTCAGCTAAACAACGTTAAATATTCCAATTTTACATTTCGAACGAAAATACGCTATATTTATTTATTGCATTTCTTTAACGATATCCATAGACTCTTGAATTTGCTATTTTCACCAAAGGCCGAGCATTGACATCAAGTAAAGGTGAGATTACTATGTTCTATCGAATAGATTATCTTTCCGATCCAGTACAATATATTAAACAATTTAATAAACAATATAAGAGGTTTCCTTTTCGAATTACACATTACCGACATTGTTGTAAAAGTCTTTCGTTTTAACTACATAAGTTATAAGAGAATAAAATACATTTTCTCATTTAGCTGAAGCGACTTCAGTAGATTTGGAGTGGCCATTAAGGTATTTCATGAAAACGATGGTTAGAAAATAAAAAAAAAAAACATTAATTCAAATAGAAATTTTCTAATTACGAAACTCTATTTGTCTGATGATTTCGCGGTGAAATTCCACACGTTAGGAATGCTAGCAAGTGCCAGGAAAACTTTCGAAATGTCAAAAGGCAGATACCAGATATCAAATTATGATTCGACTTCCAAAACTTAAAAATAAAACGTATGAAAATAAAAATCTACTTTTTTCCAAGAAGAACAAAGGCAGTTTTATTTTGCTTTTTAACTTGTTACCAAAAGTAGATTTGATAACCTGGAAGCATTTGGCAAATATTTTCAGACAAGAAATAGAAATCATTATTAAAAGAAATATGATCTTTCAGTTAGCATTAAGAGTTTTTTGGTGATAACAAAAGTTTTTTTTTTTTTTTTTTCAGATGCAAGTCCCTATATTTAAGCCATAGAAACGAGGTGCTTTTATTTAAGTTTTACGTCTGACCTTATCGATTCGGAGAAATAGACATGCAAAAATTTTTTTTTTTTTTCCTGAAGTGAAAAAAATAAAAAAAAATTTCTTTTGTCAAGAAAAATGAAACATAATTAAAGAAATAGAATATTTAATATAAACACGGATTCCATATTTTCCAAATTAAATTTAGTTTAACAAAGAATAATTTCTTTTAAATTTATCATTTTTCCGTTTTAGTTTGCAATCAGGTGAACTGTGACTGACGCGAAAATTGCAAAGAGAAATCATATAAGTTGTTTTGAAATTTAACAGCTTCAGTCTGTCGTAACTGACAATAAACAAAATAGTCAACGCTAATAATGCTTTTGTAGTAATTAGAAACAACGTATTATCCAATTTCTCTTCTATTCATGAGATGCAAGTAATGAAAAGCATCAGAATAACTGGCGATAGGACAAGTTACAAATGCCTGTGTTTAAAGTACATATTGTAGTCCTCTAATTCGGTACTGTCGTCTGGCAACTACCATAGTCAACCACCCTTTGAATTTACCGCCTTAGTTTGTGGGTTTGCTATGAACGTCCTTCAATTCGGTTGCAAATAGTTATTTGTGACGTAATTTAGCGGTTGACAAAACGACTTGTTAAACTAAATATATAAAAAAAACTAATTTGGAGCATAATTGAAAAAAAATTAAATTTAACAACTTTCGTACGATTATTATTAATTTTATATTATTCTGGGTCTTATAAATGATTTTAACACAACCAAGGAAAATAGAAGCAAACATTTTTTTTCATTTATTATAATTTATTATAAATTATTCATTTATTATAAATCCATTTAATCATAAAAAATGTATTCATTTATTATAAATTATAATTATAAATTCTATTAAAACAAATCGTGCTGCACTATTAGAGATCAGATTTCCAGAATTTTCTGTGGTCAGTTTACAAGGATGGCAGGTGGAAAAAGATGCCTTTATATATGTATATTCCCCACCACCATACCAAATAACTGAAGTAAATAAGAATCAGCTGTTGGTGTTGAAAGTGAATCCTTTAGTTTAAATAATGCTAACCTTAAACTGTTTGGCCACTGGAATAAAAAAGATAAATTTGTTCATTATTTGATAAAACCTGATACCGACCAAAGCTTTCGGAGTTGTCATCAAGTGATTTTATTATAATTATCAGATATAACATAGTTTGCGTCACAAATAATTTATAAGAGTCAAAAGCCGTACATGTCAGAATAGAAGATTCACTCTTCTAAGTCAGCGGCAAATGTTCAAAGTGTTTATTATATTTAAGCATTTGTTGTTTGCTTAAATGTGTAAATTAAAAAAAAATGAAACACACCAGGAAGAGTTCATTAAAACTAATTAGTAATTTTAGCCTGTCACAAGACAAATAAACAAAGAATAAAGAGATCGTTCTAGGTTAGTCGGAGTGACTTCCTCACAATTAAAATCAGAATTCCTGTTTTTTTTTTAATTTAAAAACTGACAATTGACGTTAATATTAAATACACACTTATCTTTGCTCCCAAGTCACTCGTACTTTGTATAATTCTTCCATCTATGCGTATAGTTAACAATTCTGTATTTGATGCGTTCATAGATACAAACAACCCAATTTCAGTAGCCAAAAATTAAAGTTTATTGAATTGTGTATTTATGCAAAATTAAGAGAAAATTGTAACTAGTTTACATGAAAATAATTAAAACAAACAAAAACAGTTTCACGTTAAAATATGATTGTAAAAAAGCTGTTTGTATCTGAAAATGAACACCTGCTGTCATCAGAAGAGTTGGAAGGTGACGAGAGAAAAAAGTAATTAACTTTACTCAGAATCAATGTAGTAGAGACATTGTGATTCAGGGTGTCTACTAACCCGGAACGTGATGAGTGTACTCACTGATGGTGTCGATGCTTATCTGGGAGGCGATGGGGGACATTTTCATTATAATATACGAAGAGGGCTGAAACATTTTTGGCCAAACCCACTCCTTAAAATCTGAAAAAAAAAGACCAAATATCAGACGATATTTTTATGTCCAACAGATTTCATTTTTTACGATACTTTTAACTGAAGGGATAGCGTTAATAATATTTATATTATGGTATTTATTATCAAACAACGCAAAGAACTTAAATACCAACTCTCCGATTGTCATCAATTGATTTCAGTTACTCTCGAGATATAAATTTCCTATATTTGTTAAATGCGTTGCATATTTTGTAAACATAGACTTGTGCTTAAACATTTCTTTTAAATGGAAATATTTTAAACGAAATATCTACAAATATATATTTACGTAATACACAACGCATCTAACTTATATACGAAAGCATTTATCCGAAAAAGTAACATTGTTTCAACAATAAGTGAAGTCACCTGATGATGGATGGAGAGTTATATTGCTATACAATTATAAATGTTGTCAAATTTTGACGCTATTGTGCATGGAGCAGAAATTAAAAAGATTAATTTGAAAATAAGAAGATAAAATGAAAAATAAAAGTAAAAATCATTTTTATTTGAACATAAGAATATAAAATAAAAAATGATTTGAACATGAGAAAACAGAAATAAAAAAACATTAATGTGATGTGTATTGAATCTAAAATGCGAATACATAAAAATTGTCGCGGGGCATTTTGTTTGCGTTTCACTTTTATTGAAAATTAAAACAATTGATATAAATCATTATCCAGTCTTGATTTTGCCTCTCTTTCTCTATTTTTAATGTTACTCTTTTCTTCCCTACCCAATTTCTATTGTTTAAAGTATCAGCTACAAGATTTCTACTGCATTTTTGACCAATTACGTAAGGCCCAGTTAATATGACTTTTAAAATCCTATCCCTGCAAAGTAACAATACTCAGCTACACGAATATAGTATTTGGAGTTTTGATTGAAAAAGTCTACACTCCTAGCGTGATGCTTAGCTTTTGATTCCATCTTCGCTTATCGTTATGAATTACTGAATGGATATTTTAATTTTATTTAAAGCGTTCTCCAAGGAAATCAAATTTGGTTGAATTCTGACATTCTACTGGATAAGACCCCCTTGTTCATAGTTGATTCTAAGTGTTAATTAACCGTGGAGCTGACAAGGTAAATAACCCCACTCTACAAAGGAAATAAAGAAGCGAAATCTATTCCCGTCAGTGGAAATGCATCCAAGTAAAAGGAGATAACACGACCAACTTGAATGCGCTTCTAAGCATTGATAACTACATTTTCGTTGGCAGTGAATCATTCTTTTTTAATCTGTGATAAAAAGTGAAACTCTTTAAACATGCATGGGCGATATTCGCTCATAGAAGAAAACATTTCTGGAAATTTTCCAAGATTTAAAATTGGCAAAATATGGCTAGAAATCAGAATTACGAAGGGTGCTGAAAACTTCTCAATCCGATCCACTTGTCAAGATTTGATCAAATGAAATTAAAATTTTCTTTGGATCTTTGGTCAGTCCGCGAGCTTCAGTATGTCATCACATAATGTGCAAAATTGTAACCGAATGTCAAATTGCTTTTATCTTCGATGATTTATTTAGCCAAACCAACTAATATTAGGTAGGTTTCTCTCTGACAAGATTTAATTCAATAAATCACAACTCTCTTCTTTTTCTCTATATCTTTCCACTTACCCCCTATCATCACTACAATCACGAACTGTACGAAATGAGCTTGCTCAAGATCGCACTATAGTAGACACCTCAGAATTCAAGCACATTTCTCAATATTTCCGCCGTTCTTTCTGTTGCTTCTGTCTATTTATTCAAACTTTTTTGTTTTCTAGATTGGAAACAATAATGATAATAGTCATGCAAATATGTGACGGCATAAGAGTTAATTGGCAAATCGAGTTCGAATTCGTTGTTGAGTGGGTATTTTTCTTTTTTATTACTTTAGAGTTTAAGAGAGAAATAAAAAGAAAGGAAATATTGTTCACATAGTTTATGAAAGAGAAAGACGTAACATCTGCCCGTCTCAGAAACAATCAGAAAAGAAACAAGCCGAGTGTAATGGTAAACGAAAAACTAAGAGAAAGAAAGAATGCTTAAAAAAGTGAATGTCAGAAAGATGATGAAACAAAAACAGAAAGAAAAGAATAGAGAAAATGTATATATAACAGATGTCACCGTAGACGCTAAGAAGAAAAAACTTTACTTACGATTACATCCAAATCCTCAAAACCGATAAACCAAAAACGGCGTACTAGTGTCATTAGAGGCCGAAAATCTATTCTCTAACGTGCCTGTCAGTGAAACAATAGACTTCAGAACATATAACGTGAATAAACATCCATCTCCAAAAATAAAACCAAGAGTTCTTAAGAAGCCACTAGTAGCCTGCACTACACATTAAAAAATATATACACGTAAATCGAGATTGTCGACATGTGTTCGCCTATCGCTCCAACACTATAAGCAATTTTTCGGAACGTAGGCGATCATGAATCTCCACAAGTGTTTTTCTTTATTATCTTTGAATTACCATCATGCTTAGGAAATATAGTGAAGTGGATTCCCGTTGTTCGCTCCGCTGTTTTGAATTGCAAGTGTTCTATTTCTTATGGTTGCCACCCAAGGCTAGAATAATCTATTTAACCCATAGGTTGGAGAAGGAGATGGATTGCTACCTTTCTCAATGTACGAAAGTGAACGCAACTAAATCTCTTGAAATTTGAAGTCAGGACGCCAATTCCACATCTCCCGCCGATATCCGATACACTACACACATCCCTTAGAAAAATAAAGTATCCCAAACCAACGATTTATACCCGTTATGTTGATCATATATTAACTAAAAACATTAATGAAGTCAATAGTCTGAAAATAACATTCAAAAAATAATTCTAACTTTAATTTCAAATATTATTAGCTAAACGTAGAAATAATAATAAAATAAATAACAATTCAATTTTTAGATTGAATAATTGATTCGATTAATGAAAACTATAAAAAAAAACAACCAATTTAAATAGTGTCTGTTAAAACAAGGAATTCCCACAGGTACATTATACCCTTCATAAATAATTTAATAATTTAATTCGGCTCCAAAGATTATTAGCGTCTCTGCAAGAGCGTACTAAACAACAGCAAACCCACAATACCGCGTTTATTCAACCAATTTGAGGTCCTGACTTCCTCAGCTGATAAATCCAATTCAACTTTCGACTCGTCCGGTGTACCCACACCCGATTCCCCCCCCCCTAGAACTGAGGCTCTGTTGAGCGATTTACACATAACCTCATCATTAATACTGGGCAGCATCTCTAAATTAAACTCTCATAAGGCTAGCGGTGGGGACGGAATACCAGTCATTTTCCTGAAGAAATGTGCGCCTGAACTGGCCCCTGTCCTCTCCAAACTATACAACTACTGCCTCAACGACTCCTGCTTTCCATCCTGTTGGAAGTCTTCATCTGTTGTACCTGTCTTTACGAACTCTGGCGACCCTTCTGATCCATCTAACTACCGTCCTATCAGTCTCCTACCCCTCTTCGGTAAAGTCTTTGAAGCTTTAATCAACGCCGAAGTGGTTAAGCACCTTACATCCCATGATCTGCTCTCTGACAAGCAATATAGTTTCCGCTTTGCCCGATCTACAGTTGATGTACTCACGACCATAACTGAATTTGTTTACCAAGCACTTCACAATAACAGAGAAGCTTGTGGCGTGACTCTAGATATCTCTAAAGCTTAAGACCTTTAGATCTCTAAAGGGTTTGGCATGCCGGCCTCCTTCGTAAGATTCAGGGATACGGTATTTCAGGTCGATTATTTGACTTAATACAATCATTCCTGTTAAACTGTGTAATGAAGGTCGTCCTTAACGGATTCTCCGCCAGTTCCTTTCTCACGAACACTGGTGTTTTCCAAGGCTCTATCCTGGGTCCTACACTGTTCTTTATTTTCATTAACGATCTTCCAGATGTCATCAGTTACCAAGTAGGCATATATGCAGACGATACCACTATTTACTCCTGCCTAAATAGCAAATCTCGTATCGCTGACAAAACTATCCTGGCCGTTGGTCTCAAAAAGGACCTCTAATCGGTTGTTGACTGGGACAGGAAATGGCTGGTTAACTTTAATGCCTCAAAAACAAAACTGCTCTCTTTTACCCACCATAGAGAACCCTCCCTGCCTCCCATTGGAATCTCTGATTCTCAACACTACGAGGGCACCGCTTTACGACTGCTTGGTCTCACACTGTCTGCTGACCTGAGCTGGAACAAATACATTGAATTAATAGCTTGATCTACCACAAGGAAAGTTGGTTCTCTGTGTCGCACCAGAAAGTTTTTCTCGCCCGACTGCATCCTTCAAATCTATAAGTCAACCATTCACCCTTGCATGGAATATTGCTGTCATATATGGTCTGGAGCCCCCGCTGTTCGTCTTAAGGTCCTCGACAAAATCCAATGTGCTTGGCCCTGATCTGGCATCACGCTTACAGTCGCTCTCTCACAGACGTGTCGTCGCCTCCCTCTGTCTTTTCTATAAATGCTTTCACGATAACTGCTCCGACGAGTTACTTTCGCTAGTTCCCAAACTGCATGAATTTAAACGTGCCACAAGGTCAGCATTTCAGTCCCACCCTTTCACTGTCGGAACGGTTAAGTGTAATCCTCTCTTCTACGCCAATATTTTCATGTCTCGCACTTCCCGTCTGTGGAACTCCTTTCCTCTTGCTTGCTTCCCTGATAGCTATAATCTCCAACTATTCAAATGCAATGTCAGTCGTCATCTTCAGATGCCTTGATCCATTCTCCATCCTTCTCTTCATCCTTTCCTCCCACTCTCTGTAAAACCTTGCGTGCTAGTGGCATTCCCGCCTTGCTTGGGGTGAAAAGCTAAAAAAAAAGGTACATTTAATATCATCTGCAAGCATATTTTAAAGCGAACGCAAAAACATAAAACAAACAATAATTAATAATAATTTCCTTGGCCACATAAATGATAAACAAATTAAATTAATCTTAGAAAAATAAAAAACAACAATAATATAAATAATAATAATATAAAAAAACATTAAAATATTTAACAAAAACCACCTAAACGGTCACCACAAACTAAAAGAACAAATTACAAGAAACCGAGTGCTATGATACATATTACCTACTGACAAAAAAAAATTAAAATAATCCCATATTACAAAAGCTAAAAACCTCGAATATGATTACCACCACAAACCAAAAAACTACTCTAAACTTCAACAAACCAATGCAGTCCATAAGTTCTCTTCGCCACTTGGAGAATTTTTAACAATAATAATTCAGACAGTACACTCATTGGTTACACAACCACGACATTTTCACGTCCATTAATTTGCTATTTATCCGAAATATCTCAGTAAAATAACATATTATCAGCCAACAACAAAAAACAACAAAAATACTAAATCGCATAAACAGTAAAAATACAAAGCATAAAAACAAATAGCCGAAAATAAATACAATTTTATGACATTAAAGAGAAAATATATTTCATAACTGTTGATAAAAACTCAATGCGACAATCCAAAATGAGTGTTGAAAGAGTTACAGTTATAAAAATCGGCGTAACAAGTGAAGAGGTAACATGTATTAGTGTATATATCTATTCATATGTCCCAAATGATTTATTCTAAAATCCAATTGTATTTCTGTTTATTGTATTAACATTTTATTATTTTGTTATTTGGAGATAATTTTTTAAAACATCCTTGTAAATATTTTCTCTGAAATCTATATGATTAAGGATAATCAGTTTGACCAAATTTTATAGAAAACTAAACTTCATTTCTTATTTTGTGCAGTTCATTTGCACATTGGCCAGACTTATTCACTTTAAATTTTCACTCATGAGTAACGAGAGGGAAAAAACTTGTCAGGTAGAGAAACTGATTGAAAACCTGACGATAACATGTTTGAATCACGATACGCATGAGAAAATAATTAGGGAACAAAAAATTAGGTAAGATAAGAAGTTTTTATCTTTTTACCTCAGGTCATTCAGTAGGATTCATTTTTGTTTACCAAGTTTTCATCCGGATTTTTATCACTTGATCTCTCGGTTTTATCTTACAATTACACACAAACATACACAACACAGACACACACACACACATATATATATATATATATATATATATATATATATATATATATATATATATATATATGTTCGTCATCAGGCGAATAGTTATGACTTCTTTATTCCAATCATTTCTCTCATCTATTGTTCTACTTGGTCTAGCCTTTCCGATTCTGGTCTCGTATATAATCGGTGATGGTTCTTGGTGGTCTACTTCTTGACCTTTATCCATTTTTTCTTTTTACTTCTTCGTCAATTCTAACTAATCGTCACTTCTTCGTCAATGTCTCACTAATCTTCACTTTGTCGTTTTCCATATAGTTCTTCATTTAGGTCTTGTGATGTTTCCAACTGCCATTTAACGTTACCCTCAATAGTTTTATGTTCGTATCATTTCCAAAGAAAGGAAATCTGAGCCGCACCAATAGCTATAAGAGGCACATCCCATTAACAGCTGTTGCATCAGCAAAGATTTATAACAAGTTTCTCCTAAATAAAATTTATTCACTTGTTGACCCATTATTGAGAATGACTCAGAATGTGTTTAGAAGAAGTTGTTTAACTTTTGCATTGGTGCTAACATGGCGTTGTTCAACAGTTCTGACACTTGTGATTTTAGGAAAGCTTCTTTGATTCCATAGACACTGGGGAAATGGTTTGAACAGTAGAAAAATTAATTAAAAAACTTTAAACAAAGAATTTTCCACCATATCTTCATATATATGCACACACACACACGCGCTCACACTCACACACACACACACACTCACACAATGAGAATGTTTTTTTCATCTAATTCAAAAAATAAAATTATAATTTCAGATTCTAGAAACTTCTTATAAATGTTAATTCTACTTCAAAATGTTATCCTTGTGTGAATTAAATTAAATAAATAAAGTGTAGAACGTGTTTCAAACATGGCTTACTAGGTCGAAAATGGATTTCCTGAAGAGCATCTAAAATGAGCCGAAGTTACTTTGGTTGGTACGTTTGTGTTTTCCTGCTTCGCTACACGATTTAATGAAGTTGTATAAATTGTGTGTGGTCAAATGCTGTAGTTTGCTTTTCACATCTGTCAATTTAAACTGTTTGCTTTACTTAGCTTAAGAAAACATCATCATTCTAACATAATCTGATTTTCACAGTTTTCGACATCGTTTCTTTTTTTTTTTTTTCGTCATCCTTCAGTCCTTCGAGATTGGAATTTTCTGCTAGGTTTTAATTTTCATAATGTTGATAGAGACGCATATGAAGAATTTTGCGAGAACAGATAAATATTTATCTATATAGAATGAAAATTTTAAACATATATTTATGTGTAGGTACGTTCATGTCGAGTCAAAAAGAAATTTAATTTTTAGATTAAACTTTTTCATAATTCTGTCCATATGTTAAGTTGTAAAACAATTCATCATAAGTGACATTTGTCTGCCTGTTCATCAGATACTTGTAAAATTATTCACCAAATATGATTGTAAAGTGATGGATTTAACCAACGTCTTTATCCAATGGGAAATAACTGAGACACTCGGAAGAGATTTAGCACATTGAAGTAAACAAATCTACCATGGTGGACAAAATAAAGGGTTTGGTTTTAAATTCCAGTCACCTGAAGAAAGCCGGGGCGTGTGAATATTGCAATGAAGGTGAGGATAACAGTCCGAACAATGTAAATAATGCAAGTAATCATAATACCTCATCTCAGATATATAGAGAGATACTGAAAATAAACGTTTGAAAGAACTTTATTTCTATTTTTCTATTTTTGCATTAGATAGAATATATCATTTTTAATTAGGATTGCTTAATTTTCTGTTTTTCGTTATCTAATATAAGACTTTGATGAATCCACAAGGAACGCAAACTTCTGTAGAAGTTGTTTGATAAAAAAACGTTCGAACTAAAAGAAAAAAATAACCTCCTTCAATGTCAGACACTATAAATTTGAGCAAATGAAAACATGAAAATATTTATGAACGCCAAGTAAATAATTATATTCAAATATAATCTACATAATTCGAAGGACATTTAATGAGTTAAGGATATTTAATAAGTTAAGGACATTTAATAAGTTAAGGACATTTAATAAGTTAAGGACATTTAATAAGTTACTAAAATAATAAAAAGGACCGAGTTTTTTGCAACTGTAATATTTAACGAATTAAATTGATTTTTGTAAAATAACAATTAACGATTTCTATTCATCGATCCGTCACATATGAATGTAAGTAGGTTATTCTGGGTATTTAAATACGTCTATGGGTACGCAAACATATACTCATATATAATTACTAATATTCTTTCTATTCATATATACGATATACATACCACATGACTTTTTATCAAAATATTTAGTGATGAACCTGTGGTAGATTCAAGCCTTTTCTTTGCAAGAAACAATTTCTAATTCTGTCGTAGATCATTCGGGCAACTTTTGTTTTAATAATTTCCAAGTTAATAAGTTTTTACAAGAATTGTCTTGTGTTAAATTTCCCTTTAATATTTAAATCTGATACACAGTACTAAGTGGCAAACTGGAGGTGGTAGACTGAAAGGTAAACAGAATAGGAAATAATTTTTAATAATTAAAGAAGTAAAATGAGAACTGCTTTAATTGTTAAAAATAAGTACAGAACAACTAAGGGAAAATAAAATAGATAAACAGTTCCTCCTTCAAACATTACATGAAAAATAAATGCAGATGCAAAAAAGAAAAATATTTAATTATATGAATACATAAATAATAGTATAAAATGAATATAGAAACTAATATAAAGTGAATAATTACTTTTTTAAAATTATATTCAGAAGTTCAAAAGTTTTAGAAAACGTAAGAACAATTCCACAATAAACAAAACTGAAATCATTTATAAATAACATTCTATTCTGATATTTTTACATCAGCTTACATTAATTTATATATAAACACTTGACCATTTCATTGCCATAAATATTTTTTTTTAAATTCCTTCTTTATTCATCTATTTATTGTGAACATGTGAACTAATCAGTTACATCTTAACACCAAGTAAAGAGTCTGGATCCTTACTTCACAAAACCCTGGTCAACTGAAATAAAAAGAACAAAAAGGAGTTAACTCTAAGAATGTTTGGTTTCCGTTTTACTATTTATCGATTGATGATTTTAAGTCGAAATTACCGATTAATCAAAATTAACTCTATTCATTAGATGAAAAAGATACCAAATGTGACTTTTATACATTTACGTTGACATCTTCGATAGACAGATGATTTATGTAAAATTCCCAAATGAAACAGACAAACATGGCTTCGTGTTTTAACAAAACTTCACTTTTTTTCTTTCTTATTCCTGATACAAGAAGATGGGTCATTTTTGGTTTTGCTTCAATGCAGCAGAAAAGAATTATTTTAATCTTGAGTTAATTTAATGATTGTACCATTTTCTTTCGCATAAACGTGGGACTAGACATGTATATAAAGTATCGACCTCAATGGACTATTTCTTCCTCATATATCACAATAAGAAATCTGTTAATAATAAATTTCAAATAAATAATTCATGTTTAGTTAACATAAAAATTCATAAATTTGAGTGATCACTTAACATTATTCAATTTGTTTAATATTTTGAATACAGGCCACTTATTATAGGCCGAGAAAAGTGAAACGGAAATAGACTATTCAGAAATTTTAACGATCATAGTATAAATATATATTGGCAGTAGTCGAAAAACAGGCGAGATATTATCAATAAAAGTTCACGCCACTTTCGCTCAACTTTGTGACGACATGAAAGCCCAACACATCAGCTCATTGACCTTCGGGTCATGAGACCAACCTATCCATTGGAATGGAGAATAAATTAATTGAAAAGATGCATTGTGGGAAGAATAATAAGAGAGAGTAAAAAATAAATAATTGAGAGCGAATGTATCAATGTTTTTATAAAACAATATGCACACATCGTCTGCTCCGTTTGATGAAATTAGCGGTACAGTTTTCCTTCCAAAAACCATAGGAAAGCTTCCTTTTCCATCACTGGTCATCTTAATGTTGTTTTTGAATCACTAAGAAGCAAATAGTAAGCAATGATAAACAGTCAAGTTATATCAACTCTTAATTTTCTTTTCAATGCACAATACAATCTCCAAAGTTATATCAACTCTTAATTTTCTTTTCAATGCACAATACAATCTCCAAAGATTAGTTCATATTCATAAATGTTTTTTTTAAAAAGTTGCTTTTGCACTGGATATTTACAAAACGCAATTTAATCTGATATAAAGTCATAACATATGAGTTTTAAATATTTTGAACTTAGACAAGTCTAACATAAAGGTAAAGTAGTGAAACGCTGAGATTGAAATGAACACAAGATGATTACCTTGCGTGTTTAACTTACTAAGCATTTTTTAAAGGTGCACTCGCGCTTTTGTTTGTATAAAATAAATCAGAAAGAATATGTGTCAGCATGTGTGTGTCTGCATGTGTGTGTGTGTGCATGCAAACATTTGTGGGGGGAAGTATTAATACTATACACGTGTATGTAGACGCATCGAGTTTTACTGTTGGATGTCCGGTTTCAAGTTTTGCAAAATGTGTTTGCGTGAGAGACAAAAAATAAACATTACATTCACACATATTTATATATATAAGTAAATAAATATTTATTAAATTTTATATAGTCTGGTACAAGGTCAGTCGTGTGGAATGTAGGTAGGAAGATTGTATTGTGTTAAACTTTCAAATTGGAAGGGCATTCGAAATCCTAGCTTTCAACTAATACCGGCGGGAAGTGTGTAAAAAGGCCTTTTCATGTATGCATGTGTACATGCGGATGTATGTGCATGTGAGTATATGCGTACAAATTTATGTATTTCGATGTGTCTGTGATTTAGGTTTATTCTCACAATCTGACGTTGGTCTTCTTCAAGTGGGTGATGACGTCATTACTGATAGACGCCAAGTGTTTTTCTTTCACCGAATTATTTACACATCTTTGTCTTCCTTAGAGTGGTTGCTTCTTAAGTGAGTACTTTGCTATCGGGATTCTTCTTTTTACCTCGGCGACATTTTATCAGATAATATATTAGCAAAGAGCGAAGAAAAACATGAAATGATTTTGGAAGAGTCGTTTTACAAATATTAATTGTGAGAGTGTATTTAACCTGTCTACGTTGTACCTATACTGTATTTTTTCAACGAAAACCTATTTGAACAGTTAAACTTATATCGACGATTACATGGATACTACTTTATAGAGTCTGAAATGCATATGTGAATTATAACTATTAATAAAAAAAACATTAATAAAAGCTCAATTAGTGGAAAAATATGAATCTACGTCACTCAAATAAATATCCCACTTGCATTTTTATGTTCCTATCTGTTAGGCCCAACAGACGAGTTTATTGAATTAAAGATCTACTACTTCATGTTCTACTGCGACTGGAATAATATAAACATTTCTAGCAGGTTCTTAAAGGTGTTTATCCATCATGACTAATTCGTATCTATTATTTTTTTTAAGATTTGTTATTAACTTATTAAATTAATACCTTAGCTTAATTTTGATAAATAATAAGCCGAGCTTAATTTTAGCACAGGGACATAAGTAGGAGGGAATTAGTGAGAATCAAAATCAGTATTAACACTTTACAAGTTCAGATGGTTGATCATTACACTATGTTGAAATGGTCACCTTAATTTTGAGCTCCTTACCGTTAAATAAAAGATTCTTAAATACTTTGATCTGCTTTAATAAAAATAAAAATTGTAGATCCTTTGTAGTGAATTTGATCCTCACTGGGGACTCTTACTTATGGTTTTGTGTTTAGTAATTGACAATTAGAACAAAATTACTCACTATTTAAGAATTTACAGATTTTTACCAAAATCAGACATTCAAGTTTGGTGGGTGGGCAATTGTAGTAGTGTTCACGGGCAAAATTATTTCTTTTTTGCGAAGAGACAAGTACACATGAAAATCAGAATCTGACAGATTCTTCCTTCTTGCTTTGCAGTGCAGAGTGACGTAACGATTAGCACTGCGGAAAATTAAATTAGCGACCTGGGTTCAAATTTCAACACAAGCTGTTTGTAATTATTTTGCATTAATGTTCCTGAGAAAGAAACATCCTTGTGCTTTATCTTATTGACAGACTTATGCATCTCGTCACTGGCATGTCCTAGTAGGTGATAGCCAAGGGAACCTTTTTTTGCATGCACCGCGGTGGCTAAAGAAGCAAAGCTGAGATTTTCATAACCCAACTTGGTACAGACTAAGCAAAATTTTCTTAATTGATTTACTTGGTTTAAAAATGTTTCAATATTCTTGGATATGTTGGCAGCATAGGTTTTATTTGGAAAGACAGTTGTATCTCTTTGATGAAATCCTTAGTAACAGAACCCCTTTAGGGTTTCAAATAGTTTTATGTTCAGGCCATCTGAAGTTTACTTCCAACCATTAAACATAATGTCGCCTCTCGGTTTTGAGCACAATGTCTACTTTTATATTTACGTATGCTCTATCCCTGATATTGAGCACTTTTACCGATGAATATAGCACGCCTTAAAACTACATTTTTAACACGCACACACACGCACATATATATATATATATATATATATATATATATATATTATTGTGATGTCCGTGTCCTCCATCGGTGACAAAGCATCCCTATTTAGGATTGAACTGCTTTCCCTATTACGGGGAAGGGGCGATAAAAGGAGCTTGCTCACACATGATTCTGCACCAGAGCGTAAAACAACTCTTGCTTCTCCCGAGTTAAAGATATATAACATTGACATAGCGGCCATTAATGAAACACGTCTGGCTGATAATTCTCAGCTTAGGGATGAAAAAGGTGGATACATATTTTTATGGGCTGGCAACACTGAGAAAGAGCCACGCCAGTCTGGTGTTGGCTTTGCCATCAAGTCAGACCTTGCTAGCTCACTGCCTTCCATACCTAAAGATGTATCTGATCGCATAATGAGATTAACCCTCAATCGGCAGTGCGACAACCGTGTGACGGTGCTTAGCTGCCACGCGCCAACCTTAGGTAGTTTAAATGAAGAAAAAGATGATTTTTTGCAATCTCCTTCGGGATTTCATCTCCAAAGTCCAACATAAGGATAAATTAATCCTTACAGGTGACTTCAATGCTCGTGTTGGCAATGATTATCATTCTTGTAAGGGTGTTTTAGGTCACCATGGTATTGGTCATGTGAATTCTAATGGATTACGCTTTCTCACTATCTGCAAGGAATTTGACCTTAGTATCACTAATACCTTCTGCCAGTAACCCCTCTGTCGTAAGACCACGTGGATGCATCCTCGATCGAAAGACTGGCATCTGATCGACTACGTCATCACCAAAAGACGGGACAAAATATTTTAAGATAACGCTTTCATTCCACACAACATGCTATCTTTCAGGTCACGCTCTGCTTCGGCGTAAAGCTACACTGCATCTGCAAAAGCGAAGGATTATAAAATCTACAGTGCCCAAGTACTGCCTCTGAAATCAGCTGAAACGAAAATTGAGCTCTCTGACAAACTTGATGCTGCACTTGATTCTGTAAACATTACCAATGATATCAAATCATCTTGGAAAGCTCTGCGTGATGCAACATATTCTACATCCTTGGAGGTTCTCGGCCCACCACATCGTAAATATCAAGACTAGTTTGATGACAATAATACAGAAGTTAGGCAGCTTATAGATCAATTGCACTCTTCTCATGAAGCATGGATTGAGGATAAGAACTTGTCTAATAAGAAGATCGCTTACAAGAAGTGCAAAAGTCAGGTTCACCGAGCTCTCAGGCCATGAAAGAGCGTTCGTGGTCTGAAAAGGCCACTGAACTCCAAGAAGCTTCAGACAGAAAGGATCTAAAGGCTTTCTATGCTGGCCTCAAGAGCATTTTCGCACCTCAGAAAAGTGGTGTTGCTCCAATCTCCACAGCAGATTGTGAAACTCTCTTGACGGATAAGTCAGACCTTTTAGATCACTGGAAAGAGCATTTCGAAAGTGTGTTAAACACCACTTCGGTTACTGATAAGGAAGCCATCACATCAATTGAACAAAATCCTGAAATTCCGGATTTTGAACCAAGAGGTAATTGACTCCATCAAGAAAATCTCATCTGGAAAATCACCTACTCCTAAGAATCCTATTCCACCCGAAGTATATAAGCATGGTGGCCAAAAGTTGGTAAAAAAGTTATATCTCCTTTTCGTGGAGATTTGGAAGGTAGGCTGTGTCCCTCAGGATTATAAAGTCAGCTCTCTCAAAAACCTCTACAAAAACAAGGGCTCCAAGTGTATCTGTGATAATCATCGGGAGATATCACTACTTTCAATTGCAGGTAAAATCCTAGCTAGACTGATTCGAAACAGAATCATTATACAACCTTGTTGACATCTATCCTGAAATACAAATCATGCATCGGATCGCTAAGGCTACCAGTGCTTTCGGCAAACTTCGCCATCGCTTGTGGAATGAGCGGAGTATTCGACTGGATACGAAAATTCGGGTTTACAGAGCTGTTGTACTTGCCATTCTTTTGTACGGCTCAGAGTCGTGGACTCCATACAGGTACCATATATGCCAGCTGGATGCTTTCCATAAAAGCTGTCTGTGTGCAATCTATGGAGTTAACCTTCAAGAACATCTAACGTTCAACAGGTGTAATATTGTAGGAATCGAGACTTTTCTCATACAGTCTCAGTTACGGTGGACTGGTCATGTCTTGAGAATGTCTGATGACAGGATACCCAAGATCCTAATGTAGAGCCAGTTAGATCAGGGCTACAGGAATGTAGGACGCCCATGGCTAAGATACAAAGTCAAGCTGAAAAGCAACATTGACAGCTGACACAGCTGTCAATATACCACATAAAACCCATGAGCGCTTGGCCTTGGAGCGAGTAGAATGGAGATCAACGTGTTTTAGTGGACTCAGCAGTTTTCAATATGCTTGTCTGAATCATCTTCAAGAAGCGAGAGCAAGATCTAAAAGGTTAGCCAATCTAACAGTGATGTCATCTCACAATCGTCACTCTTGCTCCATATGTGGCCTCCTTTGTAAATCACTAGCGGGTCTTAAGTGCCACTTAAGATTATCGCACAACATTTCATGACTGAATCAACTAAGCTGTCAGATCCTCATACGTCGAAACCGACGGGAAAGTCCATTATATATATATATATATATATATATATACATATATATATATATATATATATATCGCAGATAACAGAAGTATGTCGCCATAGCTTGGATAACAAGTTGAATTTTTCAATTTGAAAAGTTTCACTTGGTAAACAAAAGCATTTTCAGGTTTTTCCGGTTAACAAGGATATGTTTCAAGGGCGTTGAAGTAAATACGACGATTACAAAGTTTGATTTGTTTGTATTATTTTTTTTCTTTTTAGGATTCTCATTCATTAACAAATTCGATCGACAAATACTGGAGAAAATCGTTCTCTTATTTTATTTTTTAAAATCTTGGAACATTGATTTCTTTTCTCTTTTTTGAAAATTGATTTTTACGAAATAATTTTGAAAATGATATTTCATTTCTTATAGTTATCTGTTAACCCCATTTAAAAGTAAGTTGTTTACTTTTAAAATGGATCGCTGAGTCTCCATTACCAAAAAAGAAAATCTTTTAAAATCTTTTCTTTTCTTTTTTTTTTTTTTTTTTTTGCTAAATCTTCCGGAACAATTTTCACCTTTAAAAATAACAAGTCCACCTCAACAACAACGTCACATTACAGCATTTTATTTTGCTTTTTCAGAGATTGTATGACAGTGCTTCATTTGCCTTAAACTGGCAATAAAATTATCCACGTATAAAAAAGGACACTTGCTGTAAAAAAGAAGTCAAAATCTTAGACGAACATGTTTACAAGATAAAGCAATTCAAGTGATATTACTCTACGCACAAAACATTAAATATGTCCGATTTGACAATGAATCAGTCTGATATCAAATTTCAACCTCGTGTTACAAACCTGAGATTTGATGTCAATCAGTGCCTGTTGACAAAGACAGAAAACTGCTTGATATTTGGAAGATTTCCTAAAATGTTGAAATCAATAATGACAAATATTTTCTTGGTAAAGCATAATAAGGGAGGAATGACGGTAGGAAGATTGTGTAGCCTACCTGCTTTGAAAATCGACATTTTGCGTTTTACTTGGCTTTGAGATTTGACATCAGCTGACGGTCGAGATTTACTGTTGTTCACCCCCATCCACAAAACCAAATACATTCTGACTAAAAGCTTCAAATGCTAAGAAACGGAAAGTTCCAAAAATTATGAAAATCTTTTGTCATAAATAATAATTCAAGTTAATACCCTATTTTTCGATGATCGAGTACCTTTTTTTAATCAAGTCAAAATTACGAGCACATTGCCTATTTTAGGTCATCAAAAGTCTGGACAATTCTTCTCAATATAAACAATTGTTTCGCCTGCCCAAGAGCTGAACTGTATAATAATAATAATATGTAAGCAGAATATTTACCACCAATCTATACATTCCTTACACAATTCCAAGAGCAAGGAAGACGGCACTCTATAAAGGTCAAGCCTTGTTCACACTTCATGAACTATATAATGAATGTGGTAAATATGCGGAAAACAAGTCTATTAAGATATTTATCAAAGTATTTTATATGAGAAGTATATCTTTAAATTTCTAATGGTAATAATGCTTTAAATATAGGAAATATGCAATTAGTAGGAGAAAGATGGATTAATGAATTATTAAAATATGACGTGTTTTTCCTTAAAGATTCCGGCAAGGTAGCAGAAAATCACTGTTCTGTCTGAAATAATAAACAAAGATGAAAGCAATGATAATAAGAAATGTAGTTATTTGGCTCGGAAGATGTACAAAATTCTACATGACTGGGTAGTAATGATTATCCACTGAGAATTCTGCAAAACCTGTTGTTTGATCATGCATACTTATGGTATATGAGTAAAGCAAAAACTGTCCTACAGAATCTACATAAAATTCTATGAGTTATAATTTCAAACGGATTACCAAATACAGACGAGAAGAACAGAGTTAGTAATCATAAAGAAGAAAGTTTATCAGGGAATGATATTGTTTCAATAAACTAAAGTTCGAAGAAATTGAAAAGTGGGGAAAATATCCGGACCAGAAAGCATGAGAGCTGAAGCAATTGTTTGTATTGTTGTGAACCATTAACCTGCTGAGAGTAGATTGACAAGTGTTTTACCTTGTGCAAGTGTAACGTAGAGATATGCAAAGCAACTTCCTGGAATATCAACACCTTTTTTATCGACACATACTATACTAAAGACTAAACAAACAGATACACTCTTCTCATAAATTCCTGATCTTATTTCTTTGTTATTTCAGCTTTAAATAAATGTTTCTTCTTTTTTCAGGTTTCTTGTTGGCGGTTGACCTGCAACAATGGCCAACCACATACTGACTAATATTGACAGTTACGATGCGATGGTCTGTCCAAATAACACCATGATAGCCGGTCCAGGAGCGGTCAATTGCACCAGTGTGTCGATGTGTGAGAAGCAGGAACTTAACATTAACATGTACGTGCCAATGGCTATGATGCTGTCCGGTATTGTTGGAAATTTAGCTGCACTTCTCGTTCTGTTTACCCTTTCTAAAGATGTTCGCAAAACAGTCTACTACCCGCTTCTAACTGGACTTGCTTGGACTGACCTTATTGGTCAAGCAGTTACTAGTCCAATTCCATTACTTAGTTATTCCAAGAAGGTTGAACTGACCGGCACGTTGTGTATGCTTCATGGATTTTTAATGGTTTTTTTTGGATTGATAACTCCTCTTCTCATCTGCGTTCTTTCCATAGAACGGCTTCTTTCACTCAAATTTACATACTTCTACCACAGGTAAAATATTATCAAAGCTATTTTTCCATTTCAATCACTAATTCTATTTTATTTTAACTGCTAGTTTTGAATTCATTGTGTTGAATATAAAAGTTAAAAATTTACGAAAATAGAAAATATTCATTTCTTGATGAATTATTCCTACTGACATCCTCATCTTTGTTGCTTTTCAATAAAACTAAAAGATACCAAAAAGGTTAACGTTTGAAATTTAATGATCGAAATAACAAAGATAAAGATGCTTGTTGAAATATGTGATCAAAGAAAAATCAGAAAAATTAACAGAAACTTAATATTTTGAGTCTTTCAACGTAAATATAACACAAAAACACATAATGGTGAAACAAATTAAAATTAAGGCATTTCTTGATAAAAATATTTTTATTGAACGTAAATATTATAAATATTTAAATAATATAAAAATATATAAGTAATATGTAAGTGATGACACACATATACCCACACACACACACACATATATATATATATATATATATATATATAATTTCATCAATAATAACATTATTTTAGTCTGATTAAGTCCTTTTGAAGAATGAAACGCGTTACATAGATTTTTTCTATTTTATCATTTAATTAACCAACAATAATTCAATTTCTAATTTCAAAATAACAATATTTCAGCGATTTATTATTATTATTAAAATTCAATGGAATTTAGACAAATGGCATCCATGTGAATTGACATAGTGAAATAACTTTGATAAAAGAACGAATCTTTATGATAATTATAAAGTCATATTTTGATGAAAAATCATCATTTATTTGAAATATAAAGGTTGACATTTCTGACAAAATCCGACATTTTATGTAGTACAAACCTTTATTATACAATCTCTAATTTATTCATTAGTAATAAAGAATATGTTTTCAGTAAACTTAATGTTAACTATAATTAATAATTCCTAAATATTTGTATACAATTTTTCTAAGAATTCTGTATTTTTCTCGTCCACAGGTTAGTAACAGCACGCAAAGCCAAGCTGACCATTCTTATGTGTTGGCTAATTGTGATGATCTTTTGTAGTTTCCCGCTCATGGGTTTTGGACGCTACTCATTGCAATTTCCGTGTACCTGGTGTTTCTTGAAATTTCACCGCAAACCGAACGCATCCATTTCTGTTTACGCTGTATTATTTGGCTTCCTCAATTTGATCCTCATCGCCATAATGGTCGTCTGCAATGTGGTAGTCGCTTCGACTCTTCTACACATGCGCAGACAGCGCAAGATCAATAGTTCGCCGTCTTCGTCCATTAAAAAAATCACACCCTCGACACCTCCGCCATTGGTGCTGCCGCCAAAGCTTAAAATCGAAATGGAAATTAAAATGGTGTGGTTCTTGTCGTGCATTACCATCTTTTTTCTTGGCTGTTGGGTGCCATTCAATGTAAGTAGAATTATTTGTCAACTGTTTTCAGCAACTTGGCATTTTTGTAAAAATAATTGTTCTAATTTTGTTGTCATGTAAAATATAACATTAACAGTAACGCAGAAAAATGAGAGATTATTACCAAAATTTAGCAAAATCCTATTTTGTGTACGCTAAGTTTTGTCACAAAAAGACTGAAACTTGTGTGACAATTTAGTCATTTTGTGTCATTATATATATATATGATTCAAATTAGAAACGAAGTTTCAGTATAGGCAAAACTAATAATCTCATCTATATTTATACGATTATTTGCAGTCTTTGTACACACGAACTTAACGGGTTAACTGTTTTCATATAGAGAATAATATATCAGTATTCATTCATAGCAATCGCTCTAGCCTTTGTTTTCATTCTGTGCCGTGTCCATTCAGGACGTAGGCAATCATGAGTTTCCACTATATTCGTTCTTTGTAGCTCTTAGTAAATTTTGTATTTTTGTTACCTCTCCTAAACCTTTTGTTCCGCCATTCATTTACTCAAGCGCATTAGGGAGGTTATGCGTCATTTTGCTCTTGTCCCTCTTGCCTTCAATCTATCGTGTGGGTATCAGATTTTTCAAAACATCTTTCCTCATTATGTGCCCTAGAATATTCAGCTGTCTCTTCCTTTTTGTTTTCAGTTTCTATAAAACTTCGTCGTTGCTCACATGCTTGGCTCCAGCATCCTTGTGTAGAACCACTTTTCTGTTGCTTCAAATCTCTTCATCTGTGAGGAGATTGTCCAGTCTTCCTTGCTATATAGGAGGACTGATATGACACAACTGTTCACTACTCTTTTTGTTTTTAACATTGCTTAGACATCTTTGGCTTTACCAATGCACTTTCTGATTCCCGTGTCGCACTTTCCGTCTTCAGTTAAAACAATTCCCAGATATGTAAATTGTTGTACTTCTTTGATATCGGTATCATGTTGAACAGTCCCTTGTGCTAACAACTATGAATTCAATTTTCTTGCAAAAGATGTGTACTCCTTTCTTCTCGTTTTCCTTCACTACCTTCTGTAGTAATTCTTGTAGTTTCCTATCAACACTGTGTCACCTGCATATCCTGTATTGTTAAGATTGTAACCGCCAATAATGGTATGACTTCTAATTCTCTCCAAATCGCCTCGCTTTATAAGTTGAAAAGATTTGGAGAGAAGACATAGCTTTGTTTTACAGCCTTTTTATTTTTCTATATTTACTGAACTCATTTTCTATCCGCATGCAGGCGGTTTTCTGCCAGTATAGGTTCTAGATTATTCAAATATCTTTCCAACATACGTCAAGGTTACCTTTTAGTTCCAACAGATCTTTGTGGCGTACTTTATCAAATGCATTTGCATAATCTATAAAATACAGGAACACATCCGTCTGAATTTGTATTGATCTTTCTTATATCTATCTGATCATAAATATCGCACTTCTCGTTCAGTGTCTTGAACGAAACCGCAACATATCCTTATACATCTTTGATGTTCTTGAAGCCAGGTGTCGGCTACTACCTGAACATTTGCCGTACACCATTAAACCTATTTTTCTCCGCGTCCGTTACGAGTTTCTAATCCGGATTTGCCAACTATATTATCATCTCTCTCACTGCCTACTTTGACATTCAGATTTCACAAGACGATTGTAATTTCTTGCGATTTGTATCAAGCTTTGGTGTTGCCTAGGGTAAAGTAAAACTTTTCGATTTCTTTTTCTCTCCTTTGTCGATGCATAATCAACGCAGATGGATTTGCTGAAAGCTTTTTTTTTCGGTTTCACAAGAATTCTTTCAGATAGTTATCAGTATGCCAGAATACATTTCTTCGTGTCTTGGTCTAGTGTCAATCCTACTCCTTTTTCATTTTTCTCTCCACCATCATATATAGTCCTGTATTTGCCACTGACGAAATCTCTATTGTTTGCCCACCTATCGTTTCACATACGCCTAAAATATTTTTATTGACCATAGCATAAATTCCCTGTGCTTATTCATAAATATCTTCATGGTAATTGTTCTGATGACCTTTCCTCTTTGGCATCTCGGCTTCATAAATTTAAGCATAGTACTAGATTGGCGGCTAGCTCTCATCATTTTACTATTGAAATTACTAGCTGTAACCATATTTATATCTATACTTATAGTTTCTTCTCTCGCACTTCTCGCTTGTGGAACTCTCTACCGGGTTCTTATTTTCCTGTCAACTACAATCTTCTATAAACTTAAATGCAATGACAATCCCCATCTTCTGTCTCTCTGAATCCTGTTCTTTTATTGTCCTCTGTTTATTTCACTCTCAACAACTCCTTGCATGTTAGAGGCCTTATTACCTTGCTTGGGTGGAAATGATAAAAAGTATCCAAGTATCTTAGCTATGAGTCAAACCTTGAAGCAATTTCTAATTTTGCCTGTATATCTGTTGGAGCATAACATTGATGATTTTTGTGCAATATTTAAATGCTTCTTAAATGTTTCTCATAGCAAATGTCAAATTGAATCTAAACGGAAGCTTGATGTTAGGACATTGGTCCAACACAATTTCCGTCCAGTTATCTAATTCACTGATCTGCAGCTGGCATACAAATTCTATTAGAGCAGTGCTGAATAATCTAGTCTCACATATGAATATCACTGTAATGAATTCTACTTGCGTTCTTGTATTAGATAGCGTTAAGTTTAGCAAATACAGTTAAAAACTCTAATTCTCGTATAATCAATATATTAATAATTGAAGCACTTGTTTCTTCAGTTCCCACCACAATGATTCAATTATATTGAGATTGGGACTTTCTTCTTACTTAATCCATCAGAAGTTGAAAATCTTCCTTCACAAGAAACCATTTTGTTGCGTGGCAAGGAGCACCGTTATATTGAAGAAAAAATTTTCCATCTTTGTAGTCTGGCAGATTGGACATTACGAAACGAATATATTTTCGCTGTTTAGGAATCTATCAATTTTCTTCTACTATTGCTTTTGATGCAACCTCACACCATTACGTGTCCACCACCAAAGTGTAGCGTCTTTATAGTGTGTCTTGCATTTTTTTTCTTTGTTCCACCGGTTTTCTTACATGTTATGCACCCTCACAATTTAGCAAAGTTTCCAGGCGGCTCTGGAATTACTGCGTTCTGCCGATACAATTAAATATCTGTAAATGCTGTTAACTTTTGAATGCCCATTGAGTTATCCAAAAAGAACTCTGCCACTAATTTTCATACATAATTTTGTGGATGAAGAATTAAAAAATGTAAATGTTCTTCGGCTCACTCCTAAGGCAATCAAGAGAGTTGTCATTTTGCACAATGTCCCACGCTATTTTTGGTTCTCGTATTTTTCAATTCCCATGGCCTTTTTCATGGCTACGAAATGCGATTATGAAGGAAGTGATGATTCGACAACACTGGACCCACTACGAAAAACAAACAAAAAACAATGTTGCAAAGAAAGTGAGACATTAAATAACATCAAGAAAGCATTAGGCTCCATTTTGATGACCATTTTCAAAGACAAACAATGAATCCGGGAAATTGAAATAGAAGTAAGTTTAAATTATTTCAAATTTACAACTAATAATAAAAATGGCAATATAAGTGGAGATTTGGGTTTTATCTAGCAATTAATTTTTGTGTCCAGAAGTTATTATTCGAACTGACTATGACTGGAAAATATTCAACCTAAAAAAATACGATAAAAAATAACAAGATGAAAAGAAATAGTAAAAATTTTATATACCAAGCAGTTTTTCTGGTATTTTATTTTTGCCTGGCTCTTTTTTCTGTTATATTTTTTGTCTTTTTCTGAATCAAATACATTATTTTCAGTTCACTTCCACTTCTTATTCTTCAGTTTAAAATTCTTTATTATAACCAACAATTTATCTTTTATTAAGAATAAACTTGTTTTCAAGATTATTTGATGTAAATAGATTGTTTATCATTATAATGAGGCACTCGATGTCTTGCAGTTCCGACTTACGTAAACATCCGAATTAAGTAAAACGGCGTGTGGAAATTGCTAAGCCTCTTGACTCAATTCATGTAAGCATTTATGGTTGTTGTTTCGAAAATTCGATTAGTTGATTCGACAAGTTATTGATTCGAAACATTTTATTTCTTCTTCTCAGGTTAATATTCTCCAGTCTCAACTGAGTGGCAAAATTCAACAGGACCGCGACTTGATCACCGTACGATTAGCATCAATTAATCAGATTATCGACCCCTGGCTGTATATCTTACTGCGCGGCAATATTGTTCGAAAACTGTTCAACTACATCAAGAGTTTATTTCCTTATAAGGGTAGGCGCATGCGTGAAGTTCAAAGAAAAGGCATCAAGATAAATTTTCCAAAAGAGAATCTGGATATGAAGAAAAACCCGAAAAGTACGAAAGAAGAATCACATTATAACCTGCCAATCAGCAAACAAGAACCAGAGGAAATTGGGCCGTGCGCCTTACAAGATCCAAGTGTATGTTACTCGATTACCGACGACAACGTTCCAGCAAAAAAGAGTTCTAATCATAACAATAATAACAGAAAAACCGTGAAACCAGAACCAGATTTACAAAAGCAAACAACTAATTCTGCAGATAACCAATTTTATTTTGAGGAATTCTCTAACCAAAGGGAACTTTATTCTCCCTCGAGGGGAAAGCTATCATTGCCCGGCAAACAGTCGATGTTCCATAACACAAAAAATGGCCTGAGAACTTGTTCGACGTTTCCCTCACTATCCGTTGTAGGAAATGCAATGTCAGAGACGCGAATACAATCGAAATTCTCGACGAATGACCGTTCCGTTTGAAGTGAAAACAGACGAAATTTAGAGAGAAAAAATAAACATGAAAAAAGAGAAATAAACTAAACAAGTATGTAGAAGTACCAACAACATTGTAATGGAGCGAGTTGTTCGATTCTTTTACTGAAGAACAAAAGTCGACCTGCTGCAAAGGGGTACAACTCTAGCATAGAAAGAATTTCTCCTTTTGGTAGCCAGATCCTCAACTCTCTTCTGTCGACCTTTTAGAGGTAAGCAAGCAACGCGAATGCTACCAAATTGAAATTTCCCCTACAAACTATGACGTGAAATTGAAAATTTACTTTATTTGTTCACGAATTAACTGAAACAAAAAATTAAGACAGAACAGTATCATCTTTTTGAAACCGCGTGGATTGAAACTACCACAAAATCTTTTTTTTTACTTTCTCGTAATTAGAAACGTTTTATTGAAGACATTTTGGTGTGAGTAAAACAAAACAAAAAACGGTAAAGTTGCCGCTTCGGATGTAATGTTTTCACTTTTGTATGTGTGTGATTCGAAACCGTGTTTTTCTCGATCGATTTTTGAATGTCCTGTACGGTGCCTGTTGCGAGGTGCTTATAGCTTAAATCGAAATTCTTCTCTCGCCTGATTCACATTGGCTGATTTCACATCATCAAGGTACAGTTATAAGTTTCGTCTTTACTTTCTCGGATATGCGATAAAATCTAATAAACTCACTAAGTGCAACGATTGAAAGAAATAAAACATTCAAAGCTCTTTTTAATTGAAGTAGTTGATTCTCAGACACAAAGAATTTGAAGAAATTCTCTTTTAGTGAAACGATTCGGATTCCACCATAAACAACTAAGTTGAAAAGTGAAACTTTCGGAAATTTAAAATTCAGCATTGTGTACAAAATCACTGATTATCCTCCATGCCCGTATTTATATATCAGTATTCAAAAGAATGATTTTAATTCATTCTCCATTTTTACTTGACATCTTTGTTTCCTTGTCTGCTTATTACTGACTTATAAACGTTAAATAATGTCTAAGAATCTCTTTCTGGATTATCATAAACAAATTTCAGTTCCCAGCGTTGAACCGAACAGAAATCATCATAGACAAGCTGCAAATAAAATGACAGTATACCGACTGAGAAACCCTGAGATTAAGTATCTTAATTACTCTTTGAATTATTCAGATTAGTATCTTTTCCTTTGTTGTTTTCATCCCAGTGTTTGAGTCGATTCGGTCATTTTTTCTGTGTGTTCTCCAATAATTTTCACTTTCTTTATAAAAGACACTGCGAGGAACCTGAATATCGAATTAAACCCAACATGGTAAATAGTCTTTACTAGAACTATATTTAATGGGAAATTCTTGAAAATGCCGCTATCGAATTCTATCAAAATATAATCTGCACCCTGAATCTTTTCAAATATCTCCGTCCCTGAAAGAATTACTCTTTTCCCAAAGCCAAAATACATGAGAATAAAAATATTAAAAAATTAAAAGAAAACGATTCAATTCATAACCTTCTGTTATTTAAAATATATCAGGCATAATTAATACAAAACTAATATAATATAAATATTAACTACATTATTTAAAAAAATACACACTTTTGTTTATTAGACATTAAATAACGTCACTTAGCATCCACCATAGTTTACCTAGACTTTTTCAAGTAACCAGATGAATATTTATGAGCCTTCTTAAATTTAAAAATGTTGAAAAACTAACAACATTTTTACTTCCGTTTATAAATATTTGTTGCAAAATAAAATCCTTATATTTACCTTGATAAAGTTAATCAGGACAAAACACATTGGTTAAGATAAGTTTTCCTTTTATCTTTATTCACACACACACATATATATATATATATATATATATATATATATATATATATATTCATACACGTTTCATTAAATAATATAGACAAGTGTCGTATTTTATGTAAATTTTTTTCGTAACTACAAAAAATTTACATAAAATAAATAGACAACACTTGTCTATATTATTTAATGAAACGTGTATGAATGAAAAGAGGCTGCCTAAATACACACAATATATATATATATATATATATATATATATATATATATATATATATATATATATATATATATATAGTATTTATTCAAGAATTATAACATAAACATGTCATAACATCACTATAAAAATTTTGTTTCGACACTTCTGGTGTCTTATTAAGTGATGGTGTTGATTGCGAAATAAAGTTTGTTTTTTTTTGAAAATTCAAAACCAGATCAAACCCTATCAATACGTTCATATATATTTATATATGTGTGTGTGTGTGTGCATAGAGAGGGGATGGTAGGGAAGGAGAGGGAGAAAGAGAGAAGAAATGTGTGAACATAGAAATTCACACTAAATGGTAACTGTCAATTTCAAGAAATCATCAAATGACTTAAAGTGTGTAACTGGGACCACGTTGATTTCTATGCCCACGCTATAGCCATGAAAATGCAATGTTCAAATGTAAATTTCCACACTGTTTATATCTCAAGCGCTATCCACGATATTGTACACTCTTCTTCTGTAAATATCGCGCATTTTAAACTATATATAATCTGTCTCGAAGATTTTCTCGTGAGCTCAGCACATTTTAACACCTTGTCGTTCCATTTGTGAAAGTGAAAGTTACTGGGCGATACCCGTGGAAAAATTTATGAACTGATATGCAAAGATGAAAACAAAGAAAGGAGGATAATCGTTTGGATAATTAAGGACAGAATGACAGACTTCTATAGAATAAAAATATTCTCTGTCGGTCAGTATTGTTTAGTATTCAGAATGAGAGGAAAAATACGAAAATAAATGATAGCTTTCAAGCCGTCACATTCCCACGTCTTCAGTTGTGCAGGCAGTGATAATTGGTATTACATTATAAGAAGAAAATATATTCTTGAAAAAAGGAATTAGATGAAACAAATGAAAAAAGACGCATTCGTTTATCAACATATTTGACTGTTAATCTCCGAATTCAAATGTCTTCATTTGATTAATCAAAGTTTGAAATGAATTGATAAAAACAGGAAAAAATAATTATGTCTAAGTTAAAGTTAATTAAGATTTTATTAAAATATATTTTGTTTTATTATTTTTTTTTAGATATAAAAATGAAAACTCTTGTGAAAAGATATCAACAAGTAAAGAAACAATCATCAGCCTTTTTGATGATTGATCGTATTTCTTCCGGATCCAACGTCTCACTTCGGAATTCCTAAATCATACAGTCCCAAATTATTTGCTGAAATATTTCTGCTAACCTATGAACAGGCTGTTGAATGATAATTCGATTAATTCTATTCTCTTGTGTAAATTATATAAAAACTGTCAATTTGAAAATTGACAGCTTTTTATATAATTTACACACACGCATACGTTGATTTGATAATGTAGACAACTTATGTTGTTATCTCCATGTGCTTTATGATAAATGTTTGTTGATGTATTTTCTTACACATATCATAATATTGTTTGTTTGTTTTTAATCTGGCCCGGAATCTACAAAATAAAGGCACCATTTTGTGTTCTAAGTAAATTAAAAAGATTGAACTTGCAGTTCATATTCTACTATTATAAATTACCAGATAGACAAATAATAAACAGGCATAGATAGATAGATAGATAGATAGATAGATAGATAGATAGATAGATAGATAGATAGATAGATAGATAGATAGCAGTCAAAACGACCATTAACTAGTATATGAATTCGATCCGCATTCAGCCATCTGTGACCTTGTGTTAGGCTAAGCTAAGGTACAACAAACATGTATGCACAATCTTATGAATACTCATATTAGACAAACGAAAGAAATGGCTTCTTGACTCTTTCTGTCTATTGAAGCAGAAAAAGTTACCTTCATAACTATTGAGATATCAAAACACAATTTATATTTCCTGAAAGCTAATATTTCCACGTTTCTATACAGGTTTTTTCAGGTATTCAATGTGACTACCGCAGGTTACACAATACACACCCAAAAGATAATCCAATTCTTGCCAAATGCGACCAAGCATAGCGCTGTCGATGGTTGCCAAGGCTTCAGTTATTCGCGTCTTCAAATCATCCACGTCCCTGGGAAGGGAGGGTACGTAAACGAGGCCTTTCACATACCCACGGTGTTAGAAGTCACATAGCGTGAAGTCTGGAGGAACATCTGACTCATGTGTCAGGCAGAATGATATTCAAAAATTAAATTAAAATGAAATTAACAGAAGAAAACATGACACTCTTAGCTTTTAAAAGATAAAACTAATATTAATAAATGCCTACCATTTGTAATTCATGATACAGGAGTTCTTAAAATGTGACAGACTTTTGAAACACTGCATTTGGTCAATTCTTTCGTTTCTTTTCATTAAGTCACAGAGGCGAAAATGAACTCTCTCCCTCTCTCTCTCTCTCTCTCTCAACATACAAAATAAACAATTCCTGAGAATGACGATAAATGTTTATTGATACTAATACAATTGGTGTTCAAATAGATACGGGTAAACACAAAGCTTGAATTTGCAAATAAAGGAAACCATTTAATTAAGAATTAATTTTATCCACCGGCTATTTCCCTGCAGTTTGAAAAGGGTTCATTTTGGGGAAATGATCTTTCGCAAACTGTCGTTAACAAAATATCGACCAAGTCGTTCTTGAAATCTCAATACTTGCACAAGAATATGAAGAACAGGCATTTATTAATATTAGCTTTATCTGGCTCAAGGCCAAGATTATAGAGCACCTAATGAGAACTCTACAAAATTCAGCTGTTCTTAGTGAAATACCTTAGAAAAATGTTGAGAGAGCTATCACTCCCCTAGTGAGAAGCGTTTAGTAGGTCTTTACATATTTTAGCCTAGTCTGGTACAAGGCCACAATAGCAAAAATCCCCTCATAATGTTCGAACTGATATTGCCTGACAAGGCGAGATACCTAAACGTTTCCCTGTAATGGGCGATTACTTACACATACTCTCACACACACATTCATATTACACATATGCACGCATGCATTCATATTTAATCCCATATATGCACTCATACACATTCATATTTACTTACACATACGCAAACACACATTCATATCTCCTCACCTTACTTACACATACACATTTACTTACACATATGCACATTCATATTTAGAAAGAAAAGAAGAAGCAGAACAAAAATATATTATAATTATATTATACATATATATGTAATTATATAATATATATAATATATTATATTCATAAAACATATATATATATATATAAAATAATAATAATATATATATAATATATATGTAATATATATATAAATAAAATAATATATATAATATATATGTAATATATATATAAATAAAATAATATATATAATATATTATAATTATGTTCACTAATAAAAGATATATAGACACATAAACAGATATACACACATTTATAAGCCTGCATACATACACGCATTTATAAGCGTGTACAAATACATATTTGCGACTCCAGCTTTTGGCGTCAAATTCCTGTAAGTATAAACTTTTAATTTTGTCCCTCCCTTCACCACATCTTTAAAAACAATCCCACTTCAATCTTCTGGGAAATGTTGCTTGCATTTCACACTCATTTTGACGACGTGTACTTCAATTTGTTTGGCTGTGGACTTTATAATTATTTGCAATGCCCGTCGGCAAAAAAAAAAATAGCTTTTAATTTCGGTCGTTATGAAATTGATCCTGTGATAAGCTGTTAACTTCATCGATGACGTAAACCATATTGGCCTATCAGTGAAATCATCGAAACGAGACAAACGAGACAAACGAGTCTCTCGTTTCTTTTGTTTCACCGTCACTCCAATGGCCACCTTTTATGTTTCATCATCATTTCTGTCATGAAACATTCAATGTTTCTGCTATTAACATTTGTGTAAATAGATACCTGCGTGTAAATATTGTTTTGCCTTTAATATTAAAGACAATTTTATTGAAATTTGTTTCGTTGAATTCAATTTTTCTCACTTGACTTACATCTTACAGGAAATGATTAAATATGTGCAACTGTAGTGGTATGTTAATAATAATATATATGACCATTTGTAGATGTTTGTTTATCAACATGACCACACAATTTATATTTAACGTAAAATACCACAAAATATGAAACACAAGAAGGAATAAAAACGGTTTTTATAACAACAACATTTATATTTATTTTTGTGTAATGATGTACATGCGTAGAGGTTAATATTTTGTTGGTGTTATGTCCCTTTGACTGATTTAAAGTTTTGCTGATGAGATTGAAATATTTTTATCTGGGCTGACAAAAGTTGAATAAATTATAAAGCTGAGAAATGCTGAATAAACTTTTGGGCTTTAGAAGAGTATTTCAAAGAGAAAAGTTCTTGTTTGTTTGAAAATGTTTTCTATGTTTGTAAAGTAGTTTGGAAAATGTCGTACGTACGTGTATGCGTAAATATGCTTTCATGGGTGTTTGACCGCACATGGTCAAGACGCAAATCCTTTAAGGTTACACCTTCGTAGGCGAATGAAGAAAAAAAGAAGAGAGAAAAGAAACTGAACAACCTCGTGTCTGCTATTTATTAATTATAATGTAATCACGTGACAGGCTCCCAGGAATATGGCGGGAAAACTTGACTTGGTCACGCGCTGGAAAATATTTGTACGTGGGCGGATTGCAACGCCCACTTGTGAGGTTTATCGACCAATTAGAAGCTGATATTTCCTGAAAATCTGTATGAAGCTGGGTAAGCTTTTGATCCTCTTTTTTGCACAGATTTGTACAAAATTCAACATTGATAAGAAAGTGGTAGCAGGATGCTAAACAACTGTCTCAAGTCTTTGAAGCTCGGTGGGTTAAATTTCATCTTCTCTTTGAAGTGTTGGTATCTGTGTCATGGATCTTTTTAAGGTGACATCTTTTTAATGTCACCTATTTCATAAGAAAAACCGACGTTTATTTTTATTTTTTTTTTTTTTTTTCACGCCATTGTGTCCAGTAGCAAGTCTTATCAACAGATGGCGCTCAGAAAAAAATTAAAGAAATATACCAAAGTTAAAAAAAAAACTGAGTAGAAATTTATTCAGACAGTATTGACAGCAAATTAACTGATTGGATTAATTCAAATTTAGGGCACGATTTTTAATTTTTATCTCAGTAATGACAAGGGCATTTTATTACTGTAAAATTGTCTTTGCATCTGATCAACTAACGGTTATCTGTCATAATAATATCAGAGTTACTTGCCTTTCATTTTTTATTTGCTTATTGCTATCTCCAACATTTCGTTTGCATCTGAAGAGATAAGTATATAGGCATAGAAACGTAGCTTCAATGATACAGAATAATGGAGGTTTTTTGATAGTTTTGCTAAAATCTTTTTATGCGACTGACATATGAAATTTGCAGACTTTCCTCAATTATATTCGGAATGTTCTGCAGTGGTTGATAATTTTCAATGAACTATTTTTGGTACTAAGTTGCATTAATTCTTGTATGCTTTTACATCTGAATACATTTTATTAAGCCCTGAAGCGACTTATAATTGAACAATTTAAAGTCCATTTCTTTGTCACGTTCCTCTTTTTTATATTAACATAAATTGAGCTTCTTTTCAAAAAATGCCTTTGTTTTTGCATTAAATTCTACCTTCGACTGACTGAGCAATGAAATTAAAACAAATAAGGGTGTGGCAGCGCATCATTTTAAAATGGCGAAGCAAACTCAAACTATTGTGTTCACTTTTTACTAAAGAATCCAATTCCCTTTCACCTGCCCTATAGCAAAAGCGTTACAGGCATGTAAGGCAGTTCATTTGGGACATAATTACGACACTATATTTGTTTAAGTATGTGGCTCGAAGTGGTGCTTGGCAAACACGGTCGGATCAAGTTGGTTGTAACGCTACATTATCTTCCAGGTATGTCTTCAGGTCAATACTCCAAAAAAGTACTGTCCATGTCTCTTACTAGAATTAAATTAGCCGTCTTTTCAACAGGAGAAAGATTGTTTTTGTTTTGTTTTTTTGTATTTTGTTGGGTATTTTGTTTTTGTAGTATTAACATAACGCATATGGTCTTTATTGGGTACTTTTACTGCCCCACTACCTCAAGGAAACAACCTGTCAGTGACGTAGAGTGAGCTGATAGACTCCCCAATGCTAGAAGGAGCAGCCCCATATCCTATGTGGCGAAAATTTTTGCTGTAGCATTTTGGCGGAAGTTACTTCTCGATAATTTATCAGCTCACAAGTCACTGAAAAGGGCAATGTCCCATTCTTCTTTTCCCTAGCAAATATATCGTCGGTTAGAAATTCACAAAAATGGGTGAATTTAAAATATGCATTTAAAAATTTATTGCAAAGAAATCAACTAATTATTATTATTATTATTATTATTATTATTATTACTATTAGTAGTAGTAGTAGTAGTAGTAGTAGTAGTAGTAGAATATATGAATTAATTGATGGAGTCCGTGGCGTCCGGCATCATAGTGAGTGAGTCTTGTGCAGGCAGGCGGCTGATGGTTAATTCGTCATTTGGTGTTGAATATGGAAACAATTGCATTTTTTGGTAGCGCACTTTGACCAAATAACTCTATCAAGAGACTACAATACTTAAAGAGGAGCCAAAAATAGTAGCCGTGTCTCAGTCGGTCTCATGTCAGAACTTTGACGTTTTGAAAGGCTTTCATGGGAAATATGCTGTAAGTAAATACATTAACGATGTAACCAAAAGTGGATACACCTCCCCCAATGTCTATATACGAGTGTCCAGAGAGATTTGGATGACGTCAGTCACCCTTGATAAGTAAGTGACGAACTTTGTAGACTCAGTTCAGTTTACACTTTAAACCAAAATGGAAAGGGGTCCCCCACGTAGGAATGTCATCGCCGTCGTCGTCAGCTACCAAAACACAGAAATGCGAGTGAACTTCAAACTTCATTATTGCTGCTTTTCAGATGACGTTAACAGCTTATCACTGGATTTCCATTTTTTATCAACATTTTAGCTACATTCCTTCTCAGACGGCAAAAAAAGGAGAGAAAAAAAAGAGATGGGAAGAGATTTTTAGATGTTTCGTCGTTTTATCTCTTGTTCTGTTGTACTTATAGAATCTTGATCTCGATCCTTTTCTCTCTAATAATGTAATAAATGTAAAAAAAAAAAATCATTTTATTTATTCTGGCCAGGTTACAATATTCATAATTTTTCAAAAAATCAGAAGATATCCAACGCTATCAGAAGTTTTAAATTAAAAAAAGTTATCTCTCTTGGATTAAAAAAAAAACATGACTGAGTTATCTACCTTTATTCAATGGAATATGTGCAGTGCACAAGTTTTCCAATACAAATAAATAAAATATTTTCTGCGACAATCATTAAAAATCAAAAAACAAAAAAAAAAAAAAAACTCTGTGTGTGTGTGTGTGTGTGTGTGAAATTTCCCTTCAATACGTAAGCTACACAAAGCTTTTTAAATATCTCTAAAAACAGTGCATTACCTTGGGAAAATGGTTTCCTCTTGACATTTTCACGGTTTTGAATTAAGATTTGTCTTCCCTGGGAGCAAGAAGAAATGAATTGATGCTTTTTTTTTTCTCCCGAGAGGAATGGTGCAGAATGAACCCAAACTATCTCAGCTGGAATTTAAACTTGTTAACTACATTTCTCGTGATGTTAACCGCTATCACCAACGAGGTAGAATTCTCTTTACTCTGCCTCAATAAAGGGATTATTTCTGAGCGTAGACAGAAAAAATTCTAAACCGTACAAAATATACTCAATAACTCTCTGAAAGGAGAAACTAAAATCTCAAAAAGGGTTATGATAGCTTTCTTAGGTAAATGTTCGGCTTCTACTGAGATTTGATGGTAAGTCCTGATAAGATCCAACTTCGAAGTTATTTTGTCCTAAAGATGTCTTGAATATGCTGTATATTATATCGATTGGTTCTAGTTATCGACTTTACCGCACGATGGACTCCATAATTCCTGCATGCGTCCCAAATTTTAAGGATATTGTAGCGATAGAGGTACCATTATTGTTTATTCCCGACGGGATCACTAAATGTGTAGCGGTTGTATTATCGTTGTAGTGATTGAGTTACCAATATATGTGATGGCTAAGAAAGATGAGATTAAGGACAATGCGTGAACGCAATGCAATTTATGCTTGACGTAAATAGCACATAGAATAAAATACAAAACTGAACTGAATGATTCCAAAACATAACAATTAGATTTATTAATAGTTGATGTACATGCATGCGAACTGAAAAGGTAGGACAGAGTTGTGTCCCGTTGATTAGGTATTTTGTACCGGAGTTCATATTAAGAAAGTTTGGAAATGTGAGTTGTAAAGTTGGTAAAAGTTCAGGAGTGATTTCAGAGTTTGTGAATGTTGGTAATTGTCTTTAACGTCTGGTCAGCAATGACAAAGACGGGAATTCCTGAAGGTTACATCTTGGCACTTGGTAGAAAGGAATGAGACGTACGAGAGAGATGAATGGAAAGAAAAACACGAGGAAGTTTACACGTGTTAGGTTTATATAATGGTCGGGTACCACGTAGGGGGGCTCAAACGGAGAACGCGGGAAAAACAGATTGGTCGGGTGCAGACGGTTTGATTGGTCGGAACTGACCAATCAGCAAGCAAGATTGGAGGTGATTGACCAATGAATACTTGTTATATTTGTATGAAAGTAGGATGTTACTTACCAGACAGGATGTGAGAATTTCTTAGCACATAGTTCAACCCTCGCAGAGACAAGAAAAACTTACAAGAACAAGGCTTACCTTAAAATTACAGCAACCTTTATAGAATTCTTGCAAAAAAGGATTTGTCCTTTCTTGCCCCTGGGAACAGAGTGGGGTAGTTCTGTGAGAGTAGGTAGTCTTTTTTCAGTGGGACTGTATAGGTCTCTGCGAAAGTTCTTCGTTGAAAATTAAGCAGAAACAAGACAACGTCTGTATAGCATTACCACATTGGGTTGCTGAAAAAGTCGTAGCCTAATTATTAGGCTTGTTTTTAGGGCGCTAAATGCCCAGCAAAAATATTAATAAATGCGTCCGGACATTTCGATCAAATTGCTGCAACTGAAGTTAACAGGGCACGAGCCGTCAAAAAAGCCCGCGAAAAAACCCAAATCAAATTCGACCAATGAGATTGGTCGTTAATCCAGCCATTAGTAGCCTTACTTGCAGAATTTCTTACAAGGAAGAGTGCATTTCCTAAAAAGAGTTAAGGCTGGTTTGTTGTGGAAGATTCCACAATATCATCCAGAGGAAAAGACCAAGATGAATGATTCCCAACTCCAACACTAGGTAAAATTCTTCTCATGACGTCTGAATTTAATTTAAATAATGTACACTGACACACCCAGTCGCTAACGGTTACAAGTCTAGTTCTCCTGTAACTTATGGAAGGCATATGATGATTTGAATGAGCGAGTTTTCGTACAATATTTCCTATTCAAATAGGAACTGTGGCCCATTCTCGGGCGATTTTCTTCAGTTAATGTACCTAAAGCACTGTTGTCCTTGTAATGTACGCTACCTACCGACATCAAAACAGAAGGAATATTAGAAATTTCTTTGTGGGAATGGTGTATTCCAGGGTAGATAATCCACGCTGATCTTCCAAATGCTCGATAAATCCATAAATATGTGGGCATCACATATACATTATTTGTATTTACATTATAAAGATGATATATATATATATATATATATATATATATATATATATATATATATATATATATATATATATATATATATATATATGTGTGTGTGTGTGTATAAATATAAATAAATATATATATATATATGTATAATTATATATTATATGCGCGGTACTTCTTAGAAAGCGCTCAATATCAGAAATCGAGCGGACATATTTGCTTGGATTCATTTGTTTCACGCTTTAATTATTATTATTTATATTTATTTTTAAATTTTTGAAAAAAAATGGGGGTTTATTTGTTATATTTAAAGCTGGTTATTTGTTTGTTTTTGACTGTGTATATGTAACAGGTAGAAATTTGTAATCCTTATTGGTTATTTTATATATATAAAATAACCAATAAGGATTACAAATTTCTACCTGTTACATAATTTTTACCAATCATAATTTCAACAAACCCCACCACACGTATATACATACATGCGAGGAAATATTATTCCTGCGGAAAAATAAAATATATGACATGTATACATTCACAAGACATTTCCGCCACACTTCCAATCTTTAAATTTCAACATACAAATGCGTATGTATAGACACAACACCACCCGTATGCATACATATGTCATATCCGAAACTGCCCACATATGTTTATATATGTATGAGTCCCGACGGACGACTAAGTACGTATATGGGTCTGCATACATCGATGTTTGCGTCAGTACGATGAAAAAACGACGAAGTTTCCCCCAACACTTCCACAATAACACCAATACACGCAATCTACATAAAACCAAAATTTTTAAAAAATTAATCAGTTTGTCTGACGATCGCTAAAGCGTGAAACCCAGGGTCACAAACTCACATCTATCCAACCAATATATATATATATATATATATATATATATATATATATATATATATATATATATATATATATAATTATTTATTTAGAAAATTTATAACATAAACATTATATATATATATATATATATATATATATATATATATATATATATATATATATATGATGGAGCCTTTTACATATGAGGGTTCAATACTTCACTGCCTCAAACGAACTGAACAGACAGGCTACTTCTGCAGAACCATCCATACTAATCAGAAAAAAATCATAACAGAAAGCTGATGAATATAGATTTCTACAAGGACGTCAAGTTTTGAAGTTGTTCTTACCAAATAAGCGTTGTCTTCTCTACTTTTTAACCAATAGTTGTATATATATATATATATATATATATATATATATATATATATATATATCACATATAGTGCTGGTGTTTAAAAAAGTGCTCAATGTAATATAACAGAGCTATTAAGTATATATGAATAAATATACATACCCCTCACCGCTAGCATGACTCAGTGTTTCATGCACGATGAAATCTTCAGGTGCTGAATATGAAGTGACCATTACACAATTTAAATTATAATATCTCTGGTTATCTCAATGTTGGCATAGTTATATATTCTTCTGAGATTACAGTTGTTTTTAATTTTAAAATTATATTTGGCAATTAAAATAAGTTAGATTTATATATGTATGCAAAAAAAGAAAATTAAAAAATTATATTTTTGAGTGGTGAATATTCATATTTCAATTTTTTTAAATCTTTTTTAATTAAAATGAGATTGCTTATTCTTATTTAAACAAAACAAATTTATATTCAAAATAAATAAATAGTGATTTACATTCAATATAAACCGTAATTTATATTAAAACTTAAATTTAATCTGGATCAACGTATTTAAGCAGATATTTATTTTATGCCTACACATAACCATCAATTCATTTCTTTTGATTAATAAGCTAGTGTTATTTAAGTATTTTAAAATAACCAGTTTTTCAACTAAACAAAAATTGCATTTATTTCCTTTACCGTTATAAGTCCTAGCTCTAGATATAATTTTCCACTTGATTGATGTCCTCACTCGTTAATTGACAGAAATATTTGCAGAGAGCAGTATTGTTTTGTATTTTAAATCAATGTCTTTCAATGATGGTAAAAACAAAATTTCCAAGGGTTATCTTAAAACACTTAAATAGTCCTAACTTATTAAACAAGAGAAACGAATTGATGGTTACATGTAGGCATAAAAATAAATATCTACTTAAATATGTTGATCGAAATTTATTTTAATTTTTAATGTAAATTACAATTTATTTTTCATGTAAATCACTATATATTTTAAATATAAATTTATGTTTTTGTTTAAATAAGAACATTAATCACACTTTAATTAAAAACGTTTTTAAAAAAATATAAAAAAATTAAAATATGAATATTCATCACTCAAAAATATAATCTGTTTTTACATACCTTCATAAATCGCGCTTATTTTAATTGCCAATTATAATCTAAACATTTTAAAATTAAAAAACTGCAATCCCAGCAGAATATATAACTACGCCAACATTAAGATAACCAGATATATTATAATTCAAATTGTGTAACGGTCAATTCATATTCAGTACCTGAAGATTGCATCAAGCATGAGACTGAGTCTAGTGGTTAGAGATATGTATATTTATTCATATATGTATATGTATGTGTGCGTGTGTACGTGCTTGCGTTAGACGAAAGAGAGACAGAGAATGATTTTTACCAAACACAGACATTCAGATAAAATGTAAGTTGAGAAGATTATGTTTAACGAATCTTTCAAGTTCGTCTATAAAGTTATAATTTGAAATTCTTGCTTTTATCTAGACTCGAACTCTAACCTCTAATATCGATAGGATATGCGTCATTATTTCAGCTCGGAAGCAGGGGCTACACTAATCTTGAGCTTGGGTAAAGGAATTTTATATTTTTTACATTTTTTTGCCATTGAACTTTTTAATCTGATAATTGATCATTATTAGATTTATTTTTCAAGTCACAGCGATATTGAGTAAATAAACACTTTATATTCAGCTTTTCACTTTATGAGATCTATGTTTAGTCAGTATGCTGTCCGCTATTAACAGGAAGGATGTATCCCCGCAGAGTTGGGGTTGTTCTTCCACACAAGCAAACTTGTGACAGATGAAAATACTATAATTTTTTAAAAAAGTAAACGTATGAATAAATACATATATTTAAAAAAAATAAAATAAACATATAAATTAGAAATTCAACACAAAATAAAATTAGCGGCAAATGAAATTGTTTTAATTGAACATGATGTTTGTAGTTGACGATTTAATACTGATCAATCGCTAACAAATTAAACCATTCGATTTGTTTGAGTTAAAGATTATCGATCGCAATGAAAAACTTCTGTAAGTAAATAGATAAGGTCCTTTTGTAGAAAGAGGAAATTCACGTGGAATATGCAGAAAATGTTTTAATGTCTACAAACGACATTGTTGTTTCTTCAGGTAGGTAGAGATGATTTGCAATGATGAGAAGGGATATGCAAATAAACGAGTTTCTTTTATTGGAATAATTTGTGTACGAAACTATGGAAATATTTATTATCTGGTTGACTTAATGAAAACAAAATGATTTTGATTTTATTATTTACAGTTTAGTAATATTCAAAGAATGCTGTTCAGCAAACTTCATAGAATGGAATCCAAGTGAATTCTAACATATCCAATTTGATTTGCTTCCACCTTGAAATATATACATATTCAATTCACTTTTGTCACTCTTGCAAATTGTTAAAAAAAAAAACAAGATTCTCGAGTTACAACTTTTTCAAACAGTTTTTCTGATTTAATCTCTCCAAAACCTGCTGATTTTTCCCAGACGTGAATATTCTTTGTATTAATTGTTAGTCAATCATTGATCTATAACTATAGATTTCATCAAGGAATATGAACCGTATATACTTGTGTATAAGTAGAGTGTGACCCTTGGATTATATGGCATGAAAAAATTTATCAGTGTATAGTGTGACCGAATATACATGATTTTTAACCTCATCAAAAAAATTATCTGTGTATAGTGCGTCCGCCTATTTTTTGCATCAAAAACTGATCATAAAAACTCGCACAGTACAGAAGTATATACGGTAATCTTTTTAATGACTTGTCTACCGTGATAGAATGATAAGGTGTTCCATGCTCACAAGCTTAGGTCCTTTATAATACCTTGAGGGAAAGTTAGCTTGCTTTGCATTTTCTATTTGTCATCCAAGTTCCATAAGACAAGGAATCGAGTCTCCTCACTTTCCGGGAAAAGCGGCCATTTCTTCTCCAAGTAATGACTCATAGTACTACTGAGATACTTATGGCAAAATCTTCAAGATTGACGCAATATATTTCTCTCTCTTTACGACAACCAATCAGAGATAGTATACGCGGCCTTCTGTTACAGAAACCTGTTGCCAATCAAAGCGTTTTCCTTTACATGTGTGTTGACAGATAGCAATTTTCGTCCGAGTTGCGGTTTGCATCCTCACATTTTTTAATATTGTTCACCTGATCAATCTGATTTGTTATATTTACAGCAGAAATATGTGATTTTTCTTTCAACGAATTCTCCTTGCTGCTTGTGGTGTAGCTACTTGACGTTTTCAAACTTTGGAAGAATTGTGAATTGTTCGTTCCACGTCTAATAAAACTGAAAAATAAAGAAGATTGAGCGTTAAAGAAGGAATTAAAAAGCTACGTGTCACGTTGAAATTTAACATTTTAAGGCACAGAACTCAAAAGTTTTTTTAAATCATCAATCTACCTTTTTTAATCAAACATCAACACTTAATCTTTTGTGAAAATTCTTGATTAAGTAAACATCAAGAGAAACAGTTTTGTTTGTATATAGCAGTGTTTACTACTATATTCGGCAATTCACATCTAGCAACATTTAAAGAGTCTAACTTGCTAAGCATATATATAATCGACAGCATCCAACATTCTTTTCGTCTGTTTCCAAAAATTTTCTAGAAAAGATCATACTATGGTGAAAAAAGCCCCAAACATAATAAAAACAAAATTTTATCGTCAAAATGTTTTTGTTATTAAGAGGAAAAACCAAAATACTTTTCATTATTCTATTAATTTTTTTAATCCTTTCTACTACACGTTCGAAATTTTAGTTAAAAATCTTGTTTTTCTTACGTCATTTATTTTAGCGTCTTTTTTGACGTTAAGAACGCATTATTTTCAGCTAAATGTCTGTCTTCTTCAAATTATATTTTTAAAAAATTTTTCAAGTATAAAAATATATAGATCTACAAAGAAATGATAAGTCTTTTTACAAACGTTGCTTGTCTTGTAATGAAAAAATGGCAGTACTGTTAACGTACGTTCCATTCGTGAAGTAATGCAACTAAAAAAATACTTAATATAATGGTGATCTTGTTCATCTTGTTTATCGTGGACTTTTCCGTTAGTAAATTTATTGTAAAAAGTTTGAAGAAAGTAACTATATTTTTTTTAATTTTTTTTTTTTTTTACTATCCTCTGCCAGCCACAATGATGGAGAAAGCATTACCTCGAACCATCGCCAGTGAGACACAAAGAGTCACTCCGTTTCGTGAGGCTCGTTCCTTAATCAAGACGAATCGCGCCAATCCTCCGAAGGAACGCCAACGAACGAGGGCCAATAACCCCAGAAGTCTCCACTGCCACAAAAGTAAAAAAAAATCAATCAGCAAGAAAAGAATATTTAATTATTTTTTATCTCTGCCTTCCGGGCTACGGACTCCGGCTCAACAGTGGACCTGATCAAAATTACCGCACAGGTCGCATCCCAAATAAACGACTTGCCCATTTTAAAAGGGAGAATGGTAATGCCATCCGGCCGCTTTCCATCACCACGGTCGAGGCCTACGGGTTCGATTTGGGAAGGGAACCCAGCTGCATCCAAACCTCTTTTGATGATGATGTTTATTGCTGCATGCCGTGGAAAGCGGCCGTCACTACGACGACAGGAGAGAGGATCCAAACCAAACTCATCAATGGAAGCTCCACATCTGCATCTGTGACGCTCACATTGAGTCCAAGACGGATCGCGACTCCGACCGGAGTGCACTCATCATCTAGAAGGGTACCGGTAGATGAAGAGCTCACTGCGTTGAGCCAGGCGCCACTACTCGGTTGCGAAGCAGATAGTAGACAGGCGAGGCGATACTGATCCAGAGAGAGCCTCAAATTAGTAAAATTGGCCTCGCATTTTATTTTATCCCAGCTTTTTTGTTTTGATATGTCTCTCTAGTGGAATAAAAAGTAATTCTTGGGTCCAGACGCTGCAAGCTTGTTCGAAAGAACTACCCGTGAAACAGTGAGACGATCCACCGAATATCTTATCAATTAATTCGCGACTGGACGAAAGTGAAGAAAGATATGCTAATCGAAGTTGATTATTTTTTTGGAAATACTTGAAAATATCAAATTGTCGGATTTAAACGAAATTTTCAGGATTTATTCAAAAATGAATTAAATTATTTTTTAATTTTTTTTTTTTTGTTTGAAAATCTTAGTAATTTCTTTTTATATTGCATAAAGACATTTACTTAATTTTATGAAATTTCAAGAAATTAAAATTTCAGTCTCTTCATGTTTATATTAGTTAAAAGCAGGACTTGGAGAATTTAAATAATCAGTTTGTTTTTGTCAAACAAAAAATCTGCTCTGAATTGTAAAATGGAAAAAAAAATATAAAACTATAACATTATTTAATTAGAAAAGCTTTTAATTGCTTTTATAAATTATAAAAGATATTTTAATAAAATAACTCCTTCTAGTTTATTTAAATTAGTTTTTGAAATACAGCAAAATATTTTGATTATTAGAAATATTAAATTTACTGTATTAGATTGAAATTAAAACTAAAATTAAAGCTTCAAAAACGATTTTTCATTTTAAAAATTCACTTGGGTATCGCGTTTTTGTGGAGTTCCCTACGTACAAGAATAATACAAAAAATCTATAACCAACATAAAAGTGTTCTATCAGTCTATCCTTCCAAATTTTATACACTGACTACTCTTTCTGCAATTTAAAAAAAAAAGAAATATAATCTTAAAATAAATAGGCTTTTTACATTTGAGAAAAGTAGAGCTTCAAAGTTAAATTTGCAATATCCGAACAAAGTTATGAAACAGATTAAATAATTCGAAACAAATTTCTCTATTAACATCAAGTTCATTTGCTTCTGGAAAATGTTTGGAAAGGAAAAGTCGTGGAAGCCAGTTTATAAAATTATTGTAATCTAAACATGTAATCCCATTCAATTGTAGTAATTAAAGTAAGCCACGTTTAAATATGTTCTTATAATTTCCATGACAAACAAAAAGTATTTCAAAAGAAATGAAGGTCAAGGGCAATAATTGTAATATTATTTCAACAGCAGCAACGAAGTTATTGCCCTTGGTATATGACACTTTCGACCTATTTCACAAATTAAACTGGTGTGAAGGAGAAATAAAAAGTAAAAAACGGTTTTAAGCTTCAAAAAGTCTTAATAGAAGAAAGGTTTTCGAGGAGAAGACAAGCGGCAGAGAGGAGAGAAAGCAACAGACATTAAATGGCGAAGAAAAGAAAAGCGTGTTGTTATTAAAGAAGTATTCATATAGATGATGACTGTATGAAGGATCACCAAATTATTATCTGATTTTCTCATAATGCCATATCTCCCTTCACGTCGTAAGTGATCTTTACTCTCCACAGATTCCTTTTTTTTATTACTGCTATGCATTCTTATAAAAGATAATGGAGTGGTTTGCTACTGCCTTCTTCACGATTGGACATTCAGAGTTTCCCTTCTGTTAGACTGACTGCCACCCAGGCTTATGAGCCCAGTCTACTTTACTGTTTAACCCATAGCTGAAGGAGAGAATAGACAGATCCATGCCTTTCCCAAGTGAATTTAATAGAAAGTGAATGCAACAAGCTAACCTGGAGTTTTAACTCTGCTCTCCGATTCCATTTCTACGAGGATATCTATTACATTTCCTGCAAACCCTTTGGTTAAGTATTTAAATGACCATGTCGTTAAGGTTCATCTTTATGCGCCTTGTTTCTAGCGTGACATTTTATTTGTTATTGTTACATTTTCATGTTTGACAGCTTTAATGGAAGCAAATTCTTCAGCTTCATCGGCTAGTAGTCTGTAATTGGTTTGTGTTTTTTATCGAAATGTCAACTGGAGGGAGAATCTGGGCTTAAAGAAGAAATAAAGTTTTTCATTCAAGGGACCTCGTAGAAGTGCAAAATGGAATCTTCATTCCTCCGTTTTCCACTGACGCCAGCTGACTTCTTAGAAACTTTTTCTATGACATCTCAAAGAAATGTTAGAACTGTTAGCTATCCTTAATATATTTGAGAAGTATATTAGACTAATCCAAAACCTATACAGGCAGAAAATGGCCTGCATGCGGATAAAAAAATGAATTCAGTAAATATACAAAATAGAAAAGAGTGTAAGACAAGGGTGTGTCTTCGTCTACAGTAAGACGATTTTGAGAGGGATTCATTATTGGTGGCCAGAATATTAACAACATAAGATATATCAGGTGACAGTGTTGATAGCAGACATGGGAAGGGAACTAAAAGAATCTCTACAGAAATTAATGAAAGAAACCGTGAAGAAAAAACTAAGCAACAATTGCAAGAAGACAGAATGCATGGTTGTCAGCAAAAGCGACAGCCCAGCGCGCAAATTGGAGCTACCAAAATAAATCAAGAACAACAGTTTAAATATCTGGTAAGTATTTTAACAGAGGACGGATAGTGTGACACTGAAATCCGGAGGGGCATTGGGTTGGGGAAAATGCCTTCCAAAATCTAAGCAAAGTATTAAGAAACGGGAAATTTTCGTTAGAAACAAAGAAAAGAGGTACTGAGGTGTTATGTAATATCATTCCTATATGGCAGTGAATGCAGGACAATCTCATAGATGAAGAATAGATTTGAAGCCACAGAAATATGATTCTGCAGAAGGATACTGATAATACCATGGACTGGACATTTGTTTCCTCTATCCCTCTTGGTTTCAATCTATCATGTAAGTATCAAATTTTCCAAGCCCTCTTCCCTCATGATGTGCCCTCAAAATTTCAACTGTCTCTTTCTGATGCTATGTGTAAGTATCCTTATTGCTTCCATTTTCTCTAAAACTTCGTCGCTGCTGACGTGTTAAGTACTCTTTGTTTCTAACGAAATTTTCCTGTTTCTTGAACACATTAACGAAAATACTCTACCACGAAATTTTTAGATAACACTGCAATCTTTATAGATTTACCGGATGTATCACATGATGTTGCTATGACAACAAGGTAAATGCTCTCATATAATGAATCTATAATACCACGCAAGGATTTTGCGAGAAAAGTTTTCACAATTTTATCCACTCGCTTTCCATTCTTCAATATTGGGTGAGCTGGATATAACATTTCGATGATATAAAAACGTGAAATTGATACAGCTAAGCAGTTTCGAAGCTAAAGAAATCGTTAAAACGCTTCTGATTTTTATTTTGTCATTACAGTATAAAGCTCACCGCAAGTAGTGCTTTCACGAAAAGGGATTTAGTGTCCATGCCTTTTAAGAACATTACTTTGAGTATCAGAATTGATACAAGGAAAAGAAATGTTTTGTTGTTTTCTCTTTAACCCGTTGAAGCAATTTAAAAATAGACATTTGTTGAACTAAACCAACTTGGGCACATGGTCAAATTCATGCACATTCAAAGATGCTTTTAAAAAACCACATGCTGACTATGATCTATTTAGATGCATAAATACAAGTTAAAATGCAGCTACAATTTCATGCGATTACTACTGAATACAGATGATTATATTGCAAACTACTCTCATGACTATTAGTCATGCTTAAAAGAAATTCGAACCTAACCCTGTGTTGACTTCAACTCTTGCTTGTTTATTTCTTTTTCTGTCGCACAACAGGGTCCGGTTAACAACTTCGTCACCTTTAAATTGAAATAACTGTCAAGAGAATATATTTCATAGATTATTTGAAAGAACGTTTATACAATATTTCCAGTCTTGTTGTTTTGAGTTGAGGCTGAAGAAAGGAAGAGAAGATAAAATATGATTTTTCTCTGGGCATTCAATTTGATTTTGACAAAAACATTAATCGCTCCTTTCGGAATTAATGCTGATTTACAAATGTTGGTTTAAATCTACTCTTTCCGTAAACAACCAAAATCTCTACCGCTGAATTTCTTTCAAAATTTCAATATCCTTTTTCGAATTAACGTTGGTTCCTAATAAAAGGTTTAAATTCTCTTCCAATGTTTGCTCATTGTTCCTTATTTAAATAATCACTGAGAACAGATTTGAATGACATGTGCTTAAAAACTGTACTGGCTCTTTGGCGTTTTTTTTTTGTTTTTTTTTTTTTTTGTGGTTTATTTTATTTGTTTGTTGTTCGTGTTCAAAGATGAATTTAAATTGACGCTGGGTATTCCTCTTTAAAAACTTACCTAACAAAATCGCTCTACATTAGCGAGGCGGATCCTTATACTTAAATGTGAGTTTTGTAGCCGAACGAAATTTATCTACTTTTGAAAATGGAAGCGAATGTTTATAAACTGGTATGTTGTTCTTTCTGGTATTAAAATGAAATTGTATCCGGAAAGTTGAAAAGTTGAAAGAATTTAAATAAAAGTCTGCGTGTGTGCAAAGAATTAAGTCTTTGGAAATAGTTTAGAATTGAAACGGATTAATTGTATGCAAACTTATTTAACATTTTATAAGCAGTAAGAGAAATAACTAAGGATTATCAAATCTGAAGTCCTAGATGCCTGCTCCCAGGTTTTCATTGAATTGATGTTTGATGTGAGCGTTATTCTTTGTAGTAAGCAGCATTCAGTCATTTGTCAGATGATAGATTACTCCAAATCAAAAGGCCAGCTTCATTTTCGAGTTTTTCGGGGTCTGTTTAAGTGTTTTGAATTTAGGTCAATGGTTGGGTTTAAAAGATAAACATGCACATTATCAGCTTTATGTGCTCCTCTCTCTCTCTCTTTCTCTCTCTCTCTTTCTCTCTCTCTCTCTCTCTCTCTCTCTCTCTCTATATATATATATATATATATATATATATATATATATATATATATATAAAGGGTGACAAGCTCCGTCCTTACTATGGCTATTTTGCCACCATCTTCTGATTTTACATCCCTGTCTTCTTCAGATTCACATGTGGATTATGCCGCTGATCTGTGTTGAGCCAACGACTAAAGTCAACAGCAAGCGATTTGTAATTAATGCGACCCGATCACTTATCCCAATCACTTCCTCTGTCAATTCCCGCTGTAGAGTTAGTAAAAACTTGTTCGAGATGTGATGACTTTCCAGTATACAGTCGAGTATACTTAGACTTATACCATGAAAACTTGGACATACCAAGAAACCAACTTAGACTTGCTTAACTAAAACTTAACTAATCCAATCTCCCCGTCAATTAGACTATATTTCATCCCCACGAAGCTCTCTTTTAAACTTATCGGTAAGAGGAAACCTGTCTATAAATCCGAAATAGATTCATATCCAGGTTTGGGTACACAATCTATCCCCTCTTAACACCTATATCAGGATAAAGGATGGCACTCTAATCACCTACTAAAAACTACCACCTACCCAGCAACAAGACGTCATGGACAGATCAACGAAAGAAGTCATTGAGCAACCCTAATCTTAACGAAGCAAAATGCCTCATCCTTGGTGGTAATATCAAGAATGTAAAGTTAGCCCCCAATCTACAAATAAATAACGCTAGTCCCTTTCAAATAACGGTTTTACAGGCCAACAAACACTTCTCGAGTGGCTATCAATATGAGTTAATGAAAAACCTCTTCGACGAGATATCTTCAAGGTCGCTTGCAATAAAACTGGTCTCTTGAACACAACATATAACCACTTCGAGGTGCAGAAGATAGCAAACACATCTTGTCTTCTGATATTCAGACCCCAGTCCTAGAACATTTCAACTAGCTAACTAGATTACCATATTTAATCGAATCAAAGTTAAACTTTTGAAAAGGAAACAGTCGCAGTAAATTTGGCTCATTTTAGAAAAAAAATGCGATAGGAGATAAAACAACCAATAAGCACACAATATAGATCAATGAGTGTCGAATTATAACACCTAACCTCGTAAAATGCAATTGCACTTCGGATACAACATTCAATTTCCGGCTTTTTGTGCATCTGCTCTTGATGGCGCCAGGTATTTAAGAACACAGCTTTAATAGGGCCTAAGTGGAAAACGATATAACGCACTTTTTGCGCACTTTGTGCTAAATTTTAACATTGGCTTTTCATTTTCAAATGTATGGAAAGCATTAACACGTGTTTGTGGCACTGGCGATTTCAAGATAGCGACCTCTTTTAAAAGTGACTAGGTGAGCAGAGGGAATGTGATATGGCTCTGTGTGGAGATCTCAAATGTAACCATGGTGTTCACGTCCTCTTCAATGACTCAGGGTCATGAGCAATAAGCCAATCTCATTCCACCTAGCTTTTTTTTCTCACAAGACCTAAGGTAACGCCATTGTCTACATTGAGGTGCTAAACATCGTGTCAACCTCTTGATCAAAGAGTTGGTCGTATGTGCACAATCCCACAGACATAGCACACGTGATTCAGGAGGGGTTGGCCGACAATTACCACGATCATGTCACCTCAGCATGTAACTTTCTAGTATTCCTGATTTGAATCCACTACGAAGAGTGGAGGGTGAGAGAGCCCCAGGGTATTGTGGATATGATAGCGCCAATATAGCCCACTACGTCCGAACATGTAGTCCCTTCAGCGATTGCAAGCTTGTAACCTGGTGCCTTTCAATTTTAATATCTACTATGAAGAAATAAATCAAAAGGTCGATAAAATTTTAATAAAAAGAAAAAATAACATTCATTATACAACATTCATTATATTTTCAATATAATCACTTTCACTGTCAATGCACGTAATACAGCAATAACTACAAATCACATATAATAGAGTACCCTATAGAGTTGCGGACTTATAAATCTAACTTTATACATCATCAGGCATTCACTAAAGTAGTGATTTCAAATTTCCCTGAGTACTCCACTGCTGTAGCTTTATAGCAGACTAAACTAGGAGCATTGAATTCATGAAATTCAAAAAAGGATAAACGCATTTCTTTAGGCTCAATGAGATTTTTGTCTGGTTTGTATACAATTCCAACAAATCGGAATCGTGAAATTGATTTTTGCTTTACAGCTACATAATGGAATCTATGTGAAAGCTCAGTACACGTGGCGGGATGCTCAAAGTTTAATGGCGGTGTTTTGGATCCAGAATGATGTGACATGACTTGGTATTTATGAAGCTGAGTACAAGTTTACAATAGTGAAGTAGTCAATGAAACTAGAAATCACCCGCAATAGACTGTCACTACTCAACAGAAAACTTTTAACTTGGATGTAATTCAAAATACTTACGTGTGTTTTAATTTAAATAATTTTTTCAGTTGTTGTCTGAATTTGCGATCATTTGTGATGTAAATGCAAATATTGAGAGACACTCCAAAGTATTGAAACAAATAGCAGACTGCCTTAGCCAAATCCTTTTCTTTGTCATACCCTTTAACAAATGAGTCGGCGATCATCTGCGCACAAATTGGCAGTGTTGTGAAAAGGAAAAGCCAAGTCATCTTCATGATTAATTTGGTGTTTTGTCTTCGAGGTTGAGATATTCGTTGACCTTCTGTTAAACTCCGACGAATCTCCCGAACTCCGCGCATATTTTTGAGGAAATATAAATTTCCGACGAACATGATTAGAAAAGGAATGAGACAAAGCATTGCTAAATCGATGAAGACAAAGTAGTGTTCTTCGAATTCCAAAATTTCTTCTGTTAAAGAATCACAAGTACCGTTCTTAATTCCGTTGGTGAAAAAATAATGACAGTCAATTAAGGAGAGGAAAATAAATAAAATGCTCAGTTGTATCCACGATACTTTCACTGTCCATATGTTCTTGAAACGTAAAGGATTATTTACAACTAAGCATCGTTGAACAGTCAATGAGACGAGAACCCATGACGAATATTGCATACTTACATAAATGACAAATAGATAAATCTTGCAACCAGCGTTGGTGATTCCACGAATGTCATAGTCGAATAGATAGAGTATCCAATAGCGAGAAAGTCCTGTACAGAGAATAGTCATGTCGCTAATGGCCAGCACAATTCTATATACAACTCCCACAGAGATTGATTGCTGTTGGAGACGGTACAGCACAATTACTGCAAGGATGTTGGCAGTAATACCGACAATGAAGATAATAGGACTTAATATACTCCATAGTAATTTGGTCGTGGATTCAATGGTTGTCAAATTTTCTTTGTCCTGCGTTTCATAGCTGTAGTTAAGCATAATTTTCCTAATCAGTTCATCCACATTAACAAGGAATCGTTCTTATCTAAACCAAAACATGAAAAAAGAGATAAAGTAAGATTAAAAAATGAAGATTATGGGTTTGAATTTATAATACACAATCTTTTTTTAGGACTAATTTCTTCGTCTTTTTATAACATTTAGGTCACAGAACACTAAGGTGACTGTCATGCCCGCTAACATTTGGGCAAAGTCGAACAGTAACCTTTGCTTCATTCTCCAGTGTCTGGTTCAAACTCCGTGTTTAACAATGAATTCGTTCATATGAAGCAAGTCTGCCGAATTGACACAGAATAATGATTCTAATCATTATTTCCCCTGTATATAGGTCGGAATAATTCAACCACCTTTTACATTAATAAGAAAACATATATTATAGAATATAAAGCACATTTTGGGAAAGTTTTTACTGGAATTAATATTTACATTGTTTTGTGACTTAGAATATATATTTGTCTATTTGGTACAATTCAATATTTTATAAGTTCAAATAGTTAATAAATAAATACAGAATAAATGCCAAATATAAAAAAACAAAAACAAAGAAAAATATATGCAATATATAACATCATTTACTATTTAAAAATATGTATTTTTATATTTACTATAAACTTATTTATTCTATAAAGTTTCAGAAAGGTCTATAGAATCAAAATATATTCTTAACTTATTGGTTATATAATGTTAATAACCTGAATAGACACCATTTCGTTAGTTCCGTTCATTGGAGATCAGAGAAATCATAGATTCTAATCAGATTCAAATTCACATAAACGATATTCAATTGAAATTTTAAATCATCACAATGAAAACAATACATTTATGCCCCCAAGTATTTTACAAGTATTAAAGCGAGTGTTACTTTGCTTTTATGAGTTAATAATTTCGAGGTATTTTTTGTTTTGTAACTTTTTATAACAACGTTTCGAAAACCTTGTTCTGTAACTTTTTTTCCTTGTTTATCATATTGGGTAATTTTCTGGAAACGTTAAAGGAATTTTTTTTAATTGACAGGACACACACACACAGACACAGATACACGCACACGCACACACACATATACATATATATATATATATATATATATATATATATATATATATATATATCATAACAGAAATTCGTCAGCTTTATTCAACGTTATGTAATTTATACGCTCTTTTATAATAAATAAAGTGAGCTCTTTTTGTGGATAAGTTTTAATACTTTATATTATTAGGATCCACTTGGATTATATTCCAACGCATTTATTACCTGTACTATATATATATATATATATATATATATATATATATATATATATATATATATATATATATATATATATATATATAATGTGAATGAAAGAAATGGTTCCGTGAGATATTCCTACAAGGTGACCAAATGCAAAAGATAGAAAACGTGATAAAGACAAAAGAGACAAAGAAATTGTCCAAAAGAATGATTCTATAATAACAACAGATGTTTGTCTTCGACATTGACACAGTCATTCAATATAAATATGACATTGGAACGTCGAATTTAATGCCAATGATGGCCTACAATTTTCATGATAAGAAAGAAAAAAAAACACATCGAACCACCTGACTATGAATCTGTTCGATTCCATCCAAAACCAGTGAGAAAATGTAGCAAGTGCAGTGATTGAGGAAATGAAGGTTACAGTCGATTGAACCCCACTCTAAGAACAAAAGAAAGCAATATACCTTCCTTGAATTGGACAATAGTTTGGATGTCGCCATTTTCTTTTTTATAGAATTAAGCTAACGCCTGTAATTTATTTATTAAGTACATTATTTTCCCTTGATTTAGTTGAGATGGGAATTGGGTTTCATAAGGGCAGCAAACCGTGACACTGTCCCATTCATCGGTGATCTTGGATATATTGGGTTTTATTCTCGGGAAAAAGAAAGAAATCAATAGAATTATTTTTCCTATTTATAATTTATTGCATATTGACAAAGTTTAGCATAATACGGAGCAGGGTAAGTTAATTTTGGTAGAAATATTGTACGGCATCAAACTTCTTAGTGGGGAGGGTCATAATCTTTAATACTCATGGTCAAAAAGAATAAAATATACCACCCCACACACAAACACACACACACACACACACATATATATATATATATATATATATATATATATATATATATATATATATATATATATATAGGGTAAAATATAGTTTTAAGTTATGCTATATTTATGGGCAATAGTGCTCAATATCAGGGATAGAGCGTATATAAAGATCGCTTTTTTAAGAATGATACAAACTGCCGCCGCTTGGTGTTGACCTCAGTGTCCACACACACACACACATATATATATATTTTTGTGTTTGCATGTATATCGAAGTATGTCTATGCATATGTATGTGTATGTATGTCTGTATATTTATATATGTTTTTGGTCAAATGTCGTTGCATTTATGTGTATGTACGTATATATGTGTATTTATTACTATAGATAAGTATTTTTATGTAGATATTCATGTGTATGTATATTTCTGTATGTGTGTATGCATGTATGTATGTGTATGTATGTGTATATATATATATATGTATATATATGTGTGTGTGTATATGTTTGTATGTATGTATATATGTGTATATATGTGTGTGTGTGTTTACTTATGTAGGTTTGCAGTTGTATATATGTATGTTGACACCTACTATATATGAAATTGTTTATGTGTACGTGTAGGTAGGGTAACTTGGGTATGTCATTACGGCCACATGAGTTAGGATATATGTGTGTATATATGTTTATTTTTGTGTATTGCTGTGTATATATATATTTATTTGTAAATATGTGTACACATATTTGTGTGTATATTTGTGGGTACATATAGGTATATGTGTATGTATGTGTATGTGTACTTGATACCATGGAAATGTATACGTATGTATATGTTTATGTATGTATGTGTAGATGTTTCGGTGTGTATGTATGTATGTATATTTATGTATATGTGTGAGTATGTGTGTATGTGTATGTATATATGTATATGTATGTGTATATGTATGTGTATATGTATATATATGTATATATGTGTGTATATGTATATATGTGTATATATATATATATATATATGTTTGTATGCGTATATATGTGTGTGTATGTGTGTGTGTGTGTATATACTTATATGTATATGAGGTGGACATCGTAGCTACCGATGGGTGTTGAATTTAATGTCCGGTTTTTTTTTGTTTTTTTTTTACATACACTATATTTTAATATATTAAATAATATTAATTTTGATCATTTTTATCTTTGTATATTTACTCGCTTAAATTAGATTTCAATAGGTTGTTAACATTCATGCAATGACATTTTCTGTCTTAAATATTTATCGGTTGGGGTATGCAACTGTCTGGGTCAATGTCTGTGGATGTGTGTGCATGTATTTATATGTATCTATGTGTATGGAAAGTGCATCCACTTTTAATTATGTATGTATGTACGTGTGTGTTGGTTTCCCTTCTCCCATTTTCCCCCCCCCTTTTTTTTTTTTTTTCATGACAGACGGTGGAGATGTTCTCTGTCTTGTCCCCTTTTTTGTGTGTGTATATGTCTTGGTGCTTATGTATTAGAATCTGACTGCGTTTGTTTTACGCGTGAGTTTGGGACCCCATTTACACATCATGAGGATTAAAATGTATACATTGTAAAAAGACCGGATATTAAATATAGCTAAAGTAACTTCAATGAAAAAATAAATTGAATAACATATATATTTCTTCTTTTCTCCTCAGTAATTTTATAGTTGTAAACTTGATAGCGAATAAATGTTAAATTTTGGTTTTGTAATTAGCAGTTTTAAATTTTAATATTAAATTTTATCATATAATTTAGTAATTATTCGTTGGAATAAATTATTTTTTAATACTAAACATCTGAATAGATATTATAACATGACTTCGTTATCGAGCTTTTTGAATTTTCCTGTAATTGTGTTCTGATTGGTCTACCTAGCCTCTGTAACAACGTTTTCCCCTTACGTAGAATATTAATTAATTTGAAACTTTTAAAACCATTTATTTTACATTCAACGTCATCACTTGATAAGACACCGTAGGTGTTGAAACAAAATGGCTATTTTTGTAGTGATTTTATAACATATTTATGTTATAAATTTTTTTTTTCTTTAAAAATAAATAATTATATATATATATATATATATGTATGTGTGTGTGTGTGTGTGTGTGTGTGTGTGTGTGTGTGTGTGTGTGTGTGTGTGTGTGTGTCAATGTATTGATTAGATTCAGTCATGGCTGGCAATGAGAATAACGACTTTTTGCATCCTGATCAGGGAAGGTGGTTAGAGTTGTGTGATATTCCCAGAGACTCAGATTCTTTACTAACCAAAATAGCATTTAACTAACGATATATTTTGTCAAGAGGACTAGTGATACAAGAAAGTGTAGGGAAAAACTGATTTGTGCCTTTTCCAGGGGAATTAGCACGAATAGATTAACAAAGACAGAAATTGAAGTCGATACAATGATTTTCTTATTCCCTTTTCACTTTCTTATTTCTCCTTCCTCTCTTTTCCTTCTCTTATTTTTCCTCCCGTTCTTTTCACTCTCTTATTTCTCCTTCCTCTCTTTTCCTTCTCATATTTTTCCTCCCGTTCTTTTCACTCTCTTATTTCTCCTTCCTCTCTTTTCCTTCTCTTATTTTTCCTCCCGTTCTTTTCACTCTCTTATTTATCCTTCCTCTCTTTTCCTTCTCTTATTTTTCCTCCCGTTCTTTTCACTCTCTTATTTCTCCTTCCTCTCTTTTCCTTCTCATATTTTTCCTCCCGTTCTTTTCACTCTCTTATTTCTCCTTCCTCTCTTTTCCTTCTCTTATTTTTCCTCCCGTTCTTTTCATTCTCTTATTTATCCTTCCTCTCTTTTCCTTCTCTTATTTTTCCTCCCGTTCTTTTCACTCTCTTATTTATCCTTCCTCTCTTTTCCTTCTCTTATTTTTCCTCCCGTTCTTTTCACTCTCTTATTTCTTCTTCCTCTCTTTTCACTATTTTGGAAAAATATTATTATACGCTTAAAATATGGCAAAGAACACATTTGAATACAGTAGTAAAGTATATGCCACCTTTTACAAGTTCATAGATGAAACAATAGCAGGTTACTTCCGCGACAACTACTGAAAAAAAAATACTTGCCTCCAATTTAATTAAATACGATAGACCAAAACTACCAAAATACAAAAAATGGTTTCGTCTATGTTTTAAAAAAATCGTGTTTAACATTATATAACCAATAAGTTAAGAATATATTTTGATTCTATAGACCTTTCTGAAACTTTATAGAATAAATAAGTTTATAGTAAATATAAAAATACATATTTTTAAATAGTAAATGATGTTATATATTGCATATATTTTTTCTTTTTGCTTTTTTATATTTGGCATTTATTCTGTATTTATTTATTAACTATTTGAACTTATAAAATATTGAATTGTACCAAATAGACAAATATATATTCTAAGTCACAAAACAATGTAAATATTAATTCTAGTAAAACTTCCCCAAAATGTGCTTTATATTCTATAATATATGTTTTCTTATTAATTTAAAAGGTGGTTGAATTATTCCGACCTATATACAGGGGAAATAATGAATATTCTTATATTACGATGTATTTCTGTTGAGAAGTATGTTGTAAGGATGTTCAAATATGAAAGACAATGAAAAAAACAAAATGATCATTTTTAGTACTCTTGCCATCAAAAGGTCTCAATGTGTGTTTTAGAGAGAGAAAGAGAGAGATAAAGACAAAGACAGACAAAAGTGGGAAGAACCCTGCATTACTGCTATACATTATTACCATATTTGCTTTCCATAGGGAAAAGTATTTATCTGCGCCCCCAATGAAACGGAATGTAACACAAGGTCGATCTTAAATTGAAATTGCATCACAATTAATTCATGGGTTTCCAACCCATGAATTAATTGTGATGCAAACATTTTGGGAAAAGAGAATTTTTGAATTCGGCGCTGCTTTTCTTCTAACATGTCACGTGACTAATGTAATAAATAACATTATTCCAGTTTGTCAATCATGCTTTATTCACGTCTGTATGCGTATTTCGAGGTCATAAAGCAAAGATAGACATAATCACGTGATCGACTAATACGAGTATGTTATATATACGAGTATTTATTTATAATGCCATTAATTATTTGAAGCACAAGAATGTGTCTTTACATTCGTTCATTTATTAACTTTGGATTTTTACCGTAGTTCAGTTGTAATGGAGAAAAATGATAGTGAAAATAGTCTGGTAAAACAGAAACTGAACTAAAAATCGAACCCGGAAACCAAATTGCACAGAGTAAATGTATGTATGTAGTTAGTGTGACTTGCAACATTAGGAGATAGATAGATAGATAGATAGATAGATAAATAAATAAATAAATAAATAAATAAATAAATATGGCATTGCTTATAAACACAAAATGCAATTTTAATCGATTTGGTTTGTTATATTTTAATTGAGCTGTCCAGATTTTAAATTTAGTTTTGTTTGTTTATATATCTACCCAATGGCCAGTCTCGTATTTACCACTAAAATGTTTTCTTATTTACTTCCTTTCAGTGATTTTTGCTGGTTAATACAACAATTTCACGTTGACGTGGATTTTTGTTTTGTGCTTTTTATAGATTGACGAAAAAACATGACGCGTGATTCTAAAATACAGAGAATTACATTGTGTTGAAAGACAACTAAAATAGGACACTAATCTGCAATTTTAGAAAAAAAAATGAAAATCGATTCCAATATAATATGTTTGAAGTACACCAGAGTATTTTGCTTACTGGAAATTGTAAATTTAATCCTTTAGCTTTCAATTAAAGTTAAAATGAAAGCTTAAAGAAAGCTTTTAAATTTTTAAAAATTCATTTTAAACCTTAGATATGGTGAATTAGTAGAAGTCCCTTAATCTAATGAGTTAGGATTCAGATGACATAAATAAAGAAAATGAAATTATTACTCACCGTATTTTTCATAGAAATTAGCTGAAGACAAAAAAATAAAGAAACTTTGCCCGGTACGAGAGAAACAAGTGTGTCTCCGTATGAACCATTTAAAACTAAAATGTCAACACTTATTATCTTTGTCTATATGACACTCCTAAATCCTTTATTTAAAAATCCACTCATATTATTTCCGATTTAACGCGTTACCGCACTTATGAATTATCAGTCAAGACTTTTTTTCTTTTTTTTTTATTGGGGGAGGAGTTAATTCTCAATACTTCCTCAGCCTTCTGTCATCTCTCCCCTTTCTTTATCTCTTTTGCCTCTCTTCCTTATTCTCTCTTTCTCTTTATCTCTCAGATATTCCTTCCTTTCTCTTTTTCTCTCTTTGTTACTATTCTTTTCTTTATCTTTTTATTCTCATTTTCACTTGCAATTCTTTTTCTTTTTCTCTTACGATCACCCTCCTCTTCTTTCTCTTTCTTTTTCACGCACTGTCACTCTTTTCCTTCTGTCTTTCTAACTTATCTTTCCTCCCTCTCACTTTTTATATTCTGTTTTTCATTCAGCATCTGTCACTGCCCCACTTTTCATTTAGTAAAACGTTATCGTTCTACTTACATCCACATTTGAAAATGACTGAATTTCTCCCCTTGTTCAGATGCCGCAGTTAGCGCCAAATCTGAAATTCAAGGTTCAGCTACCATAAAAAATCCAATCCGGTTTTTATGTTAATAAAGATAAGGAAAAATTTTAAATCAGTAATATGTAATTAAAATCCTTATGACTTTGGATTGAACCTTATCTCATAGACAATTTGATTTTAGAGTGTGAAACCTTTAAAACATAGATTTATTGGTTTTCATTGGATACGGTCGATAACGTAGCATTAGTCACAAACTTCTTTGAATCAAATTAAGAAAATACAAATTCTGTAAAGAATGAATTTGTCGTAATATTCAACATTTAATAATTAAAAGAGCAAGTGTATAAAGATTTCAGAATCATAAAAAGATGATCCACACACACTCATATACATATGTGAGGGGGGAGTAAATAAATCGAGAGTACTCGAACAAAAATAGATAAGAAAAGAATGCACTTCAAAGAATTTATGGACATTTTCGAAAATTGGAAAATATAGTAAAAAAGAACTATTGATCGATTAATCAGAAGGATGGAATTTGAAACCTGAGACAATTTTGAAAAGTACTTTATTGAGTCTACTCGAGCACTTACAAAGGAGACCTTTGGTCAGTTTAAACCCTATTCATCGCGATTCGGTTCGTGAGTGGATAGCCAATGATATATGTAGGTCAACAGAGCAATTAAACGCAGCATTAAAAGGTGAGTAAATAGGACGCTGAAATCTGAGATAACCTGTGGCTCACAAAGAACTCCAGGACAACATACAAAAATTTCAAAACAGATAAATTTGAACATTTATCTGAAATAAACACGCAACAAACCAAGTTTTCTTTAATACTACGAAGCCAATTCACATTTTTCAATTATAATTCAACAAGGCAGAACCCAGTTCTGAAAATTTTCCACAAATGATAATAATTCTACAACTCCTTCCATTCAACAGACACTCTCCCCGATCAACTCAAAATCTGAGAGCACCGCGTAAACTTCTCCGTTACGTGATATTCTCTACCAAGAACTTTTATAACTTCAGCTTCTAATGTAAGTCTCTTCTTTCTCATGAACATTTTAATCTACTTAGGTTAATTACTTTAGGCGCTAGAAAATAATATTTTGAGCAAGCCCTATTTTCTTTTTCGCATAAAATATTTTTGTAAATGAACAATTTATTCCTGTTTCAAATTCACATTGAATAAGAGTATCCGCCATAAAAAAAACAGAAAAAATATGATACCTAAAGTTCGAAATGTATTTTTAAAAAATGAAAAGTCTTTCTTGAAACTATTGTTTTAGTTTTAATTTCAGACTTATAGCTTAAATCTAAGATTTCCAATAAACAAAATACTTTACTGCATTTCAAAAACTAATTTAAATTGACTTGAAGGAGTGTGTTGTGGTATGTTAACAATAATGGCCATTTGTAGATGTCTGTTTATTAACATGACCACACGATTTATATTTAACGTAAAATACCACAAAATATGAAACACAAGAAGGAATAAAAACGGTTTTTATAACAACAACATTTATATTTATTTTTGTGTAATGATGTACATGCGTAGAGGTTAATATTTTGTTGGTGTTATGTCCCTTTGACTGATTTATAGTTTTACTGATGAGATTGAAATATTTTTATCTGAGCTCACAAAAGTTGAATAAATTATAAAGCTGAGAAATGCTGAATAAACTTTTGGGCTTTAGAAGAGTATTTCAAAGAGAAAAGTTCTTATTATTTGTTTGGAAATGTTTTCTATGTTTGTAATGTAGTTTGCAAAATTTCGTACGTACGTGTATGCGTGAATATGCTTTTAACGTCTTACCGGCACTTGATCGAGACGGGATCCTTTTTACAACCACATCTTGTAGCGAGAGAAATCAAGGAAGAAGGGAGAGAATGAGCAAACTTGTGTCTGCTATTTATAATTAATGTAATCACGTGACAGGCTCACGGAAAATGGCGGGAAAACTTGACTTGGTCATGCACTGGGAAATATTTGTATGTGGACGGATTACAACACCCACTTGTGAGGTTTACTGACCAATTAGAAGCTGATATTTGCTGAAAATCTGTATGAAGCTGGGTAAGCTTCTGATCCTCTTTTTGCACAAAATTCAATATTGATAAGAAAGTGGTAGCGGGATACTAAAAGTGTTTTTTTGCTTGTTTTTTATTGCTAAAATAACTGATTAGCGCCCATTTTAGTCGTTTTTCATTGCAATGTAATTTTTTATATTAAAAATCTCCCAAAAATAAAATATTCTTTTCTGAAACTTTATTTGAGTTATATTAACTAATTTAAAGTATAACTAATCTGATTTGAAACAAATATTTATTTTAAGTTTAAAAATTTCGCAGAAATCTATTTATTTTAACCCGATACTAGCTTTGTTTTTAACTAACAGTAGCGAATTTGTCATGTTTGACAAGGTGATGACAGGTCTAATGTTGTTCTACAGAGACTTTATCTGTAAAACATCATTGAAGAAAATGACATGAGCGCCTTTTTTTTTAATTTTTAAGTACTCTGTAATCTTAAAAATTTAGAAAAATATTCCACGTAATCTCGTGTTTTATTGAATTTTAGAAATCTAGTCTTTAAATTTACTATAGTCATCGCACTTATTTTCTAATAGTCGTGTATGGTTGCCAGTGCTTACGAAAAAACATCATGGATATACACTAATGAAACATATGATTTAAATTCTTTAAGGAGTCCTGATTTTAACTGATATAAAATTATGAAGAAGCTGCAATTTTAATTACTCAAAATTTCATAAAATTAATTAATGGGAGGAAGCAGATGTAAAAAAATACTTTTACCAATATTTTCTAATAAAAATAATTTCAAAAATAATTTTAATGCATTTGTGAATAAGTCCTGTTAAAATCCGACAATTATTAGATTTTTTTTAACCGTAACAAAGACGCTAAATTTCCCCTACTCATCTTTTCTCGGTAGGGTTGGCTCACTGCTAACTCAAGAAAAACAAGATTTTTAACCATAATTTCTAACGTGCTAGAAAGGATAAAAAATATAATTAAATAATCAAAATCCCTTTGGCCTTTCCTCTTAATAATAGCATAAACATTTTGACGATAAAACTTTGTTTTTATCTAGCTTGGGGCTTTTTTGTCATGCTATGCTATTTTTTTTATTGAGCGCTTAAAGAATTGTTAATTGATATATGTTTTCTATTTGCATATGTAAATAGCCCCATAAAAATCAAAATATTTAGAAATAAATTAAACTCTCGAACAACTGAAACATTTCTCAGTGAATATGTTTGTCTTGTATTTCCTTGTCCTTGTACAATAGCAATGACATTTTTATTAAAATGTATTAACTTTCTATATATTGGACATATGTCCATTTTTATGTACATTTCAAATAAATAGGTTCTTTTGCTATAGAAGCTATGTTTATAGAAAATCAATTCATATGCGTCATTACATATAAACTTTTTGTTGTAGAAATATAGATAATTTATTTTAGAGTTTAAAATTTTTACTACATCTCGAGTAATTGTGAGTATATTCATTACGACTCTGTCGAATTACAAACGTCACTAAATGTAATTGTAACCATTTCCAATTTATGAGCATATGACATAACCAGATCACATATCTTTTGAATTCATTCATTGATAATAAATTCTGTCGTCACAAATTTTTATTTTTGTCATTATCGATTGAAATATTAAAAACTATTATCTTGCGTAATTAATACAGCGTTACAATACATTATTATTTTTTTTTTTTTTTTTTTTTTTTTCAATTTTAATATTGGAGATTTTATACGTATTTCATAGAGTTAGATATTTTTGAGATTTACTAAGCTCAGCATTGTCCGACACAGAACGAAGGGAATTAAAATTGTACACCAACGTAATACTCTTTTTTTAATTCCAAATCGAAACAGCCGACATGTTGTGAAAATCAAAATAAATTTTCAAAGCAGGCTGTCTTTGGAATCATTGCTATAAATTTGTTTTGATTTATTTCTAAATCGTAAATATTTATCTCGGCTCTATCACTGACATCAAATTCTTTCAAAGTAGAACCCATGATGACGACAATTTTCCTGACATCAGTCATCTGTCAATGGACTTTAGCACATGCGCGAAGACTTCCCATAAGTTCACATATTATTCACACTACTACATCGTTCTTAAATGAGAAGCAGAAAATTAAAAATTATGATTAATAAAACACTGATCATTGGACGGAGACCGAAATAACTTTCGAATCATTGCGATAAAACGATGATAAAAATTAAAAATGAATATATCAAAAGTTTTTATTTGAAAACCTCCGCTAGGAGTAACAAAAATTGACTGAGGTGGGGGTTAAGCTTATCAGTTGTTGTCAGTTCTGCAGCGTGCACATGTTTAATTTAGTTTAATTCCTTTAAGCACACATGAACCAATAATAGACAAGAACACATATTTGATAGTAACTATATCTATATATATTAAAACATTTTTATGTTTATACATTCTTTTTTATAGATACAAATATTTAAGTAAATGCTCGCTCTGTTTTAAAACGGTATTATTCACCGGCCTGAATGCCCGAGAAATTTTCATAGAAAATATTCGTTTTTCGACAGGAATCGAACCTGTATCCTATACTACAGAACAGCCATTTAGCCTGACGTGTCTTAACCGATGGAGCCACGGAGAATCGTTCGGTTAGCAAGATCTATTTTACTGTTTTTGTTTTTTTGTTGTTTTTTTTAAGTTTAAAAACAGTAAAATCGACCTTGTTAATCGAACGATTCTCCGTGGCTCTATAAAAAGAATGTATAAACATAAAAATGTCTTAAAAATAATTGTCGGACTTTGTCCATTTCATAATATATATATATATATATATATATATATATATATATATATATATAGAGAGAGAGAGAGAGAGAGAGAGAGAGAGAAAGAGAGAGAGCAGCTAAGTGACAAATTTTATTTGTATTATTCTTATACATATATATATATATATATATATATATATATAGATATAGATATATAGATATATATAGATATATAAATAAATAAATAAATAAATAAAGACAAAAGTATATATAAGAAGAAATATATTTCTAGAAATAAATTAAATATATTTACAGCGTTCGCCAAGTAACTGAGATTTAATACAAAAGTTTTTGGAGTTAAAAAAAAATAATTGTACACATATACAATTTAGAAAAGTGGAAAAATAAAACTAAAAGTCATTCAATAAATCCACCTTCTGGCTCGATACCTCGGTGCGGCTTTGAAAGCGAATGATTTAATGAGGTGGTTTTCGTTTACGATGACGGCCTTCAAAGCGTGCCCGTGATATTTTGTTGTCACCGGTTGATCTGCTACTCGACGAGGCCCATGTAAAATTACTTTGTTAACCTGGTCACTATTGGTTACTGTTATCTTCAAAGGACTTTTGAAGTTATCATATCATTCTGTCATTGCTGGAACCATTCTTCGAACTCGTTTTCCAAAATACCTTTCAATTACGTTATAATCACATGTTGCTGGCTGTCAAAGATATCAGCAAATCTTTGTCCTTTCAGAGCAGTTTTCAGTTTTTAAAGGTGACCTTTAAATCGAAATCGCCCAAATAAAGTGGATAACACATTTTTGTAACATATTTCTTAGCCAAGAACTCGCAAACTCCTGACGATTTACATTTTCTCATTCCCAAACCCTCTGTTAGAATCTATAGCATTCTTTTCCTTCTTTATATTCGGTTATTCCATCTTGTACACGTCACCCTTCCTTGAACAGACTGTGCCACTGAAGAACACTCGATTTCTTCAAAGCATGTTCACTATAAATCATTTTTAATAGGACTAGCATTTCACTTTCTCTTTTCCCAGTCTTCACAGAAAACTTGAAGTTAATCCGTTACTCTTCATTCCTTTCATTCAATTTCTGCCAACAGTCTACCGTGAACACATACAACTTCCTCTGCTGCTTAACAACGAATAAATCTTCTGGTCTGCGACCCAAGAAATCAGAAATTCTAACATGTTCGGACGTGGTAGAATACAAATGTCTGCCTGATTCATAACCCAGCGACACTCCTTGAATTAAATCCTCCCACATCATGCATATACTATATTACATAACCATATAATTCGATTTGCTGTCCTTTATCAGGACATGAAGGTAATATTTTAAGGGCTATGTAATTATATAAGCTGTGAAAAAATACAGTAACTGATATTAGGATTTTATCACTAATATTTATTCTTCTAATTCAAATTTCCGAAATGTTTTACTCGAAATATTTTGAATTCTTGTGAAAAATGTTCCAAAGACACAGAATTATTTTACGCATTCTTGTAGTGGCAGCTAAACATGAGGCAAGAAAGTCAACAAAGAAATTCCCCTTAGAAAACGTCAGAATTATTAGATGTATGCAAAAATGTTTCGAGCATTCTTCTTTTTTCATGTGAGACGAAATACACACTGGAAAACTGGCTTCCTTTTCAAATAATAATAATAATAATAATAATAATAATAATAATAATAATAATAATAATAATAACACCAGAAAAATGCTTACCCAAATGAAGATACACCACCCGAAATCAGATGTTGATAGGCTGTACGAAGAGCTTTAGGAGGCCGAGGTCTAATCCAACTTGAACTAAAAACTGCAACAATCAGATTGGAATAATACTTCACAAAAGCCATTGACCCACTGCTACAAGTAGTAAAACATCAAATACACTCAATCAACAAAGAAACTGCACTCTTCAAGAAACAGCTTAATATACCGGAAACCCTACGAACAAAAAACGCAGCGAGTAAAACAGAAAGCAAAACAGCTTGGCCAAATGAAATATAAAAAAAAAAAAACTGGGAAGACAAGGCTTTGCATGGAAAATACATAAAAAGAACGAAAGAAGCAGATGTGGACCAACAGAAAACGCGGTTGGAAGCTGAAGCAGAAGGCCTAATTATTGCAGCTCAGGGCCAAAGCCTCGCAGTCAGATTCTATAACTGTCACATAATAAAGGATGGAACTAACCCGAAATGCAGGAAAATATGATGAAACTGTCCATCATCTTATCTCAGGATGTCCGGAACTAGCAAAAAATGAATATACCCACAGATATAACAAGGTAGCGTTAAAAGATATGCAAGAAGCACAAAATTGAAACCTCTGAGAGATGGTATTAGCGCCAACCAGACACACTTACCCAAAATAACGATATAACTATCCTCTAGTACATGCCATTTCAAACTGATAGAGATACAACAACCAGAGGAACTGATATTATTATAAAAGGCAAGGAATTTAGGAAGTATTGTTTATTGACATAGCAGTATCACCTGAGAGAAACACCTTAAAAAAAAAGAAAATTATCGAGAAATTGTCCAAATAAAAGGACCTGGAGATCGAGAAAAAAGGAAGTGGTGAATGAAGACTGAGACTGTACAATATCTGCACTGGAAAATCTGCAACTTCTACGGGAAAGAAACCGAAATAAACTGGTATAAACACCACCCAAACCAGGTTACGGAGATAGGAACTGTTACAATTTTATGGGACGACACAATACACACAGACAGAACAATCAAAGCTAATCGTTCAGACATTGTTATTAAAGACCACAACCTAAAAGACCGGCAAACTGCAATGTATGTTTGAAGATCTTTAAAAAGCTATCAAAATACAAGGACCTTGAAATCGAAATCTCAAAAATGTGGCACATGGGAACATCAACAATCCCCGTTGTAGTTGGAGCCCTCGGATTAGTTGAAAAAGATTCCAGTACACTCATTGAAGGAATTCCTGGAAGCCCATGCCTTAAAGAAATAAATAATTGTTCTCACGAGTACAACCCACGTCTTACGAAGGGCTTTATCTATCTTTTCCTTTGGTCGCGGCTTATGTTTCTTCAATCTGGTTTCCAGGAGATCGCTACTTTTGGTTCCACATTTCCATAGAATGCCATAAATGTAATCATTTGTCAACACATTTGCCACAAGGAATCAAGGATCTTAGAAAATGTGGCGTCCTGACTTTCCACAAATTCAATAATCTGTTCAGTTAACCCTCTCTTTCCTAAATATGGTATACCTGGGAAAGGCTGGAGAATTGTCTGGACAAAACATGGTAACAATAAAATCAATATAAAGAATGAGTTTAATCGTCCGAACAACTCTTGCAAGTAATTTTACTTTTTAGAAAGTAATAATAATAATAATAATAATAATAATAATAATAATAATAATAATAATAATAATAATGCAAAAGTAACATTCAAGAACATTCAAGAAAGGTAGAATTACAGAAACACCCTCAATAGATTTAGATTTTGTCACAAAGATTAGGGAATTGGAGCATGAAGAATCTTATAAGTACCTAGGAATTAGCGAAGGAGATGGCATACAACACCCCCAAATGAAAGAAAAAATAAGAAGAGAGTACTACAGGCGTGTACGTCTGATACTAAATACTGAACTAAACTCAAAAAATAGAATATCAGCTATAAACACATTGGCTGTCCCAGTGGTGCATTACAGCTTTAATGTCCTTAACTGGACCATAGCTGAAATTAAGCGAATGGACGCCAAAACGAGAAAGCTTCTCACTTGCTATCGCATGCATCATCCCAAAGCTGATGTTGATCGTCTGTATGTGCCCAGATCCGAAGGAGGCAGAGGATTAGTTCAACTAGAACTGTCCTACAAAACTACAACAATTGGCCTCCAAAAATACTTGGAAACTACAGAAGACTGGATGATGGTATGCGTCAAGGAACATGAAAGTAGTAAGCGTCTTTAATCCGTAATGAAAGAAGCCAACAAATTCAAACTGGAGCTTCAAATGGGCGTAGAGATGCAACTACAGCACAATACACCGGCTGAAACTGCAAAATACTTGAAAAAGACAGCAAAGACGAATGCAACCGACCAGATACAGAAGCGATGGCAAGATAAACCGCTTCATGGCCAATACTCTGCCCGTATCAAACAAGCTGATGTAGACAAAACCCGTATCCATCAGTGGCTACGCAGTGCAGGGTTGAAAGCGGAAACTGAAGGTTTTATCCTTGCTGCGCAGGACCAATGCTTGCTAACTAGGAATTATCAAGCACATATACTAAAATATTGTGTCAGCCCAAAATGCAGATTCTGTGATAAATATCCAGAAACGATTGATCATCTTGTATCAGGTTGCACGATGTTGGCACCCACTGAATATAAAACCCGACATGACAGAGTCGGCCAATATCTGCACTGGAAAATCTGCAACTTCTCCGGGAAGAAACTGAAAGAAACTGGTACCAACACCACCCAGACCCAGTTACGGAGATAGGACCTGTTACAATTCTATGGGACTACACAATTCACACTGACAGAACAATCAAGGCCAACCGCCCAGATATTGTTATTAAAGACCACAAACAAAAACGGTGCCTCCTTATTGATATGGCAGTCCCTGCTGACTGCAATGTATCTTTGAAGATATTCAAAAAGCTGTCAAAATACAAGGACCTTGAAATAGAGGTCTCGAAAATGTGGCATATGGGAACATCAACAATCCCTGTTGTAGTTGGAGCCCTAGGACTGGTTGGAAAAGATTGCAGTAGACTAATTGCAGGGATTCCTGGAAGCCCATGCCTCAAGGAGATACAAAAAATTGTTCTGACAAGTACAGCCCACACTTTACGAAGGGCTCTATCTATGTAATTATTTTATTTTATTTTATTTTTTTTTTTTTTGTCAGTGAAAAGTGTCATGATGCCATTTCTAACCTTAGGTCCCTGGGTGGGATCCGGAAAGAAATGTGTAAACGCCAGAAAGCAAAGAAAATAAAAATAATAATTATTATTATTATCATTATTATTATTATTATCATTATTATTATTATTATTATTATTATTATAAATAATATCGAGAACTGACGAGACTATCAATGTAGATAAATTTCTACCCCCAAATTTTCGACACAACAGCAGTTTGACGCCCTATCAAAATATTCAACCACTGCGATAGGTGTTTTTTTTTTATTTGATCCAAAAATAATTACGCGGTAACAATCTTATTTTAATAATTTTGTTACTAGACTCTAACAAAACTTTATTATTATTTTATTTTCTTGATATTGCGATCATCCAAATTTCAATATGTCATTTTATCCTTATTTTATTCTTTTTACTACATGTTGTCATCAATAAAATATCAAGTGTGTTTCGCTTTTTGGTTAGAGAACTCGGCTAGACGACCATTACGATTGAGTAAGGAGTCCAGTTCCAGATTAAGCAAGGCATATTAAATATCTAAAATAATCATCTCAATGTACTGTCTAAGACTTATTAAATAAGACATTGAAAGGTACAATGACTTATGTAAACAGGAATAAATAAACGAAATACAAGAAAGTGTATATGTAGGTGTCTCTATTGCTGAAACAGTAAAAGCTACAAGGTAGTTTCCCTAAAGCAAAAAAGGAATGTAGGTTCAATCCCTATTGAAAGGTTCATTTTCTTTAATAAATCTGCACTGGAAAATATGTAACTTTTACGAAAACTGGAAGAAACTGATATGAACCCAGACCCGCTTACAGACATAGAACTTGTAACAATTTTATGGGACTTTATAATAAACACAGACAGAACAATCCAAGCTAATAGCCCAGACATGGTGATCAAAGACCACAAAACAGAATGTGCTTTCTTATTGATATGATAGTCCCTGCAGATTGTAATGTATGTTTGAAGATATTCAAAAATCTATCAAAATGCAAGGATCCTGAAGTGGAAATCTCAAAAGTGTCGTACATGAGGTCATCAATAATTGCAGTTGTAGTTGGAACCCTCGGTTTGATTGGAAAAGTTTCCGATAGATTAAATGAAGGGATCCCTGGTGGCTTATGCAAATACCAAAAAATGTACTCACAAGTACAGCTCAGACTTTACGAAGAGTTGTATGTAAAATGTGTGTGATCTGAGATTGCTTTTTTTCTCTCTTTTTTTTTTTAACAAAAATACTAAGTGAAAATCTTACGATTCCATTTCTAACCTTAGGCCTCTGGTTGGGACCCGGAAGTAAATAAGTATATAACAGAAATCGAAGGAAACAACAACAACAATAATAATAGTAATAATAATAATACTGTTGAGAAGGACACACTTACCTAAACAATAATAATATTATTGTTAATAATAATAATAATAATAATAATATCGAGAACATCCTTATCCAGCCAGGCTGGCTGAATACGTCCGTGTATTATTTGGCACAACGACATCTCGATTTTAGAAACAATTCTCCGTGAATTGTCACATATTATTTGAAAAGAAAATGAACAACGCTAAATCATTCCCAAGAACCTATTTGATGCCATGAAGAACTAAAATCCCGATTTTTAAACCAACCGACCAAAATTAAGTAAAAAAAGGTTTCACCTATGTGTTTTTAATTAATTTGTACCTTTAAAAATGGGGTCATTAATGTCATCGTTTCATCCTTTCGTCCTGAATTAAGGTAATATGTTGCGAAATTATTAAAGAATTCATTTTAATGGTAGTAAGAGTGAGTTTAAGAACAATAATAATTTATTTTAAATTAATGAATTATCAAATTCATTTTCAAATTTAGACAGTCTGATTATCAAAGTGTTTACAAAATGTAATTTAATTTAACTCGATTTTTACAGTAAATTTAATAAAATATTTCTCTTTGTAAATGTATTCAATTGTATTCTGATGATATTTATCATCGGCCTGGCACTGCAAATAGTAATGCATGGCATTCAATCCATTCGCTTGATTATTTTGGGTTTACAAATTACTAGCTATATTCCCATGATAGTCCAGAATCGACAGCTGTTTGGTGACAGAAATAAATTGTTAAAAAACTGCTACACATACAATAGGAATTTATTTAGTTTTAAATCAAAATACAAAATTTACAATAAATAAAGTAAAATTTACCTTTTTGTGGATCGGCCAAATTTTATGAACAAGCATCCGAATTTGGTGATTATTTCGTGTAAAAAACAAACATCTAGTCTAGTTTAGCTTACTCTGAATAAATACACAAGCAAACGACTACTTCGTTGATATCAGCAGTTAATATCAGGACTGTTTTGAAGTTAGTGAGGTATATTTCTAAGAATTTAATCTGAAATAGTCGGCCATTGGTTCTCTGAATGAATTACATTCACATAATTAAGCTCCGTTGTGATTGGTCGATTCTGGAGCAAAACGGAACACTTAAAAACTTCCGCTTGTTACTGTTCATGTAAATTGGAATTTGAACTCTGGAATTTACGTTCACTAAAAAGAAAGAAAGCAGGATGCATAAAAGTTTGAGGGAGCGGCTAATTTTATCTGTACCAATGATATTATTATTTAGCGAAATGCCGGGACTTCATGGGCGCAACATTTCGCCTCTTCCCAATTACACCACTTTGTTTATCGCCCTTTATTTATGAATCATTGCATATTCTAAGATAGAATTTAAAAAAAAATCCCTATTTTGCTCCTACTAACATTTCTACTACTAGTTATTATTATTATTATTTCCTTTTGGTTTCTGGTGTATACTTATTTCTTTTTAGGTCCTGACCAGAGACCTAAGGTTAGAAATAGCAATATGACATTTTCCACTGAGCAGTTTAAAAAATCGCACATATTTTACATACATAAAGCCCTTCGTAAGTGCAATTTTTTATATTTCTTTAAGGCATGAGCTACCAGGGTTTCCTTCTATGAGTCTCTTGGAATCTTTTCCAATCAATTCGAGGGCCCCAAATACAACTGGAATTGTTAATGTCCTCATATGCCACATTTTTGACATTTCGACTTCAAAGTCATTGTATTTTGATAGTTTTTTGAAGATCTTCTAAGATACATTATAGGGACTGCCATTTCGATAAGAAGGCACATTTTGTCTTTACGATGTCAGGGCGATTAGCTTTGATTGTTCTGTCTGTGTGTACTGTGTAGTCCCATAAAATTGTTACAAGTCCTATCTCCGTAACCTGGTTTGGGTGGTGTTTATACCAGTTTATTTCAGTTTCTTTCCCGTAGAAGTTGCAGATTTTCCAGAGTATAATTTGACCCTCTTTCTCATGGCGTGTTTTATATTTTGTAGCCCTGAGATGTTGATGCATCCAGGAATTTTACTAACATAATTTCCAGTAGCCTTCTTTATCATACCCAGTAGCTTTATCTCAACAGGGGCAATTGTAGTTTTAAGTTTCCACATTTTTGTTACTTCGATTTGCATGTCCACAGAATTTGACAGTTTTTAAATTTTTTTTTTTTTTTAGTAATACTGGAATCCTGTGTACAAGTCATATCAATCAGTTGGCAAGTTCCTTTTTGAAATCTTTTATGACCATGTCTAGCATCAATTTTCCTGTTATGAAGATTGGTAAATTCCATAGTATAGTCACTCCATCACCATTTTTGACATAATTAGGGTGATACTTGTACCATATATCCAGGACTTCAATAATATTGTTGGAACAGACATACCAATGAATTTGCTCTAGATTGTCATGTCTTATGTTGTCTTTCTCAGATAGGACTTGGTACCATGATACTATATTGTGAACAGTTTCATTAAATTTATAGCATAAGCGACAGGCGGAATTTGAGCCACTTTTATTGATTTTAATTTTGTAGGTATTAATTTGACGATATTAGTTGTGTGCTGCCATAATGAAGGCTTCTGTCTTTTCCTTAGGACCACTGCTTCTAAGCCATTGATGGATTTGGCGAACATCGATGCCTAGTTCATCCAGGCGATTTGAGTACTTTCCATGCAAGGGGTTATATCTCCAATTATTGTTCAAGAGTCTTCATAGAAGCAGCTTTCGCTAGTAACTTAATTATCTTTGGTGCAGCGGTGGAAGGCTCGGGAGAGGTGTTGTTTTGAGTATCTGTAACATCGAAGGAGTTTCGCATTTCTTGTTTAATTATGGAAGTAGCACATGGATGACTGAATCAGATACTTGTCCCGTGTCGTCATCATCAATATCATTATTATATTTCTTATATGAAGTGAAAAAAAGAAAGGATGTTGACGTAAAATCCAATCGAAATCTGACATGATTGCAACTGTGAAAAAAGGTGTATGTAATTAACTACTCCCCAGCAAATAAAAGGTATATAATTTTAAAACTTTTTTGAAGTCACTTCGTCAAATGCCAAACATTTGAAATCAAACCATAAAATTAAGAAAATATAATGTTCTTAACGGAAGACAAATCACAATTTATGACTTGTATAAGTTGTGCTTCTTATCTATCAGTTTTTGTTATCCAATCACAAGAAATGGACTAGTAAACAGGATGCGAGAACAGGATTCTGAACAATTTAGAGTCCCAAAAGTATTTTTACAACTGATGGGCGTAAAAATCGCAATTCATGAGTGGATAGCATCAATTTCTGAAAACGTTACTCGGAAGACTAAATGAACTATTTTTTTTTTTCTTTTAAGAAGCTATTCTTATCTGTGGTGTTAAGCGCATGACTCAATCTGACAGAGAGATAAGAGGATATTTTTTAAAAGTCCAACTCTATTAGTGGATATCAAGGAAATAGTTTCAAACCAACCCAATAATACGGGGAAATTTGTTCGTGTCCCAAGCATTTGTTTTATTCGTTCTTTTCTTTAAATGGGTAAAATTGCGAACATTTCTTCAGCATAAATTAATTTTAAATTTTGAACAACTTTCATTGTATCTTGTAATTAATATTCAAAACGTGCTTTTATATTTAAATGACGATGATTTCTATTCCTTTTGTTTAGCCCTTTTTTCGGATGTATCTTATACTCTAAATGAATCTTGCAATATTTAATTTTCTTAATTGTAGACGGGATAAGATGATTTCATATATTAATTATGATATGTTATTGTATTCTGGGATAAGTGCCTGATTAGTTTGTAAATTCGGATGTTGCTAAATCTGTTGAATTGTAATATTAAAGTAAAATTATATAATTTGGAATGTGATGTGATTTTAATTTTTATTTAATTAAATCGTTAATATGGAAAAATAATAGTAAAATGGGAAATAAAATGGGAAAATGGGAAATAAAATTGAGATTTTAAAATGGGAAATAAAATTGAGATTTTAATGAAAGTAAAAAAATTCTAGTTGAATGAATGAAAGAGGATGGTCAAAATGTTAACAACGTGACATAAGATACGATCCTATCACAAGTCTTGTTTTTATGAAGTGCATTGTAGTTTTAATCATTAAAATATCAAATACGATAATTTGACTGGAGTTAGCAGCAAATGTTATATTTGTTTTAATTTCAGTTGTTCGATGCTATTCTGGAAATATGATAAAAAAGCGCCTTCTTCAGACCGTTATCGAACGTTCTTGTCACGCATGCGCATTTGAGAATATACAGATACATTTGCCTTTTAGTCCAAAGGAAATGAGTCAGAACCAAGCATTCTGAGCAGAAGAGTTAGAGACAGACGTTTCTGAGAGGAAGATACAAGAGACAATGATGGTTGCAAATTTTCTAAATTGAAACCCTTCCTTGACCCTTGATGTTCTTTTAGTTACATTGCTGTCTTGTATTTTAAATCCTCAAATTTATGTAGAACACTAAAGCAGGAAATATTATTTGAATCGAATCTCCCAAATCTCCCAATTTTGTATTTCTCACTCATGACATGCAACTATTTTTCAATCACGGTGTAGAATTTGGTACCATGTTACAACTGCTGATTACAGAAAATTTGATTACAGTTTTTATTTTTACGATGAATTTATCTGTTTAATTCTTTGTTGGACTAAAAATGTTTTTGTTTTTTTTGCACACTAATATATTTTACGATAATCCACAGATAATCACTTCAGTTATATTTTGCAGCAATTACCCAAATATATTAATCCTTAATAACCATATTATCGATTGTATCAGATTCAAACGCAAGCATTACCAAATTCAGTAAAACTTGAAACTGAAAACACATTTGAAAATTCGTAGAAAAGTCAAATTTGCAAAGCAGTTAGAACACAAGAAAATCAAGAAGCATGCCAATTACAATATTCAAGGCAATGGTTTATGGTTAGGGTTAGGGTTAGGATTAAGATGCTAGGAAATTTTGATACTTAAAAATAAACATAAGTTGAGTCACAGTTAGGATAAACGGCAAACCTGATAAAACCTAGAATAGACAATCACCGCCCTGCGCAACAAAATTGTGTAAACAATAAGATTCGTAAAAGAAACTTCTGTTTGCGTTTTTTTTTTTTTTTTTTTTTTACCAAGAACCAAATTCTGTATTATGACGTCGTCAGCCTTTTTTTCACACACAAAATATAATATTTACCCAACAAAAATTTCGAATAAACGCTGCGTCAGTTTCTACACGCAGATATTTTTTACTTCTTTGTCCTTTAGATATTACATCTTCAAATTTTCTTTTAACAAAATCTACACTTCATATGATGTATATACATGTGTCTAATATATAAGTATTGTTGCGGGCTTCAACAATCTTGATGAGATTTTTATGCTCCTGGTACATTTTATCCTCAAACAATGTTTTTGGTGGACTCATGTAAGTCCAAATGATAAATAAGACATAAAATTTAAACAAAGAAATATTAACAAATATATTGATAGGATAATTTACAAAAGGAAAAATGAGAAATGAAATGAAGCTGAAAGTTTTTCGACAATATAGGTGAATTTCGTCTTTTGTCGAGTTATTCTTCCTGTCGTGAAAATAGACTGCAGTTGAGCGAACCATGGTTGTATATCAGTCGGCCCATGCATGTGCTGATAAGGAAAAATATTCGTCTTTTCTTTTTCACTCTAGTAAAATCTTGTGGCTGTAATAAAATCTTCCTGCAGGTGAAGTAGTTGCTTATTATAATTACTGGTGAAAGAAAGAAATTTAATCCGTGAAGCGCGGACGTAACTCGACTCGTGGATAGTAGTTATACACAAATGTTGCTCTGAGTCGTAAAGAAAATTTTACTAATGTAATGTTCTTTTTTAAACTGTCTTTTAGGAGACCATCACACCGAGGTAACCACTTTGTTACGGGCTTCAACACTTTTGATGAGATTTTTATGCTCTTGGTATTACAACCCGCAAACAATTTTAGGGCGGACTCGTGTGTGTCGAAAGGATAAATAAAACATAAAATTTAAACAAAGTTTTTCTACTAAGATGCACTTTTATTTTAAGTCATCTTCTAATAATAAATCATAAAAATAAAAATGGATTACCAGTTAATCCATCTTCTAAAATAAATCATAAGAATGGATAATCATGTTAATCCTTTTCTAAAAAAATAATACAAGCCAACTCAGAACGGCATTCCCGTTTGTAATGATACTGATCAGTTTGTTGAAGAAAGATATTTTTCTTGTGTTGGGGTGAGATATATATATATATATATATATATATATATATATATATATATATATATATATATATGCATGTTTCATTAAAAACGACTGGCAAGGTACTGTGGTTAAGCTTTTTATGTAATGGTACTGATCAGTTTGTTGAAGGAGGATATTTTTCTTGTGTTGGGGTGATATATATATATATATATATATATATATATATATATATATATATATATATATATATATATATATATGCATGTTTCATTATAAACGACAGGCAAGGTACTACGGTTAAGCTTTTTATTTAATTTTTCTTGTGTTCGAACAAGAGCTTTCTTTTCTGGACAAAAAGTGTGTAAAAACTGTCCAAATTTTTTATAATTTCGAGCGCTTTCGGCTATACCTTTAACCATTATCAACGATAATTCGATTTTTCAGCTTAATTGAGTGTGTGCATTATGTGTATGTTCTAGTGTGTTGTAGGGATGTTTTTAATTTCCGAATACGGTTAGCACATTATGGCCTTGTTCGTAGTTAATATTGTTAAGAGTTGTTTTTTTTTTATTATTAAAGGTTCCATTTTTTTTACAGGTGGATGCAGTTATTATATTTGTGTTTTCTACTAGTATGTTTCTAATAGAGTTTGGTAAATCATTAATTTTTAATACAATTATTTTTTTATTTCTTTTAATTATATTAGATTTTTACATTTAAGATGTTAAAATATAAAATTAGTTGAAAGCCGCATTCAGTTTCGTAAACATTGTTCTTCGCTGTTAAGGCCTTTTTCTCTTTTTCACACAAGCGGATATTCAGAAAACTTGCAAGTATTAAGAAAGGCTCTCTTATGAAGAGGAGAACAGAGTTAAACACTGATGAGGTTATGTTTTTTATTTTTGTTTTGTTTTGTTTTTTGTTCTTGTTGAAGATTTCGTTTTCTACTTCCGCTTGCAGAAATATTAACAGTTGGATCTCAGTATTCACTTATTGGTGTTTTCAAATGTAGATCACCAATTTTCACTGATCCACTAGTGACGTCATGCGTATGTATTTAGTCTTGTATTCTACACAACTTTGATGTAAGCGGTGGCAATGATTTTGAGGTAGCGCGGCATAACATAGTCCTTGTTACTCGGGAAACCAAGAAGCATCACAAGTAGTATGAACTTACTATATTACTGTGGCTAACCAGTAGGAGTATCAACTGTCTAACTGGTTTATCTCGGTCTTGGTTAACGGCTGTACCTGAATAAACGCATGAGAAATGTACATAAAATTGTGATTAAATTAGTTTCCGCAGACAGCCCAGAAAAAAAAAAATTCACCCCATTCTATGTTATTTTGCCCATACATTATTTTGTTGTTTTCTCAAGCTGTACACGCAATGCATTATTTTTCTTGCTATGTTCTTCTTGAATTTCTTTTGAATCTACTTCATTTATTCAACTTTTCAAAATTTGCTTCGCTTTAGCTTTTCATCAGTTTTTACTTCTTCTTTATGTAAGTCAAGAAGTTAAATCGTTCTCACACAATCTTCAACTGAAATTAGTCCTCTTTCTTCTACAGTCCTCTTAAAATACAACTTGTCAATACCCGCTTGTGGATAGTGTCTGCCATGTATCGGTAAGAGTTTTCTAGTTTTTCTCTCCAGTTCCTGTAACTGAGCACCGATCAAATTAAGGAGACCTTCGCAAGTATCGACACGGCTCATTCACAAATAAATGATTGATACTTTTATTGCCGGAGTCCAGAAAAGAAGAAAATGCTTTCTTTCGTAGCAGAATGAATGGTATTATCGCAAATAACAATGGTGACAAAATGTCTGCCTAGAAAATATCACTACTGGTATTTGCATTCCCAAGATAAGTTAACTCTTTTCATCAATTCCAAATGACACCGTTCCATAATTTCTTTGAACAAACTTTTTATGTTTTTTTTTTTTGTTTTTTTTTTGCAACAACAAATTTTCCATGGTCTTAATTGTCCAGCTGTATGGTACCATAAACTTTTCTATAATCGATCCAAGCGACATCCAATCCATTCAATCTCTTCCTACAGTTTCTTACAACCATTTTACCAATCGGTAACTGATCCATGTTTCCTCTACTTCCTTTCCTACACATATTTTCCTCAGGCAGCAACTGCTTCTATCAAAATGCGTGTAAAACACCTCCACAATGATTACTCATTATTATTATCATTTTTATTTTCTTTGATTCCTGGCGTTTCACATTTCTTTCCGGGTCCCGCCCAGGGACCTAAGGTTAGAAATGGCAGCATGACACTTTCCACTGAAAAAAAAAAAATGACATAGATAAAGCCGTTCGTAAAGTGTGGGCTGTACTTGTCAGAACAATTTTTTGTATCTCCTTGAGGCATGGACTTCCAGGAATCCCTTCAATTAGTCTTCTGCAATCTTTTCCAGCCAGTCCTAGGGCTCCAACTACAACAGGGATTGTTGATGTTCCCATATACCACATTTTCGAGATTTCTATTTCAAGGTCCTTGAATCTTGACAGCTTTTCGAATATCTTCAAAGATATATTGCAGTCAGCAGGGACTGACATATCAATAAGGAGGCACCGTTTTTGTTTGTGGTCTTTAATAGCAATATCTGGGCGGTTGGCTTTGATTGTTCTGTCAGTGTGTATTGTGTAGTCCCATAGAATTGTAACAGGTCCTATCTCTGTAACCGGGTCTGGGTAGTGTTCATACCAGTTTCTTTCAGTTTCCTTCCCGTAGAAGTTGCAGATTTTCTAGTGCAGATATTGGCCGACTCATGTCGGGTTTTATATTCAGTGGGTGCCAACATCGTGCAACCTGATACAAGATGATCAATCGTTTCTGGATATTTATCACAGAATCTGCATTTTGGGCTGACACAATATTTTAGTATATGTGCTTGATAATTCCTAGTTAGCAAGCATTGGTCCTGCGCAGCAAGGATAAAACCTTCAGTTTCCGCTTTCAACCCTGCACTACATAGCCACTGATGGGTACGGGTTTTGTCTACGTCAGCTTGTTTGGTACGGGCAGATTATTGGCCATGAAGTGGTTTATCTTGCCATCGTTTCTGTATCTGGTCGGTTGCATTCGTCTTTGCAGTCTTTTTTAAGTATTTTGCAGTTTCAGCAGGTGTATTGTGCTGTAGTTGCATCTCTACGCCCATTTGAAGCTCCATTTTGAATTTGTTGGCTTCTTTCATTACAGAGTAAAGACGCTTACTACTTTCATGTTCCTTGACGCATACCATCATCCAGTCTTCTGTAGTTTCCAAGTATCTTTGGAGGCCAATTGTTGTAGTTTTGTAGGACAGTTCTAGTTGAACTAATCCTCTGCCTCCTTCGGATCTGGGCACATACAGACGATCAACATCAGCTTTGGGATGATGCATGCGATAGCAAATGAGAAGCTTTCTCGTTTTGGCATCCATTGGCTTAATTTCAGCTATGGTCCAGTTAAGGACATTAAAGCTGTATTGCACCACAGGGACAGCCAATGTGTTCATGGCTGATATTCTGTTTTTTGAGTTTATCTCAGTATTTAGTACCAGACGTACACGCCTGTAGTACTCTTTTCTTATTTTTTTCCTTCATTTGGGGGTGTTGCATACCATCTCCTTCGCTAATTCCTAGGTACTTATAAGCTTCACCATACTCCAGTTCCCTAATCTTTGTGACAAAATCTAAATCTATTAAGTGTGTTTCTGTAATTCTACCTTTCTTGAATGTTACTTTTGCACATTTATCTAATCTGTAGTCCATACCTATGTCGTCACTGAAGTATTTTACAATATTGAGGAGGCCTTTCAACTCATTGTCGTCTTTGGCAAAGAGTTTGAGATCATCCATGTAGAGTAGGTGATTGAATATTTTCTTATTTATTTTGTAACCATAGCTACTGTTTTTCAGTTCATGTGTAAGAGGGATTAAGGATAAACAAAACAGAAAGGGTGACAGAGAGTCTCCTTGAAAGATTCCACGTCGGATATTCAGACGGTTGCATATGGCAGTACCCACGGTGTGACTAAGGTATAGTTTGGTATTCCACATTCTCATGCTGTGCTTAAGGAAATTTAATACCACAGGGGAGACTTTGTACATTTCTAAAGTCTTAAGGATCTAAGAATGTGGAACACTATCAAAGGCTTTACGATAATCAATCCACACTGCACTAAGATTTCTGCGTCGTCTCCTGCAATTTTCCAGGATCATTTTATTTATCAGAAGTTGATCTTTGCAGCCATATGAACCTCTTCTGCATCCCTTCTGTTCCAGCTGGAGAATGCTGTTTGTTGCGAAAAAGGAATAAGTACGGTTCGTCAGTACAGACGTGATCAACTTATACGTTGTGGAGAGACATGTTATCGGTCTGTAATTTTTCGGGTCGTCTGTTTCAGTTGTTTTTGGTATGAAGTATGTAACACCTTCAGTAATCCATTCCGGGATTTTATTGGGATTATTTACAAGCGTTGATAATGTTTTTGCAAGAATTTCATGGGTAGATGAGAGATGATACAGCCAGAAATTGGGCAAATTGTCATTTCCTAGGGATTTCCATTTTTGGGATTTCGTTAGAGCTTGTGGATATATTTTCCCATTCTTGCAGAGGTGTATCCAGCAGTCGTTCATCTTCACGCCGGATCCATTCTGCATTTGGGTTATATTCCTTTGGGTTGCTCCAAATATTTCCCCAAAATGTCTGTACATTATCAATCGATAGTGGTCTTTCGACATGTATAAGTGTTTTTCCAATTTCCATGTAAAATTTCTTAAGATCTGTTCGGAATATTTCATTTTGGCGATAGAACCTACAACGTTTTTCGTATCGTTTTGTTCTCTGTGCCTTTAACTGAAGTTTCTGCTTCAGCATTTCCTTGATTCATGGAATGTCAATTAGGGATTTAATGTTATATTTCCGCTTGATCTTTTTGCACTTACGTGTGTAAATATTAGGGTTTCTGGTGAGCTCATCTAATATAGAAAGCTCACATCTGATTTGTTTTATTTCTCGTATCAGTTTGGTTTTCCAAGCTGGTTTTCTGTGTCTGTTAATTTTATTTATTGTCTTGACCCCAAGCTTCCGAGTCGCTGCTAGAGCTGTTGTGTATATGACGTTGTTAACTTCTGTGATGTTTCCCGGTGGTTTATCTGTTAACATTGTTTCCAGAGCAGCATTGTATATTTTTCTCGATGTGCTTGTTGGAATTCGTCATATGGATTTTCGGGAGCTGGTCTCTGTCTGACAATTGTATGAAGTTACTCTGCTGAGTACTTGGATGACGTCATTTTTCGCTTCGGTGATTTCAGCTTCGTGGTTTTCAAGGAATTCTAACTTATTGTCACTAAAGATGATTCCAGGTACATTTTCTGGAGAACTGCAGGTTGTGTTTAAGGTAGAGTTTTGGGTTTCATTTCCTGGGAGATTATTTCGTATTTCATTCGCTTTAGCCTCCACCTCATCCTCTGTCGCATTCCTTATTTCTACATTCGTCTCAATAGAGTTTGAGTGATGGGTCATAGTATTTTGTCTTATATCTAATTTTATCTTATCTATTTCTGCCTTTGAGAGTCTGTTGTTTCGCATGATATACCTACGGACATTGGCAAGCATGTTTGGATTGAGGTTAGGTCTTATATCATTTCCCACCATACTTCTCCATATTTGGTATGTTTGATTAGTGATGTTCTTTGCTGGGTTTTCGAGTGCTGTGAAGAAGGATGTCATGACTTGTCGATACTCTTCGCGGTTCCATTTCGTTCGTTTACTTTTTATTAGTCGATTTGGTATTGAGTCAATTATTATTATTATTATTATTATTATTATTATTATTATTATTTATTTCCTTTGATTTTTAATGTGTACTCATTTCTTTCGGGGTCCCGAACAGAGAACTAAGGTCAGAAATGGCATCATGACATTTTCCACTGAGCAATTTAAAAAAAAAATCATCACACATATTTTACATAAATAAAGCCCTCCGTAAGGTGCAGGATGTACTTGTGAGAACAATTTTTTATATTTTTTAAGGCATGGGCTACCAGGAATTCGTTCCACGAGTCTATTGGAATCTTGTCCAATCAATCCGAGGGCTCCAACTAACTGAAATTGTTGATGTTCTTATGCGCCACATTTTTGAGATTTCAAAGATACATTTCAGTCTGCAGAGACAATAAAAGAGGCACGGTTTGTCTTTGCGGTCTCTAATCACGATGTCAGGGTGATTAACTTTGATTGTTCTCTCTGTGTGTATTTATTATTATTATTATTATTATTATTATTATTATTACTACTACTACTACTCCTACTATCATTATATGTAAACTATATGGCCATTTGACTGGAGCCTCGCGGACCGACAAGGACAAAAGAAATTTCTATGTCTCAATTTGAAACTTTTTCCACTGTGTAGATCAGATGGATTTCATATATTTTTTATTTATTATTTTTTACAGCAAAAACTTATCTTCAATTATTCATAAGTTCAACTGGTTCGACATTGCCGATCAAACATGTTGAATCCTGTTCGCTTCTTGTCTCTATTGTCTGAATAAAACTTATTTGCTTGTAAAACTGTTAGAAAAATCTATGCCAGAGTAAAATAATTTAATCATTACAAAATAGAGAGACATTTGTTTTAAAAGATGGCTTGATATTGATTTTCCCTGATGATCATCAAATCTACGATTCACTTTTAAACTTTAGATAATATTTCTCAACTTTGATAACGCATAACCTTACAGGAATTTCAGATACTGCCACTTTGTTATATCTGATTAACAAATTTTTGTTTGTTTTACTAATGAGTTCAAAAATGAGTTGGAATTCGAAAGTTTTGTCTGCTTAGCTAACTAATGTATTCTACATGTTTGCGTTTATCTTTAAGGGTCAAGCAAGGTGCTGGTGTCTGTAGAGCACAGACTTGTTAAACCTACTACTTTTTTTACTAATCACAGATCTAGGACAGATGTCAAGTTTCCTTCCACTTATCAGTTCTAATGTAAATAAATCTTATAAAAAAGGCAGACATAAATTTTATATAAAAAGGCAGACATATACATCTTATAAGCAGAAAGGATTGAAAATTTAACAAATTGAAATGCTAACAAATTGTAGCATGAATTTACAAGAGTCGTTAGATATAAAATAAAAATGAATCCCTTGTCTCTTCTTGTAGCATTTATTTTAATCCAAACATACTTTTCGCCACAATCGCCTTCCTTTCCAATGCATTTAACAATTCTCTATTAATCAAGTACTCCGAATATTAAGCAATAAAAATTTCAGATCAAAATTCAGCTGGTAACTCTGTCAGGCTACAAACTATTTGATTTATCCTCGCACATATTTTATGTTACCATTTATCAGGACCATATTGTTCTCTTCTTCAGGTCACCGGACATCCATACCTGAATTTATATATATATATATATATATAGTTCAAAAGTTTTAGGTCACCCATGGTAAATTTCCAAATTGGCTCAAAAAGTAGTTGTTTTGTATTTTTAAATAAAATAAAATTATTATACATTTTTTAAAAAGTGAGACATTGATTTTTTATTAAAAATTTCATTAAGACAAAAAGAAAAAAAGCATTTTATGAATAAATTTTGCACCCGTCAAAATATCCTCCTTTAGCATTGATTACTGCAGCATAAATTTTTAGTATTCGTTGCAAAAGTTTCTCAAAGTATTTTTGATAATTGGTTCCATTCTTTTTCAATGACTCTAAGAACTCTTTTTGTTTTTTGTTTTTCACTCTTCTATCCAGTTCATCCCATGCTAATTCTGAAGGTGGCTTCAAACTTTTGAACTGCAGCGTGATGTGAATATATATATATATAAAAGTGAAGTAAACATAAAAGTGAACATTGAAGTCAACACTCACAGGCGACAGGCTGTTTCATGCTAGGCGCAATCGTCAGGCCGTGAATGTTGGATTTTTCCTCGACCATTTATATATATGGGTCAGTGGTGCATTGTGGGTAATCTATTCTGGCGGTTATTTTTGCTGGAATGGTTTGTTTGTTTATTTATTTATATATTTGTTTGGGTTAATTTATTTGTTTTTTATTTTCATTTTGTATTATTTATTCTTTTCGGTTTTTGATGTTTTATTAACGTAGTAAAACATTTGGGTGTGGGGTTGCTTATTTAATAGTTAGTCTTAGTCTGGGAAGATAATTAAGGCTATTTATTTCAATTTATTTCAATGTTTAGATTGTTTACCGTAGTTATTTTGTTATTTTGGCTTCGGGGGACAGTTTTTAACTTATTTATTTATTTGGATTTATAATTTTTGGATTGGTTGTTGTAGTCAATTCTAACAGTTATTTTGGCGGGATTGGTTTCTTAATTTATTTATTATTATTTACTTTATTTATTTATTTGGGTTGATTATTTTCACTTGTTTTTTATGTATTTTATTTTTTATTTATTCTATTTCGTCTATACTAACTGGAGTAGTTTCTTAATTTGTTTATTATTTGTTTAGGTTAATATATTTTACTTGTTTTTATATTATATTTATTTTGCTTATTTTTATTTATTCATTTCAGTTTTAGATTATTAAGTAACGTAGGTGAGCTCAGATCGTCTATTTAGTAATAACAGCTATTTTCCACCAAGCAAAGTTTGCAGGTTTTTGATGTAGGCTGATGATCTTTTCCTTATTTTCAATGATATTTTTGGTGTGATTTGTGTTTTGTTTTTAATTTCCCAGATATACTTGGAAAGCATTGTGCTGATCGCGTATTTACTATTTGTGAAAGATGTTTTGTGTGCATAGTTTCTTTGTTTCCAGGATCCTTCAGTTACTCCTATGTATACTTTTTCTTCATTATTTGGTGATTTTACCGTGGCTTGGTATATTACGTTGTTTTCTATGCAATTACCGTTTAAGTGACATTCATTCTTTATTCTACAGTTACACGTGGGTTTAATTTGTTCGGGTGGTTTGTTGATAGTTTTCCTGATGTGATTTTTTATTGTTTGTACCATGTTCTCGGTGCAACTGTAGCTGATTTTTACAGTGTTTTTATTGAATATTTTGTGTAGAGTGCTTGATTCCGGGAAGTGTTTGTTTAAGAGTTTGAAGAATATTTTACCTATGTTTCTTTTTACGTTTTTGCTGTGCGGTGGGTTTAACCATATAATATTTCTCTTCCTGTTGCCCTATTTGTGTTCTATGGAGAGTATGTGAGTATTGCCGGGAATCCACTATCTTTTAGGGCTGTTTCGTAGTCTTTCTTAGCTTCGTTAAATATGGTTTCATTGGAAGAATTGTCGGAAAGCCTGCGGTTAATCAATTTGGGTATCTGTTTGATTATTGAAGGCGGGTGATTAGAAGATGTGTGTACGTACAGTGGTTTATTAGTGGGTTTTCTGTATGGTTTATATGTGCCTTTTCTTAGGTTGAAGGTAACATCTAGAAAATCTTCTTTGTTTAGGTTAGTTTTTATATCTATGTCAAATTCGTTATTTTTAAAAATCCTTATTATTGCTTTAATTTAGTATCTTAGATTTATGTCCTGGCTGACAGCGACAATCAATTTTCATGAGATTGTTCGGTATTTTTTACTTTATTCTTTCAAGAAACACTAGTGACATATTCCATTAGTCTAGCCGTGGTGGGTGATGTGTCGCAGACTCTTGATAATGCACATCGTTAATCGTTATCCCTCCACGTGATGGTCTTTCGCAACTGGCACTAGTCTGTTTTTTTAATTAATTTAATCCCAAGCAAGCCGATAAAGCCACTAAGGCGCAAGTGTTTACTGAAAGTGAAAGAAGCTGAGAAAATTCATTATTAAGGAGAGCGGACATTAAAAAAACGCGATTCAAGGAGACAGAAAATGATGATTGACACTACATTTAAATTTTTGAAGATCAAAGTTGACAAGGAAGCAAGCGGGAGATGCGAGGGAAGAAAAGATTAACATAGATTAACTTAGAGTTACATCTTTTAATTTCAACAGTAAAACGATGAGACGGAACTGCCAATCTATTACTGCACTTGAATTTGTGAAGTCGGGATGCAAAAGAGGAATACTCAACAGAACAATTATCATGAAAATATTTATAGAATGGAGTACAGTAAAATATTATAGAAAATATAGAAGCTACTGCGAAAGTGATTGAAGCCGAGGTGCCAGGACAGATAACATCGTAGATTCTACTTTAGATTTTGTCAACACAAATTGTATCTCTGTGCTGAATTTCAAGATTATTTATTTTTTTTTTATTCAAGCCTATAAAAAAAAAATCTTAAAACTATTTGTAGTTTACTAAGCATCTTATTCCGAACACGCCCTAAATGCGAAATGGTTTCGATGATTGAATGTTTATTTGACATTGTCTCAACCAGGCCGTTTTCTAAGTTTTACATTTACTTCGAAGAATTTCCATGATCTCAAATCTAAAAAAAATCATATAATTAGATTCGGAGTCACAAAAAGAAAAATTGTTTTAACTCCGGATATCAGTAGTGAGATGTTGATATCTGTATAATCTATTTCACATTGCATTCCTCAATGCGGTGGGTTGCTCTAAGGATTCCTTAAATATTGAAGCATTTGATAGAATGCCAATGCAAGATATTCAATCATGAGGTCAAAATACTGGACATCCAGTCATATCTATTCTTAAATGATACAAACATATCCGTCTTTTCAAACGTTAGTTTTACTGACATGATAAACACCAACTTTAACTAAAAGTTATTCAGAGAGGTTATACAAACCAGCTAGCCTGATGTGAAACTTTTTATATAATTAACTCTACACAGATGCATAATAACTAAATATGCATGGAAAACAGAAACAGTTTTGATTTAATAGAAATAATCCCATTGGTCCATTTTAATGGGTGAAAAAAGTATTCGTATAATGCAAATATCGGATTTTAAAACTTTTAAATTGCTTTAATACCCTAGTTTATTCTAGAATGTTCCACTAATACTATCAGTAGTTATTTTTAACCTAAAAAAATACAAACAGAACATTTCGTAATTGATATTTGTACAAGAAGGTTACCATTATTGACAAATTCGCAAAAAGAACTTGTAGAGGGTATGGTCCTACGACGAATGTCGGAGTTTCCATTTGTAGTGTTTAATCTTACCATTTGTTGTTTAATTCCGACGGAATCACCAAATATCTAATGTTGGCTAGTATATTCCTTGAACGTCGGTGTCACCAATATATGTAGTAATATGTGTTACCAATTTGTGTGATGGCTAAGAGAAATGTGATTCAGGACAATGCGTGAACACAATGCAATTTATACTAGACGTAAATAGCACATAGAATAAAATACAAAACTGAACTGAATGATTCCCAAACATAACAATTAGATTTATTAATGTTTGATGTACATGCATGCGAACTGAAAAGGTAGGACAGAGTCGTGTCCCTTTGATTTGGTAATATATGTACCGGAGTTCATATTAAGAAGAAGTAATATTGAACTTGTAATTTAGAAGAATAAAGTTTGGAATTGTGAGTTCTAAAGTTGGTAAAAGTTCAGGAGTGATTTCAGAGTTTGTGAATGTTGGTAATTATCTTTAACGTCTGGTCAGCAATGACTAAGACGGGAGTTCCTGATGGTTACATCTTGGCACTTGGTAGCAAGGAATGAGAAGTGCAAGAGAGATGAATGAAAAACTACTATTACTATTACTACTCAAAAAGTTCACACGTGTTCGGTTTATATAATGGCCGTATACCACGTGGGAGGATCACAGCATATGAGCGGGAAAATAGATTGGTCGCGTGCAGGTGGTTTGATTGGTCGAAACTGACCAATCAGCAAGCAAGATTAGAGGTGATTGACCAATGAATACTTGTTATATTTATGTGAAAGTAGGATTTTACTTACCAGATAGGAAGAGTGCATTTCCTAAAAAGAGGTAAGGCTGGTTTATTGTGGAACATCCCACAAACTGATTGTTAAGCTCTGGAAAGACCGTAAAAGTCACATTAAAATCTCAGATAACCAGAATATTCCATTTACTATCATTAGTTCATTCATTGCAAGGTATAAAAACTCAAAACTGTTGAAAACCAAAGAACTGGTGATGCAGGGAAGATTTCTTCGTGATCTTCAAGGAAATTAATGCGTCAAATTGAACAAAATCCAATGGTTGGTCATCAAGAGTTGCAGAATGATTTGCTCTCATCAAAAATCTGTCACTAAACGGACAATAAGCAATGAAATTGATAAGAACAATCGAAAGTCAAGCTCCGCTCGGAAAACTTTACTACTATTGAAAAGACACAGAGATGCCAGCTTGCAATTCGTTTGTGAACATTAGGATAAGGAAAAATCGTACTGGGAAAGAGTATTATGAGAGAATTGGAAATCCTACCGAGATTCATCATTGGCGGCCACAATCTTAACAACATAAGATACGCAGATGACACAGTGATGATAGTAAACTCGGAAAAGAAATAACAAACCTCCTACAGAAGGTAGCGAAGGAGAGCGAGAAGAAAGGGCTAAACTTAAGCTATAAGAAGACAGAATGCATTGTCATCAGCAAAAGGATGAACCCGAAATGCAATTTACAGTTTGGGGACACTAAAATCAAGCAGGTGCGGAAATTTAAATATCTGGGAAGTGTTTTGACAGAGAACAATAAGTACGACGCTGAGATCTGAAGACGTATTGGGATGGCCAAAGACGCATTTCAAGAGCTAGGCAGAGTATCACGAGACAGGAGGATTATTTGGTAACAAAGGAAAGAGTACTGAACTGCTACGTGATATCTGTCCGCCTTTACGACAGAGAATTTTGGGCGTTTTCCTCAAATATGAAGAAGAGACTCGAGGCAACGGAAGTATGGTTCTACAGAAGGATGCTAAGGATAACGTAGACCGAGCATGTGAGCAATGATGAGGTTTTGGAGAGGATGCAAAACGAAGAAGTTTATATTTAACATCAGGAAGAGGCAGCAGAAATTTCTGGGACACGTAATGAGAAAGGAGTGCTTGGAGAATCTGATACTCATAGGTCGAATAGATGGAAAGAGAGACAATTGAAAGCAACGCATGACATACCTAGCAAGCTTAAGCAAGTGGATGACAGAACATGGCCTGTGTAGCAAAGGGACAAAACTTAATGAGAGCTACAAGGGATAGGGGGAAGTGGAGAGCCATGATCGCCTACAGCTTAAAGGGACACAGCACATAAAAGCAGACAACACTGTAAGCAATCACGACAAACGGGCAAGCTGTAAAGGTCAACACAAGTAACCCTGGTCACTCCGCCCCGCATCAAGTCCAGACTCTGCCTACTCCTCTCCTTCCCCAGAGTCGCTTCCCTCGGCTGCAAATTTCATTCCGCCTTGATCCTCTTTATCGATAATACAAAGAATTTTTTCTTAACAGTTCTTGTGTTCCTTTCTTTTCACCTAACCGTGTTACTTGTTGTTTCGTTTGTTCTCTCCTGACATAATTTGTAATATTTTAAGTATTTTATATTTTATATATTGTACATCCGATAAGGGGTAAAATTTTATTGAAAATCAGCATTACAGTATTCGTTTCGAAGGAGACAAATTTGCTACGTCCGTGATCATTCTAAATCACCATCTTGTGACTTGACTACGCATGCTTGTTTCTGAATACTTTTTCAGATAATTTGAGAAAGCATTCCGACATTGTATAATAATATTGTTTATTGAATAATTCAATAAAAGTTGAAAATAGAATTTAAAGACTCTCAAACACTTACAATGTTTGAGAGTCTTGCAATACTCTGCCATTGAAAATATATGACATTTCCTGCATGAATAAAGCAGACACTTCTTGAGGAAGAGTTAAATAAACCATTTTTTTTCCTAAATCCGATTTGGAATACAATTTTTTGCAATATTTCCAAAATTCTCAACTCCTCTAAGAAATGATGCAATAAGATAACTTTTTTGCTCAATTGTTCCGGAACGCTGTAAAGAATTTTTTTGAAACGGTAATATTTCTTTTAAATTATACACAGAACATTTTTTAATCGGTATCACATCATGCAAGGCAGTAAGGCCACTAAGACACAAATGTTACAGTGTGTGGAAGAATTAGGAACAGAAACAAGCAACCAGGAGGAAAAGACATAGCGATTGACATTGCATTTAAATTTTTGCAGACTAAAGTTGGCTGGAAAGTATAGAACAGGAAGGGAGTTCCACAAGCAAGTAGTACGAGAAAAAACTGTTAGTATAGAACTTACGGTTACATCTACCTAGCTCAAATGTAAATTGATGAGATCTCGACGCTAGTTTATTATTGCGCTTAAATTCAAAAGGTCTAGTTACCATAGCGAAGAGATCATCCGAACAATTACCAGGAAAGTATTTATAGAAAAGACACATAGCGGCAACCTTACAGCAGTGGGAAAGTGAATGAACCCAAGCCACCAGATCAGGACCAATAATATTGCTGATCTGGATCTTATCAAGCAGCTCAAAGTAAATAGCAGGGGTACCGGACCTTATGTGGCAGCAATATTCTAAGCATGGATGAATGGTATACTTAGAGATATGTAAGATTGATTGTGAAGAGAAAAATTGTTTTGCACGACGCAATGGACTGTCTTTCTTAGCAGCTGATCTAGCAATGGATTCAATATAGTCTTTCTTTCCAATTCATGTCAGCTGAGAACGTTAACCTGAGAAGACCGCAAAGAGTCACTTTTCTGAAGGTTAGTATCAGCCATGCTGATGGAAGGAAGAGAGGGGTCTCTCAGAGGATTAATGGAGAGATGTTTAGTTTTGAAGGCGTTAAAATTAACAAACTATCTTTTGCCCCAGTTAACGACGGACTTGAGGTCGTTTTGGACATTGGTAGCCATTTTGACCTTGTCGGACTGATCAGCCTTACTATCGAAACATGAATAAGTGGTTGTGTCCTCAATGTAGATGCCAAGTTGAAAGTTTATGTCATCGGAAAGGTCATTAAGGAAAATCAAAAACATAGTAGAATCAAGGATAGAGCCCTGGTGTGGGGGTGGGGACACCCGCGAAAGAATCTAGACGAGTGACCGTTGAGGATAATATTCATTTCACGATTTCATATGAAAGACTGGATCAGTTCAAAAATGTGTGCGGAGACACCCTTTTCAGCTTGTGGAGAAGACCTGTATGCCAGATCCCATGCTAAAGCCAGAGAGTATGATAGACTGTTTCCGCAATTATCGTCAGTATATCAGCAGTTGGCCAGGAGAAACGAAAGCTATATTGCTTATTTGAGAAGAGGCCCTGCGGTGAGAGATGATGAACTAATTCAATATTGATTAAGACCTGTAGAAGTTGCTCGAAAAGCAATAGAAAGCCGATATTTGAAAAGGCCGGAAAGTTCACCAAAGTTCTTAAAAACTGGAACAACAGACGATAACTTCCAGCAAGCAGGAAAGCAGGAGGCAACGAGGCATTTATTATAGAGTTTTGAGAGAACAGGAGCCAGTTCGGGAGCACACTTCTTAATGACTATTACAGGGATACCATAGGGTCCATATGCTTTGTGCGGATCTAAGTTAGAGATGATAGAAGAAACTATGGGAGGAGTTATATGCATATCAGTCAGCAGAGAATCAGTTCTAAGTGGGAAGTTTGGCAGGCATACTCCAGATGAGTTAAAAGCAGAGTTTGAGGAAAATTTACGGGCAAAGCATTCAGCTTTATCAACAGAGGATGACAAAATCTCATATCAATTGAAGAGTGGAGGAATAGAGATCTTGCACTTATTTCGTAGTCTATTACAGAGCTGCCAGTAGTCACGAGAGTCAGTTGTTAGGCTATGCAGTCCTTCATTCTCTCGGCAAACGGAGACTTAGCTCCTTCAAGGACTCGCTTGCATTTATTACGAGCAGTAACGAATAAGCGCCTGATGTGACAAGAGCTATTACGCTGGTATAGCCGAAAATAGTTCCTAAATAATAATAGTAGATCGAGCAAGAAGAAAAACACCCATGAGAAATATCTTGATGCTGTTTTTAAGGAAGAAATGAGCTGATCCAATCTACAATGGAAAATGTTGGATGCTTAAGGAGTTTTCTTTGATTGTACAGAGAACAAAATTTAAAGAATTTAATCAAATTAGTGATAAACCCGAAGGTAAAAGATTAGTTTGAATAACTAGTGAATTTCAATGAGGAAAGCCAAAGGTACATAATCAGATTAAATATATTTTATTCTGATTTAACCACAAAACGTTTAGTTATAAAATAGCATTTATAGCATTTTGCGTCTGGCTTCACTTCGCCTCGTAGCAATTAGATTCTGGGATCTCCTTGACAAACTGATAATTAAATCATTCAACGACCCACTTGTTCTGATTTAATCAATAATTTGTGTCCAACCAGTTCTATCTCTTCGATTGTTATTGTTGTTGCTTTGATCAGCGCTTTTCACTTATTGTTCCTTCCTCCATCGTAACAATATGAAATGCTTCCTACAAAACGGATGCTGTTATACGCAGCAGACAAAAAAAACAAAACAAAAAGGTTATCTTTTTTATGTAAATAAATAGAAAAGTTGAATGAGAAAAGGAAGTATGGAGGCCGACAGATCCTCGTGAGGGTTGTGGTAATGGATCCCTGCAGAATTGAATGGTCAGGTTCGCCAGTAAAAACCTGTTCATTCAGTCGAATTGACCCAGGCATTTTGGGCATTTCAGGAAATATGTTGGAATCTAGTCAGTTTTTAAATCTGAACTTCTTCCAATAAAATGATTTACTAGAATTAGTGTGGCACAAGTCGTAGAGCACCCAATGTGGAACTCGCTAGTTCGATTTTGCTATCGGTAAATAAGAACACATTAAAACCCTTCTTCTTGTATGCGCCGTGTCCCTTCAGGGCGTGGGCGATCATGGCTCTCTACACATTCCTATATTTTGTTGCTCTAAGTAATGTTTCTTCGTTTATTATCCCTGTTCTAACATTCACTCACACAAGATCCTTAGGGGTTGGTTACTCGTTGTCTCTCTATGCTCCATTTTGCCTTCAATATGTCCTTTGACTGCGAAACGATGATCCCACCATGTTCCAGGTTACAGAGTCAACAAAAATGACTGGATAAGATGATTTGGATATTTAGTTTTATTTCTTTCAAGATATGAAATCAGGTTGACAAAATATATTATGGAAATAAAATGATTGACCTTTTTAATTTTTAAATCATTTCAACCAAAGCAAGTCGATAAAAAACATGAAGAGGCAAGCGGTTACTGAGAGTGAGAAAAGCAAAGAAAACGTTATCGACTACAAAAGACAATAAAAGAAAAGAATGGAAGACTATTGGCATTGCATTGATGTTTTTTTGGGGAATTTTTAGTTAACAGGAAAAGCTTGAAATCGGAAAAGAGTTTCGCAGGCGAGAAGTGCGAGAGAATAAACTATTAGAATAGAAATTACGGTTGACTTACTTTCACTATGAATTAATATATTAGGGAGTATATCCTCTTCGTGTAAATTTGCAGAATTTACACGAAGAGGAGATACTCCCTAATAAATTAGGCTGTAAATTCTGATTGCTCTGAACTTGGTAACGGATAGTTATGTTGTTTTAAACTTTCATTTAACCCCGTTGAAAAATTAGTGTAACAATATTTAACATGGCATACGAACGAAAAGGGTTAAAAAACGATTTTTTTTATCAGAAAGTGACTCATTTTCCCAGGATATTGGTAAAATTATTAACCAAAATTTCTCTGAGAAAGAAAATTATAATTGTGAAGACACAATGAGCAATTTAGGGAGACGTCAGGAAGATCGACATCATAATGGCTCCTCCCGGAGAAGGGGGATCTTCCAAAATTGGAAGTGTGAAACAGAGAACGAAAGAAGGAGACTGGTTTAATTTTAAGATATTTGTATAAAACCTCACTTATGCTCATTCACCATACCCCATTAGGAATGGACACCTATAAACACACGGGGGCGAAAAGAGTTGGAGTTGGAATTGCAGTCCGGAGTTGCAGCGAGTTACGCGGACGGGGAGTTAAGAGATTTTTTATATTATGCTATTTTGATAATAATAATAATTATTATCCGCTGAAGAAAAACTCCGACGATATTATGTGTCGTCCTTGAAAGTACAATCAACATTCAACATTACTTGAAGAAAACCAGTTGTCAAGTCTGGCCACCCTTACAGAAGTTAGCCGAAATTTTCGTTCCGTCGCCAAATATTATAAACGGGTTGAGAAAAGAAAAAAAATAACTGCAAATATATTTTTTTTTATTTTGATATAAATATAATCTAGTGGCTTATTCAGGCGTCGTCTATTTTATTTTCAATTTTGCGTGCGCGTATTCAACTCCTTGGTTTAGATACCCCAGTGATAATTCGGCTTGACCTTCTTAACATCAAAAATCACAACGTGGGTAAGAGAGGTCATAGTTGAAGAGGTCAACTTAAAGACCAGCTGCAGTGTCAAACGCCACCAACTACCGACGAGTGTGGACTGACGGCTTGTTCTCCGATACCAGGATCGATCCCGACCAAAGACAGCAGACCGCGGCCCGGCCCGGCCACGCCACTATATTAGCACATCCGCGGATTTTATTATTCTTTTTCTTAACGTGTGCTGTTGATGTCAATTTGGAAGTTTGTTTTTGATATCACACCTAATTTTTATAGTCTGCCCAATTCATTATTAATTGGATCTAAAGCCGCAAAAGGTACACTCTTCTTTGGCTTAAATATCAGTGTTACATTGTCTTTTAACTCAAACTTAGCTTTTGCTTTCGTGTATGTCCCTAGACCTTCTGAAAAAACTCTTTTTCACTTCATTTTTCAACGTTTCAGTTGCCGTATTAGTACCGGAGGTAACAATATTTAACTTGTTGCAATTGGGAGGTCCCAAAGATCAAACATGTGATCCAGTCTGTTCCAAACAAGTTAGCAATATTCTTTAATACAAACACCACAGTATTTTCCACAAAAAGGTTACAGTTGAATTCACCCAAAAAGTTCAATCTCTTTCCTGAGACTCCATGCGGAACTTTAACAGAAGTTAATAAACTAGGTTTACTCATTTTTCTCCATGTCTGTTCATTTGTGATATAAAATCCTGTATCTAGTTGCAATTTTATTTTTACATTAATTTGCACAAAAACAAATTTCCTCTTTTGAGAGGTCTTGTTAATTTCCCTTTTAGGCTTCTTATCGTTACTCCATGTATTTATCATGTTCACATACGTTTTTTTGCAACACGTACTTGTGTCCTAATCTCCACATTTATATTTTTTGTTCTTGAAGAAAATCATTTTAAAAATGTTTACCTCAACAATTTTCTTAGATGGTCGGACATTACGTACTTATGAATTGTCTTTTTCCTTAGTCCTTGTGGCATCAAGTTTCAAATTCACAATATGTTGACACTCTTCCTCTATTTTCTGGAGAGTTATTTTGGGATCCATTTCTAATTTAGCAAGTATCCTGGATCTTATCTCTGTGTCCTTATTAGAAGTTAAACCCTGTACGAATATCCCATATTTAAATAAATCAGAAGTTAAATGAATTAATTTGAACTTTTCACATTCTCAATTCATGACTCCTGCATAAGTGATAAAATCTTCATTGTCGGACTTTACTAAGTTAGGACATTGTCGTCGTGTATTAAATAATGAAATCCTATCACCAAAAATTTTTGATAGCATTAGAACAGTCTCATTAAAATTTCTCTCTCCTGGTTTTTCCGGCAAAATATAATTTACATATTTTTCATGTTCAGCAGGGGACAATTTCCTTAATAATAACCAAACTTTTTCATCATTCCAATGCGAACAATCCCTTTTGAAGATCCCTTCGTATCTTTTATAAGCTGGAAAAATTATTTCATCTGGATTGTACACAAATTTTCTGATTGAATTAGCAGCAGCATCTGGAGTGAATAAATCTGAAAATTTTTCTTCCATCATTTTGGTAAACAACTCAAAAAACTTGTAATTGTTTTTCATATTTTTGTTGCTGCAACATTGAACTATGATAGCTTTTAATTCTTCCATTCCACTGCACTCTTCTGACTAATTTTTTACCTAGTGTAAATTGAACGAATCCTTATCCAAGTTGAAAGAATCCTTGTCACCACTTTCTGATGTCAACGAACACACATTGCCACTTATGCAATGTCAATGAATACTCGCTGTCACTTTCGTAATGTTTGTTGTAGTAGAAACTTTGTTAACTGCAGATATAACTATAGTAATACCATTGAATACTGGTGTCAGATGCCTTTGAATAATACTCGCACTAATAGTACTTGCTTGATAAAACTCACTCAAATAGTAACCACCGAATAGTGATGACTTGGGCACCATGCTAATTCCCATATATACATTTTGTTTACCATCACGTGATTATTCAAAATAGGATCGCCTGTGTTTGCTCTCTGTGTTCCAACTCCATATTCAGCAGCAACACTTTATTTCTATATAACAGTATGTGTGTGTGTGTTTTTATATATATATATATATATATGTGTGTGTGTGTGCGCACAGATGAGATGAAACCTTTTTCTTGTAACCTGTAAATTCTATAAAAAAAAAAAAAAAAATTATTTGGAGACATTTTGAGAAATGGATTGGGCTTGGCTTTTCAGCACCATGTTGTGTGTGAGTATGTATATAAATGTTTACTAAGCATAACTTGATTTTTATCAAAATATAGGCAAGAAATAATCACTTCTTTTGAATCAATTTTTAGTTTTTGCTTTTCTTGCATTAATTTTAGGAATGTATTTTTTGTTGTTTTGTTGCTTTATATTGTTTTTCCAAGGAAGCATTAAGAATTTTATCTTTGCTGCTGGATCACGTAGTGCCACTTAAATAGGATGATAGTGTAAAAGTCTACTTCATAAAATATTTCAATAAGACTGTGTTTAGATATAAAGACGAAAATTAACAACATGGTTTTTAAATTTTTTATTTTATTTAAAAATGACAGAAAAGAATTGAACAAAAAACAAAAGAACTATTTTGGGTTAAACAAGAAAAAATGAAAATACATTTTTGAGATTTTGATGAAATGTGATTAGCACTGTGCTTTTATTTAAATGATGAGCAGACAACTGAATGTGGTTTGGAATCATTCTGTCAAAGCTGAATTTAGAGAGTACCATTTGTGAATTTATATGGAAAAAAGATTTTGTAACAGTTTTTATATCCACAAAGCAAAAACAAAAATACTGTGAGGCACAAATTATGAAAATACGAAAAGTAAAAAGTTTTGAAGAAATTTTTCAGGAATGTTGGAAAATTTCAAGTAAGCCAAATTTGCTTCATTTGATGATGATAAAATAAAAAAAAATTCTTCAGTTGTTTTTTAACTTTGTTATGGAGGGGGGTTTAAATGCTTTGCGTACAGTTGAAGGCACTTGGAGTGACAATGGTGATAAACTTGGGCCACTTTCATAGGTCAGCAGCTTGGCACATTTGTTTTGTTGGAGCATCCTTTGCTTTTTTCTGGCTTCATCAGATCTGTGTACAGTCAGACTATCTGAGAACACATCAGTGGTGGATGGTGTCTGACAAAAAGAGAGACCAAGAAGTAAGCAGAATTTATTAAAGATCAAGTGGTACATACAAAGTTTAAATATAGCCAACCATTAAAATGCACTCAATCAAGAATTTAGTAACACAAAAGAAAATAGTTAATTTTTGTGATAAAATAGGAACTGTAATGAATGTTTTAAGCTTTTTTTGTTTCTTTTTATCACAACATTCTGAAATGTTTCAAATATTTACTGTTAGGACAAAAGTGTTATCAACATGATGCAGAATAAAGTTGGAAAAAAGACAGGGTGCCTGGAACATGACAGATATGAACCTTTTCTATGCAGGATGGCTTTGAGAGCTAAATTCATTAAGATATTGTCAACAAAAGACTTTGTATTGTGAAATGGGAGGCAAGTTTATGTCTGAAGTCATTTATTTAATTTAAAAGTTGAAAAAGATTCACTGATAGTGTTATGATAGAAAGCAATAAAAAATAAATGAAGAAAAAATAAATGAAGAAAAAAGAATAAATCTGGAATATTCTGAAACTCTTTGGAAAAAACTGAAAGCAAACAAAATCCTACAATTTGGACTTTAAAAATTTAATATCAATGACAATAGCAAATAAATAAATCATTTGACAAATGTATTTGATGAAATAAAATTCATCTGTTGACAAAAATGTTATTAAGCATTTGAGGATTTGTTTTTATCAATAATTTTGAAGAGATATTAAAAAAAATCAATAAGCAAATTAATAATTATATCTGAAATATAAAAATATATTGGGTTCATTGTCATAAAGAAAAGCTCTTCTGCCTCAATGATTGCTATATATTGGTCATGTGATAGCCTATGTTTTTTTTTTTTCAAGTCATTATCCACACAGTATTTTTTCTAACTCTTCCAGATTCTGAAGTAACTTCCAATCTTGCTTAAGATGAGACCTAGATTATTTAAAGAGGTTACAACCTTCTTCTGTTTGCAGGTCATGGTATATTGATGTTCAGACTACTAACTCATCTCAGAGAAAAATAAATTTTATAAGCAATTGTTGTAGAAGTTCTTGAGAAGCAGTATTATTGGCATATCAGAAATCATCTACATTAGTATTGTTATCTTCATTGTGTTTGCTAACACTTTTCAGATATGTGTTGTTGGAAATACTTTTGGTCTGTTATTACTTTTTTTTTCTTGCAATATAAATGGACCAATTATGCTTGGCAAGAGCAAATAACTACTAAAATAGGTCACAAGAGGGCAGCATTGTTGTTATACAATAAGAAAAAGGATTTTGTTTCAATAACCTTTGATAAAAAACAGAAAAGGTTAAGAAAATAGAAAGTCATCAAGCTAAATTTAAGCAGTCAACTTATGTCTGAAGTAGTTGTGGATTTCCAATAAACATCAGGTAAAAAGCCAAGAAATATTTATTTTAGGGTGAGCAGACCATCCCTACTTGAAAGACAAATACAATTTTTCTTTATCAAACTAAGTAGTCTAGTATATCTTATCATTAGGAAATTTGGTATTAAGCAATGGCTTCAACAACAGAAGAGACAAGGCAGCACCATTAAATTGTGTGTGTATGCATGTCTCACTTAGGAAATACAGTACTCCGACGGATCACAAAACCTGGGAACAGTCGACCAGACTGTAACTGTTGAACTCTCTGCCTCGGCAGAGCGGAACCCAGACGAAGCTTTGGCGAAGAGCAAAGTTTCGTCCGGGGAGGTAGACAGGCCCTGAACCAGTTTATGTGTGTTCTAAGGGAATATTTTGGGCCGAGCCTATGGGTTTGGAGAACTCAGGATAAACTCGGCCTTGCGCCACATACATCCCTTGTTGGGGCTGTTAAATATAATGGATCACTAAACCTACAATGTCAACTTATTGTTATCTGCATTACTAATAATCCAATTAAAATTAACAATTCAGTACACGTTTGAATGCTGAAATAAAAATCCTTTCCTTAGATGTCTTCAACATTCAAACATGAATATGTAATTGTTAATTTTATTTTCTTAATTTTAGTTATCTACCTCCATTAGACCTAAGAAATACATATACCGTGCCATTATGACAATAGCAAATGTCCACACAGATAAAATAACCATTATTAAAAAGGTATTCCATCTTACATACTTTGAAAGAACAAATCAAAAACGCTTATGAATCTAACACGTTTCACTTTTATTAAAGCTAAATCAAAGAATGAGATATGGAGAAAAAGAAAGAAATATTGTTATTTTTATTTTTGTATTGTTTGATTTTCATTGTTTAATCAGGTTTCACAACATTAGCATAATTTATGGCATTCTGAATTCAAGTAGAGATGATGCATCCTTTTAAAGTTACAGAATTCCAAGACTAACTAAAAAAAAAACAAAAAAACCCCACAAACACTGCTTTATCTATGTAAGTGTATCATAATTCTAGTTTATGTGGGATTCACTTGATAATGTATATTTATCTGTGTGTGTATGTGTGTGTCTAGTAGATATTATGTCAGTTGTCTTCATTTACAACAGCGAGACACCTTGAAGTCTAAAACCCTGTATCTACAAGCATAAAAGTGACCAATGTTTGGACAACCCTTTAAATTCACTCATAATACACAGAAACAAAACTGGGCATAACTTTTATTTTACAAATGCCACCCTAATTAAAAAAGAACATAATTCTTTATGGAGAAAGTACTTTGAGGGAGCCCTGCTAAATATTTTACCAACTATTGGGTTGGTGCAAAAATAATTTCGTTTTCTAACATATGTTACTATGTGATAAAACGAAATTATTTTTGCACCAACCTAATATATATATAGTAGAGTCAAAAACACTATAACATCACCAAACTTTAGACAAAAATAAAAATACCAGAAAATGTTTTTCCATCTCTCATTCTCTGATGAAGCTTTAATAAACTTGAAACAATGCTAGATTGATAAAGGTTTCCTATTTGTCCTCTATTCTACATCTATTCTCTCTCTCTCTCTCTATATATATATGTGAAAATATATAGAAAATAGGAAAGAACTGGTTAGGTAAATAATCCAAAGTTCTTTAGTATTTTTGTTATTATTTTTAAAAAATAGTGCTCGATACAAAAGGAGAGCATGAATATAATTATTTATTTAAAAATATGATTTCCAACATGCTACATAAGAGTTCTCATGTTTCAAAACAAGAGCAGAAAACTTCAATATAATTATTTGAATTAAATTGAATTAAAGTAAGCTTTGTTCCATCTTCAAACGGAATTTTTTTTGGACTAACTTATTTCTGAAATTTACATGTTTTAATAGCATATTCATTATTGAAATCAAAATTTCCATCGTAACGGCTAGAGCGATTGTTTAAATAGAAAGGGGTGTAGGGTGTTAATAATTTGTATCAGTATAGAGTTACATTCATAGATGTCAAGTCAGGGTAAGGTTGGGGTGTCTAAATTTAAAACGGAAGATGATTTCACCCCTTTCTATTTAAACAATCGAAGTTTTCTGCTCTTGTTTTGAAACATGAGAACTCTTATGTAGCGTGTTGGAATCATATTTTTAAATAAATAATTATATATATATTAGGTTGGTGCAAAAATAATGACGGTCTTTGACGTTAAAAAATACGTCAAAAACCGTCATTATTTTTGCACCAACTTAATATATATATATAAACACACACACATTTCATTCTAAGCTGAAGGTTAATACTTCCGAATAGAGAATGTTTTCTAAACTTTAAACAAATATCTTGCCAATGTCTGATAATTCTTTTTAATTGTGAACATCGTTGATGCTTGCAAATCTGTCAAGCCACAAAGGAGGATAATTTTAAGCATTAAATAAAAATGTTAAATAAAACATAATTTAAACAAACATAAAATACTTACTAAATTTTTTTTTCTAACATTTACATTTTTATGCAGGAAAGATTTATGTAAGAACAATGGATGTTATTCACTTATTCATTTTCTAGAGAAACCCTTACTATGTAGGCAATGATACAATAATAATGATAATTTTAGAACAGTTCTCTTTCTAATATTCTAAGTATTTAAAAGCCAATATCACTTTTTTGTCCCTTGTTTTAGAAACACTAAAATAAACAGCTACATAAAATTAAAAATGCTAGCATTGCAGAAATATTTGGGGAAAATTAATTGTAGAATACTAACTTAGATTTTCTTAATTTTTTTTTGTTTTCTTCTAATTTTATAAGATTTGTAATTATTTCTATAAAAGGTATTTATATTTTTTTTTTCTTTTCTCAAAAATTATTGATGCACTAAACTAATTTAAAACAATGAAAACTAAACATAATATACTCTAAATGTTTTTAAGTGTCAATTGCCTCAGAACAATTCATGAGGGAAGAAGCAAAAAGTCTGAGAAGAGAAAATCAAAAACAACCAAATATTCTTCAGAATTTTAAAATATTCAACAAAAGAGAAAATGAAACAAACATTTATTTTTATACTATGGCCATATCTTTTAAAAAGTTCAAACTGAAGTTCAAGTTATAATTTTGATTGTCATTTAGCAAATCTTATATTTAAGTAAAAAAAGAAAGAAAAAAGGATACATCTAAGTTTTAAAATACATTTTAAAAATAAAAAATCTTGAAGCTTTTATTTTAGTTTTAATTCCAAGCTGATAGATTAAAATTAATTTTTTAATTTGCTCAAATTAGCCATATTGATAAATCTGTATTAAAAAAAAATCTTTCAAAAATAAAATATACTTTTTCTAAAACTTTATTTGTGGAAGATTAACAAATTTAAAGTTTAATTAATCTGAATTAAAACAAATATTACTTTTAGTTTAAGATATTGCAGAAAAGCATTTTTAACACAGATATGGGTGTTTTTATGAGATTGACACATTTATTGATAACCTGATGTTTATAAGAATTATGAGGGAAAAACTTGTAAAATTACATGATGTATACAATAGCCTTTTTTTTAGATATTATTTTAAACATTATAATAGTTTATTGAATTTTAGGTATTTCGGTTTTATAACCTTACTTATAAAGGAGCTTGTTGAAGAGATGTTAGGAAATTACCAACAAATTTTAAATTTACTAAAGTTTCTGCTGTTATTTTCTGATAATGTTGTGCATAGACATTCATATTTATAAAAATAGTCAAGCTTATGAAAAAAATTCAAAATTCTTTTTGAAATATGAGTGGTAATTGTAGTAAGCTTTTCTGTTTATGATGAGTAAGTATATTTAATAACAGTATTACTTGAATGAAAAAAATTAATACAGAATTTAAAAAATTCTAATTAAAATTAAAACAATTTTTGTAAAAATTCATTATTTATCAAAAAAATTTTTTTTTATTAAGACAATAGTTTCCATAATATATATTTTATTCATGAAAAACTTTTCTAATTAAATGTCTTGTTTTATTGCATTATTTTATGAAAAAAAAATAGCAGATTTTCTCTAACTAGGTGTTCTTTTTGACAAAAAAAAAAACAAAAAAAAAACAAAACAATTGTTGATTTAAATTCTTTGATATATAATCATTAAGCACAACCAAAAGTATTTTCTTGAAATTTCATAAAATTAAATAAATGTGGAGTAACAGATGTAAAAAAAAACTATTTTTACCAAGATTTTCTGAAAAAGAAATGTTTAAAAAAATGATTTCATTCATTTGTGAATAAGTCTTGAAAGTTTCATTAAAATCCCACAATTATTCTTTTTTCAAGAATTTTAAAATCAATGTTTTTCACTGCAAAAAGATGCTTAAATTTCCCTTATTAATTTATGGTCCCCCTCTGATGTAAAAAAAAAAAAAAAAGTTTCTAAAAAGGATAAAAAATAATTTTTTACATCAAAAAATCCTTTGACTTTTCTTCTTAATTATAACAGATTGTGACAACTTGTTGTTATGGTTATTAAATCTTGGGCATTTTTTTTAATCTTCTGCTCATTTAGAAAAAGAAAAGTGTAAAAAAATAATAAAAAGGGATTTACTGAGTGCATTTTTCTTTCTCACTTGAGAAACTTATGCGATTTTTGAATTGAAGTTTAAAAGTTCTATTGATGCTGCATTGAAGTAATCCAATCAAAATGGATATTCTGTCATTTGGATCCTCAGAGCAGAAATTATTTAAGGAAAAGATGTTTGAGATAATGTAGCATTAACAGGAAGTCAGCTTATGGATTTATTGAAATAATAACAATTATTGATAGGGAAAATTGTGAATGATCTAGAAGACAGATTTAAATAAAGAAATCTACTTGCCTGTGTTTTAAATCAGATAAAATTTTCAGATTATTTTTAGTTCTTATTTTTATTATTTTTTAATACAATCTTTTGGCTGGTATATACTTTGGCTTTCCTGCATTATCTCAAATTCTGAAATGAAATTCTATTCATTACTTTTATTTTGGGATTTTTAACACACTGTTTTGACTGATGTGTTCTCCAGCCGTTTTTTTTTTTTTTTTTTTTGGTAATGAAGTCAAACTTAAGCACAATAAGAAATCAAAGTCCAAAGGGAAAAAATTAAACTAAGTATAAATCTTAATACGCTATGGAAGCCAGTATTTCAAGAAATTTAATTTTGACAGGGATTTCCATACTTGAGATTAATGCAGAACTATTCAAAGACTTTCAGTTAACACATTGTGAACTCATTAATATATTCCATAAAAAGCTGACCATTTTTATAAGAATCTTTTCTGTTTTCACTTTAATTAACACAAGGCCTTAACACTCAGTCCTCAGATACTGTTTAGTGTTTTAAATGTGGAGATAAAGAGAAAAAATTAATAATTAAAAAACAAAAAAACAACAGATACAATAAACACCTGGTAAAACAGAAGAATATTTGAGCCAATGGTTTGCAAATAAAACATCTCTGGAATAATGAAAATACTTTATTGGGAACTTCAGACAATATACCAAAGCTGAAATGTGTTAAAAACAACACTAAAAAATGGTCAGTATTTAAAAATCTATAGAATCACTTTTAATTAAATTTTGAAAAATTTTGCTTAATGGGTATCTCTTTTTCAGCTTGAATAACCAAAACACCTTTGTAACATATTATCCAATGTTGTAACCACTCAGCTGTGCTTCAGCATGTCACAAATATATTCACTTAACACAAGAAAAAAAAAAGTCAAATGTCAGAGATAAATACAAAAGTCCCCAACAGTGTTTTATCAGTAATTGTGATAAAATTTGTCATAATGACAACTTGACATTGATAAAATTCTGAAAATGACCATTTCTCATATCAACAGCCAATGAAAAGCATTTTGAATTGCTAACTTCCTAATGCTAACATATCTGATATTTCAATAGTAATTTAGATAAGAAACTAATTAAGTGAGAAGCATTTTCACATTTAATATTGTTAACTCTTGCAATCTTAATGACATATACATATAACAGGGTGCTGGCCCTAGTTCAATGTTTGGTTGCATGCAAAATGATGATTTGAGGTGATTATATAATGGAAATGAGATGCTGCCTGCCTCTACTGATAACTGTAACTTCCCCCTCCCTGGTGATCAAATAGACAATGTTTTGTGTGCTATCAATGCAGAAAGAAAGCAAATGATATCCCTGCTAAAACAGTGACGGTACAAACCCTGAGACATCAGCTTCCCCATGAAATAGCAGTGTTAGGCCATGCAACAGATTCCTTTTGTTAGGCAACTGCTAATGTTTTGGGTTTCATAAAAGCAGGCACATTTTCTAAGAGGCAGTGTTGGCAGAACCCCATGTGGAACTTTGTGACGCTCGCTATCTTATCAACATTTGCTTTTTTTCTACCTACATTTATATATGTTACAAGTTAAACTAAGCACAATTTACTATTAAAGAGTGAAAAACTTTTGGGTGGATTTTGAGGTAATTCTGTTTTTTTTTTGTCCAAATTCATGAATTTATTATTTTTTTTTTTTTTTTTTTTTTTTTACAATGGCAGCTGTCTGCCTTACTTTTTGATCTAAAATATTGTTGCAAAAAGATACAATTAGAAACCTTGACAACACAAGCCCCACCTACCCACTTGGTGATAACAGCAGCACTTACATTACTTAGAATTTCAAAATAGCGGCTGTATTGTTTTTTGTTTGGACATTACAAAAAATGTTGCTTTCGAAAGTTGAAAAACGGACACAAACCCACCACAAGCAAAATACATTAAATAAAAAAAAAAAAAAAATTTTAATTATATTTTGATATTTAAATTTTCTATAATTATTAATCATTTTTATGATAATTTTAATAATAATTATCTAATATTTTTTTTATTATAGATATGATATATAAATTAATATTAATGATTATCTTGTGAATAAATAGTGCATTTTTATGAATAAAGTTTACCTCGTAAATACAATATTTATTCATTTACATTTGAATTAGAATTGCTTAGATATATTTATTTTTAAATTAGGATTCATTAAAGAAACATTTTGGAATATTAAATATGAAAAATAGTACAATAAAATCGGTACCTTCAAAAAAAAGAGCATACCACGATGAAAAAAGCCCCAAACTTGATAAAAAAAGAGTCAAAACCAAAGTATTTTTTATTATTTTAAATTTTTTAATCCATTTTTTGGTTAAAAATCTTGTTTCTCTTGTGTCAGCAAGTGGGCCAAAGATTAGTATGCAAAATTTTAGCATCTTTTTTGTGTTAAAAAACACATTCAGAAATTCTTGCAAATATCAAATAATTGTTGTATTTCATAATGCGCTGAGTTCTGGGTGCACAAGAAATGCAGTAAGCTCGGACATCTGGTGAAGGATTAAGATTTCAAATGTGTATGTCATTTGGGATCCGTGTGCCCCATTGATAGCAGATCACAGACCAGTATCTTGGTTGGACCTGACAAGTTGGATGTGTTAGCCTCCTTCTGCTACCTGGGTGATATGATTTCTGCAGCAGGCAGCTGCGAACTCGAAACCACAGTATAGGTAAAAAATCCCTCTCTTCTCACCACTTCTCTCACAGTACGTGCAGCTGTGTTTATAGCACTTGCATTTGTAGTGTGTGTCTTCATGCAAGCGAGACCTGGCCAAGCCTCTAGTGCTTGCAGTATAATTACAGATCTGTAATATCAAGCCAGGGGATGCGGCCACTATGTGATCAAGTGGGTTGTTGCAGCTTGAGGATCTTGGTCTCATCCTGATAGATTGTTTGTTTGGGTTTTATGGCATATCAGCCACTGTGGGTTATTTAATGCCAAATCTAGTTTATATGAATTTTAAATGCCTATTTTGTATGGAATAAAAAATGTATAGCTGGCAACATTATTGTTTCAAAAAAAAAAAAAACGTATAGCTGGCAACATTATTGTTTAAAAAAACGTATAGCTGGCAACATTATTGTTTAAAAAAACGTATAGCTGGCAACATTATTGTTTCAAAAACTTAGTGCTGGCAACATTATTGTTTCAAAAACTTAGAGCTGGCAACATTATTTTTCTGAAAACATTATCTGAGACCTTGCTGTTGGATACAGTTTATCGCCGTACCCAGGGCGCGGATGTAGTTTATCGTCATACCCAGGACGCGGATGTAGTTTACCGTCATACCCAGGACGTGAGTAAAACTTGCAAAACTAGTTCACTATTGGCCCATAGCTGGGACCCTAACAGGTGTTACCACCCCAGGTCAAGGTGGACCTGGGAACACCAGCAATTAAGAGGTGGTTCCACGCTCCTCAAAACCTCCAGATCAGAGGCCTTGCTGTTGGATGCAATTTAACGTCATACCAAGGATGCCTCATTGGGGGGGTCTTACCCCTCTACAGAGGTGCAGTCGGCGTATTCTAAGGCCCCAGCCGACAGGGCCATCATCCTGATAGAGAGAAGGCTTTGTTGGTATGGACATGTGGAGCATTTCAGTGGTGCTATCAAGTACACCTGTGACTTTCAGGTTAAAGGAAAGTGAGTGCCTGAGAGGCCAAGATATCATGGAGGGAGCTGATTGTGATTGCAGAGAGTAGAAACTCTCTGCAGTCAACCCGCATGACATGCATTTGGAAATCTGGAGTGAGAACTACCATGTGTGCAGCTAGCTAGTTAGCTGGAAGTGGACCTACTGATGTGGACAATGCTCCCACTTGATAAACAAAAGTAACCAATGAAAAAGAAGAGAAAAAGAGGAAACCAGACAGAACTGAACCCTGAATGAATTTGGTGAAAAGTCATTAACTTTGGAATTTTGTACAGGTAGTTTCCTTTCTCTGATAAGGGAAAATATTTACTTGGATTTCTGAGCTGAAATCTGATGAGAAAAATAAGATCTGTATTCATGTATGTGTCTACACCATGTGCACATATAAAGTGAATCTAAATAAATACCTTGGGTAAAATATGAGAGAAGTTTTCTTCTGCTAAGAGTGAATCCAGTTTCTCTTTGGATTTCACTAGAAATTCTTGTATGGCCTAAAAAAATTAAGAAAAGCATATCAGAAAAAAGTAAACAAATTTCAAGTCAAAATATCAAAGATTTACAAGAATTATTGATCAATTTGCTTGGCTGTAAAATCAGAATTGTCACAATGGTGAATAAACTAAAAATCTTGACAATACTTTGGACCTTTCAATTTCTAGTTTCTTACTATATGAATCTACTAAGGGTAATTCTTAGTTGACTCAATCACTAATTTGCATCTCCATCTGTTTTTTGCTCATCATATTTTGATTGGTTAGATTGCTGAGAATTATTAGATGACAGTTGCATTTAGTGGCTCTTTTTTGTGCTAAATGAATTTTTGTTGAGAAAGTTCATCAGATGCAGTGTAATATATATATATATATATATATATATATATATATATATATATATATAGGAAGGGCAGAGAGTATAAATGTGGTAATCAAAACAAAGATGAAGATACTTGTTTTATTAATTGATCAAATAATGATATTTCACCAGAGAACTTCTGACAATTTTTCAATTTTACAAGGATCTATTAGTGTTACTGCTCAATATAACCTCAATCGTGTTTGGAAAAGAAATTTATACATAAAAAATTCATGTGCAATTTGTTATTACAAATTGCCAGTTGTGAGATTTATTCAACATCAAAACAACTAAAATTCAAATTCATATCTTTTACGAGGCAGCATTGAATAAACTAAGAATTATGTTTAATGATTTTTTTTTTATGAAAGTTATTAAAGTATTTAAGATTTTCAATTATTATAATCATTTTAAGTGGCAGATGGTGTTACAACTTGTTCAAGGGTGACTGAGAAATGAGCAAGCAACATTTATGTCATTCATCTCACATAACTGTCGTTGTTGTGTCACCTCTGACAAACCTGCAAGACAAAGGAAAACAGGTCAACTGACATTATGAAATAAAAGTTCATAAAGAACAACCATACAAGTTTTGGCTTTTAATACTAAAATGGCTGAATGTTAATTTCAGCTGAGTTTGTTACATTCACTTTCACCCAAATAATGTTGGGAAATATAGGAATCCATCACTTCTCCCCTCAGTTATGGGTTAAATAGCTGGGTCCTTTTGCCTTAAGGTGGTAACAAATCTAGGAGAAGGCTATATTGCTCTAGACTGAGCCACTGTTACTATAGCTGCAGTATATATGGTGCCTCTATGACCCTAATGGGCCACAGTACTTGTGATATAATGGACAAGGTACCAAAATAAATATCCTCATATTTTTAAAGTTATATTTTCAGGGTGAAGCTTTACTGTGAATCTATGTGATAAACATGGCTTTCATGAAAACAAAAATAAAGTATTTATAAGGTAACTATCCAAAGTAATAGTGATATTTTTCAATAACTTTTTTTCTTTTTTAATATTTAAAGACTGCAGTAATATCAGTTATAGGTGTAACATTTTTTTAAGATAGGGTTTTTAGGAGCAAGGAGAAACCTATCCATAATGCTTTATTAATACAGATTTTTGTATCAGGATATGAGCTGAGTGGGACTATTGCCAGAGAAACAAAAATCAGCTACATGAATTATTGCTTAAATCCAAATCTAATATTAAAACTGTTCAAATTGTTATCTTCTAAGCTGATAATACATGTTTGAAAATAATAATTTCAGGTACAGACAAATCTCCAAATATTCTGCTGCTTTGAAAATTCAGCTCTATTTAAGAAAATATGAAATTAAAATAAGATTTAATAAGTAGTAAATATTAAATATGTTTCTGCAATGTAGGCAATTTGAGCTAAAACTGTTAATGTAGAAGAGAAAATAATTGTGAAGGTAGTAAATGCATAAATTAAAGAAATGTGCAAAAATTTGAATTAAATAGTGACGGTGAGTTGTCTCTAAATGTGAATAAATTGAAGCATTTACGGATTTTAAAATACAGAAAAAGAGCATTACCCACACACAAGTTAGCATGGCAGAACAGATTTTTAATTTGAAATTATAAAGTTCAGTCTATAATTAAAATTAATAATCACCACCATTAAATTAAAGAAAATAAAGATTATGTTGAAAGTTAAATAAATATTTAGTGTAAAATGTGTTCCCTGCCCATTATTAGGGTGTGAACTTAAATAATGTATCTCATTACATTTAAGGATGGGGTAAATTTATTGTTAGGTTTTATGGAGTATGCATTTGTGTATTAATAGACAGCAAGTGATAGCAGAGCGAGTGATTTTGTTATATTTTATGTTAGCTACAAGCAATGGATGACATTTGAATGCTTTTTCAGGCGCCATGATCTCTATCAAATATCAGTAATGAGCACTGATTTCCTGCTCATGGGAATTAATATTTACAATAGATGATGAAACAGGTATTTTCTGTTGGGATACATATACACACACACAAAAGTGGATATTGAAGTCAACACTCAGTGGCAACAGACTGTTTTATGCTTAAACACAATTTTCAGGGCTGAATATTGTGTTTAAGCATGAAACAGTCTGTTGCTATTGGGTACTGACTTCAATGTCCACTTTTACATTTACACACTTTTGTAATGCTGTTTGTAGAAGAGACTTTGTAAATCAGATACAACAATAATAATGCCTTCGAACAAAACTCGGTCAGATGTTGCTAATTCCATATATATATATATATATATATATATATATATATCCTTTACCCGTCATGTGATCGAATTATTTCAAGACAATGTTGACTGTGCTTGCTCTCTGGCAATCTGTGTTCAAACCCAAGTGTCGGCAGTGACACTTTATTCCTATATAACACCTTCTCTGGAGTCTATATTTCTTCAGCGTTGGTTCAGTATTTAGAAATTCTGTTTCTATTCTTTTTCACTTACCATAAAAAACCTGGATTCAACAATTTCTGATAGCACGTGTACATCAAATGTTTCAAAATTATAGGTACATCTTTTTGGAGACTTTTTAAATCAGTGAATCTGTGCTTTAACTGATTAAGATGTCGCTTATGTTGCCACCTTTGTCCCTGTACCATGTATGTCATTTTGACGATCTGTTTTTTATAACGCCATCTTCCCAGAATTCTTTTCCACGTTGATACATTTTAAAAAATGTCCAGCTTTGAAGTATTTACTTATATTGTTATTTCTTGATGCTCTCACTTTATGTTCTGGTAATAATTTATTAAAAACAGAATTAATAGCAAATATGATGACCAATGCTTCCTTTTCTATTTGGCTGTAGCTTTTTCAACTGCAATTGATGACCTTGAAGCATGAGCTATTGGTTTAGTTTTTCCGTCCTCATATTTGTATAGTATTGCCACTGCAACACCTGAATCACTTGCATCTGATGCAACCAGAATCTTTAACCTTTACCTGACTAATTTCTTTCTAGAATTGTTCCCACCTGCCACTGCATTTTTTTTTGAGAGTGCATAAACATGAACTCCTACTGATTTAAAATTGTTATAACTTTCTTTGTATTGTGCATATAGATTTTAATTTTTGTCTACTAATAAAATAATGAATGAGTAATATTTTGATGTGATGCATTGTGTTTTGAATGCATGTTTTGATGTTGAAAACAAAAAAATTGAAACATAAAACTAGTGAAGCTTTTAGGCTTAAACAATTTTGCAGCTACTAATATTTTAGTAGTAGAATATCTGTCCATTATATCAACACATATGCAGTTACACACTTCCTTTGCTTCTGCCATGAGTGTCTTTGAGGGATTCTCACAGGATCTCAAGTTTCTTAATTCTAAAATAGCAGTTTTGAAATCTATTCATTGACTTTAAGCACACAAATTTCTCAAGATGGCATTTGGTTGTAAATTACATCAGCATATGGCATAATCTGACAAAAAAGTTCTAATCGAAACACGAAATCATCATCATTCAGGTATTGTAAAATTCCTGTTGCTTTTACAACAGTTTGATCTGCATTTGATATTGACTGAATTTTAGTAAGGCAGTTTTTTAAAGGTTGAAACAGTCCATGTATTAAAGTTCCATCTTGTAGAGGATGGACGTGTTATGCTGATGTCCATATGCTTCTTGAGAATGGATACACGTTGTGGTGATCTTGACAAGAATGTTGGAATCGCCAAAATATTAGAGAAAAATATTCTTATGTTCCGTGTAATATTTACTGCATTTCTCATTATTAGTTTAAGTTAATAAAATATGCACTGCTATAAACTGCTTTAATTTTGCTTGAACTCCTCATTTTTGCTTTTCATGACATTTACACCATCAAATGTCTGAACTATCAGTTTTTGTCCATTGTCTTGAAGGATTATATCTAATTGTTCCAGAATGTTTTGATATGCTATCTGCAGTTTGGTTTTCTGGAATAAAGAATCCCCCAAAATGTTCAAATATTTATTCAACATGTCCCATAGAACAATGATCATTTAAATGTGTTCCGAAATATCTGTTGTGTCATCATCAGTTATGAGGTCTACAAACAAAGCTTCCCTAATTTATGTCCTTACCTCCTCATGCTATATTTCTAGTAGGCAGTCAAATATCTCATTCTGAATGGTTTTAGAAATATCTTTGAAAACCGTACTGTTTTCTAAGTGATTCTTCAAATGTGGATGTAATTTAGATGCAAAATTTATTAATCTTCTAAATACTTCTGGATTTACTGAATCACTTTTCATCATGTCCATATAAGGGAGTTTCAAAGATTCAGCAAAATATATACATTCTATTATTTTGGGTAAAATTTCACGGTTCTTTTTAACTTTCATGTTATGTGCATTGATTGAAAGTCTGTATGCCTCACTAACATTCTCCATAATATTTACATTTCCTAAACATGACAGTGAAACCACATTTTCAATATTCTTCTTTGACTTCTCATGTTTTTCAGTTTCTTCTTTCATTTGGTATATATTTCTAAAACTGTGTTTTGTCCAAGTTACATCACCTTGGAAAACAAAAACATCAACATGGGAAACAAAACACATTTTTCAATTTACAGTCGCAGAGCCAACTTTTCCATTGGTACCATTCAGAATTAAAGCTGCAAATATAATTCTCATTGCTGCTTATTCCCGGCTAAGATATTTAAATATCAGGTGTTGAACATTCTCTTTTCTTAACTGTAACTTTCTCATGGAGTGACAACTGTGAAAACTTAAACTGTTGAGGTTCACTTACTGTCACAGAACTTATTTCTTGGGGTTTCAAGGAGATAATGGTTAAATTATTAACATTTTCTATACAGTATAACAATGAATTAAATTTAAATAAAATAGCTGGAAGTATGATAGTAATATAAAGTTTATCACAATCAAAAATATGGTACATGATTTTAAGCATGACACATGCTGAGTAAAAAATAAACAGTATTTTACACACTGACAACAGGGTCGGCACTGTGTGAATGACAGTGCTCTTGCTAACCAGCGTTCAACTTCTTTCCTTGGACATGTACACAACAGCCAAATACTGCATCACTGGAATTGTGAAGGACATAGTTCTATACAAGGATTTTTGTAATTTTTTATGAACAAGAGGATGGCTCCTGTCAATAAGCTTAAGAATTATATGATGTACAAGTATACAGAAAGAATTAAAGGAAAAAAAAAAAACCCCAAAAGACTTGAATGTTATAAATAATATCGAGTAAAAATAGGGGGTGCTGCAGTGCCTATACAAGAGCCACCATTGTTTTTATGGCATATCAACACATTTGGCCATTTAATGCTGTAATTTTATGTTTTTCCTAAATAAATCATTTTATTTAAACAGGAAAAAATAAATAAATAAAAAATAGTAAGACTGCTGTTATGATTGTATTTTTTAAAATTATATTTTATATTTTTGAGATCAGTTTAATTATCCTTAGAAACTGGAATATATAAAGTGGATCAGTATTTTTAAAAAGTTCTTTTAAGTTTGTGGTTTGGCAGTAATTTAAACGAATTAAATTAAAACTGCTGCAGTTTGTCAGTATGTGTTTTATGGTGAATGGCTCTTGACATAACACACATACTGAAGAATGGGTTATGGTAATATGTCCAATATGAAACCTGGATCTAATCTTTTAGTTTGATGTTTCTGATGCCATTCTCCTATAGTAGGTTTAATTTCAGACAGTTTGTTGTTTCAGCAGGAATTCCATAAGTTCTGTCACTCCTGCCTAATGTATTTATTGATTGTTGGTTTCAGGTTAGTATTTGAGTTTTTGGTATTTAAGGAGTCTGATATGTTTATAGTAGATATTTTTCTTACTGCTGAATCTACTCTATCATTCTCTATGATACCAATATGGCTTGGTTTCCAGCAGAAAACAATATCTGTATTTAAGCTATTGATCTTGTTGAGTAGTTTAATGATGAGTGGGTTTGATATTTTTTTGTTTTTTTAGTGCTGTGACATTTTCCACTAGGACAATACGCACTGTATGAGTTAATATGGGAATGATTTCCAGAATGTAAAGAATTCATTGTGCTGTCCCGGTCATTTAAGCTTTCTCAATTCTGTTGAGAGCTTCTGAGTTAAGCCAGCAAGTTGATGCTACAGATCTTCCACCATGTAATTTATATTAGTTAAAGGACATGCTGATCCTAAACTCTAGAGGAAGCCTTTAGAGATCTTGAAGAGTCCATGCCTGATTGAGTGTGTTGTCAGCACAAGGAAGACAAATATCTTATGACAAATTCTCAACCCTCAGTGTAACATCAAACTAAATAGTTACCAGTCATTGAGAATAATTACATTTTTCAATGAGCATATTACTCATCAGGAATAGTGTTAAGTATGCATTAATAACTGCATTAATAAGTTAAATAGAAGCAAAAATATCTATGTCAAGTGATGAGTAACAAAAACTTTTGAAAATGTTTATTAAAATATATATATATATATATATAGTACTGACCTTGAGTTTGTTAAGTTGGTTGATGGAATCTCTCAAATGTTCCTGGTGAGGATTCAAACTGAAGTGGGACACTTCACTGCAGGCATCCAGTATTGTAATGGAAGTGCCTCTGTGAGAAGTTTGGTGTCGTAGCAGAAGGTTTAGGCCAGCAAAGACCATGCCTTCCAAGAGAAAATCATTTACAGAGAAAATCTGCAATAAAAAAACAACAGTTTCATTAATCAATTCAAAAACCAAAATTATTTCTCATACCAATTTCTTTTTCTACAGTGTTCAATGTACAATATGTTTGTAGATTGACATTAACTTTCTTACAATGGAACTAGTCAGCATCATTATAAAATAACATGCAGTTGGATTTGTTATTTTGATGAAGTTGAACATATTATCTTGAATAATAAGATCTCACATGCAAAAGAAATAACAAGAGGAAAATCTTTTATATCAATGTATTTTGTTCTTTGAGATACTTTCTCAAGAAAATGTAAAAATTTTATTTTGAAACCTGTATTTATACTCACAGAAAAAATAACAATGAGGAAAAAAATTATGGATGCAAATTTGAATTAGATAATGCTCTATTTTAAAATTCTTTGGCATTAAGAAAAAGACCAATAAAAACAAAAGCAAATTTAATTCACTTTCGCTTAACAACAAAAACCAAAAACTCAGGTTTCTTAACATCCTTCATAATTTCCCTTTTCTTGATGCCGGTGGATTTTTTTTAGAAATATTTTTGAGAGTTTCCTAATTCAAATTTGAATGTATAACATTATTTCTTCTCCATGCTATTTTTTCTGATTATTTTTATTATTCTGTGTGTAATTACAGGTTCCTAAATAAAATTTCTACCTGTAAAACCCATGTAATTTGCACACACATGTAATTTATGCAGGTAATTTTCAAGATAAAAATTGTTAAAAAAAAAAAGAAAAAAAAAAGAAAAAAAAAGTAAAATTCACACCCCAAAATTTTCAGAATTGCTAATATGATGAGAGAGAAGAGGTATTCAATTTAGCATAATTTCACTTATTAGGTTTTATTAAATTTTCATCAAATAAAAATAATTTTTGTTTGACAGGTAACATAAGTATCACATTAAAAGATATTAAATTATATTATCGGGATTATGCTCACATGTAGAAGTCAGCATCATGATTTTCAATGTTGTAAATGTTTACAATATATCCTTTTCTTTACTATCTTCAACAATTTTGCTGATCTCACAACAAAACAAGAAAAACAGACAAGAATAAAACTATACTGTCAAGATTATCCATATCATTACATTTTTTTTTCCAGTCAAAAATATCCGTATCACTATATATGTCAATGGTGTTCCATTGCTATACATAGATAGACAGTGTAAAATATGGCCTGGATTGTGATTACCAGCATGAACATCAGACTTCAAAAAGTAGTTAACCATTTAATGGTTTTAGTAAATTTATACAGAAAAAGTACATATTATATTGTCCAGTATGAATAAAAGTCAACTTCATTACATTTAAGGCCTTTTTTTTCTGTATAAACTTATTCTGAAATTAAATGGGTCAACTTCCGGTATGAATGTTTACGTTTTGTACATTTTTCAACCAGAAAAATTAAAAAAAATTAAAAAAAATTTAAAAAAAAAAAACCCTAATAAAAACAAATCAACACCCTCTACCAAGTGTCCCAAGAAATAGGGCTCAAGATAAACCTTCCCAAATAGGAAACTATGATGTGGAATTGGAATGAAAGCAGTGATGACATATACCCTAATCCATCATAAAAATTCTGGATGTGGAATTAATAAATACTAAACACTTAAAATACCTCGGTGTATGGATCACTTATAACAAATTTAGCATAGGAGATAAAGAAATTGAACAGATAATAGGATGTGCTTGAGGTAGTTTTGCCACCAATGTAAAATGCTACAAAACTAAAACATTAACCCGAAAACTAGAAACATGTTCTTAAATAGCCTTGTCAGTTCAAGACTTTCATATGGATGTTGTGCATGGTGCCAAACTCATTCAGAAATATCTAAACTGTCAGCTGTACAGAAGTACTTTCTCAAATCAATGGTTAAAAATGGCTTTAAGTGAATGAAACCTGTAGGTCTTAGCAAGAACCACCCTTCTTCAAACCTTGTGGACTGATGTTACAGAATCAAAGTACCAAATAAACAGAAACAACACAATTTGAGGACTTTCAACAACAGCAAACACCAAAATGGATAGCACATTTAATTTGAGAAGAAAATAATAACATAATCAAGATGTTGATGTTCTACACTACTTCAAAGAAAAGGTTAGGAAAGAAACCTCTGTCAATATAGGAAAGAGCAATAACAACTAAAGAACTAGTGAGACCTATTTTCCTGAAAAATTACTTTCAGAGAAAGATTTCAAATTTTAACCAACAGTGGCACTAACTGCTTGGTCAATGAATGCCAAATGTTTTCTTATAAGAAAAAGACTAATATTACCATTACACAGATACATATCACCTAATGACAAATTAAAATCATCACTTATTACAAAAACCTAAAAACCATCAATGATACACAAAAAAACTGAAAGAAATCTATGAATATGCTTGCCCACTTGAAGAATATCTCTCTAATGAGTCAAACAAACACTACGTTATCTCATCAATTAACACACTATTTATCTGATAACAATACAATTAAATAGCAAAACAATGACGAAACAACAAAGAATCTGAAAGATCCTTACCAATAATACTATATCACATAAACTGTAAATCCTTCAATCAAAGCTGACCATAATTAGAGATTGATAAAGTTATTGTAAACTCCATGATCCTTTCATTAGTCACATAGTACATGCTTTTCCAGAGCTACATAAGGTTTCAAATTCAGAGTTGTCTATTTAGCCCAGAGCTGGAGTTTCATTCATGTTGAGTTTTGATACATTCAATAATATAACAAAACTTTTATGGAAAGCAAATTCGGTTCTGATTTCTCATTCCAATCAATATTCATTACCCTTCGGAAAAGTATAACACTCCCAACTACGAGTTAAAGATTAGAGCAGACTGGACTCTTCAAATGCAAAACTGGCTCTCATTTCTCATTTCAATCCAATATCCATCCCCCCAACTATGGTTTAAATAGTAGAGCAGACTGGGCTTTTCATTGGTAACCGGTCTAGGGGAAGGGTGACTGAATTCAAAATCCATATGTAGTCCTGATAAAGCACATATGCAGCTAAAGAAAAGATTGTGGAATTCAAACTGACTTTATGATCCCGACTGTGGTTATGTTATTTGTAGATAAACTGTAAAAAAAAAACAAATATAAATCCTAGAAACATTATGCAAAAAAAAAAAAAAAAGAAGCAAACAAACAACCTAGACATTGGACAATTGTATTTGAATATGTACCAGGAACCAGGAAAATGGTAAAAAATATAGAATGTTTTAAATTTTCAATTGCATGAAACTACAGGATGATAATTGTTGAAAGTCTCAGGAAAGTAGGTTGAATGTTTGAGAAGAAAATTAAAAATGAAATGAATTAAAAATTGTATGTGCATGTATGTAGGTAGAGGCTTGAATAGGAAGAAGGGGACATATTAAAAAGGGTCTGTAATTTCATGCATAAATGCTAGACTTGTGCTAGAGAGGTGACGGTTAAGAGATAGTTGAGAGAATGCAGATAAACACTTGCTATAGTTGTAAAAAAGAAACGAAGGAAAATCATGAAGATTAATGGTTGAGAGATCGAATATTGAGAAGAAACATTCCAGCTACTTTGGAGAAATAGGGATGTAGTTGCAAATTCATATAAGGAGTCAAGAAGAACCCAGACATTAAAAAAGAAAAACACAGGAGATCACCTGTGAAATTTGAAACAACTTGGTCTGGGTATCACAGGTTCAGTGATCCCAGTAGTAATTACTGAAAGCAGTGAGAAAGAAAGGGGGAAACAAGCTTATTGCAGTGCATACAGAAGGAAAAGGGGAGATATGAAGGAGAACATTTTCAAAGGAGTGAAAGTTAAGCATGAATAGAGAGGGGATTAGCACATTTCACCTCGAAGAGGTGAGCAATGTAATGAAGCAAAGTCCAATGAAAAAAAAAGTTAAATATTTTAAATGCATCCTTTGGACTTAACATTTGATTCTATTTGAAAGATAATGGTTTAGATTTAAACTGAAATAAAAGATTAATTTCTGTATAAATAAAGTTTTTCAACATTTTTTAAGCATTAGCAGTTTTGTTTTGTCTCTCATTGGATTATATATGGGAGGAGATGTAAACAAATTCTGTTTACCTTTAGAATCTAATATTTATACAAGAGAAGTGTTTTGAAGCCTATAAAAATTTAAAGTGGGTGCCTCTGAACACTCGCTAAGATGTGAGCATACACAATGAGAAAAACATCCCAAACTTACAGAAAAGGTTTTATGGTCAAAATCTTTGTTTTTGTTAAGAGGAAAGCCCAAAAGATTTTTTTTATTAAATTAATATTCTTTGATCCTATTTGGAATATTTGAAATTTTGTTTTTTTTTGAAGACTTATTCACAAATAAAAGAAATTATTTTCAGACTAAAAATAATTTTTTTTTTTTTTTTTTTACATGTTACCCACCCTCTACTTTTTTAATTTTATGAAATTTCAAGAAATTAAAATTTTTAGTAACTTAATGTTTGTTAATTACAAGCAGAATGCCTGGGAGAGATACCAAAAATCTGCTCTGAATTGTAAAAAAAAAAAAAAAAAAAAAAAAAAAAAAATGAATTATTTAATTAGAAAGGATTTTAATTGCTTTTATGAATAAGATATATTATAGACACTATTGTCTTGAGAAAGAAAAAAATTCAATAAATAATTAATTTTTGCAACAATTGTTTTCATCTTTTTGAAATTTTAATGAGAATAATTTGTATAGTTTTAAATTTTTTAAGATTCTGTATTAATTTGTACTGGTTAGGTGATATTGTTATTAAGTAAAAACTATAACTATATTTATTAATGGAAAAAATTTAGTGGAAAACTTCATCAAACACCAATATCTTAAAGACAATTTTGAATTTGCTGTGTCTGTATAAATGTGTCAAATTAGGGTAGAGCCACCCAAAGACAACATTAGTTTACCTATGGGATGTTCCACAACTGAACAGTGAAGAATGGAAAAGTATTTTTATTTTGTTTTAGGAAAAACTCATGAAATGAACATTTACAGTGAATTTGGCCAGCTTAACAGCAATAAAGTCAAGAATAGCTTATCATATTGGGCAGAGTGAAAATGCATATGTATTTTCATGTGTGTGAAAGGGAGGAGTGTAACAGAGCACTGGTCCTGTTTAAACTTTTAAATGCATGAAATTACAGGATGGTGATTTTGTGAAACTACTAATGGTATGATAATTGTTGAAAATCTTAGCTTAAATAGCTGAGAAAAAAAAATTGTGTTAAAAATTGTTTTAAAATAATCAAATCAAATTAAGAACAGTTCTAAGGAAAATTGAACCCAAATTTAAATAGATGGAATTCAGTAAGATTGAGCAAAGACCCCCACAACCCAATTCCTGCCAATAAGAAAGAGATGATTAATACCTGTCGACCAGCCAGAAAAAATATCTTTACAAAAAGAATTAGTGATATACAATGGAAATAACATAATGCCTAAGATTAGGGACAGGTTTATTTATTTTTCTTTCTACAATATTTGTCTAAAAATTTTTATAGCTGACATTATTTCAGATTTTTGGCATGAGTAAGAAAAAACAGATTTTGGCTTATGGGAATATGGAGTTAATGAAATTTGTGCATTGTGAATTGTCATTTTCTTTTGTCTGCGTAGATAAAAGGAAGTCATCAATCATTGTTATCAAGAAATATTTCTCTATATATGTCCAACATGCATTTGATTGGTAGTCATTCTTCCACAAGTGTGGAGCAGACATCAGATCCAGGCAGGCAACATTCATTTTGTTGGCTTTGTATGGCCTAGAATTGTTTGTAAGATAGTCATCACTAAAGTGCATACCTGCAACAGAAGAATTGAGGCAGGCTGACGAGCTGGCTGTCACTTGAGTGGTTATGAATAGAAATCTCCCATGCATAACTGAAGCGTTGATTGGACATCACTTTAACAGTTCCATCCAGAATCTCCAAATCACCACTCCCAATATTGTAAGATTTCGGGAAAACCAACTCCACTATATCGAGATGACACATCGACCACAACCGAGGAGGGAAAAGAAAGCCAACTGACAATAAGGTCGGTATTACACAACCAAGCAAAAGGAGCTAGCAACATGTGACCAAGAGGAAGAGGAGGAGAAGAGACAGACCCATTTTTGTGTTCTTACCTGCAAGCCACCCCAAAAGCGTAATGTGAAAATATTCCCTTCTATGTCGACAGCATAAAGCAGTTCCATTTTTCTTTGGCTGCAATTAAAGATCAGAAATTCTAATAAAACCAATTCCTTTGCAGCATTCCGTGTAAAAATATTAACAGATGGTCAGCAATTCAAGGCCAGAACATATCAATGAACAAAACACCATTATCTTTCAACAGAGCACCAATCTTCTTTTTCACACTTCAATAGGAATAGAATTACTATGTAGCACATCTATTTAATGTCATCCTCACTATCTACAGTGCCCAGTAGAGCACTGTGTAAAATACAACTCAAATGTATCGCTGGTCTAAAGGTAACATCAGATTCATGCCTTTTATAAAGACATGACGATGAAGATGACTTGATTGTATTTGATTTTCCATTTTATGAATCCCTATAGATTTCTCAACTCGATTTAATGATATTGATGCTTTCATGTGCAATAACAATTTTTAATTAAAGATTATGAAATCCATAGACACCTTCCAGTTAAAATTCATTTTTGACTTTTCTTCTTAGCTTATATCTTTGACAATGCTCAGGCTAATATTCTACATCTGTATCTGTCTATATTTCTGAGATGAGGTATCATGTACATTATTTGAGTGTTACAGCTTTCTGATGTTCTTGAAGCCTTACCTTAAGGGGGTGGCCTGTCTCCCCTTTATATTTGTTTCCGCAGCAGCACGGGATAGCATACACACTGTATTTAGTCATATTCTCCTCTATGGGGGGAGGGGGGTCTTACTTGGGAGAGATATCTGCAAAGTGTCATCAAGCTTTTGAAGGTTGTCCTGATGTTATATGGATTGCAGATTCTTTGTATTTTCTCTGATAACCTCTTCATATAAGGAAGGCAGACTGTTTTCTGAGTGTTGTTCTCCTCTTGTACCCACCTATCCCAGTTTTTAGGGGCTGCTGCCATGTACACAGGGTAGTTGTTACGTTGTAGGGTACTACTTATACTGACCAATTCTTTATCTAATATTTCTGGGTTGCCACTTATGACTTTTGCTCAGTGATGTAAGCAGTGGACGATCCCTTTCTTTACGCTGTATGGATGGTGGGAGTTGAAATTGAGGTATTGTTCGGTTCATGGTATACAGATGTCTTGAATCCATGCTCAGTTCGAGATATTAGAACATCCAGGAATGGGAGTGTGTTGTTACTCTTTTTCTCCATTGTGAACTGTATTGAAGGTCTTATTGAGTTCACATGGTCCAGTAGAACCTGAACATCTTCCTGGTGTGGCCGGAATATGAAGGTGTCATCTACGTACCTTAACCATATAGTTGGCTTTAGAGATATAGATTCTAATGCCATTTCCTCAAAGTATTCCATGTATATATTCGCCATTGCTGGTGATGGTGAGCCCATTGCTATGCCCTTATCCCGTCAATATATATATGATCCCATTCCGAAGTGTGTTTTTGCGTACAGAAAGTCAAAATCTCCATCAGATTATATATTGGAATACTGGTCCATTCTTCTAGGGATGAGTCAGAGGCCAATCTGTCTTTGACTACCGAGAGTGCCTCACCCATGGGTACCTTGGTGAACAAACTCATCACGTCCAAGCTCACCATTTGGTTGGATAGGATGGGAGCATCTTTGATTATTTCCACGAAGTGGGTGAAGAGACTTTCCGATCAATGGGTCAATTATATCTACAAGGAAGTGACTCAGAGGGTCGCACACAGAGCCTTGGCAACTAACAATCAGCCTGAGCAGAATACTGTTGGTAATCTTAGGGAGACCATATATGTGAGGCAGCTTGGTGTAATGCTGCGATAACTGCCTATACATCTTAGGTGGGAAGTGATCCTTGTTCTTCATTAGGATCTGTGACAGTTTACGTTCCGTTTTAATAGTATGATCCTTTTTTACTTTGCTGTAGCTACCCTTGCTAATGAGGTCTTCCAGCTTTCTTGTATAATTTGATTTGTCCATCACTACAGTTGCATTGCCTTTGTCAGCCGGTAGTATGATGATGTTTTCATTCCTATGTAGGGATCCGATCGCCAGCCCCTCCAGTTTTGTTATGTTAGACCTGGATGGCTTGGCCTTCTCCAATGTCTGTCTCACCTTCCATCTCAGTTCATCCACCTGAGCCTGAGGGATGTTCAAGGCCACCTCCTCGACTCTGGCAATGATGTCCAAGTATAGCACTCACCTGATGCTTTTGGTGAAGTTGAGACTCTTATTCAATACTGACTCCTCAAAGGCACTCAGCTGATATTCGCTGATGTTGACTACTGCTTTCACTTGTGGGTGATGGACCTTGTGCACCACCTTCTGATCTTTCAATCTATCTAATTTTTGTACTTAGCGAGCCTTGACTACATCAAATTCATGTCTGAAGGATTTATCCAGGTCATTTTCGATCCTTTTCTGGTATTCTTCTTTAGTAATTCTGTTGAAGAAATCCTCAAGCTTCTGGAAGATATGAGCTTGTAGTCTCTGCTTTATCCAACGACTGTACTGTATTCTCTCTCTCGAACAAGGGCGTGTCCCGCTTTTTCTGCAACCAGACGGGAACTCCTTGAATTGACGGGAAGTCTTGGTGCCAAGCTTGGAGGGATGAATTGTAGATCTCTGCATCAGTGTAGGAATGTCAGATGGTTCGATATTCATGACAGTTTCTGGTAGGATTTTTCAATTTCTCTCCATATTTTTGGTATATCAGGTCCTTACCGATCCTTCAGTATCTGTCTATATTTCTTAGATGAGGTATTATTGTACATTATTTGGACTATTGCTGTCATCTTTGTCGCCATATTTATTACAACATTTTGTCCGTTGTACACTCCGGCCTTCTTCAGGTGGCTTGAACCACCTGAACAAGGCCGGAGCGTATAACGGCTGAAACATAATAAATATGGCGACAAAGATGCGGACAATGGTATGAATAATGAAAATAATTCTAAATCTGTTATGGCAGAAATAAATATTATATCTAATACTACAATATTTATATTGAGTGATAATGGAGTTAAAGTGGATGGGGTCATTATAATTTCCAAGCATCAAGACCAGGATAATTTCCAATTTTTATTATGAGTTTACTTTTCTTGTATAATAACATGTTTTCATGACCTAACATCTCTTAAGAATCAGGGTTGCCATAAAAAATAAATAGTGAAACTGATAGCTTGTTTCTATTATGGCACATCTAACTAGGACACATATATGATATTGTCATTGGCTTTATCTTGTACTAGCAGTAGAGCCTGGTGTTGCCCGGGGATGTAACAGCAAGAGATAGATCAAGTATCGACCATCAATAATCTTTGTCAATTTTATTTTTCAGTCTTTAGACTGAAAAATAAAATTGACAAAGATTATTGTTTCAGGTTGACGGACATGCATGTCTTAATTAGATTTTTTTTGTTTTTTTTTTACGAATTGGTCAAACCCAAACTCAAACAAAAACATTGTTTTCAATTGTTATGAGTCTATCGATTGAATAGAATTTTATTATAAACAATTGTCTTGTAAATGGAATTTTTAAAGCATTCTGAATGTAAAAATAAAGAAAAAAGTGTGCAAGACAATAAGAAACACTACCTGCCAAAAAAAAGTGAAGTTTTGTTGAAATTGGTTGAAAAATGTAGAAAATCTGATCCCATATATAAATGAACACACACACAAACAACCTGGTTTTTATAATAAGTATAACTCGATTTTGAGTTGTCCCCCTTTCATTCTGGCAACAGAATTGTGTTTTCAAATTGATTTTGCACAAAAACAATTGTTTTTCCAATTTTTGGCACTGTCAGAACCACCGCAACGTAATTTTACACAGTCCTGTGAAGTTTTGTTGAAATCGGTTGAAAAATGTATGAAATCCGATCCAATATATAAACATACAGACACACACACACACAATCTGCGTTTTATAATAAGTAAGATCTAAGAATTTAATTTCTTCTTTTCTGATCACTTCCGTTATGAAAATGGCATTGACTGCATGATAATGTTGATAGAGGATGGCTTTGATTTTGTCGAGCCCTTCTCTCTTGTTTTTTGACTTGTTCCTTTTCTCTTCTGGTGGCTTTTTTAGGTTTTAGTTCTGATGGTGATGAAACATTGCCAGTTGGTATGGTCTTGTGTTTGTGTTTCAAATGATTTAGACTCAAGTCCAGTGGCTTTCAGTGTTGCTTTGAGTTGATCCTTGTATTTTTGAAGAGGCCCTGTGGTCTTTGTCCTGAAGTGAACTCACTGAATAAGACTTGACATGGAATCCTGGACTCTTCCGTTCTTGCTACATGTCCTGATGATCAGCGATTTGATGCTTTGACTATTGGCTCTTTCAAGGACTTTGGTAGAAATAAAACAACATGGAGATTGGAGAAGAAAAGAATATAACAATATGGCTTATTTGAATGACATCTACTTATGAATGAAATGTTATAGATTTGCAAACTACAAAATATAAACATTAAAAGTTCAAATCTTGCCAGAAGCTCATTAATTCTCAATCCATGCTGCTTATTGAACAGTTATCAAATTTATGCAATAAAAAGTTAGACATATGATAGATAAAAAAAAACAAAAACAAAACAAAAAACAAACAAAAAAAAAAACTTGCTTTTCTGCTCCAATTATGTAGATTAAGAAAAAGTTAAGAGCAAATGTTTTATCATTTTCTCCCAGGAAAAATTTTTTTAAACCTTTCAAAATGAAAACATTATGGAAGGTTCATAAACTGAAATAAACTTTCTTTTATTTAATGTCTAGTGAAAAATATTTAAACTAAAAAACTAAACTAAACTAAACTGAACATGAAAATTTGTCCTCTTAATTTACCAACAAAATATCCCCATGGATTGTTTCCTTGGAAATCGATTGCTATTAGGTTGGTGCAAAAATAATGACGTAATAATGTCGTTTTTTGATGTTAAAAAATAAGTCATTATTTTAGCACCAAACTAATATAAAGAAAATTTCCAATAGAATGTCATTATTTTCTGAAAGAAATAGGGAAACGATAAATAGACTAATTTCAAGAAACATTTTTGACTCCTGCTAGCAAATGAATGTTTCTTTTTTCTGTATCATCTACAATCTACCAAGTAACTGGCTAGCTTTAATCTAAATTGTTTCCTGAATCTTGCTGGACTTACTTAGCACTGATTGATTTGGTTATTTTTAGTACAATTCCAGTCACATCTACTTCGGAATGGTCTTCTTGAACAGATTCTGATTGCAACTCAACAGCAGATGAAACCTATAAGATTAAAAAGAAAACAAAAACTAAAAAAAAAAAAAAACAAAAAAAAAAAACAAGTATTACACAATCAAATAATTTGTAAAGCCTGTTTCCAACAGAAAATCTCTAAGTTGAACTCAAATTTCAACCAAACAATTCTAGTTTTGCTTTCTGGTGCAATAAAACTTTAATGCCAAATTGATTTGCATTTCAAATGTCAAGACAGAAGAGATGACATTTTCTTTTATTCTATAGACATTTGCAAATTTCTGGATTGTCCTCAATAGTCAGATCAGTGAAATAATACTCCCTCCTAAAAAACAAAAAATATACATTTCATGGTGAAATCAATTACAGTAAAAGTAATTTCTTTAACAGAATCAGTGAAGATCTGGTTTCAAAACTCAAAATGTATGCAAGAAAACAAAGTTGGGAATAAGTTGATTTAAAAGTGGTTATTTTTTAAAGATTAATTGTAGTGCCTTAACATAGAAGTATTTGTGAACTTTATATAATAATGATTTAGAGGAGGGTGCACTGATCTTCTAAGTTATGGTGATATATTCATAAACATTACTAATTTTTAATAAATTAGTTTACACATGAAGAGTTGGTTGCAAATTTTATGCAAAGAAATAAATTTGACAACTAATATTAAATAAATATCATATTAGGGAATGCAGAAGTAACAAATTTTATAAAGATTTAAAAATGTCTTTGATAGGTTAAATGTCAAATGATAACAACTTGTTTTGGGAGGAAGGGTACCTGCTGGAAGTCAAAGGGTGATTGAGATGTGATACAACTCAGACATGAGAAATGGAAAAATGTCTTTTTCATAAGGTGTGAAGGTATAAATTTTGTTATATTGGCGTTGGGGTGTATCCGTAGTGACCAATCGATTATATATGCAACAGAAAATGAAATTTTTTCATAGAGAGAGAAGGAACAGATTTGATAGCATATTTAGTAGAGTGGGTACATGAAGTGGCAGATAATCACTATACACAACAGAAAATGAGATTTTTTTTATCACAAGGAAGAACAGATTTGATTTCAAGTTGGCATGGAGGGGTATATGAGGTAAAAGACAAACTAACAAAAACAATAGAAAAAAATTTAAGAAAGAATTGAGAGAAAATTGTTAAATAAACTAAAATTTAATAAAGATATGTTTATGATCAACTGCATAATTGAAAAAAAAGAAAATTGTCAAAAAAGAAAAAGAAAATTGTCAAAGAAACCCAAATTTTTCAAGAAAAGTTAGAATATTTGCATTTACAAAGTAGGGTTATGAAAAATCCTGCATTTTGAGAATGGAGGATTCTTTTTAAAAATTAAGTGTAAATACTGCTTTAAAAAAAAAAAAAAAAAAAAAAAAAAGATGTACTTAATAAATACAAACAGCTGGAACATGTGAAATCTTGTCTGTTTGCTACCACACCCCTTGTTCTTTTGCAATTCCTATGACTCAAAATTACCAAACTGATTTAATTAAGAATTGTGGGTTTGAGGACTCCTGGTTAGGAATTTGTCCCTACAACAGTCCAGAGATCCTATGGTTGGGGGGATCCATCCAATGTCCACAGACTTCTGCTTTTTGCTGGCTACACCTTTCCTCCAGCATGTGATGGCCCTTTTGTGTCTCTGATTTTAGAACCTGTTCTAGCCTGGCAAAGTGTAGCAACTTAATGTAGCATCAATTTGAAAAAATAGTCAGAAGAACCCTGGTGAGATTTTGAGCCATGCTGTCTTGAGAGTTGCCCATAACCAGGAGATCTTGCATGTGAATAGGCTTCTATACCACATCCTATAAATATTCAGTTGTTTCATGTTGGGTAAATGTGATGGACAGACCATTTGTCGGAAGTTTTCAGAATGTTTCTCAAACCAATTCTAGGGAACCTGAACCTAACAATATGGTACATTATCCTACTAGAATAACACATGGTTGAATAACATGGAGTCCATGAATGGGTGAAAATGGTCATGAAGCAATGCAACATAACAATTACTGGCCAATGGCATATTTAAGTGTACCATGGAACCTAACCCAGGCAACATGAACACACCATTATGGAATCACCACCAGCTTTCATGGTGACTTGTTGATATTTGGGGTCCATGGCCTCATTATGTTTGTGCCATAGACAAATCACGAGCCTAAATATTGCTAAACCTGCAGTGTCCAATTAACAAAGTTATGAATCCAGGAGATGCACAGTGTCAGGTGTCCTGATGACCACAAAGTGCACACTATTATACTCCATTCAAACTCCAATAATTCCTGTCCTTTTACCATGAGTATCTTAGTATTCACTCACCAAATGTTACGGCACAACTGATATAGGTCTAGATATTTCTATGATGACAAGGCAGCACTACCTACTATTACAGGACTTCCCATTTCAGTCAATTTTCTTAATTATGGGAATGTCTTATAAAAAGTGACCTTGTGAAATTTGTAAATCAATCCTGTACAAAAGTATTTAACTGAAGTATGTAGACGATGCACTAGTAAAACAGAGTTTCATTGTTAACTGATTCTGAGTGGAGAAATTAAAAATGGAGTCTAAGTAAAGGTGGTTGCTTGAACATACTGACTTCTTTGTTTAATTACTATGTGAAAAAGTACCTTTTTAATATTTAAATGTTATCAAATTGTAAATGGACTATTTCATTTTAAATCCAAATATGAAATATTGTAAGAAAATGCTATATCTAATTGTCTGCTTTCCTACAACTAGATATTATGCAAATTTATAATATATATATATATATATTTTTTTTTTCCTTTGCTAAAGAATTACGATAACAATTCAGAAAAATGGAATACTCTGTTTCTTTTTATGAATAACATTAATATTTTAACTTGAAATGGTTTAAAATCAGATAGTTTATAATAATCCAGCATTTCCTTTCTGAAAATTGAAATTTATTTAATCATTTACATGAGATTGTTTCATTGTCAAAGTATTGTTGTAAAAAGGGTGGAATCTTCAGTATTTAGCATATTGTGTCAAGTAACATAAATGGCAAAAATTAATGAAAAATTGGAGGCAGCAAAAGCTACAATTCATGTGTTGTTGGAAGCTGACCAGACTCAAAAGGAGATAGCTGTCAAAGGGGATCCTTTCAGTTGATTTTGAAGTCACTAATAACTTTTAAGCAGAAATGGAAAAGTTTAATCTGGGCGAGACATTATCAAAATTGGTCTGTTGATTAATGAGACTATGAATCAAAATTCTGTATTTCCTTTGGTGATTGTGGCCACTACATTTCAAGAAAGGGAGATATAATGTCAAATGTATGAAAAAGAAATTGAATGATTTCGCAGGCCCCCATAACATGCTGATAAAGCATCTCTGTATTATTAATGTCTGCTGCATAAACCGATTGTTTCAGGTTTCTCCATGGATAAAAATCCAAAGGATTCAAGTCAGGGGAATATGCAGGCCATGGAACAGGTTCTCCCCTACCTATCCATCTTTCATGGTAGATATCAGCCAGTGTGTTGCAAACAATATGATTAAAATGTGCTGGAGCTACATCATGCATGAACCACATGCATTGTTGTATTAGCAGGGGTATGTCCTCTAACAGGTCTAGAAGTGTGTTTGAAATAAAGATCCTGTAGACAGCTTCTGTAAAATGTGATGGGAGAACATATGGACCTACTAGTCACCTACAATTTCAGACCATACATTAATTATAAACTAATGATGGTGTCTAGCCTGTATTGTACCATAGGTATTCCAATTCGTCCACAAATGTTGGTTGTGTAAATTTCTTATTCCATCTCTTCCAAATGTTGCCTCATCTGTAAACAAGACTGAAGAGACAAACAATGGATCGGCAGTTTGTGCAATAAACCATCAGCAACAGTTCTCCTGTGGTGAGTGGTCAGAGAGTGAAAGACCCTACACACTTTGCAAATGATACAGATACAAATGCAGGAGCTGCTCTTGAAGTATCCTCCATGTGGTACTATGAGATGTACAACCTGCTAGGGCCATTTGATGTATGCTGATACCTGGATTGTCTCTGACAGCCTGTAGAATGTGTTCTTTGTGATGCTACAGATTCTATCTTAGCAACACAACAATAAATAGCAGCAAAGGTTGGATGACTTGGCTGCTTTTGGTCTAGAAACATAATCTGATACAGCCTGTCAACACCTTGTCAAGTGATTTATGAGGTGTTGATAAGCACTTAATCACGTTACTGTTTGTTTTAAAAATTCATTTCTCTGTTATTTTAAGCTTAAAGTAAGTAATATTTTTTGCAACTCAGCTTAATTAAACTTTAAATCAGCTAATATTTCTCAAATAATGTTTCACAAATATATATTTTATTTTTGAGAGATTTTTAAAACTCATTTTAAATCTTAGGTATCGACATTCATACCAAAATAGTGGCAGTACCTATTGTAATATTATGAAGAATATAGTTGATAAGCAAAAAATGTAAATTATTTGACTCAAACTAATGTAAAAATGACCCTATGGAAAAAATTTCAGCTGAAAAAAAGACTTCTTGTATGATTTTCGAAGCTAATCATGAGAAGTTGGCCATGCACCCAGTTTTATTCATGGATAGATAACTAGAAATTATTTGTGTTTTATGATGAATTTTTAAAATGAAACACCTACTCTGACATAAGAAATTTGCAATCTACAGTTGCTTATTGCCCATATTTTTTTTAATCCCTTTAGCATATAAGTAATCATGGCTCTCCATAAATTCCTTTTTCTTTTAATATCTGTGAACTTAGGAAAAAGAGTGTAATTGTTTCTCCTATTTCCTTCTCCTGTGACCTACCTATTTCATTCATAGCTGGAGAAGAAAAGAAGTATTCATTCCTTTCACATTGGAAATAGGGTAAAATGATTTTGTAATAAACTCTCAGCTTGAACTCAGTTTGCCAATAACCATGAGGAAAATTGAACATGCTCCACCAAATTATGGTTTTAAAATTTGTAATCATATAAACTTGTTGACACATTGTTTAGAAAGACTCAACTAACCTTTCGTGGATGAAAGAGATCTTGAGGAATGCTGGGATGTGTTTTAAGAGATTCAAAATAGGTTGAACGAGTAACAGTAAGGTGAACTTGAAGGCCAGAAAGGTAAGAAAACCTAAATAAAAAAACAATGAACAAAATTAAGAGAGAAAAAAAAAAAAAGTAGAAATATAACAAGTCATTTTTATAGCTTAGCTGATGAAAAAACAAGATTTTATCTTCAACACATACAACTTTGTAAATCCTTACAAAATCAGTTAGAAATTGTTAATAAATATGCCAGTCATTGGCTGATTATAAATAACTGTTAATCTATAAACTTAGCCTACTTTGCTAACCATTAAAGTATGAGAAGCAACTAAACAACGTATTATAACAGAAGATTAAATGTCTTAGTCACCAGTAGAATATGTGAAAAACAAAAACAAAACAGGATATCCTTGCAAGCTCAATTTATCTGAAAGTTGGTTTTGAAATAAAAGTAATAAAATATAATGATCTCCCTTGCACATCTCTTTTCACAAATAAGAGCTACAGAGCTCTCGATTGATTTTGACAGTTTATTAATCCTTTGTAGTTTATTTAAAACCAGAAAATATTTTTAGATAACAATTTTAAAATTTGTTTTTGAGATAATAATGGTTTAATGATACAAGTCTTACTAATTAACCCATAGCTGGAGGGAGAACAAGTAGATTCATACCTTTCCAAAGGGTATTTGTGTGTAAGTGAATATAATGAACCTAACAAAATGTAAGATAAATAACACAAACAGAATTAATAAAGTTTGCAATGAAAAGAAAAAAGTCAAAAAGGATGAAACAGCAACAATCATGCAAGCAAGCAAACAATATAGTTAAAACAAATTAAACAGGTAAGAAGGCAAAAGAATTCACACACTATGAGTTGGTGTTTGTATTCAAAAGCAAGTTCAGACAAGCAGATACAATAGGTGTCTAGTAGTTAAGGCAGATCTGGACTGTGTCACATCAAAACATCACATTTTATTTGCTAAGAAAAATATACCAGCATGCATTTTGTGTATTTCTGACTATAAGAGAGCGAGGGAGAAAACTTTTGCAATCATTTCTTCCACATTGGCAAATCAATACTCCAACTTCAATCTAAATGGATAGGTGCACTCATATTACCCTCCCCCACCATTCTATGGGGTCAATAAATATAACCAAAATAGATGTAAAATATTTACATATACATAATTTACATACATAATAAAAAGAATTTGTAAAATCTTTTCTTTTTAAATATTTTCAGTCTTCACTTAATTTTTTTTTTAAATATTTTTTCCTTCTCTTCTTTATAGTATTCCTTTTTATAAAAGGGAGGTAATAAAAAAAATAAAGGAATAAGTAACCCCCCCCCAAAAAAAAAACAGTGTTGGCAATTAAAATACACCCCCCCCCGCCAATTTCAGTATAATGCTCTATTTAGAGCAGTAAAAAATTTATTTAATTTTGTTCTGCCTATAGGTTTAGTAAATAAATCAGCAACATTTTCTTCCATTGGTATATAGTCTAATTTTATTGTATGCTTTTGAATTTCAGTCCTTATGAAGTGATACTTTATGTCTATGTGCTTTGAACGTTGTTGGTAGACTGTGTTCTTTGCTAAAGCAAAAGTACCTTGATTATTGCAATAGATTGTGGCTTGTTTAGTTGCATTAATTGAATAAGGAATTTTGCTTCTTGCATGGCAGCCACCAATGCCATATACTCTACTTTGCAAGTTGATAACGCAACTGTAGGTTGCTTTCTTGTTTCCCATAAAATCATTGAACTGTATTGGTGCTAATTGGAAACCGTATTCTGTAATGCTATGCCAATCTTTTGAATTTTCACAATCTGCATAAAAAAAAAACTCTGAAAGTTAGGAGGCTTATTTGACTTATTAAACACTAACCAGTGTGTTTTTATCCCTTTCAAATATCTTATCAAAATATCAAATAGCGCAAGACTTATCAAGTGATCCAGGGTCGGATTTGTGGAATATAGTGACAGTTTTGTCATCACATAATTAAGAACAAGTAGCGGTCATAACGTATATAAGACTGCCAACTGTCTCTTGGTAATATTTCCTGTCTGCCTATTCAGCATTGCTCTCATCCATTAGGTTGATATCAATTTCACAAGGCGTTGATCTAGGTTTACATTCTTGCATTTTAAGCTTGGTTGTTTGATTCATTTCAATACAGTTATTTTTAAATTTAAACTGTATTCCAAGAAAGAAAGAAAGCTTTCCAAGATCGGTCATTTTGAACTCTTCACTTAAATGTATTTTTACATTATTTAATGTGGAATTGCAACTGGTACCAATTAGTATATTGCCAACCCAAACAATCATAATCAGTATCCTATAAGAAGTGCTTTTTGTCTAAATACAAGAATCTGCCAAGGACTGAGAGAAACACTTCGCCAATTAAGTATGTGTGAAGAACTTGATTCCAATTTTGTCAACTTTGCTTAAGTCCATATAAGGATTTTCTTAATTGCCATATAAGTTTGTTATTGTTTTTGCTGCAAATGGAGTAACCCTATGCTGTTTTTACATCCATTTGGTGGACAAATAAATTATGTTGAACAGCTAATTGCATTAAAATTTTTTTACTGATGATAGTCAAGTTGTAGGGAGAAAGTTTTATTATAATCTATGCAAGGTTTTTACAAGTAGCCTTTTGCAATGAATCTTGCTTTGTACTGTTCACTGTTGTCATTTTTTTTAATAGTGTACACCTATCGACTGACTACAACAGTTTTACTAGGTGGAAGCTCTATTAATTCATACATTTTATTTGCTTTTAGAGCAGCTATTTCTTTTTCCATGGCCTCTTGCCATTTTATAGAAGTAATAGCTTCATCATAATTGGTGGGTATATTTTTCAAACAACAATTATCTATGTTCGAATTTACTACATCTAAATTTTTAACAATGTAATCTTGTAAATATTCAGGCATTTTTCATAACCTGCTTGGGTATCATCTTTCTGGTATTTCTGCACTAGGATTATTTCCCATATTATCACTTGAATTTGTTGATTGTGGAGCTTCACTTTCTTTTGTGCCCTCCCCACCAGAAGTTTTCGGCCAATAGCCAGCAAGTAATGCATCATTTTCTTCAACTGGAATAAAACAACCATCTGATTTAGGCTTTTCAAAGTTTTCAGTAAATTTTATACACCTAACTCTCTTGACATTCCTTGTCTCAGGTGTGTGTATATATATGTGAAAAATATATAGAAAATAGGAAAGAACTCGTTAGGTAAATAATCCAAAGTCCTTTAGTATTTTTGTTATTATTTTTAAAAAATAGTGCTCGATACAAAAGTAGAGCATAAATATAATTATTTAAAGATATGATTCCAACATGCTACATAAGAGTTCTCATGTTTCAAAACAAGAGCTGAAAACTTCAATATAATTATTTGAATTAAATTGAATTAAAGTACTAAGCTCTGTTCCATCTTCAAGCAAAATTTTTTTGGAATAACTTATTTCTGAAATTTACGCGTTTTATAAGCATATTCATTATTGAAATCAAAATTTCTATGGTAACGGCTAGAGCAATTGTTTAAAGAAAAGGGGCGTAAGGTGTTAATAATTTGTATCAATATCTCAGTTACATTCACAGATGTCAAGTCACGGTAAGGTTGGGGTGTCTAAATTTAAAGCGGAAGATGACATCGTCTAATCTGGTTAAGTGTCTATGAAGATTTATTTATTTTTTTATTTTATTTTTTATTTTATTCTGAAAGGGTTTTGTGTATATAAAAACTGTCGTAAATCGCTAACATTTGTTTTTTGACGGCTTCATAAAGGGTTATCTTTTTCTGTAGGGCATTTAAACTATTTATTAGCACTATGGAATTTAAAAATTATTTTATTGTTTGTTTTTATGCTAATTATTCAATGCAAAAATTTGATGATGTCAGCAAAAAACCGTTAACTCATGTCTATTGTTTAATAGATTTTTATTATATAGAAACTTAATGTGCAGTTTTACATGTAGGCATAAAGGGCATGGGTCATCCCAAGTTTTACAAGTTCTAGTTTTGTTTATAATTTTCCATTTTACTTTTGGTGTTTTATTCATTTCCTTCAAATGTCAAAAATATTTAGATAGAGATGTCTGATTTCTTTTATTTATATTGTTGAAAGAGCACTTATGCTGCCTCCATCTGGTTTTACATTCATTCTTCATAAACCCAATGTATATCATATTAGTATTAGGACTCTCAATGGATGAGATAGTACATTGGTATACCACAGATTTTACGCGGCATTTATTTTCCAATGGGCAGTCTTCTGGGTGTCTACAATCACATAATTTTTCACTATTTTTGTCTAAGTGCAGGGTTTTGATTTCAATAATGAATATGCTTATAAAACGCGTAAATTTCAGAAATAAGTTATTCCAAAAAAATTTTGCATGAAGATGGAACAGAGCTTAGTACTTTAATTCAATTCAAATAATTATATTGAAATTTTCGGCTCTTGTTTTGAAACATGAGAACTCTTATGTAGCGTGTTGGAATCATATTTTTAAATAAATAATTATATATATATATATTAAATAGGCAGGACTAGATTTATGTTATGGTAGCTTTTTCACTTATAGGGTCCAATTTTTTTCTATCTTGTATGTATGCATAACAAATTGTGCCAAATATATGCATATTTGTGAGGTTAGGTTTGCGACCCATGAACACTTTGAAGGCAGTTTTTTATTTTGTTCTTCGACTGTAGCACTGATTTCTAATATAGGCAGCAGTCAGAATAGCATATGACCACAAAAACTTTGGTTCCTTTGATTGTATTAATAGACATCTACACATTATGAATAAAGAATGCCAACATCTTTCAGTCATACCATTTTGATGTGGGGGGGGGATATGGAGCAAATTTCTCATGTTTAATTTTATTATTAAAAGATTTTTACAAGTGAATTCCATGCCATTATCACTTCTTAGGTATTTTACAGAGCCATACAGAGCAATGTCAGCCAGATATTTCTTTGTGGCAGCATGTGTGTTGCTTTTTTGTTTCAGAAATATCAACAATTAAACCACAATAGTTGTCCACAAAACAAAGTGTATACTTAAAGCCATTTAAAGATCTTGGCTCAATTGGGCCAGAAAGATCACAATGAACAAGGTCTAATATTTTAGTTGCCCAATTTATCAGGTAATTTGTTTTCATACTGTACCGTTTTGCCTTGGATACGGGTTTCACAGTTTGTATCTGATTTATCAACAATTTTCATGCCTTTTTCTAGCTAAGAAAAATATCCCAGCATGCAATTCATGTCCTCCTGACTATAAGAGGAGAGGGGGAAAATTTTTGCAATCATTCCCTGAACCTTGGGAAATCAACAATAGATAAGAATCAAACATCATATTCATAATTTCTTTTTGAATTTAGAGTTAAATTCATGGAAATGCTTTAAAAAGAAAGAACGGTTGCATATTCAACTCATTTTGAATTGATACTTTTTGCATCTTTTTACCCTCTTGAGAAAAACAAGGGAACTTTTCTTAAAATTTGAGAAGCAGACATTTGTTACATGTGAACAAGGCGTTCAAGTTATTATTGGTCAAGAGAACTTATTCTATTAAATGAAAACACTTGGTCATTTGAGTAATTTTAATATTCTTTTATATTTAATTGAAGTCAATTATGCGCAACAAAACTAATCCCAACCTGTTTTTTCTATCAACTCTGGTTTGGTAGATAACAGCTTGAGTTTTTCTAAGCTTTTTTTTCCAGATTTAATTCTTTGTAAAATTAAATTTTAGTTTTAGTATCCATGCCACTTACTGTCCTAAAACTCACTTTGGACTTGATAATTTCTTGTTAACCTTTATTCATTCCTAATAGTTTTGCTACTACTAAATCATTTGTTCAATATAAAATACACTGTCACAATGCAATATTGATAGATACGAATAAGTAAATAATAAAAGTCACATTTGTTAAAAAAAAATCACAAATCATAGATGAAGTGTCAAATCATTTTACAAGAAATGCCCTTGAAAAAGGCACGAATCCATCTTGTCTCTCCACCTCACTACAGCTATAGGTAAAATAACAGGGTAGATTTAATTCTCTAGCTTGGTTGACAAACAGTCTAGTCTTTTTGTTGAAGCTGTTATTACATTTAAATAATTTTTGTCATGCTCCAATTGGTTAAATTCTTAAAAGATTTTGTTCTTACAGAGGAATCACATGATTTCTCTCTTCAGCATTTATGCATGAGACTGTCATTTATGCCATTCATAATCAAACTCCTATTCTGTTAAAGATAAAAACATTCGCAACTATGAGAGGCTGAACTGAATTCAAAATCCTGAGTAAAATCCATTCTTTCAGCCAGATAGGGGGAGGGGGCAAAACAGTTAAGGATAGTGAGTGGTGTGTGGCTAGCAATCTGTGGTGGTAAAGCAACGGCTCAACTGATAATAGCAGATAGGAAACGCGAGTAGGGTAACGTCCAACCTTCTCACAAGCAAGAAACTCAGTCCTCAGAAACAAAAACATGCCTGCTTTATACAGCCGAGGACCAACCATGATTTGCATGTGAATGACGAGACAAGATTTTGCGTTAACTGTCCGAGACTGCCCGGCATAAAACATGGGCGCTGCCATTTTGGTTCTTTTTACCGTTGAGCAATCAGACAGATTTGCGTTCGTTTCCGAGGTAGGCCATTTTCACAATTTTCCCCACACAATCATACTCTTGTAAAAAAAAAAAAAAAAAAAAATATTTGTTTAACTATGATTAACATGAAAGGGCAAAAAGCAACAAAAGAAAAATAAGATAAAGTATGAGTAATTTGTTAGTTTCAATAAAAAATTACGAATAATTTTATAGTTATATATAACAAATAACAATAAATGAATTGAGATTAGTGATTCTCCTTTACTGCTTGTACCTTGTAACACAGTGTGCACACTGTCTGATACTATTTGGAGAGGACACTATAGTGTTAAATAACTCTAAATGACTAAATGCATCAATTATTTCTGAGATCAAAAGGCCAATCACTAAGACATGATTTCTTTGTAAATGTAAAATCATTGATAACTGGAGTTATGGATTTTTCCGAAACAAAAGTTTTGATTACAGTCAAAATAAAAGAAATGTTAAATGAAATATTTTATCATACCTGGCAGGTGATGGCATGACATTATAAATACGATAGCGCTGACCTTCCTCAAGCAACTGTTGCAGGTCTTCAGAAGGTCTCCAGATTGTCAAAATGGTGCCTAGAACAAAACCAACATATGAATAGTATCATGATGAACAAAAAAAAATGCATCTAGAAAGGAACTGAATGTGGATTTTTCTTTGGTTCAGTCTTGCATCTGTTAATTAACTGAAATGTTGTCATCAAAATAAATTAAAGCAAATATAAAAGATACCAGTCTATTTTTAAGTAACTAATGGAATTTTAATTTAGCAATATTTCTTATTACTATAAACATTATATTTAGTGGGTACACATGTTGGAATAGACATTCCTGTTTTTTAAAACTACAAATTTTATGTCAACCAGCCTATAGATTGAGAAGTCTAACTAAACAATATTAGTAATAAGGAATAATATTGTATTAAAAAGTCTATTAACTGCTTTCAAATTACTTTAGCTTGTAGAGACATTATTATTACAAATAAATAAAATATAAAATAATAATGAAAATTATGAATAAAATAAAACAGTAACATTTAAAACTTGTTTAAAATAAATTAAACAAAAATTAAAAATAATAAAAATGTTCCCAGCAAGCAATAAAATCTGTTCCTGCCAGAAATATGGTCATCCTGTGAAAAGACATTAAATTCAATCTCTTCCTCACAAACCTTTGAACAGTCAACATGTGTCCAAACTTCTCTCTGTAACATGGTGTGCAATAATTCAATGAAACTTCTTCCTCTCATTACTTGTACCATGAAATATTTACAACCAAAAATACACACACCAGTACACATAAAAAATAAATAAATTGTATGAAATTAACATACATGATACTTTCCTGTTATTTCTGTATGTTTTATCTCTGTGAACACAAAGCTAATTTCTGCTGCTTTGACGTGAATAACCACTCACAGGTTTCATTTTGGGTATGAAAATAAAGTTAGCAGATATAGACTTTGAAAGGTTCCAACAAGAAATGACCATTTATCAAATAGAGTAAATGAATTGGCAAAGGCACACTCGACCTAGAAGTGTGTTATTTTTCCCCATCAGGGGAAAAAAAGGAATATAGATTTAATTTGTTTGGAGGTACATTTTCTTTAGCAGAATTTTTCAATCTATGAGCATAGTTGGCATTAATTTCACTGTAAAAAAAACCTCAGAAGATGGATGTCTACTCAAACATGTGTACCCATGAAATATAATGTTCATACTAATAAAAAATACTAGTCTATATAATTCATTGGCATAATGACAATAGTTCAACTTGGAATTAATAATACTGAAGAAAACCAAAGAACACGCCAATTGAAACATTGTGATCAAAACAATAAAATGAAGATACTCATTGAATAATTTATGAAATAATTACAATGCTTTATCTGAGAATAAAAAAATAGTATCTCAAAATATTTTCCTGCTTTATCAAAATGAAGTGAAACAAAAATAATAAAAGCAAATGTCGAATTAATTATTTATTCGCACAACACAAAATCAAACTGGAAAATATTTGAAATTCATCTAAATGTTTAGTCAATAAGTGGGTCTCTGTCTATATCTCTGAGACGAGGTATTATGTTTACTTCAATTATTTACATTATTTGGAATGTTACCCTCAGATTCATATTCAATGTTTCGGCTGTTGTACGCACTGGCCTTCTTCAGGTGATTGGAATTTTGAATTGAACCCTTCATTTCATCCACCAGGGTAGATTGTTCTAGTTCCACGTGTCATGCCTCTTCCAGATGTCTCAGTTATTTTCCTTTAACTCAACTCTCCAAGTTTTGGGTCAATGAGAAGACTTACCTCCCGCAAAGCGAATTTACTTGGTGTGTCAGGTCCTGTTGAAAGATCGCAACCAGCATTAAAAGAGAAATGGATTATTCCGAAATTCCCATATTGCAGGCAGACGTACAAAGGAAAAAATAAAAAAGACTAAGTATTCAAACCAGCTTGAATTTATAAAATCGGAAGTCTTTGGCAAACAAGAAGTAAGTCTCATATGCAAATTTTAGTTGCCCCCTGATGCAGGCATAAATAGCAAGTCTGGGAGGAAGACAGGAGAGTGCATTGTTGGCGTGATGACATACGTGCGTACTAAGGAGACTGAGAGAATAAGAGGTCACTAGCAATGGCTCAGTTGGTAGACTGGAGGACTGGATGAAAGCAAGCACTTTAATCCATTTCAGTCATTGCAAATGACAGGTGAACTGAATTACCCACAAGCTACTTCAGCAGTACTTTGACAATTATGGACCGGTTCAATTTGAAACTAATACTGGAATTTGATGGCTCCCCCACTGGTCTGTCTATTGTTGAGTGGTTTGAGAAGGCAGAGCATGTCTGCAAACTGTTCAAAATCAAGGAGCCTGCATTAGTTATCCTGTTGAGGCTAACAGGAGTTGCTTACGCAGTCTTGGGGACGAAGCGGACTTGGATGAAATCAAGTATGCTCTTTACACAGCATTTGGCACAGATAAGTCAATCTTTAAGACAGCGTTAGATCAGGATGAGCTGATGAAAAGAACTGCATTGGCATATGTCGGCAACATATATGTAAATGAGGGCATACTTTCAGCGAATGAAGTCAGGTGCAGATTAGAATCTATTGGCTTGTCTAGCAAAGACCCTATTCAATTAAAGGATGTGGCCGATGTAACTGGGCTTAAAGTCTGGGGGAGAGAACAACACATTGCGGTGGAAGCAAGGGAGCTCAGTTCCAGAACTCCCCGCTACACTAACGTGAAGCACAGTATTTTCTGTATGTGGCAAGTTAGTTACTTTCTTGTATGTGGATGGCTCCGTGCAGCCACAAGAATGATAAAAAGATGAGCAAGCATGTTAACAAACAGGTGGTATGACACTATAAAAGTCGCCCCTCTTACGCAGATGATTGTTGAAACGCTGACTAGAGTGCACCAAGACGACCCTGTTTGGGAAGATTGGTGGGAAGAAGCCAATGCATAGGTTGTGCAAGCTCCCTGGCAATAGGTGTGGTGCTGGAAAACCAGGGAGTTATACTAGAAGATGTGTACTGGCTTTGACCAAGAAATCATGCGCAACATATGAACCTGGCCGAATTGGATGCCGCGTTGAAAGGTATAAATCTGGCATTACAGTGCTGGGCCAAGGTGATACACCTATACACAGACTTGGTATGCATGTACCAATGGCTGCAAAATATTCTAACAAGCAAGACCCGAGTGAGGACGAAAGCTGCGAGTGAGATGCTCGTGCGCAAGAGTCTGGCTAACCTACAGCAGGTAATCAAAGAATACGGTTTGTTAGTTGACGCCACACTATGTCACAGAGGAACTTGGCTGATAAGTTGACTAGAGTACCAAAAAGATGGCTTGACATGTTGAAACAGGGATCAGAGCCACTGACATGCACGGCTGTTACGAGCCAGCTGACCATCGAACAAATCTGTGACATACATAGCAAGAACAGTCATCCTGGAGTTCGACTTACTTTGTCCAGAAAGTATGTCCTGCAGTGACAAAAGCAATGGTTAGGTTGGCCGTAAAAAGTTGCAAAGAATGCTGTGAGGTGGACCCTGCCACAGTCCAGTGGAACAAGGGCAAGCTTGGGGTAGACAAAAATTGGTCGCGACTGGGCATGGACATGATCATTTTCTGACTTTGGCGGATTGTGGCCTGACGTGTTTCACTGTATGGCACCCACTGATGCGACAAGATGCATTATTGATTATACAGCAATTACAAGCTATCTTCTATGAACGTGGACCCCCCCCGTTGCAATATTGACAATGCCCCAGCTTTCTGTAGCCGAGATTTTCAGGACTTCGCGGTTGAATGGGGTGTGAGTAAGGTACAGAGGCGCATACACTCAAGAATGCAATGGGATAGCGGAGCGGTGTCACTACACTGTTAAAAGAATAGCAGCCAGAACACGGTGTTCAAGAAACTGTGTATTGGTACGTCACTCCCAAAGATGATGTAACACTGTCAACTGCGCCGGCCAACAGAATATATGCATATAGACAGTGGATAAAGGGGATAGATCAAGTAATGCCAAACATTCCAAAGAACCATATAAATTTGGTGATCTCGTATTGGTCAAGCCCCCAAGTGGATGTTGTACCACTAGATTTAGTAGAGGACAAGTTGATGGAGTTATTAGCTCCCAAACAGTCCAGGTCAATGATGTGCCACACCATGTGAAAAACCTTCGCCCGCGACACGAGTTAACTGCCTCAGAAGAAGAGTGTCACAGCAAAGATGTCGTCTGATAGTGATTTGGAGACAACAATGTTTTGCACAATGCAGTCAGATGGTCTGCCTCCTGTATCGGAGAGTACAGATTCAGATGACGAGAAAGGTCGTGATGACACCGAAAATGCCAAGGACCCCCGACGCAGGCATAAATAGCGAGTCTTGGAGGAAGACTGCAGATTGCGTTGTTGGTGTGATGGCATACTAATGAGACTGAGAGAAGAGGTTACTAGCAACAGCTCAGTTGGTAGATTGGAGGACTGGACGAAAGCAGGCACTTTAATCCATTTCAGTCATCTCAAACGATGGCCGAACTGAATTACCCAATAAACTCTTTCAGTCTAGTCACTGGATCTAGCCAACGACTTTATCCCATGTGTCCTTGACCACATATGGAGGGATAAGGGAGATCACTGCCCACTGTGTAACGGAGGTTGAAATAATAGACAGAGAGCATCACTGGAAAATATGAAAATTTAAGGAATCAGCATAGAAATGAATACAATATGAGAAGCAGTAATAAGGAGTTCCAGAGAAAAGCAATGAATAACAACAAAAATTGCAATATAAGCCCTGGTAAAAAAATTAAACAACAACAACGGAAATAATTGCAATATAAGCACTGTTAAAAAATTGATTGCTGAGAAATTAGGTTTACAAGTCCCAAAAATTCATACGCAGTTGTCCTCAAGGACACATTACCCAGTGGATATAGGGGTTGGTTAGATCCAGTGACTAGACGCAAAAAGTTGTGTTCAATACCAGGACACAGAGGTGAACCTAAACTTAGCATGTGAAACTAGATTTTGCAATAGGAGTAGATTTGTTCACCTGTACACACTCCTTCCCTGTCTATTGAGCAATAGTAAAGATTTATCCCTTGTTTCCTGTTTAGAGTGGGCTTCCAGTTCCTCTTAAAGTTTCTCTTTTCACTCCCAGTAACCTCTAGTCTCTTACTGGAAATATCACCTTGCTTGGGGTGAAATAATAATTAAATCACTGACAGAACACTACTCAGTATCTGAAATTTTAGTTTTGCCAATCATTTTCACATCTAATCAAAAAATCAACACACCCAAAATCAAGATGAATGAAGTTGTGACATGGAGTCGTCAGCCATGGTCAATTCCCAGTTGTGGTGTGAAACTGTGATATTTCTCCTACCAGTGTTTTGGGGTTGACTCTTAGTTGCTGCCACCAACCTGTGTCTCAGTCGATCGGTGGTTGTTGCTGCCCAGTGGGATCCTTTGGCGGGATGGCTGGTCGATTTCAAACGGCTTCACACCAGATGCAACCGGTTCGACACCAGCTCCATCATTCTCAGCTCACTTCCAATGTCTGGTTACTGAAGCAAATACTTCGATCTCAAGTATAACCTACCCAAGTTGTGATTTTTATCTTAGGCATCAATCAGGCATTGAGCCGTAGTGTAAGATGAGTCTAAACTAGAAGTGATATCGCACAAGCATAAAGAAAAGAAGCAAATAAATACCCAAGAGGTTCAAATATGTTGAAAGAAACAAATCAACTTTTATCCATCTGTTATATACGAGAGTGTGTGTTTTTCTTCCAACCCATTTCTTCGGAGAGTGACACTTTTATACTTCTTAGATAAGTTCTGGTCTTCTAAGTCAACTGGTTTAGTTTTTAAGTGCTGGCTTAGCTTCGTTCATCAGTATAACTTGCTATTGGTAGGAAAGGCAAAGTCAAAGGTTGTGGAATCTCTCAATCAGCGTCTGCGAAGCAACGCTCTGATTCCTGCTACTCGAACTATTGAATTGAAACCTTTCATAACTACTGGTGAACTGCTCGCTTATATGGACACCGACCAAAAACTGGTGCGGGGTTAGACGCAGCCTGGGGTTTTCGGTAAATCCTGATTTTTGACAAGGTATCTCTTTGTGGTCTGGCTAGGAAGATTGATTACTTTCCATTTTCGGGGGGATCCCTTCGGTCGTGTGGAGAGGTTGCAGGATAGCTATCCTCCCAAACTCCCTCCTTCTCACATTGGTACCTTATACCAATTCCTTTCAGTGGGCGTTAATTTCCCCATCTTTCTCAACAAATTACCTCCGCCTATCATCATTGCTACCACTTGACGAATGGCAGCCTGGACGTGAGGGTGTGGCTAAGCTGGCCTCATTAAAATTATAAACTAGAATTTTTGTTTATAAAATTCTTGTTCTCACCGGCCAAAATTCTTATAAATAACACATGCTTCTGTCTCTTAAAATCCCTGATATCTTTGACGCTCCTGGCCACTTTGTGCCTTCTTAACCCGTGCTTTTACAAACAACATCAATCGTCAAAGTCTGTGGGAACCCTTGGCTTCTTGGAAAAGAAAAATAAATCTCTTTATCTTCAAATCGGCAATTCTTTCGAGATATTTTCTCATGCCAAAATTCTATAATCAACACATGGCCACTTAAAACCATATCCTCAATGCTTGGTTATTTTGTGTTTTTTTTTTTTTTCCGACCAGTACTTTTACATCATCAATTAATTATCAAAGCCTGCTATTTTGACCCCTTTGTGGAGTTTAGCATCTACATGAACTCTTGGCTTCCTTGAGAAAAATAAATGATGGTAATTCTTTCCACCCCGTATCTGCAAATATTTTGGAATATTTTCTCATGCCAAAATTTTTATAATCAACATGTGGCCTTGCCGGTACTTAAAATGATATCTTGGAAAAATAAATAATAGCAATTCTCTTTACCCCGTATTGGCAAATATTTCAGAATATTTTCTCATGCCAAAATTTTTACAATCAACATATGGCCTCATCACCTGGTCGACTTCTAAAATCTTGTGATTTCGAATGATATTTTATACTCAGTTTTTCTTTAACCAGTACTTTTACAAACATCATTGATCAATTGTCAAAAGCTTGCATGTGGCCTTTTTTGAGTCTACTGTTTAAGCCAATTCTTGGATTTTTGAGAAAAGTAAATTTTTTTTTTTAAAAGTAAAAATAAAATCTTAGGTTATCTTCTTTTCTGTTCTCAGTATTTACTTGTTTAATTTTAATTTCTATGGTTAATTAGTTAATCAATTACCATAGCTGAATAGCATCACAAAGTTACAAAAAGACAATAAGAAAAATATTCATTTCTGAAAAAAACCTTCATTTCTACTTATACCAATTTATAATTAACTAACCTAATTTCATCTTAATTACACTACCTGATAGTTGCTCATCCACTTAAGTGAATACTGATTTCTGTGGTTTTTATAGGATTACAATATTTGCTTTGTCATCTTTTCATCTATCATCACTGACTTCCTCATTTACAGATGCCAATCATACAGATATCCAGACAATAAGCTACATCAATGAGATATTATTGTTACATTCTAATGCAAGTTTGTCACTCTTCCTTTTCTACATTGTGATATATATTTGCTACCACCACCACCACCACCAGCAAAACTTCACTTCTCAGGTACTTTCCTCAATCCCCCTCCTGTCTCCTTGACTGAAATGTTCAACTTTTTCCTTGACATGGGAGGTTATCTCTTCCAGAAGATTGTCCATTGCTCTCTGTCAAATTCTGCATGGAAGTCCTTGTCCTCAATCTAGAAATATCCTTCTGAAAACAAAAAAAATCTTACCAATATCTATGAGTGTAACTCAATCAGTAAGTGGTGCACAAAAAGAATAAAAAAAATAGAAAGAACAAATAAATTTGGGTTTTGAGGACAGGAAATATTACTCACTTTTGTAGCTAAGAGAAAAAGAAACAATTTTGGTATGATGATAAAACATACCATGCTACACCAAAAACTTGAGTTTTACTCGACTTTATGCTGTATTAACCAATCATTTCACAGGAATTTAACCCATCAGATATAAAAAAAAGAGGTATAGATAATGAAGAAAAATAAAACTTACTGGCCTTTTGTTGTTGATCAATATGGCTGCAACCAACAAGTCTCACTTTCATTACAGGAGTGACATTTCTCTTCAAACTGGCCTGAAAGGAAGAACCATTGCAATTAAAAGCAGCAACTACACATGATTTCAAACAGAAGTTATTTGCTTTCAAAAATGAATGTATATAAATTTGTAAGTCCAACAATTGTATACAATAGAAGTAGTAGATTTGAAAAATACTGATTTATTACTTGAGGAATAATTCAGACAAGCATCTTTAACTTTCTTGTTTTGATCACTGTGTGGTTTGGTTATCTATTTATTCTCAAATCTATATGACAATCTATATGACATAATCCTGAACTAAGAAAATAACAACTTTTCTCTTACTCACTAATTCAAGTGAAAAAATGTTATTGTATTGATTGAGCAATAGGCATGATGGAGCTTTGAAAAAAAAGATTGCTGGCATCTGAGGAAAATTAGAAAGCCCACTGACTGAAATGTAGAGTTCAAAACAACAAGTTGAAGATTCTATTTGAAATAATTTATTTTGTATAAGATATTTTTCCATTGGTTAAACATATCTTAAAGATTATTTAGTTAATGAAGATAAAAAAAAATAATTGAGTTTTAAATTGCTTTTAATGAAAAACAAAACAAAAAATAACCACTGTATTGTAATGTATCATGTAATTAGAACTGATATAAAACAACTACAAATTTGTATTTGTTATGGCTGTCAATTTTTGTTTCAAAGTAAAATGAAAAAAAAAAAAAAAAAAAAAAAAAAAATTGATAATTTTAAAATTTGGATTTATATTAAAATGATAATACATTAAATTGTCAGTAAAGTCCAACCATCCCAGCTGTTCGTACATACATGTTCATCATTGGAAATGGCTTTCTGAAATTCTTCCTTCATTTTCTGAGCTTTTAATTCTTCAGCCAATCTTTTGTAATCAGCCAGCATAACTAACTGCAATTCTGAAAGGCAATCCTGAAGAATAAAGAAAACCCATTCTCAAAAACAATGGCAGTGACAAACATACAAGACAAAATTTTGTAGAATTTGAATAATGCATGAAAGCCAAATGTAGCATCAACTTTTGCTTTTACTCTTTGTCATACAGTTCTCTGAAAAGAAAAGAAAAAAAAATAATGTACATTAAGAACTTACCTTTTTATGGAAAAATTACCCAGATTCCTGATAGAAACTTGTACATATTATAATAGAGAAGCAAAAAAAAAAAAAAAATGCATTGAGATACAAAAATATCGGCTAAATAATTTGAACTTTAAATCTTTATTCTTGAAATAAAAAATATGGGCAGTAATACTTATTTTTTATATTTACAACAATCTTATGTATTTCTTGTTGAAGGCATTATTACATTTAAATAATTCTTATCAAAGATCTTTGATAAGATTTGCTAAACCCTTAAAACAAATATCATTATAGAGGAATCACATTAAATATATATAAATGGGTGCTGAAAAGTTATTGGCTCAAACCCCCAAAATTCTATTGTTTGGTTACTTGATCAAATTTTGGAAAATGGGTCGAGCTCAGAACTTCTCAGCAATCCCTCATATATATGCATCAGTCTGCCATTCTTTGTTACTATCTCAACTAACAATAACAATTTAATAGGATCAGGGTTGGATAAATAAATTTGAATCAAATACTAACAAGGAACGTATCAGGTTGTAATGCATACATCATGGCTTCATAAAGGTCTTGACCATTGTCCAGTTGTTGTATTTCTTCTTGGCTCCAGTTCTTACACTGTTTTGAACCTACAAACACAAACAGTGCTTTTGATAAACAATTTCATGTAGATTATGTCACTGCACATTACTAGTCTTTATATCGATTAAAGTGAAATATAAAAGACAAATTCCTTTCCTACATCATGGAGATTTTGCAATAAATCAAACTTAATATGCAGAAAAAATTACCAAAAAATCATGTTAACAAACAAAATTTCTTTTTAATATTGTTAAAATCATTCCATAAAAATTGTGTTTGATTTTTTTTATCCTTATCTGAAAAAGAATCTTTAATAAATTTTCAAATTGAAACAAAAATGGAAAAATTGAGAAAATGAATTGTTGAATTTAAATTTTTTTTCAAAGGAAAAAAGCAAAGTGAAATAATTATAGGAATTAAACTTTGCTTAAAAACAAAAAGCTGCTGTGTTCTCCAATGATTTCTGAAAGAAAGGGACAAATCAAAGATTTTGCAGGCGTTTCATTTTTGTTCAGGCATATACAAGTTAACAAAATAAGTGAGGGATTAAAGCAAGAAAAGTAAAGTTATAAAGGACTTCAAAGCATGAAATGACAGACTCTTGGAGAAATAGAATACAAGTTTGAATCTTGTTATAAAGAAATGCTTTGCACTATATTTCTATCATTTTATTGTTCATAAATTATAATGATATATGTAAATATTGCAACATTTGAGAAATACATTGTATCAAAGAAATTGACTCAAGACTAATTATCATCAAACTGATTTCAGGTTTTAAAAGGTAGATTTTGAACTGCAAACATTTTGATTTCACTAATAAGTATTGTTGGAAATAAAAACAAATTTGTTTGGACAAAAACAAATGTGGTTATTTGCAATGTTAAATTATTTTGATAAAATGTTGCATGAAACTAATGTTAAGGGATTGGGGTTTCAAATAAAGTGAGATCAGCTGTGGTAATGAATAGGAACCTTGTTTAGGAAAGCAGGATTCAAAAGAAGCCTGTAATTTGTTGTAGAGTTTTTCCACTGCTTCCTGTTGCAACACTTCATGTCTTTGTTCTTGTTTGCTTTCAGCTCGACTTGACCGGAAGACACTTCCACCACCAGGAACTTTCTCCATATACTGAAAAAGAAAAAGAATAGGGACGATGGAGCAAGTAGTAGAGGGAGAGAAAGAGAGAAAATAATTTTTTCAATCAACAATGGAGGAAAGAAAATAATTTAGAGAAAATGGAAGAAAAACTTGTAAATGAGAAGGAAGGGAAAGAGAATAATAAATAAAGATGAGAGAGAGAGAAAATAGAAACAAAAAATAATGAAAATAAGTAAAAAGGAATAGAAAAGAAAGATGCCATCCATATATTGCAAGACAGCATTCACCAAATAAAACCTAAACTTCAATTCCCACCATCCATATATCATAATTAAAGTGATAATCTTATGCATAAAACACTGGATTAAAATCATAAGTGGCACCCAGACACATGCCAACAGGAAATGTTAAGCAATGAACATATCCTTCAGAAAAACAACTATCCTGCAAACATAACATCAGCATCTATAGGAGAAACAGGAGGGTCAAGGATGAATACAAGAAAACTGCCATGGTCCATCTTCCTTAGGTCAGGGTCCTATCAGAAAAGATTCAGAAGATCTGCAGCCCATACAACATTAGAACAATATTCAGAAGCAGCTCAACTCTACAGAGAAATTTCTACTGAGTCAAGCCTAAGACATGATAGCATGACCAAGAACTGTGTGTATTCCATACTTTGCCTGTTGTGGTAAAGAATATAAAGGTGAAGCTAGCCATTCACTAAAAGTAGGGACTGTAGAAATATTGAAAAGCTGTATATGAGACAATGAAATCAGGAATGGTTGATCATGTATGGAGGGAAAAGGGTAAAAATACTGGACAGAGAGGAACACTGTATAGTCAGATGTTCGAAAGAATCAGCACATGTGCTAGGCTATGAGAACTCATTAGTAGACCTAGCAAAGAAATAAATATAATATGGGAGCCATTAATAAATAGAGAGAGAGAGAGAGAGATGTGATAGCAAGTTAATGAAGAGTGCAGTCAAGTGTGACAAGTAGCAGCATTCATCTGCAGAAAGTTAGGTTTAAGGCTCCAAGTTCTCCACTCAGACTTATCACATGGAACAATATGTTAATGGATTAAAGCGCTGATTCATGAATTTGGAGACATAGTTTAATCCCTGAACTAGGCAGCATGTACTTTGACTCAGTGGAATCAGGACGAGCAATAACTGAGCAGTACTAAGTAAGACAAGATATCTCTAGACATGGAAAGCAGAATGAGAACAATCTATCCCCAGAGATGAAATAAAGGGTTCAGTTTGAAATTTCCTGAAGGTTATCTGGATCAACAATCACCCGATGCAGCCAGGAGGACACAGTGGCTGAAATGTTGAGATTACAACAAGAAAGACGAGGGACAATAGTCTGTATATAGATCACTTCTCATTGCAGAAATTCAGACAGAAGGATGTGTTTATTTTGGTTTTGAGGATTTGATGATATGCATCATCTTTTACAAATATTTGTCTATAAGAGACAAGTGAGAACTTAAATTGAAAAAAAATCAAATGTCAGCTCTTTTTTCCAAAGATGACCTGTACAGGTTTTAGAATCAGCAAAGAAGGCATAACTCTCATTCCAGAGAAGAGGCTGCAACAGAGAAAAAAAACATCATTAAAGAAAATGTTACTAAGTTGAAAGTTGGGGCTTAAAATTATGATGATAATCATTTACCTAATGATGTCTATTGACATTGATTCACTGAATTGTTTGTTAAATTTGGATGTGGAGAAGCAGATTAGAAAAATGATTTGCAGGATACTCTTGAAAACCGATTCTGATGCATGTAGATGTTGATCCTGATGGAATAGGACCACTAACAGCCCATAAAATGGATAAGAATGAAAAACCAGTGTTATACATTTCATTTTCTGTTTGGTAGCAGAGAGATAAATTACACTCATAATAAAAACAAAGGATTTGTGTTTGTTACCAAATCATTTCATCAGTATTGTATGGCAAGTTTTTATCACTCTTTACACCAACCATAAACCACTCCTGTTTCTAACTGCCTATAACTATAAATTAGAGCCACTGAATCACATCCTCCAACACTGATTACCTGATTTGTCTTACAATATATGCCTCTGTTCAGCTTTCAGTAAATAGAGTTCATATGAATTTGGTGAATTATCATGTGACATAACTGAAATATGTTTGGAAACTAGAAAGAATTCCATTATCAGTCAGATATATGAAATGAGGATGAATAATTAGGGTAATAATGTTGTGAATTAAAGCCATACTTTATCAAGTGAAAAAGAATTGAGTTGTGAGGATCATCTGATACTGTGGGCAAGTTGTATAGTCATACACAAGTTGGTTGGTATTGCAAGAACTTCATCACATCCATGTAGGTATAATAATAAGCACGAAGACTAATGTGTGATGGCTAAACCTGGATGTTGATACTGGATTGGCTAAACTTATGAAGTATGCATTTTGGATCAGAGCATTCCTAAAAAAAAAAAAAAAAACCTTGATTCTTGATTGGAAATATCCATATAAGCTAGACTTGTTGGTTTATTCATGGGACAAAATCTTGATTGTTAGTGATGGCAACTGAAACTTTATGAAGCTGTCTTCTTCAGGCAAAATCAGCCATAATAATAATTATAAGTGATAATTTTAAGTTTACAACTATGTAGGTACCTCCACTTTTTCACTAAAAAAGAGCATACCATGATGAAAAAAAGGCCACCAAATTGATGAAAACAAAGTTTTATCATCAAAATGTTTATGTTAATATTAAGAGGAAAGGCCAAAGTATTTTTATTAAACTATTTTAAAAAATTTTTTAATCCTTTCTAGCATGTTTGAAATTTTGGTTAATAATCTTGTTTTTCTTGTGTCAGCAGCGGGCCAAAGATTACTTAATGATTACTATGAGAATTTTAGAATTGTTTAAGTGGTAAAAAACAGTTTTTAAAATTCTTGCAAAAATCAAATAATTGCCAGATTTTAATGAAATTTTCAGGACTTATTAAAAAATGAACAAAATTATTTTGGAAATGTTTTTCAAAAATAAAAAAAAAAAAAAAAAAAAATTTACCAAGTTTTTCTAAACTTGGTAAATTTTTTTTTTTTTTATACACCGGTTACCTCTACTTACTTAATTTTATGAAATTTTGAGAACTTAAAATGTCAGCCTCTTCATATTTAGATTAGTTAAAAGCATGACTCCTTGGAGAATTTAAATCAATTTGTTTTTGTTAATCAGAAACACCATTTACTGAAAATCTGCTCTGAATCATAAAATAAAAAAATGCAAACCTATGAAATTATTTAATTAGAAATCTTCTAATTGCTTTTATAAATAAGATATATTAAGGACACTATTGTTTTAAGAAAAAATTGTTTTTTTGATGAATAATTAATTTTTACAAGAATTGTTTTCAGTTTTTTTTTTATTTTAATAAGAAAAATTTGCATTTTAAATTTTAAAATTTCATATTAATTTCCGTCTTTTAGATTATATTATTAAGTGAAAACAATATTTACTAATCATAAATGGAAAAACTTAATACCAGTCTTCAAATATCAAGATTTTTAAAAGAATTTTGGACTTTCTTTTTACGTGTATAAACGTGCCCATTTTTTAAAGTATGGGCAAACATACATGACATTATCAGAAAATGAGTAAATTTAAAGTCAACATTCCTAAAATTAGATTACAGAGAATATTTTCCAAAATTTTTAAGGTTGTCTAGTACTTCAAAATTATATAAAAAGGAGCTCATGTCATTTTCTTAAATTACATTTTACAGATCGTCAATCAGTCTGTCATCACCTTGTAAAACACATAAACACAGCTACAGTTGGTTAAAAATACACCTATTTGCTTAAAAAATTAATTTCTTCAATATTTTAAACTTAAAGTAAATAATATTTGTTTCAAATCAGATTATAGTTTAAATCCATTAATATTTCTCAAAGTTTCAGAAAAGTATATTTTATTTTTGCAAGATTTTTAGAACTGAGAACTAGTGTTTACAAATACCTCAAAAATGGACAACTTTGACAATGTTACTGAAAAAAAAAAAATTGATTCCTATCAATATTGGAAATAGTAAATTTAGCTTTCAATTAAAGCTAAAATGAAAGCTTCAAGAAAGCTTTTTCATTTTTAAAAATTAATTTAAACCTTAGGTATTGTGATTTTTGTGTCAGTACAATTTTGTTCTTGTACAGAATTATGCAGCTGTTGAATATTAGATGGAAAGCAAGAAAGTATGACAGTTGGAAACTAGATTTTGAAGTAAGAATAGGTAGAAGCATGATAAAATAACATGGATTAAATTTTGAATCTTTCACTAATATCAGTAGAGGTAGTAGTAGTAAATTTTTTTTTTAATATTCCTAGAACACTGAAAATTCCTGAAGTTTTTTAAGTGCAGCTACTGACTATGGAGGTGATTATTTTTTCTGAAGTATGTAGGTCAGAATTGATGACATGTTTGAGTGTTGTTAACTAATAATTGGTGGTGCTGTGTTAGGAACTGACTTGTTATGTGTGATTTAGTTTTGTGAGAACCCCAGCAATTGTGGGTGATGCATATCATGAGAATATAAATATTCCTTTGTTCCAGAACGAGTCACATTGAAAGGCACTTTAAGAAAAAAAATTTCTTATATGATCTGTTTGTATTTAAACACATTCATTTTCTTTAAAAAGATTTATAAACTTTTATTCTATATGATCCTATTTCTGAATTTAAATGCCTTCATTTTTATACAAGGCTTTTCAAGAAAATATCTTCTTTTGCTCTTACATTTGTATTTAGCTTAGAAAATAAAAAAAAAAAAAAAATGGATTTACAATGAACAATTTTATCACATGGGATTGTGTATTTTAATGCTTTCATTTGTTCTTTTGATTTATTACTTTTAGAGAAATCCTCTCTCCTTTCTATATTTGCCAAATGACGAAGGTATTTAGGTGATCAGTGCTAACCTCCAGCTTCAGTCGTCAACTTCCTATGCATAATATCTCCACGTTGGATGCAATGTATGAGTTAATGAAATGTGTGCCATATATGTCTGTAAATATGGTAATGAACTTTTGGTGACTGGCTTCTTTTTCTCTTGAAATTAAAATTTTTGTTAATTAGCAGTGCCCATCTCCTTTCTGTGACAGATAATACTGGTAATATGGTATTTTTTTTTTTTTTTTTTTTTAAGCGTTTCACCGCAAGCAAGGTGGAAAGCCACTAGCATGCAAGGGGTTACAGAGAGTTGGAGCGAGAGCAAATAAGAATGATAGAGGATAGGATGAAGAGAAGGATAGGGGATAGATCAAGGCTTCTGGAAAACGTTGATTGACATTAGATTTGAATAGTTGGAGATTATAGCTATCAGGGAAACAGGAAAAGGGGAGGGAGTTCCACAGGTGAGGAGTGCAAGACATGAAGCTATTGGAATAGAAGAGGTGGTTACATTTAACAGTTTTGACAGTGAAAGGGTGAGAGCGAGATGCCAGCCTAGTTGAACACTTAAATTCATGAAGTCTGGGAACCAGCGAAAGCAGCTCATTGGAGCAGTTACCATAAAAGTATTTGTAAAAAAGACAGAGGGAGGCGACGACACATCTGTGAGAGGGTGACTGCAGACAAGATGCCAGATCAGATTTACCTAATGGAAGAACCCTCGACTTGGTTTTGCTTCTTATTCTCTCAATTATTGACATACCAATTACAAAACCTTTGTTATAATATATTGTGATAGGACACAACAGAGGGAGATGCAGATTCATGTCTTTTCCAAGTGTAAAATCAATGCAAAAAGCTTCACCCCGAATTTGAACATGATTCTAGATTCTTTTTTCTGCACAGACAACTATTACATCACCAGATTGGAATAAACAAGTAGAAAAATAGAAGCATATTAATTCCTTCTGATAAGGTAATTCACTAAAACAATCTTTTTAAAGAGATTAAAATGGTGGATTGGTATTAATGATCTTACTCTGATAGGGTAGATTCTGGTCACAATGACATCTATACAACCAACCAGTCCTCCTTCTGCAGCAACATGAATGATAGGCAGACACAAAGGTCGAGGGTCATCCTGAAATCCCAATTTAGCATCCCATTGTGCAGGACGACAGCAATTACCAGACACTTTCAAACCGACACTATCTGGGCTCTGAAAAGTAACATTTAAACTACAAATAAAAAATAAAATTGTGGGATTTTTGGGGGGTGGGATGGGAGTTCAATTACAAAGAGCAGATAACTCTGGGTTAATACCATGACAAATGAGAATCATGAAAAAAATGTAAATAAAATATGTTTCAGAAAAACAGATTTAGGCAATATTTGTAGAGCACTGTAGTCTATTTATCTCTTATTCGGTGTCTTGCATTTGTGATTAAGTGGGGTTTGTTCATTGTAGAAAGAGTCATATATTTCTCACTGCTGTTAGAGGAGAGTGTTCAAGCCTAAAAATGAAAAAAATTAATCACATAGGATAATAAATATATTTACTGTACTTAGTACTAAAATTGTCATACTGATATGTCAAAATGTTCTACAATTAATAAATTTTGATTCTTAAATGTGGAGAATAATGAATAACAGAAATGTGTTGCTGCAAGTGGAGAAAACATGTTGGTTTTAAAAATCAGCATTTGTGAACCTAGATATTATCAGGGTTCAAAAACTAACATCTGCTATCAGTAGTGAATATGTTACTATCTCACAAATAATGTAGGCTTTTACTTATATTTACAAAGCTTAATTCAGTATGGCACACACTTGAATCGGGTAGGAAGAGTGGACTGCTTCGAAAAATCAGCATTCAAAATCCAAGCTTTTATTTAGGCATAAAAACCAGTGAAATGTGGAAAATATTCACTGTAACGAGCATGCGCGGAAGCGTCCTCGAACTGTGTGTGTGTGTTGTTGCTGGGCACACCTTGGAGTACCATAATGGACTCGAACGAGGGCTACAAGAAAACGTGCGAGAAGAGAAGGCGTTCGTTTCAGGTTCGCAAGCAGGCGTTCGTTTTTGTGTCGCAAGAAGATGTTTTTTTTTCCCCCCCGTTTTCTCACACAAGCTATTTCGGCATTATGGCCTTCGACCTGAAGCTGATACCACTGTTCGACGGAAGTGATTCTGGACAGTTGGTAGTGGAATGGTTGGAGAAGGCTGAACTAATATGTCAGTTGAGCGGTGTGAAGCAAATTGAGTGTGTTATCCCGATGCATTTGACAGGTGGCGCATATGCTGTGTACCAGCAATTGAGTGAGGAGAAGCACGCAGACTTCAATTGCATTAAGAAAGCGTTATACATGTCTTTCACCTTAGATCCTTTCTCCGTGTGGAAGCAGTTTGCAGCACGTCGCCTTCAGCCAGGAGAGACGGTCAACGTCTTTTTGGCAGAACTGCGCAGACTCGCGGTTCTGTTAGGTGGCGTATCAGAAAAATGTTTGCAGTGTGCATTCATTGCTGGATTGCCTTTTAAGAGCATCATCCCTGGATTTGTCACATGTGCTGGCACGAGCTCGCGCTATTATGAAGAAGTGCACTGGTTCTACAGAGCAGGCTGCAGTGGCTGCACATTTGAAGGAAACAGATGTGCACACTAAGTGCTATAAATGTGATGGACCAAATCATAGGGTGAGCGATTGTCTCCTGGGTCGTGAACCATCCAAAGGTGCTGGTACCAAGCACCGACGGACCATCACTTGCTATCGATGTCATCGGCAAGGGCACATTGCTCGGTGTTGTCTGGGAAACGGGCAAGGGGGCGAGAATTCAGCGCCAATCTCCTCCCCAAAACCCTTGTAAATGGTGCATTGCCTGTAGTGACAGTTCGTATCAATGGAATACCACGTATAGCTCTGGTTGATACAGGATACACACAGTCACTAGTCCGCAAGTCATACTGTCGAGCATGGACAAGAAAATCAACATGCGTGCTTACAGTAGACAGAGGCACACTTGACTGCTGTGGAATCAGGGTGGTACAAGTTACCGTTGGTGCAAAACCGTCCATCGCTATTGAAGCCCTATTTGTGGACAGAGACCTGCTTGGATTTGATTTGCTGCTCGGACTAGACGCCATCAAACAGTTGGGAGGAATATCTGTAACTGGCACCGGTGAGGTGAAGTTTCCGCAGTGTGTCGAACCAGTCGTTCCTGCCATCACCATTACCGAGCCAGACTTTAAAGTAGAATTTGATGAGACCACTCGGAGGTGGACTGCATCTTGGAAATGGGCTGGCAACCAACCTCCGAGTAAGTTAAGAAATAGACTGGCAGAATATTCAGCTCCCGCACAAATTCGGAAGTAGTATGATCGGGAACTCCAGATTTAGATAGATAACGGCTGGCTGCTTCCTTACCGAGAGGAGGAGCTCGGACACCCCAAAGCGTTTAATCACCCTTATGGCCATTCTGCAGGAAAACAAACGGAAGGTTTGGCCTGTTATGGACTATCAGGAACTCAATGAGTACGTTGACGCTTGTACGCGGCCAACGCAGATGTTTGTTCGCAAAAATTACAGGAATGGCGTCAGCAAGAACCAAATGCTGCAGTGCTGGACCTACGCTGGGCCTATCTGCAGGTACACATTGACAAGTCCCTTTGGCCATTCCAGACAGTAGAGATTAAGGGACAAAGGTATTGTCTAACCCGCTTAGGATTTGGGCTCAATGTTGCCCCTTTAATCATGCGGGCCATTGTTAATACTGTCTTGAGCCAGGATGAGATCGTCAACGCAGCCTCCTCCTCTTATATTGACAACGTTTTTGTTAATGAGAGTGTGTGTTCTGTGGTCCGCGTCAAGGAACATTTGGAGCAGTTTGGTCTGTCAAGTAAGACCCCAGAGCGGCTAAGAATTGGCATGCGCGTATTGGGATTGCATGTCTGGGAGGAGCAAGAAAAACTGCAATGACGTTGTAGTGTGAACTTCCGGTAGTCCCTGATAAACTTACCCGTCGAATTGTTTTCTTGCTGTGCAGGAAGTTGACTGGTCATTTTCCGGTATGTGGTTGGTTACGTGTCGCCACGGAATTTGTGAAGCGGAGGGCAAACACTGTTCCCACTGGATGGGATGATGAAGTGCAGGACCCTTTTCTAGCCCAGATGATTGACGACATTTTTAAGAGACTAGCCCAGGATGATCAAGTGAAAGGTGACTGGTGCATCAGTGAGCAAAATGTAACCGTGTGGGTAGATGCAAGCTCCTTAGTCACCAGTGTGGTTGTGGAGAGCAATGGCGCCGTAGCAGAAGATGCAAGCTGGCTCCGACCAGTGCACAAAGACAAGCACATCAACTTGGCTGAGTTCGATGCTGTGTTGCGAGGTGTCAACATTGCATTACAATGGAAGGCTAAAACCATTCATTTACGGAGACTCAGCATGTGTGCATTGCTGGGCAGCTGACACACTGTCCGGACGGACGAGAGTGTGCAAAAAGGCAGCCTCTGAGATGCTAATCAGATGTCGGCTAGCCACACTCCAAGAGTTGGCCTAAAAATACGAGCTGGACATTAATGTAGAGCTTGTCAAGTTGAGCAACAATCGAGTTTTGGAAGCTGTATACTGGCACAATGTTACCCCAAAGGACAATAAAACAGCTTCAACTGCACCGGCAAATGCAACCTACACCTACAGGGTCTGCATTAACAGTATCAATGCAGCTTTGGTGCGTGATGACACAGTTGCCAATCCTTATACGGTAGGAGAGACTGTCTGGGTGAAAAATCTGTGTGGGAAGGATTATTCCGTCAGCAACCATGTAGTTCTGATGATGATGAAGCCCCGATGGTATATATAAAATCACAGGAAGAGCACACCTCAGAGAGTAGCACGCCTGATGAACCTATGCGGGATGAGCTCAGTGAGACGTCTGAAGAGAGCACCACTGAGGAAGCGCTTGAGACTATACCACTGAGACGGAGGACCAGGTAGAAATGGCCTGCCCCACATTACCATTTGTGTGATCTTGAGATCAGGGAGGAGTGTAACGAGCATGTGCGGAAGCGTCCTTGAACTGCATGTGTGTGTTGTCGCTGGGCACAGCTTGGAGTACCATAAGGGACTCGACAGAGGACTACAAGAAGATGCGTGAGCCATTTGGCGTCTTTTCTTGGGCGACAAAAGCCGTTGTGGTCAGTCGTCTGTCGGCAGCAGTCTTGGGTGCCGTTTTGCTCGTTTACTGTCGTAAAGTGTTTGTTCTAAAGAAGTTGCCCCCCCCCCCGTTTTCTCGCACATTCACTCATTCCATCACCACCACTGCAGGTATATCATCCGTATATATGGCTTATGTCTCAGTGGAGCCAATTACACTGTATTTATGTTAAAACTAAAATTTACAAGTATTTACCTTGTATAAAGAAGACATCATCTTTGGTATTTATAAGTCATGAAAGTGGGAAATATTTACCTCAAGGGGGCTGCAGGCTGTGTCACTGCCAACAATTTCTGCATTAGATATGCACAATTTCTGGCCAATTTTTAGCTTCCCTTTTGATATAAGGAAAGAAAGATGGCAGTCAAGAAATAATTTTGTTGAATACCATCCATCAGTAACTTCAATGCTTTTCTGAAAAAGAGTAACCACAGAAAAAAAAAGTCAATGAGTAGAAATACATTTCATTTTTCTGTTACACTTGTTAATTGTATGCAAACTTGTAAAAGCAAAGACTGAAAAAAAATTTCAGTCAATAAAATCTCTATTTTCAATATTAGGATATTGACACCTATTTTGTTTAATAGTATTATAGTCTGTTTTTATTTTTCCAAATATATAATGTGAAAGTTTGAACATCAAACTTTCTAAAAATAGGAATGTACAAAATTAAAGTTTCTTTGATGTCCAGTCTTCAAGAACCTCAACAAAATTCAAGATAGAAGACATTTTGTGTATCAGAGTACAGCACAAGTCCTGAGTGTTGTTAACAGATTTGTAAAAGAGATTGAAACAGAATTGGAACTAACAGTTTGATTTATTAACTATACAGAAAAAAAGCCCTAATGATTCCAAATTTACATTTCCTGAATATATATATATATATATATTAAAACAAAACCATGTTAAAAATCGCTACATAATTACAGTCATGTTTCAACACAATAAATTTGTCTCCTTGGGCGATGTCAAACCACTGGTGAGTGAAAGTTAATTTTAAAAGCAAAATACTTTTAAAAGAATAGGCTTCTGGACTTCGCGATGATTAACCAATTGAATGTGATCTATGCTAAATTCAAACACACCGGAAAAATTTTTTTTTTATTATAGGTCATGACATGAAGAGGTCTGCATATAAATCCTAGACAAATTCCTTATGGACAGATACAAGTTGTTACATTATTTCATAAGATGTATCAAAGCCTGACATTCAACTTTCTAAATAAGTAAAAGATAAAAGGAGTAGGGAGGTAATTTAACACAATGCTATTCAATTATATGCTTGTTCAGCTTCTTACATGAAATTTTGTAGTTAATAAATAAAAGGCCCCTTAAAGAAACTGGTAAATAATTTAACCGTTTGAAAAAAAAAAAAAAAAAAAAAAAAAAAAAAAATCAGATAAAAAATACAGAACTACTTTGGCAAATTAATATGTAACTGTTAAATAAAGAGCATCCATATAAGATATTAGCAATACCAACTAATTAATGTAAGATGTTAATACTAACTAAACATCAATACAAAGCAATATTAAATCAAAATAAATCTTACAAATAGAATAGTAATCCATATAAGGGAAATTTGAATTTAGTGTAGGTCATGATTGGTTAAGCACAGCAAAGCCTACAAGCCTATTCTTTCTTAAAGTATTCTGCTTTGAAATTAATCTTTCTCTTGCCAGTGGTTTGACATTGCCTGAGAAGACACATTTGTGGTGTTGAAACATGACTAATTGTGAAGCAATTTTTAACGTTTTTGTTTTGTTTTAATATCCTAAAATAATACTTAGTGCTACTCTATATGGAGCCCTTTTTAAAATTAAACGTTACATAAAGTGGAATTATATTCCATTTGTTCTCATTTTACCTGCATATATATATATATATATATATATATATATATATATATATATATATTGATTTATGGTGATATTTTAAGAGGGGAAAAAAAAAGTACTAATTCTTTAAATTTGTACATATCTTCAAATTCTTTGAAACAAAGCCAATCTAGCAATTACAGATAATAAATATAGCCTAATTTTTTTTTTTTTTTTTTTTAAAAAAAAGAAACATTTTAAGGATTCTAGTTGTTCAAACCAATATCCCATTCTTGCTGTTTCTATCATTACTTTTAGCTAAACATCTAGTTGATACATATAGCCAAATTTTTCAAACTGACACATAGATTGCTATTGATGGCAAGAAACATTTACTGGGTGCAAAATAAATATTTTTCCCATTATTCATTTTATCCTAAAATAAAGTTTTAAGTTTTTTGTTAATGAAAGTTTAAAGGCTGATTGTTAT